>CM024639.1:41227987-42427987 GCA_014182715.1 Eucalyptus cloeziana
GCCATTAGACACACTCCAAACGGTAACTTTTCGACCAATGCAGCTTCTAGTGCATGCTCCACAAATTCCAGTCGCCCGCTTGATCCACATAAAGATTGGGCAACATACAAGCCTCCGGTTGCCTGGTTGGGGGATTTTTTTTCTGGACTTTTAGTGCATTTTAAAGGTTCCTCTAAAAGCTAAATAAGTGCTGTCAAGGCCAATTTCTGTGACATTTCCAGATTTGCTGCCAAAGCCTTCACATTTCATTATTTTTCTTCAAATTTAATCCAGATTGAAATCATTAATAAGTGACATATTGTCAATAATTTGTTCTCCTACATAACACCTCTGCAATATTTATCTCAAATTGTTTGTTTGTAAAAGACTAGTACATAATTCTTTTTTTGCAAAAATGCAGTGGTTAATTGTGTTCAGCAGTGAAAACTCTGGCATACCTAGATGTTTCATCCTACGTTTATTCAATGATATTGACATTTGGTTTCTCACTTGCTGAATGTAACATTGACTCGCAGAATGATCCTGAATTTGCCCGAGCTCTTCTGGGAAACGATCTAAATACATTGCAGGATGTTCTAAGGGAGCGCCATCGCCAAAGGTCTGAATTACGAAGGCAACAAGATGAGGAACTTGTGAGTATATGTTTACCCACAAATGCACTACAAGGTCTCTATTCAACTGTGTTACCATGTTCAGGACATAAGCTTTGGGCAACTGTGTGATACACACATTTCTCGTTTCATTTAAAGAAGCTAAGCCGTGTTTTGTACCTATTTCTTGGTTTGATAGATGTGAAAAGAATATATATCTCATACTTGTTATGATTCTTTTTATTTTTTTAATGAGATATAGGCCTCATTTTTATTAATGCTTATTTGTAAGTTTGAGTTTGGCCCTTCATGCTTTTGTCATAGGCCCTTCTACATGCTGATCCTTTTGACGTTGAAGCGCAAAAGAAAATTGAAGCTGCCATTCGTCAGGTAAACTGTAGTGATATTTAATTCTGGAAGATCTTTCCTCTGAATAGACCCCTTCCTTTATTGTGCCTTTGCTTCCTTATGGTTCAAGTTTTTACAATTCATTTTCCAGAAAGGGATTGATGAAAATTGGGCTGCTGCTCTGGAACATAACCCTGAAGCTTTTGCAAGAGTGGTATGTATGATTTTAGTAGTCTGTTTTATATTAGCTTTTTCTCACCCTAACTGTATATATTTATATTTTCCAGGTGATGCTGTATGTTGACATGGAGGTCAATGGTGTCCCTTTGAAGGTAGTGTGACAAGGTCAATGATAGAATACACTTGTCCTACCATTTCGACATGTATTATCTACGAAGATAACTTAAGAATGTAATACTTACTTTCTTATTGACGGTTTACGTCATCTGTTGTCTATCAAAACATGTTTAAGTACTGCATTCAAACTTTGTTGGATGCATAAATACTAAAAAATCTGTTTGTCTTCTAAGTTCTCTCATTTGAATTTATATTTTGTTAGACCTTCTTTCCTGAATGATTTCAAAATCCTCACCACGTAATTGTATCTACTTTTTTCCAGGCTTTTGTTGACAGTGGAGCACAGTCTACTATTATATCAAAAAGTTGTGCAGAGCGTTGTGGGTATGTCTTATCGATCGTGTTTGCTTCATATTGTTGTGCCTGACTTTCTCAATCATTGGTGTTTGGTATTTGATGTGGCTGTGTTTGGTTAGTTTGCTTTTAAAGGCACTATAGATCATAGAGAAAGTCAACAGTGCCGTGTGCTTTTCTTGCTCAGATTGTTGAGGCTTTTAGATCAGCGCTACAAAGGCATTGCTCATGGAGTTGGTCAATCTGAGATATTGGGTAGAATACATGTAGCTCCGATCAAGGTAAGGGAGGAAATTATTGGTTTCAAATGTATACATACAATTGCGAGGCAATTTATTTGCTTTCACCAGAAGAATTTTTATGCTTGATAGTCTTTTTTTATGGCTGTCCCAAGAATGGCCAAGACCATCTTTTTCCCCAACCTCCCACACAGCAAGATTGAAACCCTGGCCTCAAGGGGAAGGACTTTACTTTGTTCTAGTGAGCATATGTTTTTTCTATCTGTTGGAAGGACACTATTACCCAAAAGACTTGTGATTGTGAGGATTTTTGGAGTCAACTAACTTTAGACACATCTTGCTGAACACTGAGTAGTTACATCTTGCTTTTCCACTTGTAGATTGGGAATATATTTTATCCATGCTCCTTTTTGGTGCTGGATGCTCCAAACATGGAATTTCTCTTTGGTCTAGATATGCTCCGAAAGCACCAGGTAGTTTTTTAACTTCATTTTGTACTTATGAACCTTGGTTTTATCTTGCATGTTCTGAAAATTACATTAGTCATGATTAAAAGATTTTTGCCTTTTTAAATATTGGGTTCAGTTGTGATTTTTGTGATGTAATTGATGACATGAAATTGTAATCATCAAGTTGCCATTGTTTTCAGTGTATAATTGATTTGAAGGAGAACGTTCTAAGGGTCGGCGGAGGGGAAGTTTCGGTACCATTTTTACAAGGTCCAGTACTATTGCTAACCTTGACTTAGTTCCTTTGAGATTAAGTTCTTAAATCTGAAAGCTCTTGCTCCTTCTCAATTTGATATGAATTGCGGTTGGTTCTCCATAAAAAGTAGAAACTGAAATATGCACTTTTTACAGAGAAAGACATTCCATCGCGTTTTCTGGATGAAGAGAGGCATGCCAAGCAAGCATCTAGCTCAGGAGCTCCGGTACATCTCTTTCAATTATAAAATAGTGGCTGGATGATGTCGTACATCAATTATGATCTTTTGTTTGGATCATGTTCGTGTGATGCAAACTCTCAATAGCAAGCATGATATAACGTTTGGCTAGAAGTGAGTTATTACATCTGTTCTTTTTGATAGAGGAGTTAGTATCATCTGTGTTATTTCAGGCTACAACAGGTACAGCCGATAAGAGTAAAACCACCATGCCATCTGGCAGTCATTCTTTGGGTCAGTTCCAATTTGCTTATGTATATATATGTACCTTGTATCTGATGCCATTGTTGTCTAAGTCGTGTTATAATTTCCATTTTGCTGATTTCTATTTTCAACGACATATCACTAGTGGGATTTACATCGTTTTCTTGTCCTCTTCTAACTGCCACAGGAGCCGCAAACACACCCAGTAATGCAAGCAAGGTTGGGATTGCTATCCACTTGTTTTATTTTCAAATGACATTGTTAGAAAGCCTTCTATCTTTTTTATTGCCAGTGGAAAATTGGTCTCCATGTGTGGTTATGTGGGATATGCTGCAACAATCGAAACATACTTCTAAGATAGTTGATACTCTGAAATAAGAACTCACTGATGTTAATATGTCAGCACTGCTTGGGGGAACGGTTAGGTCTACTGATCTAAATAGTATAAAACCAATTCCCTAAGCTCAACTATGTGCAATTGGCAATCAATCACCAGTTAGGGGTGTGTGTTTGTTAATGCAGGAAGCTGATTTAGAAGCGAAGGTCGCTAAGCTTGTGGAGCTTGGGTTTAAAAGAGAGGCAGCGATACAAGCTCTGAAATTCTTTGATGGTAATGAAGAGCAAGCAGCTGCCTATCTCTTTGGGGGCTGAACCCGAACTCAAGATGGATGATTATTCTTTCGACTCCCACATTTTTCTCAATTATTATGGGATGCTGCTGATTCATCTAAGTTGATCAAGAGGATGTGTAACTTGTTGAGAATATTGATTCAACAGTCCCCATTTTCAGCTACCAATCTCAACTTTTTGTGATCCAAGTTCATACTTTTTAAATTTATTGATAATGTAATATCATTTTACAATTTGATCTTTCTCCCCCCTTCTTAAATGAAGAAATTGGATATTCAAGAATTTTTGTCCGTCCATATATCAGTGATCCGACGGTTGTGAAATATGTGGACGGGACATGGTGCTCCCAAGGCACACATGCGCTACAGAGTTAATTGCATGATTTAGTTTTCATTTATTGTCATCTGCTTAGTGGTGATTGTGTAATTCTTTGAACCAACCTATGTGCGGAGATTTGTCTGGGTAGCCGGCATTTGATATATTGTGTTTGAATGATGGTGTCTCTTTGCTCAACAACGATGGTCTTGTTGTTAACGTAATTTTATCTGATATGCACGAACACCACTTGTGCAGATTCGAAAGTTTGCGGGATGGATTCCATTATTTATGAAGATATTTAGGTATAATTTAATGAAGAAGTTCTTCAAATGTTTCATTATCGCTAAATCAATTTTTCGAAAAATGAATGGGCTGGTATTTTGCAGAAAATAAATAATTTGTAAAATATTTTCCTAAAAAAGTTATTTAAAATAATTAATCAATGATTTTTTTATTAATGAATAATTTATGTCTTAATATTTTTGTAAATAATAAAAATGTTTTCTATAATATAAAAATTATTTTTTAAGAAATTTTTTGTTCGATTTATTAATTTTTCATGAAATAAACGGTACTAAAATTGGTTCACCCACCGCTGGTTTGAAAAAAAAAAAAAAAATACCAAAGTCAAGATTCTCCTCGAAAAAGTAAGAAAGTTCGCTGGTTTGAAAAAAAAAAAAAAAATACCAAAGGGTCAAGATCGAAGTCTCCTCGAATGCCTAAAGTAAGAAAGTTAGGTGTTGATGAAGCTCTCTCTCTCTCTCTCTCTCTCTCTCTCTCTCTCTCTATCGTTGTATAAAATGGAAGGAAGCCGAAGGTCTGAAAATGGGTCGAGAGGATGAGAGACCAGGAGGAAATGGAGAAGGAGCATGGATTCTCTGAAGCTACTGGGATGGGCTAGCCGGGAAGATACAAATTATCAGAAAAAAAAGAAAAGAAGTTTCTTCTTTTAAAGTTTTCATCTTCTGACGTTTTTCTTTTTCCGTGAATCAAAAGAAAGGATTTTTTTTTGTCTTCTATTTTGGGTTTTATCTTCCCTGTTCCACCCATTCCACTGGCTTCCGGTAATTCCTCCTTCTCCTCCACCCTCTTCATCTGCCGTGTCGGCTTGTCTGGTTTGTGGTTCGACCATTATGTTCGTTGGATACTCGAAGTCGGAAATGTTTGGCATATGTTTTGACTTGATTGATATGTGTCTGATCCAGATCGAGCTTGTTCTGCATCGGAGGGTTCATGGTTCTTAATGTTTCTTTTCTTTCTTTTATGGATTGAGCTAACGGATGAATTTGCAGGACGTTGAGGTGAAACAGGACAGCGATTCAGCCACCTTAAAGTTTAGATTTTGATGAATGACTTGGGATGCTGACAGCATCTTTGACGTGTGGATTAGCTCGCGAGAGAATGAAAAAGTCGATTGATGAACTCCTCCGGATCATCTACCCTACTGGGTTTTTCTTGCTTTTAGAAAATAGTTGCGAAAAATTTAGTCTGCGTATTTCTTTTTTTCCAATTAGCATCTTCTGGCAAATATCAGATCTGACAGCAATGGATCTTGACTGAAACACTTGTCGGTTGAGTTAATGTTGGATTGAATCATGTTGGAGAAATGTGATTCGAAACAAATAGTGCAGATATTGTTCTGAGTAGTGAGTACCCATTTCCATTTATCTTTTGGCTTATCTCTGATGCACTCCTGTTAATGCACACTTGCACACGGCAGAAGGAAAGTTTTGCCAACTTGAATTGGCATGTGCAAAATTACAGGACCAAGTTATTTCTTGATTGCGTTTGTGCTTGACTTCAAGGGCTTAAGATAGATTAAAGATGGCTACACCATTTCATTGTCTTTGAGAAAATCTCTATTCCCAAAAGAGAAAAATGAAGGCTAGAGCCAGCTACCATCAGATCCTATTTAGCTTGCCAAGCCAGAGTCTTCTATGTAGTGGTTGTCATGTTCACTGGTGCTTCACAACCAAAGGACTCCTCACGCAATGCACCCCGTCAGACCAGATCAACTTTCCAAACACATAGTCAACGGGCTTGCCAGCAACTTTAGGTTTCAGCACCACCTTGAATTCCTTCTCTTCCCCGCACTTTTCGAACTTCAGGCTCTGTGGTTGGATGGAGACCGACACTCCTGCTGGTGCCTTAATGTGTGCAGAATACGTGCCAGGAGTCCCCACATTCTTCATCCTTCTTGTGACCGCCATTGTGCCGTTGAGATCTGGGACAGTGATAGAAGGGTAGTTCAAATCCGATGTTTTAAAATGTTTAGGGCATCTGTGAGTCTCATTGGTGAATAGTCTCAGTTGGGATTCATTGTAGCCTCGGGCGCATAGGAAGTCCAAGTAGTCATTTGCCGTCAAGTCATACACAAGACCGGGGTTCATGGCGCGATTTGGCCGGATGTGTCCAGCACCGTAGGAGAATGGAGTTGCCTTAGCAAAAGATGCATCGAGCATCGGCTCTAGCTTGTTGTCTCGTGTTCTTGCTGTGTAATGGTGAAAGTTACAATCAAAGACACAACAAAGAAGTAAGAATTTGCCTGCTGTTAATATAACAGAAGAAGAACCAAGAGAGAGAACATATGAATATAGTACCGGTTGTCATGATTGCTGATTGTATCGCGGCAGGACTCCAACTTGGATAGAGGGTTTTGAGGAGACCCACGATGCCGGCCACGTGAGGACAGGACATTGAGGTGCCCGACTCTGCATTGAAAGGCGTTTTACGTTTGTCGAAATCTTGATCTGCCGGACCGACTGCCAGTGTATAAGCAGCAATGATGTTCAATCCTGGTGCTGTTATGTCTGGCTGAAGCACGCCAACCACGATTAGGTGCTTTGGCATGGGACTTTAACAGTCAACAGCAGTTGATCAACCAAAACGTACATAGACGCCTTCAGAAATCTCAGTAATATACCTTAAGGATTGCTGGCTCAACGATGTTTGGTCCCCTGGATGAGAAGAAAGCCATAAATGGAGCAGGTGTCGTGTTTAACATTGTCTTCACACGAGTAATGTAAGCCATCGGAAACCTAAATGAGACAGAGGGATGCACGGAGAAGTAAAAGCATATATGAGAATTTGAGAATCCTCGACAAAGGTGAGATGAACCCGAAGGACGGTTGCACGCTGGCGAAAAAACAAGAAGGAACTCAGAAAATTTACGCTGTGGAGTTGATGTAAGCAAATAGAACTTTCCCATCCACGAAAGAGATGTGAGCAGCGGGAAGAACATGAGCATCAGCAACAACATCATTTCCATTCGCTTCATCATTAGCCAAAACCATCCCAACAGCACCTGCAAGCGCAGCCTGCTGACCCACGAAGGTTCTCTCGTTATCAACGCGAAGGCAAGCCAAGATCTTCCCCTTCACCTTCTTGCGGTCGAGGGTTCCAGCCTTGCAGAGCAAACTGTGAACAATTGAAGCAATACTCGGAATTCGTGTAATAGTATATGATAGCGAAAAGGTGATATACAGAAATGGATATGACTGAGAAGTAGAGAACATTTGGAAAAATATCAGCAGATTACACTCACGCTTCTGCGGCCGACACATTTGCAGCATGTGCATCCGCACCACTGATTAGTGGATAGAATTTATTGGATGGCAGCCCATTTGCCGAAAGGCTTGATCCCTTTCAGAAACATTGTAGTACAATATAAGTCGGTGTCAAGAAAAAGCATGACTGTTTAAACTACAAGGACCTAACCGAAAATGAAAGGAAGCTGAGAAAGAAAATCCAGGTGTACTGAAGAAGAGGTTCTTTCATGCGCTGCATTATTGGATTAACAAGTTTATTCATTATACTGCACATAGATTCGGAGACCAATGTAGGACGACTAGCAAGCTCATCTGTGTATAAGGGTAGTCTAATACCTTTAGATGCTGCTTGTTTCCAAGTGCAACGTATGTCGTGAATTCCCGGTCAATTGTGCTTGCAGCAACGGTGATCATCCACGGAGCAACATTAAGCACTGTCCCTGGTTGGGGCCCTGAGTTGCCAGCGGAAGAAACCACCACAATCCCATTCCTAGCTGCGTGGAAGGATCCAATGGCAGTTACATCCTTGAAAAACTCGGTCGGTTCATCTCCCAAAGAGACCGACAGAACATCAACGCCATCGCTAATCGCAGCATCAAAGCCTGCCAAGACATCTGCGTCAAAGCAGCCGACATTTTCCAACGGAGGCCAGCACACTTTGTAAGCCACAACGCGGGCCTTCGGAGATCCTCCCTTAGCTGTTCCATTGCCGTAGCCAAAAACGCTTGCTCCTGGAACCAAGCTTCCTCCGGCTGTCGATAGGGTGTGGGACCCATGACCATCATGATCCCGTGCTGTATAGAACGTGGAGTTCAAAAGTCCAGCATATGCAGCATATCCTTTGTTGAAGTACCTCGCTCCGATCAGCTTCCTTAGTACAGAGGAATGAGAGATTTGATTCACCATGTTGGAAATACACATGACACAATTGTTTGGGTATGTTCATTTCTTTTAATTTTGAGCTTTTAAAGTCTAATATGGCAAAATTGATCATCATGACATGAAGGAAGAGCACCTAGAGAATAGAATCTCGAGGGCTGCAAGGGAAAGCTTAATTAGAAGCTCCAACGTTACAAGAGGAACATGACCTTTTTCTGATAAAAACCCACAAAAAGAAAAAGGCAAATTTCTTTCAGGGTTGAAAACACTCATCAGAGTAAACTCTGGCTAATTAGACAATGTTCCAGGAGGAGGGTAATAATGATAAAATCACAATGAGATCACAGAATCTTCAGCTTGCTTCCACAAGCAATATTAACCATGCGAATAACATAAATGCAAAAGCGAATAGGAAACATATATGAGCTCCTAATGAACGAGGCTTGTTTTTCTGGAAGAACGTCATAGCTTGCTAGACAATAACCGTGTAGGTTGGTCATTGCATGATATAGACGGACATCAAATAGCTAACCAGATCAAGGTTTCGTACTTTACTTAACACAGTAAAAAAACATAGGTTTTATACCTTTACAACGCGATATAGCTGAGGAAGACCACTTTATCTGTAATAATTCCAAAGTTTAGCTCTTTCTAATGAAATTCAAACTCCCGAAGTTCTGCTTTGATATGTCAACTATTCCTTTTAGAGTGGTGCAGGTGACAACTTTAAATGAACGCATTTTTGTGTAGACTATGGACCCTCCTCTTTGAAAGTTCTGTTAAAAAGTCTTTGTTATCCACAGCCAAAATGTTTTGATACAACTTAGCTTTCAAATCAGTACTCAAGTAAGGATCATATCATCTTTCTCATTAACCAATGCCCATATAGGCAATTATTGGTGTAGAAATATGAGCATCAGTTTTCATTAAACCAGCAGAAATGCCCTTTCTCCTTTTTGCTGTAAAAAAGAAAGGAACTGTAAAGAACTATTCTTAAAGCCCATGACAAACAAGTCAAATGAAAAAAGATATATGCATGAACCTGTGGAAACACTTGGAATTAAACTCGGAGAAGGGAGGAATGAGACCTGTTGCAAGAAAACCCATCTTTTATGCCCCGCTGACAGATTCCGCGCCACTTTTCTGGGATAGGACCTATCCCTTCATCGCTAAAGCTCTTCGATTCTGGCCAAACACCTGAAAAGAAAAAAGAAGAGAAACCATAAGCATCTCCTGCAAAATGTCAAAAAGGAAATCATTTGACAAAGTCACAACGTGATGCATGTCTTATGCACAACGGAAGCAAAAATCATTTTGTGGATATAGTCAAGATTCATATACCGAGACCCTCCATCCCCTTAAGCTTTTCCACGGAGAGGTTATGAACCTTTTTAAAGGACGTGAGATCAATGGTGAGTTGGTGGATAAAATGGAGAAAAGTTGCTAAGCACAAATATAATGGGATTAATATCATGAAAAATTCCAAACTATTACACTTGTAACAAATTTAACTCTAACTAATTTTTTAACTACAAAATTATAAATCGGTATATTTATGATAAATTTATGAGATTTTTGATAGTAAAAAAATTAGTTTGAGATAAATTAATCATTAATATACCAGTTTATAGTTTTTTATGATATTACTTCAATATAATATGATCTTTTCATAGTGTTAGAAAATAACAGAGAAAGTTCATCTGTAGGATGAATCATTGATTTTCTCAATTTTTTTTTTTGTAATTTCTAATAAATAAAAATAAAAACTAAAACACCAATTTCCAAACTCATTTTACTCTCCGGGAGGTATTGATAAAAGGAAATTTTTCTTGATTTGGCAGCTTATAATTTTTCTAATATGAGCAACTAAGCTTTATGATCTCACTTTGTTGTTTACTCGCGTGCAGAAGATGCTGATCTAGATAATATATAGAGTTAATACAATTACGCTTGACAATGACATAGCAGAACTGTTACGGTCAACTCTTGAACTCATTACTTGACTAGGAAACTAAAGTTTCCTTGAAAACGTGCAGCCATCAAATCAGCTTCTACTCATGCAACTAAAGCAATCTCAGGGGTCCGCCCAGGTATGATGATGAAAAAGAATCAAATCAGTCTGAGCCAAAAACAAAAGAGAAGAAAAGAAAATGCCTTAGTTGAACTGAAAAAACAAAAAATTCCGATATTCCAAACACAATAAAAGATACCGGTGTCAAGGTTGCCGATAATTGTATCTTCACCAAACCTAGCCTTCCTCAGGATGGAATTCTTATGAATCACCCCATTTCTCTCAAGCCCCAAGAAATGCCATGACCTTGTTGTCTGCAATTTCCTTCCTTTGCTTAGGAACACAGATAAGACATCCGGGTGCTCTGCATAAAAGATGAGCGATGAATTTTGCAGATGAAAATGAAGAAAACTGAGCAGCATTCTCTTAGCTTCACAGACTAATCAAACACAGAAATCAAAATCACATGGTAACATAGCCAAACTCCCACTCGCAACTTCTGCTGCTTGATCCTCTTTGAGAATCGCGGCGAAACCATTGATGTGATGAGTGTATGAATAGAAAATTGCCTCCTGAGCCTTCTCATTGCTGTCCAAATGAGTTGGAAGTACAGAGCAAAGAAATCACATTTTACTAGGAATGAAGAAAAAGTAAAGTTTCATGCTTGCGAAGTATAAATCGGAACTATACCTTCCCAAGTACGATCCGAGTAAATCATAATGAGAATTGGTGGCACTTTCAATTTCTGCTGCGGTCGGTTCTGGACCGTGTGCATGAGATCCTAAGTACACGATGTAAGGCTGAAGCACAAAGAGGAGAAAAAATGAGGCCATTGAAAAGCAAACGCCCAGAAAATGATGAAACTGAGAAGCAGAGTGAGTGACAGGATGGTAAGAATTTAAAGGAAGCACCATAAAAAAAGATTTTGGGAAAAAAACCAATATAAAAGATGAGAAAAATAAACCATTCTGCCAAAATAATTGGTGATCAAAACTGAAGACTTTCATAATTGAAAACAGCGTATGTTCAATAAATCTTATTTTTGCACCCAAGAAGGCAAAAAGTGAGCATTACCTTTTTCAAGGCGAAGGCGGTTGAATGCACCAGACACAAAAAGAGGACTGAGAGGAGAAAATGGGAGCGAAAGGAGAGCTCCATTGCTTTCTGCTTCTTCTGCAACTTCAAGCAAGATAGAATATAGTATGAAGTCCTCTGTTTTCAGACGAGAAGTGCAAAAGAAGCGTTTTGCTTTGCTTTCGCCTGTTTTTAAATCACTGCTTTCACCTTTTAATGTTAGCAAACAAATTGCTTGACGCAACAATAGTGAAACTTGTTGGATATACCTATAACCTCCAACAAAACTTCCTTTGCGACCACATCAACACCACCATTGTGGAATGCGGATTATGCAAAAGGATATAAAATTTCCCTTTGTTTTAGATCTTCAGCGAGATCATTCTGCAGTTATGAATCACAAGTAAGGCTATGGATGGAAATTGATATTATATATTATTCTCACCGAACTTAGTGGCTTCAAAAGGAGGGAGAGGGACTGCGAGACATGACCTACTTTTGTAAAGTCGATGTGATCTTATGCATGCAGAGTTGAGAACAGCGAGCATGGAGTCAGGAATAGTTTCTTTTTCCATTTTCCTTGGGGTTCTCATCGTCGGGAAAGTTCTTTTTTGTGTGTTTTTTTTTTTTTAATTATTTTAGCAATGCTACATCTCGACAAATAGAAAGCATCTTCCAACGTTAGCTTTTTTATCTTTGCAAGAAAATGAACCAACTAAGTGAAAGTTTGGTGAATGATGATTGGCATATTGCCAAACAAATAACAAAAATAGTAATTTTAAATGATTAAAGTATCCCTTATCTAATCCCATAGATCTTCATCTTCTAAAATAATATCAATTATGATTCTTTCTTTTCGTATTTGTTGTCCTTTTTGTACATAAATAGGTTTGAGCCCCTTTTTTTAGATCTAGTGCTTATTTAGAATAGTGTGGTAGATGATTGGTATGGTTGATTCAAACCTGGGTAGATTCCATATATAAAATTTGGAAACACTGTTTGAGTCAATTCATTATTTTTGGAATTGGAAACCACCCGTGTTTAAATCGAATCAAACCTACCAGCTTCGGGTCCACTGAAATCAACGACGGCTTTCTTTTCGTTTTTCTTTGTTTCATTTATATATATATATATATATATATATATATATATATATATATATATGTATATAATATGCATGTATCAAATATGAATACAAACATTTCTGCTCAAGGATAATTTGTCAAAGATATAGCATCCCAACAAATATATTCTGTTTTAAAGAAAGAATAAAAATACTTACTTAGAGTTATGATGATTGAGCTGGATTGTCGTTGAGTTCACTAGGTGTATGATCATTGAGCTAGTTAGCTGAGTTGGGGACTCTTTACAGACTAATAGAGTATTTCCATTCATTAGAATTTCTTTCAATTGTTAAGTTTCATAATACTTGCCATTTTCTTTTGCAAGTATTAACAGTAGGGTCCTCTAGAGGAGTGACCTTAGGATATATGTCAAGCATGCATTATTAAATTTCTCATTAATGTTTGACGTGTTAGACTACTCCTTTTGGTGTGAAAGTGAAAGGGCTAGTATTCTGGCCTTTTACATAACTGGAAATAAAAAGAAGGGGATACGAAGAAAATGAATATTGATTGATCTTCCGATGATGCAAAAATGAAGGACACCAGCACCCACTGAGTACTAACATTCCATTATCTGTCACACCCTTGCTCCAATAAGAATAGGTAGATAACATGACCATTCTCGATGGCTGTCCTTCCATGTGAAGGATGTAATTTTAATACAAATCAACAACTTATTATCAATATATACTTCTCCATATATGTATAATAAATTAGCAAGTTGGTTATAATATCAGAGTTTTTATAATTATATCTCTAAACTAACAACTAAAACTAGCAAACATCTCAACCATATAGGTCATACAAAAAATTCTACGATATTGCAAATACTTTTAATCTACTTACCACTAGATATGGTATGAACAATCACAACTTAGCTTTTAGATTGAACTCCACTTGCCATATATAAAGTAGTTAATCCAAATCCAAAATATAATATATGTACGAAATCAAATATAAGTTGTTTCACTTCAACAGAGCTTTAAACTTATCGAGAAATACTCATTTAATTTGTTATCTTAATTCAAATATTAGCGGTCAAATTTATTGATCAATCTCCATCAAATCATGTCAATAGTTTATTTCTTCGACTAATCTGCTCAATATATAACCAACTTAATTCCTAGTGCCTATTCCCACCTCCCAATTATCAACAATGAGCATATCTTGAATTTGAAACTTGAATACATCCCTATTTGGAAAATCCATCAAACCATCATCCTCTAAAAATCCAAAAACCAAATGCCATAAATCAAAATACATTTTACAAATCAAAACATATACCCTTCCATAACTTAACCCATTAGTTGGAATACATTTTGTAAAACATTTTCAATTTTTTTCTAAGTCTATTTTTTAACCCAATTTGCAGAGCAATACATATAACCTTTCACAATACTTTTCTAAAACACTTTTCAAACCATTCACAAATAGTCAAAAAGTAATAAATGCCGGATCTAGATTTTTATGCAATAAAAAATATCATAGTATATATTAAATCAATATCACTTTCGAAGTATTAGTTTACAAACTTAAAGAAAAGCACCACTCATCTAGACTTGCAATCTTTACAAATCATTAAGAAACAACATTACAATCAAGTAAAAACTACCTCAACCACAAATCAACTAATTTAAGCTTCATTGTTGACAAAACGTCTCCTACACACTAATAAAATACTCGCTCAAATTAGGTATTCAAAGCTGTTTGGTATGCGGAGTTCGCGTGTGAAATTTTAAAAATTCATTTAGATCAAATCGTAACTCTAAATTGATATCTGTTAAAGTCCACAACACCTAAACTATCACTATCACAATATTTTCACAGCTTAACAACTTTTAAATAGAACCTTAGCTCAAAAATCACATAACTTCAAATTTATGTTCTAACTCCAATTAGATGAATAAAAGGTTCGAATCCTTATTAGGCATTGTCAAATGAAGTTACTTTGGCTTGGCAATGGCAAGATTTCCGAGGCATGTAAGTGTAAAGTTATCCATCAGTTTTCTTCGTTTTGCTTGTTGTTGGCATTTTGAAATAAAGCTCTTTGGTCTTTCATTCTTTTTGGGCCTGTTTGGTAATACTCTCGGAAATAACTGATTTTGTTTTTTTGTTCCTATGAATAAAAAAATAACATAAATTCATTTGGTAATTTTTTGTTCCTAGGACTAAAAATACAATTTTTTTTCCTTTAAAAATCCATTTTATTCCCGGGAATAAATTTAAAACATAATTAAGAAGTAAAAAAAAGTTATTTTTGTTCTCAGGAACAATTCCTAGAATCAAGTCTAATTTTTTCTTCTCCCAAGGTGTGATAGCCAAGCACCATCATAGAATGTGGCACATCCACACTTGAGAGTTAATCGCATGATTTGGTTTTGATATATATAATTTGTTCTAGGGAAAATTTCAAAAAAGGGCCTCAAGTGCCCTCATTTTTTAAATAAAAGCTTGAAACATATATTGTTTCAAATAAGAACCTGAAGTGACCTTGATTGTTTCAAGTAGGGACTGAAGTAGCCACGATTGTTTCAAATAAGGGTTTGACCTTTCTGGTTGTTGGCCGGCTAAATTTTCTGACTGGTCAAAGGAGTTTTTGTCCAAATTATCTTTTCTTTTTTCTCTTTTCTTCTTTCTTTCTTTTCTGGTGGCGGCTAGCAAAGGCCGACGAGGGCTCAGTGACCCTCGTTGGCCGCTGGAAAGGGCTGGTGAGGGCCTGCAAGCACTCCCCGGCGGCGGGTGAGGGCCTATAAACCCTTGTCAGGCCTTACTAGAGGCTGGCGAGGTCACCGAGCCCCTGTCGATCGTGAGCAAGGCGAACTTTACTAGATTTGGTGAGGGCTTGACAACCCTCGCAGGCCATTGGCAAGGTTTGTTGAGCTCTCGCCTGGGGTAGGTGAGAGCTTGCAGGCCCTCACTGGCCTTTACTAATAGTCAGCAAGGTCGCTAAGCCCTCGCCGACTGCAAGTGACGCCATCATCGCTAGATCTGGCGAGGATCGGCCTCGCCTGAGGCTATGTGAGGGCCAACCTCACGAATGGCCACAAGGGGTAACCTCCCCAAGGGCAAGGGTTGCCTCGCTCAAGCAAGTGTCACGGGCTGAATGAAGGCTGATCCAAGAGGTTCCTCGAGTACAACCATGACTCGTCCATGGTCGACTTCCTATGCTCGATCGGATTCCCAACGGGCCTTCTCCCCAAAGCTTCTAGAAGTCCCTAGCCTCATTTATGTCGGTAGCTAGTAGTTGGTAGTTGTCATAAGTGTCGGTGGTTAGTAGCCGCCATTAGTGTCGGTAGATGAGGCGGTGCGATCTCGTCCACCGGTTAAATTCTAGATCAATGGTTGTAATCCGAGGCCCTCGACTATAAGAAGGGGTGTCCTCCTTCATTTGTAAGCATCCACTACTTCCGCAATATAAAGCTTTTATATTTCCAGAGCTCTTCTCTCTAGATACTTTCTCTCTCTACGATCTGGGTATACGAGCGAGTGAGCATTTGATCGAGCAAGGCTTGGCTTAGGTGCTTCGGCGATCCAATCCGATCCTAAAGTGCCTGAGTCGCCGCGCAGTCACGATCCCAATCGATCGGCCTGTGACAAGTGGTATCAGAGCTAAAAAGAGATCCGTTTCCTGAGATTGAATAGCACCAACTGTTTGAAAGAATGTCAAGCCAAGAAGCGGCTATAGTTGGAGAGGCCGGGCAAGTCAAAGAGACTCGCGGTCGATCAAAGAAGAGGGAGACCTCAATGGATGCTGCGGCCACGTTCGATGAGAAGATCGGGAAGGTCCGGAGTGCCGTGCTCGAACTCATGGAAGGTCTTGACGATGTGCGAGACCGGATCATGGAGGTTGAGGGCTCGCTCCGTGAAGACTTCACGACCGGCATCAACCAAGCTACGGCTCCGTTGTTCGACAAGGACGAAGCTCTTGAAGCATCGATTGATGGTTTAAACGAGCGCATCCAAATGATCGAGGAGGTAAGCCCGTGTAGGGAAGAGGTCGAAGTCATGAAGGCGGAGATCCAAGAGCTCAAGACCGAGCTCGCCCTATGCAAACTAAGCATCACGAACGGTGCGGTGCCTACCCAAGCAATGCCCAAGATCGAGGTACCGAAGCCCAAAGAGTTCAAAGGCGAACGATCCGCCAAAGAGGTGGACAACTTCGTTTGGAGCATGGAGCAATACTTTGGCGCCGTCAACATCCAAGACGAGCCGATCAAGGTACAAACCGCTTTGATGTTCCTTACTGATACGGCAATGCTTTGGTGGCGCAATAGGTGCGATGAGGTTAGACGCGGCGCCGATCCCATGAGCACATGGGATGACTTCGTGAGGGAGTTCCGCGACTACTTTTTCCCTGAGTTCGCTCAACAAGAAGCTCGTAGCATGCTCCATCGCTTCGAGCAAAGAGGTGCGATCCGAGAGTATGTGAAGGAGTTCACAGAGCTCAAACTCCAAATTCGCAACCTAAGCGAAGAGGAGGCATTCGGAGCGTTCATGGATGGATTGAAGCCATGAGCACAACTCGAGTTGAAGCGACGAGACGTGAGTGGTCTTGCGCGAGCACTAAGCGTTGCCGAGTCGCTCGTCGACCTCACCAAGGTTGAACCGAGGAACAACTGAGCAAGAGATTGGAGGTCGGATCGACCTTGCGAAGACGAAGCAAGAGGCACTCCCCGAGGCGCGCATGATCAAGGCGGCCGAGCCAAAACATGGGGAGAATGAACTTCCAAGCCGTCCTTCCAAAGGGATCGACCACCAACGGACTACGCGAGCAAGTTCGATCAACCTCCACCCTCTCCTTGCTTTATTCGCAAAGGTCCACACTGGACCCAAAAGTCCCCGAAGAGGGGTCGAATCAACGCCCTCCTAGCCATCGAAGAGGTGGAGGAGGAGCCCAAAGAAGAGAGGCGGCAAATCCTACTTGGTGGCGTGAAGACAATCAACTCCGTCCGAGCCCGATCGCCATCCAAAGAAGGAATTACGCCGGACACGGACATGTTCTTCGTGGAGGTTGAAGTGTGCGACCGAACGCTTTATGCCTTGGTCGACACTAGCGCGTCCAACATGTTCATGTCAACCGAGGTTGCAAAGGCCTTGAAACTTCGCGTGGAGCCAACTGGGAAGACGTTCAAGCCGATCAACTCGGAAGGTGTCCATGGCGTAGGGTCAACTTCGGATGTGGACCTCAAGATCGGCAGGTGGAAAGGCAAGATGGATTTCAAGGTAATCCCCCTCGATGATTATGATCTCATCCTTATTATTCAATTCTTCCATAGTGTGAGAGCCATGATCGACATGAGGATGAAGTACATCGTGGTCCTCGACCCTAAACAACCAACAACGATCCCCATGATCAAAGGGGTGGTCGACACCAAGACCATCGCCACGATCCGACGCCTTGACAAAAACTTGAAGTTTGTGAAGCGACTAAACAAGCTAGCCGAGGTGAAGCCAAAGGTAGAGTTGGATCCCACTCCAACACACGCCATGCCAATCCAAGTGCTCTTCCCCGAGGTTGAGTGCGCGCCGCATGCTCTGTCCAAGCCGAAGATGGAACCGCGTGCCAAGTCTGAGTTCATCATAGAAAGTTGTGGTCCTTCGTACATGAGTGTTCACACCAAACGAAACCAAAACAAGAGAGAGCCCGTGCCAAAGCCCGTGCTCGTACCAAGAAGGCTGCCCATCAAGCTGTGAGCGACGAGGACGTCGCTCGATTGAGTGGGGGAAAATGTCACGGGCCGAATGAAGGCCGATCCAAGAGGTTCCCCGAGTACGACCATGACTCGTTCGTGGTCGACTTCCTATGCTCGATTGGATTCCCAACGGGCCTTCTCCCCGAAGCTTCTAGAAGTCCCTAGCCTCATTTATGTCGGTAGCCAGTAGTTGATAGTTGTCATAAGTGTCGGTGGTTAGTAGCCGCCATTAGTGTCAGTAGATGAGGCGGTGCAATCTCGTCCACCGGTTAAATTCTAGATCAATGGTTGTAATCTGAGGTCCTCGACTATAAGAAGGGGTGTCCTCTTTCATTTGTAAGCATCCACTACTTCCGCAATATATAGCTTCTATTTTTCCAGAGCTCTTCTCTCTAGATACTTTCTCTCTCTACGATCCAGGTATACGAGCGAGTGAGCGTTCAATCAAGCAAGGCTTGGCTTAGGTGCTTCGGCGATCCAATCCGATCCTAAAGTGCCCAAGTCGCCGCGCGGTCACGATCCCAATTGATCGACTCGTGACACAAGGCTGTGGTAAGCATAGGTGGTCGTTGTCGAATTGGGCAAGGGTCACCTCACCCAGCCAGCTATGGGCATCGACTAGCCAGCCACCAACAAAGAGGAAGAAGAAGGAAAAAAAAAACAAAAGGAAAATGGTAAATGACAAAAATACCCTTGACCGTCGGAAAGTTAGGCCATCATGTGAAATAGACATAGCCACTTGAGACTCTTATTTAAAAACAAACATAATCACTTCAGACCCTTATTTGGAACAAGATTCACTTCAAACTCTTATTTGATAAAGTGATGGCACTTTAAGTTCTTATTTGAAATAAGGTTCATTTCGGACCTTTGAAATTTTCCCATTATTCTATGGCGATTGTGTAATTCTTTACCCCATATGTTCGGAGATTTGTATCGGTAGCCGACGTTTTACTTGCATGAGATTGACCTTTTTGTGTTCAAATGATAATGTCTCTTGCTCAACAAGGCTTATCTTCTCATTCACATAATCTTTTCTTTTCTAATACTTATAAACACGACTAACTTGTAATGTGTTCGAAAATTGGTCAAATGAATGGTTGATTTCAACTCTTTCTGCGATTTTAAGAAGGAAAACTTGGGGAGAGGGGGGGGTTAATGAGGCTGTATTTAGCAACACTTTGTCAAAATCCTTTACCGAGAGGTCCTTGGACAACTGCAAGTATCATTTAGCAATTTTTTTGGAAAACTTTGGAAAGATATATTTGCATTTTGAAAGTCATCTAAAGTGCACAAGGTAACGGCATTGGAGTTTTGGGCTTTAGTATTCCCGTAATGCTAATTGTCCTTTTTGGGTTTATATTACGAAAAATTTTAAACTAGCATACATGTGACAAATTTATTTCAAACTAATTTTTTGATTATAAAAAACTTTAAACCGATATATTTGTAACAAATTTATCATAAACTATTTTTTTCACAATCAAAACCCCAAAATGATACATTTGTGACAAATTTACCTTCTATTAATTTCTATTAAATTAGATTATTATTACGAAAAAAAATTTTTTTTAAAAATTTAGCGGAGGGTTACAAACCGGTATATCTATAACAAACAAGGGTAAAACCCCAAACCGGTATACCCATTAATTGCCATATATCATCCAACTTAGCAATTTAATAGTAAATTTTTATTGTTTGGGTTTTTACCCTTTGTTTCTCATAGATATAGGTTGGTGTTTTTTGTGGTATTAACCTAGTTTTTCTTCTTCTCATTTTTCCCTTACTAAATTTTCGAAATTATGGAAATGCCCTCACTATTTTCCTTCATGCAACGCCCCAGTGAACCCATCGCCAATCTCGCGCGACCTTAAGCAACCACCACTGAGGGTCACCGGGGTTTTTTTTTTTTTTTTTTTTGGTTGGTCCTACGCTAATCCTACTCTAACACTCACTCTCAGACTTTTGCCCTGCCTCTTTGCAGAGCGTGGAAGTCGAAACCCACTCCTGAAATGAAATCGTTCCTACCCCAATCCCTCTTGAGAAAGTGGGGATTTGAATCTCCAACCTCCCTCTTCTAAGATTAAAGGGTGGCCACTGGGGCGAACCCCAGTGGTTAGGTCACTGGGGTTAGCTTGATGGTTGTTGATGCCGAATTTGGGTCTTCGGAGCCCACAATTTAATTTTGTTTAACTAAAAAAGTAAAAGTCCTTTACAAATGCGATTTTTCCAAACACCATTTTAATTAAAGTTGCTTCTTGTGCTCTTAACACTATTTGCATTTCGAAAAATTCCTTAAACCTATAGTGTTTTGCATTTTCCTAAAAAATTTCCCAAAAGCCCAACCAAATATAGTAGTGCTAATTGGTCCAACCAACTACCAAAAGGTCAAAGATGGGAAATCTTGTTAGTCAGGTGCTGATGAATCTCTCTCTATATTTGTTAGGAATGAGCCCAAATATCTCAAAATGAGTGGGAGGACGAGAGACAGAGAATAAATGGAGATGGAGCATAGATTCTCTGAAACTACTGGGATGGGCTAGTTTGGAAGATACAAATTGTCATCTATTGTTTTCATTTTCTGGTTCTTCTTTTATAGTTTTAATTTTCTGATGTTTTCTTTCTCTGTGAATATAAATGGAGGATTTTTTTTTTTTTGGATTTTATGCTGGTTTCTGGTTTCCTCCACCTGCTTCATATGTGCTAGGTCAACTTATCCGGCATATGATATAACCATTATGTAACATCGTATACTCAAAGTCGGATATGTTTGGCATATATTTGTTCTAATTGATATGTTTGATCTAGATCGAGTTGGTTCTACAATGGAGGATTCATAGTCCCTCTTGTATACCCCTTTCTTTTATAGATTTGCGCATTGAATTGAGCTAACCGATGATTTGCAGGTTGACGTCAAATAAGACTCGGACTATATATAAATAAATAAATAAAGATCAAACAGGACAGCGATTTTGTTGCTTTAAAGTTTTGATAATCTTTGACTTGGGGATTAGCTCACGAAAGATGGAAAGTCGATTGATGAACTCCTTCTGATCATCTACCCCACTGGGGTCTTCTTTTTTAAGGAGATAGTCGCAGAAATCTAGTCTCTGTATTTTCTTTTTTTGCATTAGTATCTACTAGCTAATATTGGATCTGACGGCAACGGATATTGACAGAGACACTTGTCTGTTGGGTTAACATTTGATTAAACCATGTTGGAGAATTATGATTCACAGACAAGCAATGCAGATCATGTTCTGAGTACCCATTTCCATTAATATCTTTGCTTCTTTATTTTTCATTATGTTGTTAGTACAGACTTGCGGACCCAAGGGGATAGTTTGCAAACGCGAATTGCATGCGTAAAATTATGACACCTAGTTATATTTCTTGACTGTGTTTTGGATTTGACTTGTTTTTTTTTTTTCTTAGGTCGGCATTTGGATTTGACTTCAAGGACAGAAATTATGCAACAAAACAGAGCATAAGATAGATTGAAGATGGCTCCACCATTTCTTTGATCTGGATCTATAATTACTTTTTATTAGCAAGTAAACTTGTCAATACATGAAACAAATTTCATTTTTCTCCCCCAATTAAACGAAATACTTTGTTTCCTCTTGATAGAAAGGGGAAAAAAAATATTGTCCCTGAGAAATTTCTCTCCCCCAAAGAGAAAATTGAAGGCTAGAGCCAGCTACCGTCGGAGCCTATTTAGTTTGTCAGGCCCCAATCTTCCTTGCAGTTGTCATGTTCACCGGTGCTTCACAACCAGAGGACTCCTCACATAGTGCACCCCATCAGACCAGATCAACCGTCCAAACACATAATCAACGGGCTTGCCAGCAACCTCAGGTTTCAACACCACCTTGAATTCCTTCTCTTCATCAAACCTTTCAAACACCAGGCTCTGTGGTTGGACGGAGACCGACACTCCTGCTGGTGCCTTAATGCGCACATAATACTTGCCAGGAGTGCCCACATTCCTCACCCTTCTCGTGACCACCACCATGCCATTGAGATTTGGGACAGTGATAGAAGGGTAGTTCATATCCGCCACATTAAAATGTTTAGGGCATGCGTGAATCTCATTGGTGAATGACCTCAGTTGGGATTCATCGTAGCCTCGGGCGCATAGGAAGTCCAAGTAGTCGTTGCCCGTCAAGTCATACACGAGACCTGGGTCCATAGCACGGCTTGGCTGGATGTGTCCAGCACCATATGAAAAAGGAGTTGCCTTGACAAATGAAGAATCGTGCACTGGCTCTACCTTGTTGTCTCGTGTGCTTGCTGTGTAATTGTCAAAGTTAGACACAACAAAGAAGTAAGAATCTGCTTGCAGTTAACATATAATAGAAAAAGAATTAAGAGAAGGAACGTATGAAGATATATTACCGGTGGTCATGATTGCTGATTGTATTGCGGCAGGACTCCAACTGGGATAGAGGGTTTTGAGGAGACCAACGATGCCAGATACATGAGGACAGGACATGGAGGTGCCCGAGGCTGCTTTAAAGGGCGTTCTACGCTTGTCAAATTCTTCACCTGTTGGACCGACCGCCAGCGTATTAGCAGCAATGATGTTCACTCCAGGTGCCGTAATGTCAGGCTGAAGTACACCAATGAGAATTAGATGTTTTGGCATAGAAACTTAACAGTTAACAGGATTAACCAAAAAGCACATAGACACCTTCAGAAACATCACCAACTAATCTCAGTAATATACCTTCAGGATTGCTGGCTCGACAGTGTTCGGTCCCCTAGATGAGAAGGATGCCATAATTGGAGCAGGTGTCATGTTTAACATTGTCTTCACACGGGTAATATGAGCCACAGGAAACCTGAGACAGATACGTGCACACATGCGCACAGAGAAGTAAAAGCATATATCAGAATGAGAGAATCCTGAAAGAAGTGAGATGACCAAGAAATATGGTCGCCAGCAGGCGAAAAATAAAAGAAGAAACTGCTTAGAAAATTTACTTCGTGGAGTTGATGTAAGTAAAGAGAACTTTCCCATCCAGGAAAGAGATGTGAGCAGCGGGAAGAACGTAAGCTTGAGCAACAAAAATATCATTCCCACTCGCTTCATCATTAGCCAAAACCATCCCAACAGCACCTGCAAGTGCAGCTTGGTGTCCCTCGTTGACTGTCCCGTATTCCCTAAGGCACGCCAGGATCTTCCCCTTCACCTTCTTGTGGTCAAGGGTTCCAGCCAAGCAGCGCGAACTGCAACAATTTAAGCAATACTCAGATTTCCTATAATCGTTTAAGAAAGTGAAATGTACCATACAGAAGTGGATATGGCTGAGAAAGAGAATACTTTGAAAAATGTCAGCAGATTAAACTCACGCTTTTGCGGCCGACACATTTGTAATCTTCGCATCCGCGCCACTGATTAGTGGATATAATTTATTGGATGGCAACCCAATGGCCGAAAGGCTCGACCCCTTTCAGAAAATTCATAAATTCATTACCCGTTTAGTATCAAGAAAAGGCGTAACTATTTAAACTACAAGGACCTACCGTCTGAAAATAAAAAGAAACTGATATTTAGAAAGAGTATACAGGTGAACTGGAGAAAGAAGAATTTCTTTCATGGGCAGCAAGATCGACTCACCAAGTTTAGTCATTACACTGCACATAGATCCAGAGACCAACCTAGGACGACTCGCAAGCTCATCTGTGTATAAGAGTAGTGCAATACCTTTAGGCGCTGCTTGTCTCCAAGAGCAACATACGTCGTGAATTCCCGGTCAATCGTGCTTGCAGCAACAGTGATCATCCATGGAGCAACATTACACACGGTCCCTGGTTGGGGCCCGGAGTTACCGGCAGAAGAAACTACCACAATCCCATTCCTAGCTGCGTGGAAGGATCCAATCGCAATCGAATCCATGAAAAACTCTTCTGGATCCCCGACTAAAGACACAGATAGAACATCAACGCCATCACTTATCGCAGCATCAAAGCCTAACAGGATGTCCGCGTCAAAGCACTTATTCTGATGGATTGGAGGCCAGCACACTTTGTACGCCACAACACGGGCCCTAGGAGATCCTCCCTTAGCTGTTCCATTGCCATACCCAAAAACATTCGCTCCTGGGACAAAGCTTCCTCCCGCTGTCGACAGAGTGTGGGACCCGTGACCCCGGTGATCCCGTGCCGTGTAGAATGTGTAGTTAAGACGTCCAGCATAAGCAGCATAGCCCTTGTTGAAGTACCTCGCTCCAATCAGCTTCCTTAGTACAGAGAAATGAGAGATTGGATTCACTAAGTTGTGAAAGTCACATGAAACAATTGTTCAGGGTTCATTTCTTTAGATTTTAATCTTTTAAAGTCTCATATCGTGAAATTAATCATCGTGACATGAAAGAAGAGCGCACATAGAAAATAAAAAATTCCGAGGCCTGTAAGCGAGAAATTTTTTTGCGAGAAATTTTTTTAAATAAGTAATATTGGAAGCTCTAATGTTTCAAGATAACATGACCTTTCTGTGATAAAACCCGCAAAAGGAAAGAGGTAATTTCTTGTAGGGCTGTAAAACTCCCCAGAGAGAGTAGAAAAATTTGGCAGATTAAACAATACTGCAGAAGATAAAGGTAATAAAGATCACATCACAACGACAACACAAAATCATGAGCGTGCTTTAATAAGCAATATTAGTCGTGTGAACAACATAAGTGTAAGAGTGTACAAAAAAGACGCAAAATATCAATATCATAGGGGTGCGCATATCCGATTGGCCGGTCTAGGCCGACTTGGTCCATTCCCAGGGACATTGTCCGGTTCCCGGATCTATAAAAATGGAACCGATAATTTTCGGTCGGGTTCTGGGCGGATAGTGGGAATTGAACCTGCATCTTCTCCTTGGCAAAGAGAAATTTTACCATTTGATTATATCTGCATTTTTTTTTCATTCTTGATACCTTGATACAAGATGTCTAGATAATATTTATCCCTAGCTAGGCCAGATACTTTGTTCAGGGCAATTCCAATTCAATTTACAATTCATATTATAATAATAAGAATATTAATTATATTAAATTTCGAATATTTTCTTTTTTATTTGAATTTTTATTCATATTATATATATATTTTTTCAATTTCAAAAGAATTCGAATTTGGAATTCTATTCCATTCTAAAATTCTATCAAATCATAGAAATTCTATTGATTAATTATATTTAATATTAAGTAATAAAAATATTAACTAATCAAAATTTTATTAAATATTAAATAATAAACTATACTAATATACCTAAAATATGTAATATATAGAAATACTAAATAATAAATTGAAATACCAAATTAAATATAATTCTATATATAGAAAATATATATTTTATAATAGAAAGAAATTAAAATATATAAATAAAAAAATAGGAAAAAATAAAAACGAAAATTGTTGTTATTTTCAATTTTCTTTTTTATTAGAATTTCAATATTATTTATATTTAACTTCATGAGATTCATAGTTGCATTACTTATAGCTTCCTTGTTCGTAGACAAAGCTGAAGACAAAGCTGATTCAGAATTGTCTTCATTTTAAGGCCTTATCTATGCGCTTCATATTCGTCCAATCTGTCCTATATTTTGGCTTTTGTGACTAAAAAACCACATTTGGTTTTTCAATTTTTCAATATCAATATAAAAAAGAGAGGGAATTTTTTTAGATATTTAGTTTTTGAGATACTATACATACAATCAAAAGGATGGATCCAATCCAAAAAATGAAGGATTTTTTTTCGTTTTGGACAAGGGTTAAATTTAAGAGATGTCCTAAACCACTAGACGATAGGGGCATACTTGCCCTGGTCCAATTCTGACCAGTGGTAGATACTGGGACTTTGCAATATTTGATTGATCACAATTCTATATATTCCATTTACTATAGAAGTTCCCAAGGAATTCATTAAAGGCATTTCTTTAGACAAAGACTTCGTTTTTTCATAAAATGGGCTTTCTAGAGACCCCCCGACCAATTCTCGCATGAATTGCTAAAAATCCAATAAGTCCAACATTGATTCCTTCAAACGTGTTGATTGGGCAAATGCATCCACAGTGACTAGGGTGGATATCTCGTATTCGAAAACTAGCAGTGCGCCCTGTTAATCCTCCAGGACCCAAATAACTCAATTTTCTCCCATGAACAATTTGTGTCAATGGATTCGTTCGATCCAAAACTTGAGATAATGGGTGTAATCCGAAAAAAAGATTCATAAGTGGTTGTTGATGGAGTTGAAGTTACCAAATTCTGAGGAGTCGATATCAATTTATGCATAATTGCTCCACATATAGTTCCTTTAACCACATTTTCTAAACGAACTAGAGCCAATCCAAATTGATCTGGTAATGATTAGATCTCTATGCTTATTCCAATAGAAAATGAAATATTCAAATGATTTTTCATCAAATGACTATTCATCTATTGTATTTTCACTTAAATAGGGGTAAGAAAGTTCTATGGAAAAATGGTGGTTCAATTCGATGTTGTATAAAGGAAAATTAGAATACAGGTGTGGACTAAGCAAATCAATTGATAGGTTTGGTAATCCTATTGAAAAAACTAGTGATTAACGCATCCGAAAATAAACGATTGATCTCTATCAAAAGACCTGCTAAAGCCCCAAACCATAGACCAATTCCCTTGGAATATTTTATACACCCATAATTCTGAGCTTCATATTACTCCTTTCATGAGACATGTCAGATCTGGGGCATCCCAATTCAGTTGACTGGGATGACAGTTTCTCACAAATGCCTATATTTTTTAGTCAAATCGAAATCAGTAGAATTTTCTCTTCAAGTGAAATTAATACCATTCCTACTAGTTCTTATACTGGAACTCCCCCTTTCATTACTATTTCTGCTTGTTATGTAGGTTACCCTTTAGACCTTTTTGAATAAGGTTCAGAATGAATACGCTTATTTTTCAAATGATTCATATCGTCAAGTGTACCCATTTTGAATTTCATTCTAATCAATGATCTGCAGATGCCAATATATCTCGCGGTAAAAAAAATCTATTGTTCTTAGGTATATCAAGATTTAGTCTCCGAATGATTATGAATTACTTCTCTATATGATATATGAATAGAATATTATTAAACTCGGTAATAAGTAAGAAGAGAAAATCTCAAAGCGGCGATTTGCTTAAACTTACTGCTATTTTTTTTTTATTCCAAGGGGAACCGGACTAACTCTTTTTAAAAAATGTATATTTTTAATTTCTTAAAAATAGCAATAAAACCCTAACATTGTAATAACCGTAGTATTTTTTTAATTTTTAATTTTTGATTTTTTTTTACTAAGTGGCCGATTCTATTGGATCGGACCGGCCCGGTTGGCCCGGTCCGATTCCCAGTCCTAGGACCGTCCGGTCTGGTCTCTAATCCCAAAAAATGGAAACTAGTCATCCCAGTCCGATTCCCAATTACTAAGTACTAGGTGGGTCGGCCATTGCATGTAATAGTTGGATATAAAACAGCTGAGCAGATCAACGGCTCAGACTTTAATTAATGTAGTTGGAAAAACAAAGGATGAAATTCAAACTTTTGTAGTTCTGCTTTGATGAGAATTTCAAAAATTCCCTTGCAAAATGATGCTAGTGACACCTTTAAATGAACGCGATTCTGTGTACGCTATGGACCATTCTCTCCAAAACATTCCGTCATAGAGTCATGGTCATTGCCCACTGTTGATAAATAGTTATTTCTTTTTTCCACGTTTTCCTAATTTAATTTTTCAGTTATTAGAGTTAGTGGAGTCATGTGTGTTGGTTATCCTAATTTTTAGGTGTTAGTGGGGCAAGTGTTTTATGCAGAACATGGGTAGTTATGGTGTGTTTTACGTTATGTATTTTGTCTTTTGTAAAAGACTTGGTTGTTCTGTACGTAAGAAAAGTTTCAGCCTCATCTCTTCTCCCTTTTAGCAATTTAACGGTGGTATCGAGCTTGAGAGAAGGGTGAGAGAGTTTCGTGAGAAAATTGCAGCAGCAATATTTCCAATGGCCACCGACAATTTTGTTCAACCAGCAATTCCACGCTTTGATGGTCACTATGACCATTGGAGCATGCTGATGGAGAATTTTTTACGATCAAAGGAGTATCGGTCGGTTGTCGAATCTGGAATTCAAGAGCCACCGAGCGAGGCATGGCTTTGACGGATCTCCGAAAACGACTGGAGGCTAGAAAGTTGAAGGACCTAAGGCAAAAATTATTTTTTCAGGCTATCGATCGTTCCATCTTGGAGACTATTCTTTGCAAAGAAACTTCCAAGGATATTTGGGATTCTATGAGAAAGAAATATCAAGGCTCTGTTAGGGTGAAGCGTGCACAGCTTCAAGCCTTGAGAAAAGATTTTGAGATACTAGCGATGAAGGATGGAGAATCTGTCACTAGTTATTGTGCCAGAACAATGGAAATCAGCAACAAGATGCGATTCCATGGCGAGAAGATGGACGACGTCACCATTGTGGAGAAGATTTTATGTTCCTTGACACCAAAGTTTAATTATGTTATCTGCTCAATTGAAGAGTCGAAAGACATAGATGCGCTATCTCTTGATGAATTGCAAAGCTCCTTATTGGTCCATGAACGTAAGATGAACGGAGTTCAACGTGAGGAGCAAGCGTTGAAGACTTCTACCTATACTCATTCCAACAATTTCGAGAGGAAGGGGTAGAGGTAGAGGTAGAGGAGGGGAGATCGAGGAAATAGAGACGTTAGCGGGAATTTCAAAGCCAACAATGACCAATTTCAAGGCAAAGGGAGAAGATGGGATCCTAACAAATCCAAGGTAGAGTGTTTTAGATGTCATAAATTTAGTCATTATGCATCCGAATGTTATACTAGGCTGCCTAATAATAAAGAAAAGGCAGAGTGTTCAAATTTTGTTGAAGAAAAAGAAGTTGAAACGTTGTTGATGGCTGTTCAAGATGAAAAGAAGCGAGTCGATATTTGGTATGTGGATACAGTCGGTAACCACATGAGTGGAAGTAAGTCTTCTTTTTCTCATCTAAATGAAGATTTTCATTCCACTCGTGAGTTTTGGGGATCATTCTACTTGTGAAAGTGATGGAAAAAGGTGATATTAAGATAAGAACCAAGAATGGTTTTGTAGAAACAATCTCTAATGTGTTGTATGTTCCCGACTTGAAAAGTAACCTCTTGAGTCTTTGGTCAATTACAAGAAAAGGGTTATGTAATCACTATTCGAGGGGTGCCTGTGAAATTTATGATTACGTTAGAGGTGCTATTGCAGTTGTTCCTATGAGTTCAAATAGATTGTTTCCATTAAAGATTGAAAATATTCAATCTTGTTTGATGGCTGAAAATAAAGATCTGGTGAAAAGAGAGATCCCTCATGGCTATGGCATTTTCGCTATGGTCACTTGAGTTTTGGTGGATTGAAGACTCTCCAGCGAAAAACATGGTGACGGGTCTTTCTCAAATTACTGTTCCTACCCAAGTCTCGAAGAATGTGTTGTTAGCAAACGGATCGTTCTCAATTTTCAAAAGAAAAGTCATGGAGAGCAAAGGATGTTTTGCAGCTGGTGCATTCGGACATTTGCGGTCCTATAAACCCATCTTCTAATGGAGGTAAAAGATACTTAATTACCTTCATTGATGATTTTTCAAGAAAAACTTGGGTTTATTTTTTACAAAAAAATCGAAGCTTTCTCCACATTTAAAAGCTTCAAAGGTCGTGTTGAAAATGAAGTAGGAAAGACCATTAAGACTCTTCGAACAGATCGTGGTGGTGAATATTGCTCAAAAGAATTTGAAGTTTTTGTGCGAGCATGGCATTCGAAAAGAGCTTACTGCCGCATATACACCACAACGAGAATGGTGTATCTCGAGAGGAAAAATAGAACCATTCTCAACATGGTGAGAAGCTTATTGGCAAGAGGAAAAGTTCCAAAGACTTTCGGCCGGAAGCGTAAATTGGAGTATTCATGTTTTGAACAAAAGTTCAACTTTTTGCTGTTCGAATATGACACCCGAAGAGGCTTGGAGTGGGAGAAGACCGGCTGTAGATCACTTCGGAATCTTTGGATGCATCGCATATGCCCATGTCCCTGATGTGAAAAGGAAGAAACTTGATGACAAGGCTGAAAAATGTGTCTTTCTTGGTGTAAGTGAAGCATCCAAAGCATATAAATTATTTAATCCACTAACAAAGAAGATTGTGACTAGCAGGATGTTATTTTTGATGAAGAGAACACTTGGGATTGGAATAGGCAGCAGCCTACCCAAGTTCTTTATGACAATGATGTTGAACAGGAGCAGATTTCAGCACCTTGTTTGCCCCAAAATTCATCAAATACAACTTCTACAAATGCTGGAATTTCACCAACAGGCGATGAAGTCAATGAAGAAGAAGCTCAATCTCTTCGCCGTGTTAGAAGAAGGCTGCCTGGTTGGAAGATTATGAGGTAACTGGAATTGGAGATTCAATTACTCACTTTGCTTTGTTTTCGGACGTGATCCTACAACTTTTGAGAGTGCTTTGTCAAAGAAGAAAAATGGTGAAAAGCGATGGATAATGAAATTAATGCCATTGAAAGAAATGATACGTGGGAGCTATCCGATCTTCCGGATGGACAAAAAACCATTGGTGTAAAGTGGGTCTTTAAAACAAAACTGAAAGAAAATGGTGAAGTTGACAAATACAAAGCGTTTGGTAGCCAAGGGATACAAGCGGAATATGGAATCGACTATACAGAGGTTTTTTTTCTCCGGTTGCAAGACATGACACGATCGATTGGTGGTTGCATTGGCGGCACAATTCTTGGCCTATTTTCCAGTTAGATGTCAAATCGGCATTCTTGCATGGGTACTTGGAGGAACAGGTATTTGTTGAGCAACCCCCTGGTTATGTCAAGATTGAAAATGAGCATAAAGTTTATAGATTGAAGAAAGCTCTTTATGGGCTAAAACAGGCCCCTTGGGCTTGGTATAGTCGTATTGAAACTTATTTTCTTAAAGTTGGTTTTTCAAAATGTCCTTATGAGCATACACTTTTGTCAAGATTGGAGATAAAGGGAAAATGCTTATTGTCCGCTTGTATGTTGACGATCTTATATTTACCGGAAGTTGTGATGGTATGTTTGAAGAGTTCAAGAAATCTATGATGGATGAGTTTGAAATGCCTGATCTTGGTATGATGCATTACTTCCTTGGCATAGAAGTGGTACAATCAGATGATGGAATCTTTATTTCTCAAAAGAAATATGTGGGAGAAATTTTGGACAGGTTTCAGATGAAGGATTGTAATCCTGTAAACACTCCAGTTGAGTTTGGCTTAAAGTTATACAAAGATTATGAAGGGAGGAAGGTTGACAACACACTTTATAAACAAATTGTGGGCGCTTTGATGTATTTAACTGCAACAAGACCGGACATAATGTATTACTCGTGAGTTTAATCGCAGAGATATATGGAGAATCCTACACAAATGCATTTGTTAGCTGCCAAGAGAATTCTTCGTTACTTGCAAGGAACTAGAGACTTTGGGCTATTTTACAAGAAATGTGAAAAGTCCGATTTGTTGGGATTTACTTGACGGTGACTATGCAGGAGATCAAGATGATAGGAGGAGCACTTCGGGTTATGCTTTTATGTTTGGAACAGGTGCTATTTCGTGGTCATCCAAGAAGCAACCAATTGTCACATTGTCAAGTACGAAGCTGAATTTGTTGCTGCAACAGCTAGTGCTTGTCAAGCTATTTGGCTAAGGAGAATTCTTGAGGAGCTACAATTCAAGCAACCGGGACCTACTAAAATTTTTGTGACAATAACTCAGCAATAAAACTCTCCAAGAATCCGGTGTTACATGGAAGAAGCAAGCACATTGATGTGAAGTTTTATTTCTTGAGAGATCTTAGCAATGATGGAACAATTGATCTAATCTATTGCGGGAGTGAAGATCAAGTTGCTGATATATTCACCAAAGCCCTCAAAATGGAGTCATTTGTGAAGCTCGGGAAGGTTACTAGGTGTTTGCACGGTGAAAAAAGTCAAGACTTTAAACTGAATGTTAGCAAACATCAGTTTAAGGGAGGGATTGTTGATAAACAGTTATTTCTTTTTTCCACGTTTTCCTAATTTAATTTTTCAGTTATTAGAGTTAGTGGAGTCATGTGTGTTGGTTATCCTAATTTTTAGGTGTTAGTGGGGCAAGTGTTTTATGCAGAACATGGGTAGTTATGGTGTGTTTTACGTTATGTATTTTGTCTTTTGTAAAAGACTTGGTTGTTCTGTACGTAAGAAAAAGTTTCAGCCTCATCTCTTCTCCCTTTTAGCAATTTAACACCCACAACCAACAATGTTTTGATAAAACTGGTGTATCAGATCAGAACACATGTAAGAATCGCACCATCTTTCTCATGAGCCAGTGCCAATATAGGCAATTATTGGTGTCGTTATATGAACACGATTTCTCATTAAACTAGTAGAAATACACATTTCTCCTTTTTGCTGTAAAAACTAAAAATGCAATTGTAAAAAATTATTCTGAAAAACACGACAAACAAGTCAACCGAAACTAAAATATTTATTAATCCGTGGAAACGCTTGAAATCAATTTCAGTGAGGCAAAGAAGAAAAGGAAATGCTCTGTGAGGAATAAAACCTGTTGCAAGAAAAATCATCTTTTATGCCCCGTTGACAGATTCCGCGCCACTTTCCTGGAATAGGACCGATCCCTTCATCGCTAAAGCTCTTCGATTCTGGCCAAACACCTGTAGAAAAATAGAAAAGAGACACCATAAGCATCTCCTGCAGAATTCCAACAAAAAAGAAAAAGAAAAAACCCTTAGACAATCAGAGTGTGATGCCTGTATTATGCACAACGGAAGCAAATCGTTTTATGAATATAGTCAAAATTCATACGCCAAGACCCCACCACCATTCCCTTAAGCTTTTCAACGAAGAGGTTATGAACCTTTTTAAAAGGACACGAGATCAGTGGTGAGTTGGTGGATAAAACAAATTAAAGTTGCTAAGCACAAATACAATAGGGTGATACTACGAAAAATCCCAAACTAATGTACCTATGATAAATTTACCTCTAACTAATCTTTTGACCACAAAAAATCATAAATAGGTATATTTATAACAAATTTACTCTTCGTTTGTTATCATTTAATTTGATTATTATCACGAAAAATCACAAACTAAAACACCTATGACATACGGACCGTTAACTCTCACGCGTCATTCAACTCAGAATTTTGACAGTAAAACTTTACGAGAACTAATGAAATGTAAATTTATCACATATGCACTAGTTTGAAGTTTTTGATAGGCAAAAAACTAATTTGTGCTAAATTAGTCATGGATATATTAGTTTAGCGTTTTTCATGGTATTAATCCAATATAATATGAATCTTTCATGCCGTTAGAAAATGATTGAAAAACTTTATCTGTGGGAGAATTCTGAATCATTGATTTTCTCGAGTTTTTTCTTTGTAATTCTTATTAAATAAAAATGAAAACTAAAACATCAATTTCCAAAGTCATTTTTCTCTCCAGAAGGTATTGATAAAAGGACATTTTTCTTGATTTGGCAGTTTATAATTTTTCTAATGTGAGCAACTAAGCTTTATGATCTCACTTTGTTGTTTACTCGTGTGCAGAAGATGCTGATCTAGAAATATATAGAGTTAATACAACAACGCTTGACATAGCAGAACTGCTGGGGTCAACTCTTGAACTCATTAATTGGTCAGGAAACTAAAGTTTCCTTGAAAACGTGCGGCCATCAAATCAGGTTCTACTCATGCAACTAAAGCAATTTCAGGGGCCCACCGAGATATGATGATGAATGCGAATCAAAACAATTTGAGCCAAAAACAAAGGAAAAGAAAAAACACGCCTTAGTTGAATTAATAAAAAAACAACCAACTCCGAAATCCCAAACATAATGAAAGATACCGGTGTCAAGGTTGCCGATAATTGTATCTTCACCAAACCTAGCCTTCCTCAAGATGGAACTCTGATGAATCACCCCATTTCTCTCTAGCCCCAAGAAATGCCATGACCTTGTTGTCTGCAATTTCCTTCCTTCGCTTAGAAACACAGACAAGACATCTGGGTGCTCTGCATCGAAAGATGAGCGATGAAATTTGCAGATGAAACGGAAGAAAACAGAGCAGCATTCTCTTGGCTTCACAGACCAATCAAACACAGAAATCAAAATCACATAGTGATGTAGTCAAGCTCTCACTCGCAACTTCTGCTGCTTGATCCTCTTCAAGAATTGCGGCGAAACCATTGATGTGATGAGTGTATGAATAGAAAATTGCCTCCTGAGCCTTCTCATTGCTGTCCGAATGAGGTGGAAGCACAGAGCAAAGAAATCACATTTTACTAGGAGTGAAGGAAAAGTACAGTATCATGCTTGTGAAGTATAAATTGGAACTATACCTTCCCAAGTACGATCCGAGTAAATCATAATGAGAATTGGTGGCGCTTTCAATATCTGCCGCGGTTGGTTCTGGACCGTGTGCATGAGATCCTAAGTACACGATGTAAGGCTGAAGCACAAAGAGGAGAAAAAAATGAGGCCATTGAAAAGCAAACGCCTAGAAAATGATCAAACTGAGAAGCAGAGTGAGAGACAACATGGTTAGAACTCGAAGGAAGCACCATAAAAAAAGATTTTGGGAAAAAAACCAAGATAAAAGATGAGAAAAATAAACCATTCTGCCAAAATAATTGCTGATCAAAACTGAAGACTTCCCTGATTGAAAACAGCTAAAGTTCAATAAATCTTATTTTTGCACACAAGAAGGCCAAAAGTGAGCATTACCTTTTTCAAGCCAAAGGCGGTTGAATGCACCAGACACCAAAACAGGGCTGAAAGGAGAAAATGGGAGCGAAAGGAGAGCTCCATTGCTCTCTGCTTCTTCTGCAACTTCAAACAAACTCGAATATAATGTAAAGTCCTCTGTTTTCAGACGAGAAGTGCAAATGAAGCGTTTTGCTTTGCTTTCGCCTGTTTTTGAATTTCTGCTTTCACCCTTTTTATGTAAGCAAACAAATTGCTTGACGCAACAATAGTGAAACTTCCTTCACGACCATATCAACACCCCCATTGTGGAATGTGGATTATGCAATAGGATATCAAATTTCACTTTCTTTCATGATCTTCAGCGAGATCATTCTGCAGTTATGAATCACGAGTATGCTTATGGTTGGGAATTGATATTATATATAATTCTCACCGAACTTAGTGGCTTCAAAAAGAGGAAGAGGGACTGCCAGACATGTCCTACTTTTGTAAAGTCGATGTGATCTTATGCATGCAAGTTGAGAACTGCGAGCATATTTCCATTTTCCTTGGGGTTCTCATCGTCGGGAAAGTTCTTTTTTGTGTTTGTTTTTTTAATTCTTTTAGCAACGCTGCATCTCAACAAATAGAAAGCATCTTCCAACCTTAACTTTTTATCTTTGCAAGAAAAGGAACCAATTAAGTGAAAGTTTGGTGAATGACGATTGGCATATCCAAACAAATAACAAAAATAGTAATTTAAAATGATTAAAGTATCCCTTATCTAATCCCATAGATCTTCATCTTCTAAAATAATATCAATTACGATTCTTTCTTTTTGTATTTGTTGCCCTATTTGTACATAAATAGGTTTGTGCCGTTTTCTTATATATTTTAGATCTAGTGCTTATTAAGACTAGCGTGCTAGACCCACCCCATTGGTGGTCGCGTGGTTTGCGCTCAATTCCTCTACCGAAAGGGAGTGAGTTCAAATCCCCATGTTCACTTGTGCGACTAAACTGCGGTTTGTGGGAGGTGGGTCCCTGTGGGTTGCCTCGGGTTTACGTTGCCGGCTGCCGGCTGTATGGCGGTTTCCGAGTCATTAAAAAAAAATAAAAACTAGCGTGCTAGGTGATTGGTATGGTCAATCAAGCGTGAGTAGATTTTATATATAAAATTTGGGAACACTATCTAAGTCAATTCATAGTTTTTGGAATTGGAAACCACCTGTATTTAAATTGGAATCAAACCTACTGGCTTCACGGTCGACTGAAATCAACGGCAGCTTTCTTTTTCGTTTTTTGTCATTTCATTTTATTATATATATAATATGCATGTATCAAATATGAATACAATCATTTCTGCTCGAGGATAATATGTCAAAGATATACTATTCCAACAAACATATTATGTTTTAAAGAAAGAATTTAAAAACTTGCTCAGGGTTGTAACCATTGAGCTGGACTTTGGTTGAGTGCACCAGCATGACCATAGGGCTGGTTAGCCGTGTTGGGGACTCTTTACGAACTAATCCGGTATTTCCATTCATTAGAATTTCTTTCAATTGTTAAGTTTCATAATGCTTGCCATTTTCTTTTGCAAGTATTAACAGTAGGGTCCTCCAGAGGAGTGACATTAGGATATTTGTCAAGCATGCGTTATTAGATTTTTCATTTATGTTTGACGTGTTAGACTACTTTGTTGTTTTGGCGCGAAAGTGAAAGGGCTAGTATTCTGGCCTTTATGTGACTGGAAATAGAAAGAAGGTGATATGAAGAAAATGAATATTGATTGGTCTTTTGATGATGCGAAAATGAAGGACACCGGCGACCACTGAGTACTAACATTCAATTATCTATCACACCCCTGCTCCAACAAGAATAGGTAGATAACACGACCATTCTCAACATCAATCTTCCATGTGAAGGGCGAAATTTCAATACAAACCATACAAACCAACAACTTGTTATCAATATATACATCTCCATATCTGTATGATATATTAGTAAGTTGGTTATAATATCGGAGTTTTGATAATTATATCTCTAAACTAACAACCAAACCCGGCAAACATCTCATCTATATATAGCTCATGCCAAAAATTCTACAATAATGCAAACGCTTTTAATCTACTTGCCACTAGCTGTGTAACCTAAAAAACATTTAAAATGAATGGTATGAAAAATCACGACTTAGTGAGGGGAATGTTTCATCTAAGTAGATTGAACATCCACTATGCACATATATAAAGTAATATTAGAAACTCATAATCCAAACCCAAAATATAATATATGTACCAAATCAACTATAAGTCGTTTCATCTCAACAGAGCTTTAAACTTATTGAGAAATACTCATTTACTCTATCATCATAATTCAAATATCAATGCCCATCAATCTCCATCAAATCATATGTCAATAGTTTATTCTTTCAACCAATCTATTGCTTAATATCTAACCAACACAACTCCTAGTGCCAACGCAACCAAGATTCCTCATTGGCTAGGTCCCCACCTATTATCAGCTAGTGGCCTAGCCCAAGGGATATCTTGAGAGTTGAAACTCATATATATACCCAAAAATCCCTAATTGGGTTCCCACTAACAATGAGCATCAAACCATCATCCTCTAAAAATCCACAAAACCAATCTAGAGTTCATGCCATAAATCAGAATACATTTTACAAATCAAAACGTATACCCTTTCATAACTTAGCTCATTAGCTCGAATACATTTCATAAAAAAAAATTCAATCTTTTTTAAAGTTCATTTTTTAACCTGATTTGCAAAGCAATACATATGACCTTTCACAATACTTTTCTAAAACACTTCTCAAACCATTCACTAATAACCAAAGAGTAATAAATGTCCGACCTAGATTTTATGCAATAAAAAATGTCATAATATATCAAATCAATATCACTTTTGAAGTATTAGTCTACAAATTCGAAGAAAAGCCCCACTCACCTAGACTTGCAATCTTTCCAAATAAGTGAGAAACAACATTACAATCAAGTAAAAGCTACCTCAGCTACAAATCAACTAATTTAAGCTTCATTGCTAATAAAACCACTCCTACACGCCAATAAAAAGCTTGCTCAAATTAGATATTCAAAGCTGTCCGCTATACAGAGTTCGTGTGTGAAATTTAAAAAATTCATTTCGATCAAATCGTAACTCTAAATCGATTTCCGTCAAAGTCCACAACACCTAAATTATCACTACCACAATAATTTCATAGCTTAATAACTTTTAAATACAATTTCGTGGCTCAAAAATCACACCACTTCAAAATTATGATCTAACTCCAATTAGAAGAATAAGAGGTTCGAATCTTTATTATTTTTTTTTTGGTAAAAGTAAGAATTAGGTTCGAATCTTTATTAGGCGCTATGAAATGAAGTTACTCCAGCTTGGATATGGCGAGATTTCCAAGGCATGTACGTGTGAAGTTATCCATCCGTCTTCTTCGTTTCGCTTGCTGTTGGCATTTTGAAATAAAGCTCTCTCCTCTTTCATTATTTTCTTCTTTTAATCAAGGCGCTTTCTTTCTTTTTTTCTTTTTCTAGTCTACCTTTTTGACTAGTCAACCTTCGCTTCAACTTTTACAATATCAGTGATCCGACGGTTGAAAATAAACGAGGACACGATGCTCCCAAGGCAAGATAGCCAACCACCGCCATAGATTGTGGCACATACGCGCTCGAGAGTTAATTGCCTTCTTTGGTTTTGATTTATACAATTTGTTCCATGGCGATTGTGTAATTCTTTACCCCATATGTCCGGATATTTGTCTCTGTAGCCGACGTTTTATTTGCATGAGATTGATCTTTTGCGTTCAAATGATAATGTCTCTCGCTCAACATGGCTTGTCTTCTCATTCATATAATCTTTCACAATACAGATAAACATGACTAATATGTGCGTGTTTGAAAATTAGTTGAATGAATGGTTGATTTGATTTCGACTCTTCTGCGATTTTGAAAAGGAAAACTGAAGGGGGTTTAATGGGGCTGTATTTAATTTGCAAAATCCTTTATAGTAGAGGCCCTTGGACAAATGAAAATCCTTTACAGTAGAGGCCCTTTGACAAATGCGTTTGGCAATTTTTTTTGGAAAATTTTGGAGAGAGATATTTGATTTTTATAGTCATCTAAAGTGCACGTGCACAAGCTAAAGCCGTTGGAGCTTTGGGATTTAGTATTCCTGTAATGCTAATTTATATTCATTTTGACTAGTACTACCAAAAATCTTAAACTAATACACATGTAACAAATTTACTATAAACTAATTTTTTTACTATAAAAAGCCTTAAACTAATACATTTGTGATATATTAATCCTAAACTAATTTTTTTACCCCAAAAATTCCATACTGATACATTTATGACAAATTTACCCTTAGTTAATTTTCCATTAAATTGAATTAATACAACGAAAAATTACAAATTGATGCTCTCGCAATCTAATCCTCTTGCGGAGCAAAGAGTTTGTTAGATTTAGGGGTATTGTCAACTTCGGGCCAATGACCTGTCATTAACTCAAGCTTTCCCAAACTCATACCTCGCCAACATCGAATGTTCAAATTTTTAATCAATTAAGCCTATGCAAATTTTTTATGAGATTGGCTTAAAACTAGTAAGATACAGGAGGATATCTTACTATTTACTAACCAGAAATTTTGGACTTAAGGACTTGATTACATTAGCCTTAAGGCTAACGCGCTTTCAGTACTTAACCTAATCATGTGCTAACTAACACCATAACAGCCTATCAAGAAAATCTGAGGTTTGTCCCAATCATTCTAAAACGAGGAAATAACATCCAAATGTTAAAAAGCGTAGTCAATTATAATCATAATATAAATTATACAAGCATCCTAAAATTTTCCCTAAAAAAGAAACAAGACAAAGCAAAACAAGAATTTCTATTGTAAAGCCCTAAAGGCTTATCCAAATTTTTTATTTTAATTTGTAAGAGTTTTCTAAAAAAATTTAATGACTTTTTCGGATTTTTAATTTTTTAATGATTTTCTAAAACTCTAATTTTTTAATTGATTTTCGAATTTTCTGAATATTTTATTATTTCCTCAAGTTCCTGAATTTTTAATTTTTTAATTTCTCGAATTTTTAAATTTTTTTAAATAATTAATTTCTTTTATTTATTTTTAAATTTTTAATTGATTTTTCTTTTATAAATATTAAAAAATTTATTTATTTATTGTTAATAAAAAGGGATTCGGACCGGGGTCAAGAGACCCGACCCAACTAAACCGACCCGAACCCTATTGGATCGGGTTGTACTAAAAATATTAACCCTAAAAGCCCGCTCGGAATTAATTATAAAAGCCCATGAAATTTTTTTATATTTTTCACTCTTGTTTTTCGGCCCACATTTTGAAATGCACCCAGCCCACGACAGAGCACCCCTGGCCTACTCTTCATTTTTCTAGCCTTTCAATTTTTACCTCTCCTTTTTCCTTTCTTTTCTTTTCTCTCTTTTATTTCTTCTCCATTTTTTGTCCTTTTCCTACTGCATCTTCTTCAACCTTGCGACTCCTTCTCCGAAGCTTTCCTCACCTGCAGACCCTTGGCTGAAGCAACAACTCCATCGCACAAAAAGCAGAACTACGGCCACCACTCTCCGAACCACGACCGACCACCGGACTACGCCACCAACCGCCGCCGGCCTATCGCTACTCCAACGATAAAAAAAAATCTCACCGAACCCACACATTAAACAGCAACGATTTTAGCAAGCCAAACAAAGATGCACTAAAATGCAGCGAAGTGGACTGACTGGTGCGGCCTCAAACTGCTGGCTGCACCGGTGATGGAAGGTAGCTCCGGCGGAGGGAGAGACTCAAAGCTAAACCGCCATCGACCGATTTTTTTCCACTAAGTCAAATGAAAACTCAGCGAAAGAACACAAAAATCAGTCGTGCTCCGATAACGTGTGAGCAATCACACATTAAAGAGACTTCTAACGTCGAAACAGACAACATGGATTTTCGCAACTTCACTCCAGCATTTTATCAAACGAGTGATGGGCAGTACTACGATCCTCCCACGTGCAGACATCATTATTAGCAACAAACCTACTTGATTTCATCAGTCTCCTCGAGACAACTATAATAAACTCAGACATGTATTTCTCGGCTGAGGCAAAGCGGGGCTCCCGGGAATCGAGATTTTACCTGCTTTGCTGGGGCGGTTTGGGATCCTGATCGGCAACGCTGGCTGGAGGTCGTCCGGCCGTTCCTATCCTTCCGTGGTAGCAAGCTCGTCGAAGCGGTGAAGGAAGACTCTGGATTTGCCCTTGATCGGAGCTCCGGAATCCGGGATAAACTCCGGCGACGAGGCTCCCCTTTGCTTGAGAACCTAGACATACCAACTTCCTCTCTCTCTCCCGGCCTCTGCGAAATATCTTTCTCTCTGCTCTCTGTAATCTCCTTTCTGCTAAAGAAATATCTCCTCGTAAAATGTCACTCTCTCTCTCTCTCTCTCTCTGGTGTGGTTTTTTTCAGCGAACCAACGATCCCCCACAACTTCTCTCTTTCCTCGTTAAAGCCAGCCAGCCCCCCAGTAATGCCCGACAATGCCCGATTCTGTCCTCCCTGCGAGCGTTCCGTACCCCCTCCTTATCCGCCAGCTCAGCCTTTGTGGATTTTTGCCTTCTATTCTTGGTCTCGACTCTCTAGTGGGCTCAAGAAAGGAGGAGAATGGGCCACAGAAAAGAAAGGACACGGGAAGCTGGGTCGAATGGTGAGCGGGAAATAACTGAGTGAGCTAGACAAGCCGGCCCGCTCGATTTCCCCCCGTTTATTTTTGTTTGGTCCACTTTGTTCATTTTTTCAATTTTTTGCTTCTTCTCTTTTATAAATTTCTTTTTATATTTTTGCGAAATAAATGACGACAAAAATTCGGGTGCCAACAGGTGCATCTGTGACAAATAAAGAATAAAATCTTAAATTGATATACTCGTTAACTAAGGGTGAGCATGGTTTGGATTGGGCCTATCCACTTCCTAACCCTATGACTAACCCGCATGACATTGGTCCTCAATTTTTGGGGCTAAGGACAGACTCTATTTTTTGGAACCAAGGACCGGACCGACCCAATCAATTCCAAAGTTAACTTGGGACCAATCGATAATTTTTTTATTTCATTTTTTGTACTCCCTGAAAAGACGATCAAGGATTGGATCAACTTAATAGGTTTAGTGATGAGCAAGGTTAGTGAAGAGAAGCAAGCGGCGAGTGGGACAAGCGGCCAACAAGCGGGGCGAGCATCGAGCGGTGAGTGGTGCAAGCAGCTAGAAGCCAGCGAGGTGAGTGTCAAGTGACAAGTGGGGAAGTTATTTATTTATTTATTTTTATTTTGGCAAATTGAATACTAAGAGGATAAAGAAGATAGAAGAGAACAAAGTATTAGAGGAAGATACCGTGATGAGCTGTTTATGCCATTTTAGACGTCGTGAGGACTCCTCACAGAGATATTTTCCTCCTTTGTAAATTGTGGCTATTGATACCGTAAAAAACATTAAAAGTTTAAGTTATTAAAGAACAGTATAAAATTACTTGGACTCTTAATTAATGAGCCGTTTAATATTGTTGACGCCATTTGACTTGGAGTTTTCTCTATATAAAAAAAATTATAAATAATGTGTTATATATAAGAGTTAATACCTTAGAAAACCCTAAACTGGTATACCTATGACAAATTTACTCTAAACTAATTTTTTGACCACCAAAATCCCCAAACTGATACATCCTTGACAAATTTAAACAAAACCGGTATACTTGTGACAAATTTACCCTATGTTAGTTTTCGTTAAATTTTACTGCCAAATTACTAAGTTGAATGACACGTGACAGTTAATTGATGTACCAATTTGCGATTTTACTCTCCGTTTGTCACAATTATATAATTTTTGTGATTTTTTGTAATATTAATCCAATTTAACGAAGGGTGTATCTGTCACAAATGTACCAGTTTAAGATTTTTGATAGTTGAATAAATTAGTTTGGGATGAATTTATCACAAGTATACTAGTTTAAGGTTTTTTATAGTTAGTTGGAGTAAATTTATCATAGGTATACCCGTTTAGAGTTTTTCATGATCAAAAAATTAGTTTGAAGTAAATTTGTCATACATGTACTAGTTTTTTATTTTTCAAGATATTAACCCTTATATATAATATAAAATATATTTTAGATATAATATATATAATATATATGGTCGGATTGGTTTGGATTGGGATTACAAACTTCGGGATCGGGATCAACCCGTACAATATTGGTCCAAGGATCCCAGGACCAAATACCGACACTATCCAACCGAACCAAGACTGGTAGGGTTGGGCCGGTCTATGGTCAGTCCACAATTGACCCTAAACCAATGTTCACTCCTACCGTAAACTATTATGTGTCATCAAATTCAATAATTTGACAATAGATTTTTTTTTGCTAAATTTTATTTTAAATTGCTAAGTTGGATGATATGTGCCAGTTAACAAATGAACCAATTTAGGATTTGACCATTTATTTGTCATAAATGTACTAGTTTGAAGTTTTCATGATATTAATCTTGTTTTTCTTCTTCTTCTTCTTCTTCTTCTTCTTCTTCTTCTTCTTCTTCTTCTTCTTCTTCTTATTTTTCCCTCACTAAATTTTCAAAATTATGGAAATGCCCTCACTATTTTCCTTCGTTCAACGTCCTAGTGAATCCATCACCAATCTCGCGCAATCTTAAGCAACCCTTACTAAGGGTCACCGGGGTTCGCTTGACGATTGTCAGTGCTAAATCTGGGCCTCCGGAGCTGACAATTTAATTTTGTTTAATTAAAAAGCCAAAAGTCCTTTACAAGTGTGATTTTTCCAAACACCATTTAAATTAAAGTTGCTTCTCATGCACTTAATATTATTTTGCATTTCGAAAAATCCCTTAAACTTACGGTCTTTGGCATTTTTCCAAAAAGTTTCCTCAAAAGCCCAACCAAATACAATAGTGCTAATTGGTCCATCCAACCACCAAAAAGTCAAGATGGGAAATCTTATTAGTTAGGTGTTGATGAATCTGTCAATTTATATTAGTTAGGAATGAAACCAAATATCTTAAAATGAGTGGGAGGACGAGAGATAAGAGTAAATGGAGACGGAGCATAGATTCTTTAAAACTACATGGACTAGTTGGGAAGATACAAATTATCATTTATTGTTTTCATTTACTGATTCTTCTTTTATAGTTTTAATTTTCTGATTTTTTTTTCTCTGTGAATATAAATGGAAGAATTTTTTTTTTTGGATTTTATGTTGGTTTCCGATTTCCTCCACCCGCTTCATATGTGCTGGATCAACTTATCCGGCATGTGATATAACCATCACGTAACATCGTATACTCAAAGTCGGATATGTTTGGCATATATTTGTTCTAATTGATATGTTTGATCTAAATCAAGCTGGTTCTACAATGGAGGATTCGTAGTCCATCCTATATACCCCTTTCTTTCATAGATTTGCGCATTGAATTGAGCTAATCGATGATTTGCAGGTTTACGTCAAATAAGACTTGGACTATATATATGGCTTTGTCTTGGAAAATTGTCTCTGAAGAATACCAGCCAAGTATGTTGGAAATTTGTATTCTGTCTGCAGAAGACATTTCACAAGACTTGTTGGTAGTCCCAGTAGATATATGAAGAGAAGTATGGTAAATTTTGGGTGAGCATAGTTTGGAATTTTCTGGGTGTATGAGGCGAATTTCCCCAGTGTGCGGGGTGTATGACTTTGTTGATGGATATAGTGGAGTATATGATGTTTTCTATATTTTTTTTGTCAGTAAAGTGGGTGAACCTTGCCGATTATGTCTTCATTAAGATTTGCTCATAATAAGCAAGGGTTTTATTTGTATTGTGTGGTTTGAAAAGCCAATTTTTTGGAAAGATATTTTTTTTGCAAATTTAATTGGATCTTCGTCGAAGAATCTATCTTCTACAATCAATATCTTTTGAAAGATATTTTGGGGAAAAACTTTGATATTTGAGAATGAAGGGTTGTCTGTGGCCTAATGACCACATCAGTCGAAATTCTTTTGTATTCCGCTTGTTTTTATGTAACAAGTGGGGAAGGATTGTTGCTTACCTCAATGGTATCAGACGGCTCTTTCTTTATTGTTTTTTGTAAAGAATTGGCAAGTAATAGTAATGTTTCTTTGGGTAATATGGCAGCTAGTTGGGCTAGGGGTTCTTCTTTTGAAGGTGTATTTTGTATTGGATGTTATTGTAATTGGTTTGATTCCTAGTGGGATTTCTTTGGTCCTCTGGAAATCATACTACACCCCACAGTTAATCAATGATATCAAATTTTTAGAAAATACTTTACACCCACTCCACATGATTCAGAAGGAATAGTTCTGATCTTAAGTATGAGCTTACTTAAAAGATTTACATCTTCCTCTAGTTCTCTATCAAGAGCAAAAACAATATATAAAATATAAAGTAAGAGTATGCAGAAACAAAAACCAACCATGAAGGTGATATGAACTTGTATTATATAAACTGAAACATTACATGTATTGAAAGATGCGGAAACTAAAGCATCAATTCATCCACTAGGGCGGTAATCCATACTCCAGGGATTATCAATGTTGGTATTATAAGAAATGGTTAACCAACTATCATGTAAGTTAGTAACTTTGTATAAACTAAATATACAATACAAATTACTAGAAGCCCTAATAATAAAAGATCAAATGTCCTACAAAACCTCTTTTCTTTTAGTCAAGAATATGATACAACAAGTAATTCTTGGAACACCTTTCATACAATTAATCCAACATTTTACAGTTACTAATGAAGGTATTGAAACTCATGCTCTAAACAGAAAAATCACTTTCAATTTCATAACAAAACCACAAAAAAAAAGCTTAAACATTTTACAAGAACATTCTATTTCTGAAATTAATTGCCTTATAAAAGACAGAGAAAACCAGCTTGAATTCTTAAAAGAAGACTTAGAATTCAAAAGAATAGAAGAGAATATTATAAAACCAAATGTTATAGAAAAAATAGCTTCCCTACAAAAACACATAGAGAAAACCATATACTCTACTTTATCCAACGCTTTTTGGGAAAGAAAAAAGCATATTGTTGATTTGCCTTATGAACATGATTTTTCTGAAAACAAAATACCTACAAAAGCTCGTCCTACACAAATGAACCAAGAAGTTCTAAAATTTTGCCAAACAGAAATACAAGACCTCTTGAATAAAAAACTGATAAGAAAAAGCCAATCACCATGGAGCTGTTCTGCTTTCTATGTCAATAAAATGCTAAACTAGAAAGAGGAGTTCCCATTAGTCATTAATTATAAATCTTTAAATACAACCCTTAAGTGGATAAAGTATCCAATACCTAACAAAAAAGACTTACTAAACAGATTATGTAGATCAAAAATATTTTCAAAATTTGACATGAAGTCATGATTTTGGCAAATACAAATTAGTGAAAATGATAAGTACAAGATAGCCTTTACAGTCCCTTTTGGCCAATACGAATGGAATGTTATGCCATTCGGTCTAAAAAATGCCCCATCAGAATTCCAAAAAATTATGAATGAAATCTTTAATCCTTATTCTGAATACATCATAGTTTATATAGACGATGTTCTAGTATTCTCATCCAATATAGAACAACATTTCAAACATTTATCAATTTTTGTAAAAATAATCATATAAAATGGTCTTGTAGTCTCTCCTACTAAAATTGCACTCTTTAAAACCAATATTAGATTATTAGGTCATCAAGCAAAAATATTACGACTACATGTACGAATATGAAGTCCATATATTTTTCTTTGATTGGTTAGAAGAACAATTCTTTGAACCAAAAGAGATAGTTTTTCAGATCATCACTATAAGTGGAAACTTGATAATGGTGAAACTATAGAATCCAATCATCCACCCCTTAGGAGAATAAAAATACAATATGGAGAAACCGAGGTTGCAGCCACTCCTTTTAGAATTCCAAACAAAGGAGATTCTTTTTACACTCACAAGGTTATTGAAAGAATACTACAACATCCTCAAAACAATGCTCTCAAAAGCGGAATGATCACAATGTGGATCTATCAAATCTCAAGATAATACAGACGGATCCTCACAGTCACATCACAGTGGAAACACCAATGAAGACGACTGCTGCAGGATCAACCTAGACAGAGATTAAATTTGAGACATCACATGCCAACACTGTCACAGCAGCGCAAAAGCTATATACTGTAGCAAGATAGGCATACATTATTCACTATTCACTCAGTACTGTTCACTTTACACTATTCAACACTATAGCACCTCATATAAATACACTCTCGACACAGAAGAAGAGGGCTCGAAATTTTTCAGATCTCATCTCTCTCTTCTACCTCTCCTTCCCTCTTGTAAACCCCCATCTTTTCTAGCTTTAAGCTTTCTTACCTTGTATCCTTTGTTACAAAGTAAGTTTGTTTGTTTTCAAATACATCTAGCATAGTTTATACAGAGTTACCAACTTACATGATAATTGGTTAACAATTTCTTGTAATACATATTTCAAAATACTGTAGGATTAATAAAAGAATAAATGAATTATCTTTAGACGATAATAATTTAAAGGGATAAGTGTTTCAGAAGTCCTAAAACTTGTCATGAAAATGCATTTTAGTCCTAAAACTTGCAAAAAACGCATTTAAGTCCTAAAACTTGTTAAATTATTTCAAACGAGTCCTAAAATCGACGCCGTTAGCATTTTCCGTTAAAAATGCTGACGTGGCATTTAATAATTTTTTTATTTTCCACTTGGATTTTTTAATTGTTTTTTATTCATTTTTTAAAAAAATTAGATTTAAAAACTAAAAAATTAGATTAATTCATTTTATCTTATTTTCAACAAAAACTAAAAACAAAAAGTTAAAATATTTATTTAAAAAAATTTAACAATTTTTAAAAATAAAATTTTTAACTTTTCTTTTTAGTTTTTGGTGAAAATAAGATAAGAATAAATTTAATTTTTAGTTTTTAAATCTAATTTTAAAAAATGAATAAAAATAATTAAAAAATACACCTGGAAAATAAAAAAATTATTTAAAATGCCACGGCAGCATTTTTAACGGAAAAGCTAACGGCATCGATTTTAAGACTCATTTGAAACAATTTAACAAGTTTTAGACTTAAATGCACTTTTTGGTAAGTTTTAGGACTAAACGCATTTTCATGATGTTTTAGACTTCAAACAGTTTATCCTTACTTTAAACCTGTTAAACAACATCTTCATAGAAAATGATGATACTTCTTCTGATAAACTTCTTGAAGAAGAAGGTCTTTAGATTAATGAAATAGAAATCTCTTCCGATTCAGATTATGAAGACGCCTCTCCTAACAAACCTATTCCTGAAATAAATATGTTAACAAAAGAAGAAGAATTTCTCCTTAGCACAGCTGACAAAATAACCGACTCAAAGCCAAAAAAGAATACTTAGAAAGACTTCATTCCTCTATGAACATTGTTACTAATCCCAATACTTCTTATAATCTAAAAGACATTTTAAATAAAAACAAAAAACCCCAGTCTAGACCCATAAATATTAATGTCCTTCAAAATGAAATAAAACAACAAAAATTAGAAATACAAGCTCTAAAAGCAATACAATTAAAAATGAAACAAGAAATTTCTGCTATAAAATCCCTTGTCATAAAAGGAAAGACAAAATTAGAAAACCAAAATGAAATCACCAATACTTTTGACACTCCGGACCCAACTTTTCTTATGTTATTAACATAAATAACATCTAGAAAATGGGTAATATATATTACAATAAAAATCAACAATAAGTTTATTATTGAAATAACAACACTCTTTGTAGAGGAGTCGATCTCAATTGTATCAAAGAAGACCTTGTTCCAACAAGATACTTTGATAAAACATCCGAATATTTAAAATCAGCCTCATGATACAAACTAAATATACAATACAAATTACCAGAAGCCCTAATAATAAAAGATCAAATGTCCTACAAAACCTATTTTCTTTTAGTCAAGAATTTGAGACAACAGATAATTCTCGGAACACCTTTCATACAATTAATCCAACATTTTATAGTTACTAATGAAGGTATTGAAACTCATGCTCTAAATAGAAAAATCACCTTCAATTTTATAATAAAACCACAAAAGAAAAGCTTAAACATTTTACAAGAACATTCTATTTCTGAAATTAATTGCCTTATACAAGACAGAGAAAACCAGCTTGAATTCTTAAAAGAAGACTTAGAATTCAAAAGAACAGAAGAGAATATTATAAAACCAAATGTTATAGAAAAAATAGCTTCCCTACAAAAACACATAGAGAAAACTATATGCTTTACTTTATCCAACGCTTTTTGGGAAAGAAAAAAGCATATTGTTGATTTGCCTTATGAATATGATTTTTCTGAAAACAAAATACCTACAAAAGCTCGTCCTACACAAATGAACCAAGAAGTTCTAAAATTTTGCCAAACAGAAATACAAGACCTCTTGAATAAAAATGCTGAACTAGAAAGAGGAGTTTCTAGATTAGTCATTAATTATAAACCTTTAAATACAACCCTTAGGTGGATAAGGTATCCAATACCCAACAAAAAAGACTTGTTAAATAGATTATGTAGATAAAAAATATTTTCAAAATTTGACATGAAGTTAGGATTTTGGCAAATACAAATCAAGAAAAGGATAAATACAATATGGCCTTTACAAATCCTTTTGGCCAATACGAATGGAATGTTATGCCATTCGGTCTCAAAATACCCATTCAAAATTCCAAAGAATTATGAATGAAATCTTTAATCCTTATTTTGAATACATCATAGTTTATATAGACGATGTTCTAGTCTTCTCATCCAATATAGAACAGCATTTTAAACATTTATCTACTTTTGTAAAAATAATCATACAAAATGGTCTTGTAGTCTCTCCTACTAAAATTGCACTTTGTAAAACCAAGATTAGATTCTTAGGTCATTACATTCATTTAGGTACTATAATTCCCATAAAAAGATCAATTTCTTTCACTGATAAATTCCTTGATAAGATTAAGGACAAAACTCAATTACAAATATTCTTAGGTAGTCTCAATTATATTTTAGATTTCTTTCCTAATATAAACATCATTTGCAAATCTTTACACCAAATGCTTCAAAATGATCCTCCACCATGGACTTCTCTCCATACTAACATAGTAAAACAAATAAAGACTCATGTCAAAGATATATTATGCTTACATTTAGCAGACCCATCCACTTTCAAAATAATTGAAACAGATGCCTCAGAGATAGGATATGGTGGCATTCTTAAATAAGTCAATAATAACAAAGAACAAGTCGTTCAGTTTACTTCAAAACATTGGATTTCCACTCAACAAAATTATTCAATAATCAAAAAAGAAATACTTGCTATAGTCTTATCCATATCAAAATTCCAAGGAGATTTATTAAATCAAAATTTTCTCTTGAGAATTTATTGCAAATCAGCCAAAGACGTTTTACAAAAAGACGTATTAAACATTGCATCAAAATAGATTTTTGCCAGATAGCAAGCCATACTTTCAATATTTGATTTTGACATCGAATTTATAAATGGTTCTTCAAATTCATTACCCGATTTCCTCACAAGAGAATTTTTACAAGAGATACCATCATGCCAAGATCATCCAAAAAAGACAAAGGCAAAGACAAAGTTATTGCCGAAACCTCCAATACATCACCAAAGCCAATAGGCTTAACACCCATCAAGACATGGCTTCAAATGGCAGAAAACAACCAATCATTCTTACAACAACATCCAATACCAAATACACCTTCAAAAGAAGAACCCCTAGCCCAACTAGTTGCCATACTACTCAAAAAAACACTACTATTACTTGGCAATTCTTTACAGAAAACAATAAAGAAAGAGCCGTCTGATGCCATTGAGGTAAGCAACAATCATTCCCCACTTGTTATACAAAAACAAGTGGAATACAAAAGAATTTCAAATGAAGTGGTCATTAGGTCACAAGCAACCCCTCATTCTCAAAGATCAAATTTTTTCCCCAAAACATCTTTTCAAAAGATATTGACTGTAGAAGATGAATTCTTCAACGAATATCCAATCAAATTTGCAAAAAATATCTTTCCAAAAAATTAGCTTTTCAAACCACACAATACAAACAAAACCTTTGCTTATTATGAGCAAATCTTAATGGAGACACAATCGGTAAGGTTCACCCACTTTACTGACAAAAACAATCTAGAAAACATCATATATTCCACTATATCCATCAGCAAAGTCATACACCCCGCACACTGGGGAAATTCACCTCATACACCCAGAAAATTCCAAACCAGGCTCACCCAAAATTTACCATACTCCTCCTCATATACCTATTGGGACTACCAACAAGCCTGGTGGAATGTCTTCTACAGACAGAATACAAATTTCCAACATACTTGGCTAATATTCTTCAAAGACAATTTCCCAAGACAAAGCCTATCAAATTGATTTGATTCCTGGTGGGATTTCTTTGGTCCTCTAGAAATCATACTACACCCCACAGTTAATCAATGATACCAAATTTTCAAAAAATACTTTACACCCACTCCACATGATTCAAGATTCCTATGCCTCATGCATTTTTTCATAATACTCAAAATCTCATGGGTCACAGCTTGGGAATTTGAATATAATACATCCAACAGATTGATACCCGTACTTATCCGAAAATACAAGACAAAATGGTGGCACGGATACAAAAGACTTGAACAAGGTTCCGAAGATACGGTTAAATCTTGGCTAAATAGCCAAAAAACCCAATTGTCTACAGTTCCATCAAATACATTATTTTTACAAGAGAAATCCATGGCAAGTGTAGCACTTGCCGCAGTCCAAAACAAAGAAGAATATTGCAACATCCTCAGGACAATGCTCTCAGAAGCGGAATGATCACAATGTGGATCTACCAAATCTCAAGACAATACAGACGGATCCTCACGGTCACATCACAATGGAAACACCAATGAAGACGACTGCTACAGGATCAACCTAGACAGAGATTAAATCCGAGACATCACATGCCTTTACACCAAAGGCTTCAAAAGGATCCTCCACCATGGACTTCTGTCCATACTAACATAGTAAAACAAATAAAGACTCATGTCAAAAATATACCATGCTTACATCTAGCAGACCCATCCACTTTCAAAATAGTTGAAACAGATGTCTCAGAGATAGGATATGGTGGCATTTTTAAACAAGTCAATAATAACAAAGAACAAGTCATTCAGTTTATTTCAAAACATTAGAATTCTACTTAACAAAATTATTCAACAATCAAAAAAGAAATACTTGCTATAGTCTTATCCATATCAAAATTCCAAGGAGATTTATTAAACCAAAAATTTCTCTTGAGAATTGATTGCAAATCAGCAAATATATATATCATAAATAAATAAAGATCAAACAGGACAGCGATTTTGTTACTTTAAAGTTTTCATTTTGATAATCTTTGACTTGGGGATTAGCTCACGAAAGATGGAAAGTCGATTGATGAACTCCTTCTGATCATCTACCCCACTGGGGTCTTTTTTTTTAAGGAGATAGTCGCAGAAATCTAGTCTCTGTATTTTCTTTTTTTGCATTAGTATCTACTAGCTAATATTGGATCTGACGGCAACGGATATTGACAGAGACACTTCTCTGTTGGGTTAACATTTGATTAAACCATGTCGGAGAATTATGATTCAGAGACAAGCAATGCAGATCATGTTCTGAGTACCCATTTCCATTAATATCTTTGCTTCTTTATTTTTCATTATGTTGTTAGTACAGACTTGCGGACCCAAGGGGATAGTTTGCAAACGCGAATTGCATGCGTAAAATTATGACACCAAGTTATATGTCTTGACTGTGTTTTGGATTTGACTTTCTTTTTTTTTTTCTTAGGTCGGCATTTGGATTTGACTTCAAGGATAGAAATAATGCAACAAAACAGAGCATAAGATAGATTGAAGATGGCTCCACCATTTCTTTGATCTGGATCTATAATTACTTTTTATTAGCAAGTAAACTTGTCAATACATGAAACAAATTTCATTTTTCTCCCCCAATTAAACGAAATACTTTGTTTCCTCTTGTAGAAAAGGGAAAAAAAATATTGTCCCTGAGAAATTTCTCTCCCCAAAGAGAAAATTGAAGGCTAGAGCCAGCTACCGTCGGAGCCTATTTAGTTTGTCAGGCCCTAATCTTCCATGCAGTTGTCATGTTCACTGGTGCTTCACAACCAGAGGACTCCTCACATAGTGCACCCCATCAGACCAGATCAACCGTCCAAACACATAATCAACGGGCTTGCCAGCAACCTTAGGTTTCAACACCACCTTGAATTCCTTCTCTTCATCAAACCTGTCAAACACCAGGCTCTGTGGTTGGACGGAGACCAACACTCCCGCTGGTGCCTTAATGCGCACATAATATGTGCCAGGAGTGCCCACATTCCTCACCCTTCTTGTGACCACCACCGTGCCACTGAGATTCGGGACAGTGATAGAAGGGTGGTTCATATCCGCCACATTAAAATGCTTAGGGCATGTGTGAATCTCATTGGTGAATAATCTCAGTTGTGATTCATCGTAGCCTCGGGCGCATATGAAGTTCAAGTAGTCGTTCACCGTCAAATCATACACGAGACCAGGGTCCATAGCACGGTTTGGCCGGATGTGTCCAGCACCATATGAAAAAGGAGTTGCCTTGACAAATGAAGAATCAAGCACCGGCTCTACCTTGTTGTCTCGTGTGCTTGCTGTGTAATTGTCAAAAGTTAGACACAACAAAGAAGTAAGAATCTGCTGTAACATATAATAGAAAAAGAATTGACACAAGGAACGTATGAAGATATATTACCGGTGGTCATGATTGCTGATCGTATGGCGGCAGGACTCCAACTGGGATAGAGGGTTTTGAGGAGACCAACGATGCCAGACACATGAGGACAGGCCATGGAGGTGCCCGAGTCTGCTTTGAAAGGCGTTCTACGCTTGTCAAATTCTTGACCTGTTGGACCGACCGCCAGCGTATAAGCAGCAATGATGTTCACTCCAGGTGCAGTAATGTCGGGCTGAAGTACGCCAATGAGAATTAGAGGTTTTGGCATAGAAACTTAACAGGATTAACCAAAATGTACAGACAACTTCAGAAACATTACCAACTGATCTCAGTAATATACCTTCAGGATTGCTGGCTCGACAGAGTTCGGTCCCCTGGATGAGAAGGATGCCACAATTGGAGCAGGTGTTGTGTTTAACATTGTCTTCACACGAGTAATATGAGCCACAGGAAACCTAAGACAGTACGTACACGCATGCGCACAGAGAAGTAAAAGCACATATCAGAATGAGAGAATCCTGAAAAAGGTCGATGACCCAGAAATATGGTTGCCAGCAGGTGAAAAATAAAAGAAGAAACTGCTTAGAAAATTTACTTCGTGGAGTTGATGTAAGTAAAGAGAACTTTCCCATCCAGGAAAGAGATGTGAGCAGTGGGAAGAACGTGAGCTTCAGCAACAAAAATGTCATTCCCATTCTCTTTATCATTAGCCAAAACCATCCCAACAGCACCTGCAAGTGCAGCTTGGTGACCCTTGTTGACTGCCTCGGATACACCGCGAAGGCACGTCAAGATCTTCCCCTTCACCTTCTTGTGGTCAAGGGTTCCAGCCAAGCAGCGCGAACTGCAACAATTCAAACAATACTCAGATTTCCTATGATGGTTTTAGAAAGTGAAATGTACCATACAGAAGTGGATATGGCTGAGAGAGAGAGAGAATATTTTGAAAAATGTCAGCAGATTAAACTCACGCTTCTGCTGCCGACACATTTGTAATCTTCGCATCTGCGCCGCTGATTAGTGGATATAATTTATTGGATGGCAACCCATTGGCCGAAAGGCTCGACCCCTTTCAGAAAATTCATAAATTCAGTACCCGTCTAGTATCAAGAAAAAGCGTAACTATTTAAACTAGAAGGACCTACCGTCTGAAAATAAACAGAAGCTGATACTTAGAAAGAATATACAGGTGAACTGAAGAACGAAGAATTTCTTTCATGGGCAGCAAGATCGACTCAACAAGTTTAGTCATCACACGGCACATAGATTCAGAGACCAACCTAGGACGACTCGCAAGATCATCTGTGTATAAGAGCAGTCCAATACCTTTAGGCGCTGCTTGTCTCCAAGCGTAACGTACGTCGTGAATTCCCGGTCAATCGTGCTTGCAGCAACGGTGATCATCCATGGAGCAACATTACCCACGGTCCCCAGCGGGGGACCACGGTTACCGGCAGAAGAAACCACCACAATCCCGTTCCTAGCTGCGTGGAAGGATCCAACGGCGATCGAATCCATGAAAAACTCTTGTGGATTCCCGCCTAAAGACACTGATAGAACATCAACGCCATCGCTTATCGCAGCATCAAAGCCTGCCAAGATGTCCGCGTCAAAGCACTCATTTTCAGGCCAGCACACTTTGTACGCTGCCACACGGGCCCTTGGAGATCCTCCCTTAGCTGTTCCATTCCCATGCCCAAAAAAACTCGCTCCTGGGACAGAGCTTCCTCCCGCTGTCGACAGAGTGTGGGACCCGTGACCCTCATGATCCCGTGCCGTATAGAATGTGTAGTCAAGGCGTCCGCCACTTGCAGCATAGCCTTTGTTGAAGTACCTCGCTCCAATCAACTTCCTTAGTACAGAGAAATGAGAGATTGGATTCACTAAGTTGCGAAAGTCACATGAAACAATCGTTCAAGGTTCATTTCTTCAAATTGTAATCTTTTAAAGTCTCAAATTAATCATCCTGACATGAAAGAAGAGCACACATTGAAAATAAAGAATTCCGAGGGCTGTAAGCGAGAAAACCATTAAAATAAATAATATTGGAAGCTCTAACGTTTCAAGAGAACATCACCTCTCTATGATAAAACCTGCGAAACGAAAGAGGTAATTTCTTGCAGGGCTGTGGAACTTCTCAGAGAGTAGAAAAATTTGGCAGATTAAACAATATTGCAGGAGACAAGGGTAGTAAAGATCCTATCATAATGACAACACAATCATGAGCGTGCTTTAACAAGCAATATTAGCCATGTGAACGACATATATGTAAGAGGGTACAAAAAACATGTATGAGCTCCTGATGAAGCAAGCCCCGTGCTTCTTAAAGATGCAAAATGTCAATGTCATAGCTTGCTAAACAATAAACGACTAGGCAAAAGTCCTAGGTGGATCGGCCATTGCATGTAATAGGCGGACATAAAACAACTGAGCAGATCAAGGGCTCAGACTTTAATTAATACAGTTGGAAAAACATAGGATGAAACTCAAACTTTTGAGGTTATGCTTCCATAAAAATTTCAAATATTCCCTCGAAAATGGTGCTAGTGACAACTTTAAATGAACATGTTTCTGCATAGACTCTGGACCATTCTCTTTAAAACATTCCGTTATAGAGTCATTGTCATTGCCCACAACCTACAATGTTTTGATAAAACTTGTGTATCAGATTGGAACACATAAGGATCGCATCATCTTTCTCATGAGCTAGTGCCAATATAGGCAATAATTGGTGTTGTTATATGAACATGAATTCTCATTAAACCAGTTGAAATACACGTTTCTCCTTTATGCTGTAAAGACTAAACATGCAATTGTGAAAAATTATTCTGAAAAACACGTGATAAACAAGTCAACCGAAACAAAAAAATTTATTAATCCGTGGAAACACTTGAAATAAAATTCAGGGGGGCAAAGAAGAAAAGGAAATACTTTGTGAGGAATAAAACCTGTTGCAAGAAAATCTATCTTTTATGCCCCGCTGACAGATTCCGCGCCACTTTCTCGGAATAGGATCCATCCCTTCATCGTTAAAGCTCTTCGATTCTGGCCAAACACCTGTAGGAAAAAAAAGAAAAAGAAAAGAGAAACCATAAGCATCTCCATCAAAATGTCATAAAGGTAATCATTTGACAGAATCGCAGGTGTGATGCCAAGTATTAGGCACAAAGGAAGCAAAATCATTTTGTGAATAGTGAAGATTCATATCCTGAGACCCTACTACCATTCCCTAAAGCTTTTCCATGTAGAAGTTATGAAGCCTTTTTAAAGGACGATGAGATCAATGGTTTTGAACTTACTGGATAAAACCAAGAAAAGTTGCAAAGCACGAATGAAATAAGAATCTTTTCATACTATGTTAGAAATGAAAGAGTAAGTTTATCCGTGGGAGAATTCTCAGTCATACTGTCTCAATTTTTTAATTCTAATCAAATAATAGCTAAAGCACCAATTTCCTAAACTCATGAAGCTCTTTCGAAAAATTGATAAAAGGACAGTTTTCTTGATTTGCAGCTTGTAATTTTTCCGACATGAGGACATAGGCTTTGCGGTCTCACTTTTGTCTTTTGTTTACCCGTGTGCAGAAGATGCTGATCTAGAAATGGTAAGGTCGAGTCAATACAATAACGCTCGACGTAGGAGAATTGTTGTGGTTAACTTCAGGAACTCATTAAATGATCAGGATACTTAAATTTACTTGAAACGTGCAGCCATCAGATCAGGTTCCAAAAACTCATGCAGCAAGGGGTAACGGAGATATGATGATAAATGCACTTAAACCAATTTTTCCAAAAGAAAAGAAAAAAAAAATATGATTCCATAGTTTAATTTAAAAAAAAAAAAAAAAAAACTCCGCAATCCCAAAAATAATGAAAGATACCTGTGTCGAGGCTGCCGATAATTGTATCTTCACCAAACCTAGCCTTCCTCAAGATGGAACTCTTATGAATCACTCCATTTCTCTCTAGCCCCAAGAAATGCCATGACCTTGTTGTGTGCAATTCCCTTCTTTTGCTCGGAAACACAGATAAGACATTAGCGTGCTCTGCATCAAAAGATAAGCCATGGATTTTGCAGATGGAAAAGTTTAAAACAGAGCAGCATTCTCTTAACTTCGCAGACCAATTTATCAAACATGTAGGTCAAAATCACATAATAATATAGCCAAACTCTCACTGGCAATTTCTGCCGCTTCATCCTCTTCGAGAATCGCAGCGAAACCATTGATGTGATGAGTGTATGAATAGAAAATAGCCTCCTGAGCCTTCTCATTGCTGTCCAAATAAGTTGAAGTACAGAACAAAAAAATCACGTTTTACTACAAATGAAGAAAAAATACGAGTTTAATGCTTGTGAAGTATAAATTGGAACTATACCTTCCCAAGTACGATCCGAGTAAATCGTAATGAGACTCTGTGACACTTTCAAAATCTGCTGCGGTCGGTTCTAGACCGTGTGCATGAGATCCTAAGTACACGATATAGGGCTAAAAGCAAAAAGAAAGGAGAAAAAAATGAGGCCATTGAAAAGCAAACGCCCAGAAATGATCAAACTGAGAAGCAGAATGAGAGACGACATTGATAGAAATCAATGGAAGCACCAAAAAAAAAAAGAAAATGGAGACCAAAGGTACTATCAATTCGAAAACTTGGCAGATTAGCACAATCAAGTCCTCTCTCTCACATGACTGTCTCTTACATGGCTGCAAGCTCACTGGTTTTTCCTTTAATTTAAATTAGCTTTTTTTTTAATTTAACTTAAATAGAATAAAGGTTTAAAAAATTAGATTTGGATCAAAACAACTTATTGATTGCACCAATTTGACAAATTTTTAAAGTGATTACTACGTTTTTTTCAAAAAATTTAAGACTTGACTACAATTCTGTGATGAATTTTATGACTTTAGTGCACTTATCTCAAAATTTTGGGAAAAATCCCCAGATAAAAGATGAGAGAAATAAACCATTCTGCGAAGAGAATTGAAGATCAAATCTGAAGACTTTCGTGATAGAAAACACCAAAAGCTCAATACAATCTTATTTTTGCATACAACAAGGATAAAAGTGAGCATTACCTTTTTCAAGGCAAAGGTGGGTGAATGCACCAAACACAGAAGGAGGACTGAAAGGAAAAGATGGGAATGAGAGAAGAGCCCCATTGACCTCTTCGTCTTGTGCAAATTAAAACGAACTCGAATATAATATAATTTTTTTTGTTTGCAGACAAGTAACTGCAAATGAAACGTTTTGCTATGCTTTTCCAAGTTTTTTAATCCCTGCTTTCGCCTTTTCATGGAAAAACAGTGAAGCTTTCTTTATTACCTATCGACACACCATTATGAAATGTGTGGATTATGCAAAAGAATTTCGGTTTTCCCCTTGTTGATTTTCAGCAAGATCATTATGCAGTTACGAACCCCGTGAGTTAATATCTCGTTACCAATGAAGTCAACGTAATCTTATGCTTTCAAATTGGGGAAAATACCAAATAAGGGTTTAGAGTAGGACTGTTTTGTAAAAAATGAAGTGGCTATTTATTCGGGTCAATTCCAAAAAAAAAAATCCAAAACTTTAGGTCAAGCCTTAAATCTGCCCTAAACTTTTCTTTTGTCTCAGAAAAAACCCTAAACTTTAAGTCCAATCCCAAAATTAACTTGAATTTTATTTTGTCTAAAAAAAATGGGTCAATACTTGTAACCACGAAAAATCCTAAACTGGTACACATGTAACAAATTTATCTTAAACTAATTTTTTGATTACTAAAACCCCTAAACTAATATACTTGACAAATTTATCCCAAGCTAATTAACATTAAACCGGTACACCTGTGACAAATTTACATTTTATTAGTTTCTATTAAATTATACTTTTGTTAAGTTAGATGGACTGTAGCAGTTTATGAGTGTACCAATTGGAGTTTTACCCTCCATTTTTATATAAAAAAACTAAATTTTAATCTATTTTAAATCTATAACATGGTCTAGTCCCAACTTAATGTAGCATTTCCACATCAATAATAAATACACATTCACCAAGGTGACATGGAAAATTATCTTCCAAATGAAACCATTCTAGGATATAAAAAATTAAGGACTACTAACCACGACTTTTGGACAGAGGGCTAACGGGGACAAATTTAGGACTAGAATAAAAATTGATGATTTTCTTTTCGATAAAAAAATCGGGGTAAATTTGGTATTGGACCTAATGTTTGGGGTTTAATATAGGATAAAAGAAAATTTTATGGCATATTTGAAACTAAGCCTAAAGTTTGGGGTTTTTTCTAAGATAAAAAAAAGTTTAGAGTAAATTAGGGACTAAACCTAAAGTTTACGATTTTTTAGAAGACGTAAAAAAGTTCAGGGCAGATTTGGGACTAGACATAAAGTTTAAAGTCTTTTTTTCGCGTCGAATGTAAAAATCTTATTTCAATTTCTTTGAATTTGATTTGCAAAGATAAAAGGGTTGGAGGCCTTTTTAGCAAAAACTCAAAACTGGAAAGTGTTTTGCTAGGGTTTCAATAGCTAGACCAGAAAGTTTGAGGCCATTTCAACAATATTTAGAGGTCCTTAAGTACCAAAGGCCGGACAAGGTCAATTCAGCCTCCATCAGTTTTGCAATTGAGTGCTCGGGAGAAATTGGTAAATTTGGCATAGTTTGAGGTTGATCTGCAAAAAATCAAAGGATGAAAATCAAAGTAGAAAGTTAGGGTTAACCGCCTGTAAAATTTGAAGCCTTTCTGACCAAGTTTGCTATTTTTCCCGCAATTTTGGAAGTTGGGTTAAATCGGGAGCAGAGTGTCAATTTGGTTAATTTCAGGATAATCCGGCTAGAACTGGATTAGGTTGTCACAATGACATTTAAACTACACATATCAAGCTTTGTAATGATGCCTGAATCATTTAATGGGTGGTTCATTAAGTCACTTATCTGAATCAAAACCTAAGTGATCAAAATTTGTCCTTAATTGAATAAGTGATCATATGGCTCACTCATTGACTGATGATTGCTTTACAAGGCCAATTGGCCTAATTGCATGTGATTGTTAGATGCATTATTAAGCTTGCGAAGTACGTCGATCAATGGGTAGATTATGATGCTTATGATTAATTAATGATTAGTGAGTTAGTTTACCGTTTTGTGAACACGAAAGGGGGCTAATTTTCATTTATCTTAATCAATAAACTCCTAGTGAAATAGAAGGAATCTTGGGATTAATTGAATTGCATGGGTAATCGCCATTCGATTCTCAATTTGTCGAATATTGCTAATTGTTTGATTCACTTGAATGTATGATCGTACAAGTAAATGGATGTAATCGACACCCATGAACAGTGATCGAGGATGGTCCATGGAGGAGGCAACGGATGACGCTGGTGGTAAGGGCGCGCATGATAAAATTTCTACTTCTTTATTTCTTTGTTTCTCTGTTCCTCAGAACAAGTTTGAAACAGAAAATCTGTTTGGTGACGCAATTTGATTTTTCTATTTCTAGATTAAATTTCTATTCCATAATTAGATTTGAAGAATAAATCAGAAGCTAAGATTTTTAACTTCTCAGTTTCTGAAATAGAAATTGAGAAATCAATTTCTGGCCAGAAATCAATTTCTATTCCAGAAATTTTGTCATGCGCACCCTAATTGACCGACGTCCATGCCAATCTTTGGCATTTTGTAATTAGTTTGGACTAGTTAATTAGTGAACATAACAAGTCCAAACGACAAGTTAAGTTCACTATCCAAACCTTTATTTGAATGAGAATGTTATAAATCTCTTTTCGACCAAAAAAAAAATTAGTGAACATGGATTCTAATTAGCTTAGGTTCTTGATTAATAAAAACCAAACAGGAGAACAAGTGATCTAACGGTTGTAAAATATGAGGACGTGATGCTCCCAAGGCACGATATCTAACCAGCAGCATAGAGTGTGGCCCATATGCGCTTGAGAATTAATTGTTTGATTCAGTTTTCATTTACGATGGTGATTGTGTAATTCTTTTCCTCATTTTCTGGAGATATGTCTTGGACTTGGTATCCAACGTTTTATCTGCATGCGACTGATTTATTCTGTGTTTGAATGATGATGTCTCTCACTCAACAACGCTCGTCTTCTTATTCACGTAATCTTATCTGATTTGAACATGACTGATCCGTGCATGTTTGAAAGCGAATTGCGTGACTGATTTCAAAACTCTGCAATTTAGAAAGGAAACTTGAAGAGTTTTAGTCTCGATGGCCACTTCTCAGTTCTCACACCCATCGGTTTGGATTGTTACATCAAGCATGAATTCTCTAAAACTATAAAAATGGACTAGCTGGGAGATACAAATTATCATTTCTTTGCTTTTTCTTTTATACTTCTCATTTTCTACGTTCTCTTTCTCTTTGAATATGAAGGGGAGGATTTTTTTTTTTTCTAGTTTGGGTTTTGTCTTCCCTATTTCATCATTTAATGGTTTTCGATTATTCCTCATTTCTCTCTTCATTTGCTGGGTCAGCTTATATGGTTGGTGATTTGAGTACCATAACTATCAATCGATCACTTAAGTGCAAAATGTTTTTAGAAATGTTCACCCAAATTCTAGAAATTTAAGGTAGCATGGCATTACTAGCGAACATTTTTAAAAAATTATGACATTTAAATGAGTTTCATATTGAAGTTATAACACTTGTGCTATTCTTATCCATGTTTATTGCATACTTGAAGTAAAAAATGTTTGGCATATTTTAGTCCAAATTGATGTGTCCAATCTAGATCGAGCTGGTTTTGCAATGGAGGATTCATAGTTCCTCCTGTATACCTCTTTCTTTCGTAGATTTACGCATTGAATTGAGCTAACAAATAATTTGGAGGATGTTGACGTCAAATAGGACTCAAATCGGGGGCAAAAAAGAAAAAGGTCAAACAGGACAGCGATGCAGTCACTTTAAAGTTTTCATCTTGTTAGCACTTCAGATGCTGACAGAATTCTTGACTTGATGATTAGCTCATGAGAGCTAAAAAGTCGACTGATGAACCCTTCTGATCAACTACCCTACTGAGGATCTTATTTTAAGAAAATAGTTGCAGAAATCCAGTTCCTGCTTTTTTGGCTGGCATTAGCATCTTGAGCAAATATTGCATCTGACGGGAATGGATATTGACAGGAACACTTGTCTGTTGGGTTAAAATTTTGATTGAACCATGCCGGAGAAATATGATTCAGGGGCAAGCAAGGCAGAGCATTTTCAGAGTTTTCATATGTATTAATATCTCTGCTTATATATGTTGCAGTATTTTGTTAGTGCAGAGTTGCGGACCGCAAAAGGACAGTTTACGAATTCGAATTGCACGCGTAAAATTATGACAAGTAATATATCTCGACTGTGTTTGGGTTTGACTTCAAGGGAAGAAATAATGCAACAAAACAGAGCACAAGATAGAGTGAATAGCTCCTCCATTTCTTCGATCTGGATCCGTACTTCCTTTTTATTAGCCACCAAATGTATCAAAACGTAAAGCAAATTCCATTTGCCGCCCGAATGAACGAAATACTTCGTTCCCACTTAATAGAAAGGCAGACAAAAACTTTGTCCCCGAAAAATTCCTATACCCCAAAGAGAAAAGTGAGGGCAAGAGCCAGTTACCATCACAGCCCATTTAGCTTGCCGAAACCCCAATCTTCCCTGTAAATGTCATGTTCACTGGTGCTTCACCACCAGGGGGCTCCTCACGTAGTGCGTACCATCTGACCAGATCAACCGTCCAAACACATAATCAACGGGCTTGCCAGCAACATAAGGTTTCAACACCACCTTGAATTCCTTCTCCTCATCAAACCTTTCGAACACCAGGCTCTGTGGTTGGACGGAGACCCACACTCCTGCCGGTGCCTTAACACGCGCAGAGTACGTGCCAGGAGTGCCCACATTCCTCACCCTTCTTGTGACCACCACCGTGCCGTTGAGATTCGGGATAGTGATAGAAGGGTAGTTCAAATCCGCCGTATTAAAATGTTTAGGGCATATGTGAGTCTCATTGGTGAATAACCTCAGTTGGGATTCATTGTAACCTCGGGCGCATAGGAAGTCCAAGTAGTCGTTGACCGTCAGGTCATACACGAGACCTGGGTCCGCCGCACGGTTTGGCCGGATGTGTCCAGCTCCATAGGAAAATGGAGTAGCCTTGACAAAAGACGAATCGAGCAACGTCTCGTTCCTGTTGTCTCGTGTTTTTGCTGTGTAATGGTTCAAGTTACGATGAAAGACACAACAAAGAAGTAAGAATCTGCTTGCTGTTAAACATAAAAGAACTAAAAGAGAGAACACTTGAAAATGTATTACCGGTTGTCATGATTGCTGATCGTATCGCGGCAGGACTCCAACTGGGATAGAGGGTTTTGAGGAGACCAACAATGCCGGACACATGAGGACAGGACATCGATGTGCCAGACAATACATTGAAAGGTGTTCTACGCTTGTCGAAATCAAGACCCGTTGGAGCAACTGCCAGTGTATAAGCAGCAATGATGTCCACTCCTGGTGCAGTAATATCGGGCTGAAGTACATCGACAACAATTAGATTACTTGGCTTAGAACTTAACAGTTAAATAGCTAGTTGATTAACCAAAAACAGCGTAGATGCCATATGAAACGTTATTAACGAATCTCACTAATATACCTTGAGGATTGCTGGCTCAACCGTGTTCGGTCCCCTGGATGAGAACGAAGCAATAAAAGGAGCAGGTTTCGTGTTCAATATTGTCTTCACACGAGTCAGGTAAGCCCCAGGAAACCTTAACGTGACAGATACGTGCATGCGTGCGCATGGAGAAGTAAAAGCATATATAAGAAGGTGAAAATCCTCAAGAAAAGTCGGGAAGAACCCGGAAAGTAGGTTGCTAGCAGGTAGAAAAAAATAACTACTTAGAAAATATACTTTGTGGAGTTGATGTAAGCGAAGAGAATCTTCCCATCCGCGAAAGAGATGTGAGCAGCAGGGAGAACATGAGCATCAGCAAGAATCTCATTTCCACTCGCTTCATCATTAGCCAAAATCATCCCAACAGCACCTGCAAGCGCAGCTATGTAGCCCTTCTCAACTCTCGAGTTCTCACCGCGAACGCATGCCAAGATCTTCCCCTTCACCTTCTTGGGGTCGAGGGTTCCAGCCAAGCAGAGCAAACTGCAACAATTCAAGCAGTACTCAGAATTCCTGTAATGGACTATGAAATTGAAATGTACTGTATAGAAGTAGATATTACTTTGAAGTAAAGGACATTTAAAAAAAATATCAGCAGGTTAAACTCACGCTTGTGAAGCCGACACATTTGCGGCCTTCGCATCTGCACTGCTGATTAGTGGATAGAATTTATCGGATGGCAAACCACCGGACGAAAGGCTCGACCCCTATCAAAAAATTCATAAATACAGTACACGTTAGTAACAAGAAAAAGCATTACTATTTGAAATACAAGGACCTAGGACCCATGAACTGAAAATGAACGGAAACTGATATTTAGAAAGCTAATATACGTGAATTGAAGAAAGTTCTTTCAGAGCAGCAGGAACAAGTTTAGTCATTACACCGCACATAGATTCAGAGACCAATGTAGCATGTCTTGGAAGCTCATCTGTGTATGAGAGTAATCTAATACCTTTAGGTGCTGCCTGTCTCCAAGAGCAACGTAGGTCGTGAATTCCCGGTCAATCGTGCTTGCAGCAACTGTGATCATCCAAGGAGCAACATTAGACACGGTCCCCACTTCTGGCCCAGAGTTGCCAGCGGAAGAAACCACCACAATCCCGTTCCTAGCTGCATGGAAGGATCCAATGGCCAGTCCATCATTGAAAAACTCGGCTGCTTCCCCGCCAAGAGACACCGATAGAACATCAACGCCATCGCTTATTGCAGCATCAAAGCCTGCCAAGATGTCCGCGTCAAAGCACTCGCTCTGATCAATTGGAGGCCAGCACACTTTGTACGCTGCAACACGGGCCCTTGGAGATCCTCCCTTAGCTGTTCCATTGCCATGCCCAAAAACATTCGCTCCAGGGACAAAGCTTCCTCCCGCTGTCGACAGAGTGTGGGACCCATGACCCTCATTATCCCGTGCCGTGTAGAATGTGTAGTTAAGACGTCCAGCATAAGCAGCATAGCCTTTGTTGAAGTACCTCGCTCCGATCAGCTTCCTAAGTACAGAGAAATGAGAGATTGGAATCACTAAGTTGTGAAAGTCGCAAAAAATTATTGTTCATGGTTCATTTATTCAGAATTTGATCTTCTGAAGTCTAATATGGTGAAGTAAATCAACATGATAAACGCATATAGAAAATAAAGAATTTCGAGGGTTGTAAGCGAAAGCCTTAAAAATAAGTAAAATTTGAAGCTCTAAAGTTTCAGGAGAAACATGGCCGTCCTATGATAAAACCAGCAAAATGAGAATTAACTCTTGCAAGGTTGTAAAACTCTTCAAAGAGAGTAGACTTCGGCCGATCAAACAATGTTGTAGAAGATAAGGGTAGTAATAATCAAATCATAACGAGGACACAGAATCATAAGCTTGCTTCAACAAGCAATATTAGCCATGTGAACCACATAAATGCGAGAGAACATGAAACATGTGCGAGCTCCGGATGAAGCAAGCCTAGTTTTTCTTGAAGATGCTAAACAAAAAAACGACGAGGCAAAAGTCCTTAGGTGAGTAGGCCATTGCATGTTATAAATTTATAAAAAATAGCTGAGAAGATCAAGGGCTCACACTTCATTTAATACAGTTGAGAAACATAGGTTTGTGTACGTTGGCAACATGATATGGCTGAGAAGATAACCATTTTCTCTCGTACTAATTCCAAAGGCGCGCCATCCCAATGAAATTCAAACTTTGTAGCTCTGCTTTGTTAAAAGCGTCAACTATTCCCTTGAAAGTGGTGCAAGTAACAATCTTGGATGAAAACCCTCAAATGTAGACTGTGGATCCTTCTCTTTGAAACCTTCTATTATATAGTCACTTTGATTGGCCAAAACTAACAATGTTCTGATATAACTTAGCTATCAAATTGTTTCTCGAGTAAGGAACCCACCACCTTTCTCAATAACCAGTGCCTCTATATGCAATTATTGGTGTAGTCAAATGAACACTAGTTTTCATTAAACCAGCAGAAAAAACATCCCTTTTCTGTAAAAACTAAAAGAGGAAGTATTAAAAAATAAAATACTGAAATCCACATGACAAACAGGTCAACCTAAACAAAAAAGAAAAGAAAAAAGGAATCATTAACCAGTGGAAACACTTGGAATTTAACTTAGTGAGTTAAAGAAGAAAACGAAACTATCCGGGAGGAATAAAACCTGTTGCAAGAAAAATTATCTTTTATGCCCCGCTGACAGATTCCTCGCCACTTCCCTGGAATAGGACCCAGCCCTTCGTCGCTAAAGCTCTTCGATTCTGGCCAAACACCTGAAAAGAAAAGAGAAAAGAGAAACCATAAGCATCTCCTGCAAAATGTCAAAAAGGAAATCATCTGACAAAGTCACAACGTGATGCATAAAGGAAGCAAAATCATTTTGTGAATAGTCGAGATTCATTTCCTGAGACCCTACCATCATTCCCTGAAGCTTTTCCATGAAAAAGTTGTGAACCCATTTTCGAGAACAATGAGATCATTCGTTTTGAGTTAGTGGATAAAACCAAGAAAAGTTGCAAAGCACGGATACAATATGAATCTTTCCATACTTTGTCAGAAAATGACTTTGAAAGGTTATCCCTGGGGGAATTCTCAATCATCGTTTCTCTCTATTTTTTTTTTTATAATTCTTATTAAATAATAACTAAAACACCAATTTCCCAAACTCATGAAACTCTTTGGAAGATATTGACAAGGGGACATTTTCAGGTTTTGGCACTAATTTTTCTGATATGAGCAAATAAGCTTTACGGTCTCACTTTGTATACCCGTGTGCAGAAGATGCTGATCTAGAAATAATATGGTCAAGTCAGTACAGTAATGCTTGACGTAGCGGAAGTGCTGTGGTCAACTTCATGACCTCATTAAATGATCAGGAAACTAGAATTTTCTTGAAAACGTTCAGCCATCAAATCATGTTCCAAAAACTCATGCAACTAAAGCAAATTCAGGGGTCAACGGAGATATGATGATGAATGTAATTAAACAAATTTGAGCCAAAACAAAAGTAAAGAAGAATAATTCCATAGTTGAATTAAAAAAGAACTGCGCAATCCCGTAAATAATGAGAGATGCCTGTGTCGAGGTTGCCGATAATTGTTTCTTCCCCAAACCTAGCCTTGCTCAAGATGGAACTCTTGTGAATCACTCCATCTCCCTCTAGCCCCAAGAATTCCCATGACCTTGTCGTGTGCAATTTCCTTCCCTTGCTTAGAAACACAGACAAGACGTTTGGGTGCTCTGCATCAAAAGATAAGCCATGAATTTTGTAGATGGAACAGAGGAAAACAGAGCAGCATTCTCTTGGCTTCACAGACCAATTTGATCGAACACATAAATCGAAATCACATAATTATATTGCCAAACTCTCACTAGCAATTTCTGCCGCTTCATCCTCTTCGAGAATCGCAGCGAAACCATTGATGTGATGAGTGTATGAATAGAAAATTGCCTCCTGGGCCTTCTCATTGCTGTCCAAATAAGTTGAAGTACAGAAGAAATAAATCATATTTTACTACGAACAAAGAAGAAACAACGAGTTGCATGATTGTGAAATATAAATTCGAACTATACCTTCCCAAATACGATCCGAGTAAATCATAATGAGAATTGGTGACACTTTCGATATCTGATGGAGTCGGTTCTGGACCGTGTGCAGGAGATCCTAAGTACACGATATAAGGCTAAAGCACAGAGAAAGTTGGAAATAATGAGGCTATTGAAAAGCAAACGCCCAGAAATGATCAAACTGAGAGGCACGGTGAGAGACAACACGCTTGGAAATGAAAGAAAGTATCATTTAAAAAAAAAAAGGGGTCTTGGGAAACAACCCAGATAAAAGATGAGAAAATTAAACTATTCTGCCAAAAGAATTGGTTATCAAAACTGAAGACTTTCATGATTGAAAACAGCAAAATTTCTATGGATCTTATTTTTGCATTCACCGAGGCAAAAAGTGAGCATCACCTTTTTCAAAGCGAAGGCGGGTGAAGGCACCAGACACAAAAGCAGGACTGCGAGGAGAAAATGGGAATGAAAGGAGAGCCCCATTGCTCTCTGCTTCTTCTGCAACTTAAAACAAACTCGAATACAATACGAATTCCTCTGTCTTCAGACAAAAAGCTCAAATGAAGTGTTCTGCTCTGCCCCTGTTCTTTAAATCTCTGCTTTCACTTTTTTATGGAAGAAGATCTTGACGTAGAAATAGGGAAGGTTCATTAACCTGTCAACAACGCCAATTATGGGATGCAGGGATTATGCAAATTGATTTCGAATTTCCCTCTCTTGATTTTTAGCAAGATCATTATGCACTTACGAACCGTGAGTGTGATTATGGTTGGAAATTAATATGATTTGATATTCTTTTCCAAAATCGGTGGTTTCGAAAGGGTGAAGAGGGAATTCGACATAGCAATCCTGCTTTTGTAAGGTCAACTTGATCTCATGCATTCGAGGACAGCGAGCATATACATTCAGGAATACTTTCTATTTGGATTTTTCTAAGGTTCTCTATCGTAGGGAAAGTTCTTGTTTCTGCCTTTTTCTTCTCTTTAGCAATTGCTACATCTCCATATCTGTTCTCTATTTTATAAGACAGATTAGAAAGCATCTTTCAACCTTAATTTTTTTTTTTTTTTTTGGCAAGAAATTAAACGCATAAAATTGAAGTTCGACGAATAACTTCTGGCATATTGCCAAACAAATAGCAAATATAAGTACTTAAATTGGTCGATGTATCATCCCTGATCCTATCCCATATGTCCTCATCTTCCAAAATAGTATCAATTATGATTCCTTCTTTCTTTATTTGTTTTTTTTTTCCTTTTGGTACATATAGGAAAAAGTCACACAAAAAACTCCAAATTATATCAATAGTAACACATTTAACCTAAACTTTTTTTCATAACATAAAAAATCTCAAATTAATATCAGTGTGACATATTTACCTTCTATCAAGATTTCGTCAATGTGCATTATTAAAAATTTATCTACATTGATGACAGAAGGCTAACAGTATCAACATGACATTCACGTAACTTAAATAAAATAAAAACGATACTATTTTAGTTGCAAATTCATATGATGGAAGCTTGGCGAAGAGTAAATGTGTCCTATAGATAGAAGTTTGAGATTTTTTATGTCACAAAAAAATAAAATATATGTGTCACAGTGGGTATAATTTAAGATTTTTAATATTATAATAAAAAGTTCAGATAAATGTGTTACAATAAGCATAGTCTAGGATTTTTGGTGACTTTTCTCCATGGAATAATGGCCCAGGCTTTTAGATTTGGCATTTTAAGTGTCATGCCATGTAGATCATTAATCAATTAATAAGCCAGCTTTACAAAGTTTGTCTACATCGAATGCCAGGAATCCTGTGCGGCGGTTGGCCTGTGAATGATAAACATAATGGGAGGGAATGAAACACGCGACGACGATGTCGAAGACACATCCGTCGCTATCCATTTGGCTTCTCTCCATATGCTCGAACAATATCAGTCCGCATCGCCCGTTGATTCTTGGACAATGTCTCAGCATTCTGGAGTATACTATGCATTCATGCTATGAAGGTTATCAAAGTCCAACATAAGAAAAATCGAACCCAATGTCCAGCGTGATCAAACCTACTGCGTCCCCAAAGATGACGCAGACGTACACTTCTCTTCCGGAGAACGGTCACGCAGCTCTAGGCATCGTTTTCTGCCTCTCTGTTCCTTCACTCTGCTGGGTGTTTTTCTTTCGACATTAGCAAGGTGGTGCGTGGAGGAGACGGAGAGTCCAAGCATAACTACGCCAACCTCACTCAACTCGGCCGATCTTTGCACATTCAATCATGTGCTTCTCACGTACCTTCCTCTTCTGCTGATGAGCAGAACCAGCTACGCTCGTTAGCGATTCATTGCCCAAAGCATATGGCTGCCACGTGACATGCTTCACCGGAGGGTCAAAATGTTATCATGTCATGTCTCCTTAAACCAGAAAAAAAGGGAGTGGGGGAGAGATTTTCGTGCACATTCGTATATTTTCATTTTCTTACTTTTTAAGAGGTGGTTAATTAGAAGGGTTAATATCACCAAAAACCTTAAATTGATACACCTACAATAAATTTATTCCAAACTAATTTTTTTGACTACAAAAAACTCGAAACTAATGCATTTGTGATAATTTTATCCTCCGTTAGTTTTCGTTAAAATTTATTATGAAATTGTTGAGTTAAACGATATGTGATAGTGACGGCTATACAAGTTTGGCTCGTATTAATCCAATTTATGAAAACTAATGGAGCATGAATTTGCTACAAATATACTAGTTATATGTTTTTGGTTGTCAAAATATAAATTTGTCACAAATGTACTAATTTGGAGTTTTTTATGGTCAAAAAATTGGTTTGAGATAAATTTGTCATGTGCATACTAATTTGGGGTTTTTCGTGATATTAATGCTAATTAGAATAGTTATCAAAATTTGGTATTTTGGTAACACCCAAGACCATTTTTTTTTCTTAAAGGAGAACACGAGTCATCCACCAATCAATTAATGATACTCATTTTAGGAAATGATGGCATGCGAATTTGGGTATTGCGACCTTGCCTTTTAAAGGGGCAAAAGATTCATGAAATCTCGAAAATTGGAAATAAAACAAACTTTTCTTTTGCTCTTGAATTGAATTATATGATAGCACCCAATTTTTCCGATTCGGCAGTTCGATCTATGATTTCTCATTCATGGACGTTGATAAAATCCTTCCATTTAGCAGCACCTAATGATGGCATAGCCTTAAAGTGAAGGGCAAGGTTCAAATGAGGAAAGGCTTACGGTTGATACCTAGGCACCCAGAGACGAGGAAGGGTGTAGTAAGCGACGAAATGCTTCGGGGAGTTGAAAATAAGCGTGGTCATCAAGAAATTGTCAAACTCTTTTGCCCTAGAGCCCGCAATCTGCAACCTGCAACCCCTGCTTGCATATTGCCATTTGGGCCCATATTTTACCAATCGCCTGTTTGGGACTTTGCTTGTTCAGCAAGTTGCTCACTCAATGGGCCTGGCTCAGGGAGGAATTTTCCAGCACGGATGCTGTCTGTCATATGTCGAAAACTTAAGAGCCTCCGCCATGCACATGTGAGGAGCCAGGACATCGTCAGCAGTACCCATGTGACTTAGTCCTGCCTTAGTTTCTTCTCTTTCCTAGTTCCTCTAGTTTTTGTGCTCCTTCCTACCGGCAATAGAAAACCTAGTAAACTAAACTCCCACCCTCCGGAAATCAGCTGGTGACCAATGCACAGAAAACGACCCGATTGGCTTTTTGGCTTTTTCCGAGAAGACCATAAGTCAACCTATGAACAGTGACTTTCTTGGGGAGTATTCAAAGACCATTGACTCCCTTTGCAAGCACAGCAATCTAGTGTACAGAACCCGGTCAACTTGGCTGTTGAAAGGTCAGAAACTTATGGCGAGCAACTAATACGAGTTTCTAATTAGGTTGGTTCATGCAAATGATGTGAACGAATCTTGCATGATAGCCAATCAATTTACATATAAGACAGTCGACTCCTTTTATTTGTACCTAACGCGCTTTCATCTCGTGCTGCTCAAATACCGGTGGCTTTCATTTAAAATTTCGGCTTACCCTCAACCTCGTACTAAATGAGGAATTAAAACCAATTTTAATGTTTGTCTTGTCCTTGTCAATGCAAGTTGTGTCTTCCAAAAAGTCACCTTCGGTTTTTCTTCTTTCTACTTTGAAGGACTGTGCTTCCTTCCTCGATCCCACTCCGGTTTGGGAATATACCATTGGCGGGTATGTGTTGTCGATCCCGCTGGACATTTTCTTTTTCAATGCTCACCCCATTCTCCAGCTGTCTAAATCTAAATTATTCAGGAATCCCTTTTAAAATTGGGTATGGTAGAGATGTTGGGCAAATATAACGACCGATTAGGAAGAATAATCAAGTCGTATTTTGACACGTGATATCACTTTCTTTAAACATTAATTTGCTCTGCAACGTTACTAATGGTCACTAATAAATTTCCTCCATAACACAACAAATTCTTGATTGAGAATATTAAATAGCAATTCTAATATTTCTCCAGAATCTCTCAAGAAAAATAATTGAAAGTTATGACTATTTATCTTTTGAAAGAAAACAAAATTAGAAGAAGAACATTACTGAACCAACACGTTCAATAATTAATAGCAAAAATAAGAAGCTATATTCTAACATACATAACCTTCCAAAATTAAAAAGTTATATATGAACATATACGAACTCTAAAATAATCATTGGAATAAGTAATAAAATTTGAAATTAAATAAATAATAAATAATTGTAATTCTTTCATGAACAATCACACTGCTTAAATAGGAAATCAGAATTTTAATAAAAAATAATGATCATTGATTAGTGTCAATTCTCATTCATATGCACACTCATATCCTTTCGATAAGTGACAAGGCACCCTTGCCTCTTGGTTTGTTTTACAAACAAACTACCAATAAGAGATATAGAGGACACTATATTTTCCAGCTAGGCAGCTAGGCTGCTAATATATAATAGAATTTGCTTATTCAAGAAAATACATATTTGAAAACATTAAGCCAGTTGAATGGATTTGCCAAGTCCCAATTGATGTCACAAGGAGAAGTCAGCTTTAAAGAGGTCCATGTATCTTAAAGATCATCATCTTCAAAGTAACTGTCAAGTTGCTGTCGGATGTAGACAAAGCTTTGGATTGGCCAGTGATATTGTGAACTGACCTTTTAGTTAATGGAGACGATTCTAATTTTTTATGAACGTTTTCGTCATGCTGAAATTATTGTTGAACTGGTCGCCAACTGGTGGTTCTGCAAGGACAGACATTTCCTGTATCATAAGAAGTTAGTCATGCATGGTAATACGCATGTGATTTTTTGGTCAGAATGTAATTCAGTTTTGAACATTCAACATAGAAAGCCCTTTCCAAGATCGAGAATTATTAAGAACTGCAGCTTTGCAATTAATATCTTTTGGACATCCAAACGACTCATCACTCCATATCTAGCGTTGATTAAAAATGTTCCTCTCCTCCTTATAAACAGATAATTTCATTCTAATCTTCTAGTCGATATATGGCATTTGATTACAAGACAAAGTTTCTGACGATAATAAGTCATTTCGATTATTATATAGGTTACTTTTTGTCTATATACTCTTATACATTTTCTAATCAAGTTCTTGCATTTTCATTATATCTAATCATGTTCTTCTATTCTTAGAAATTTTTTAATCAATTTCCTCAAACATCAAATCTGACCAAATTCAATTGGATATAATTTTCTTAATATGGATACCACATAAACGTTATCGTGCAAATGAAAAATGCAAAAGAAAAATACTCTTGCTTGCCAATTTAGATGTCACATAAACTCCCACGTTGTAAAATTTTATCACATCAGATCAGACGTTTTCGAATGACCATATCAATTGGACTGATTAGATTGGTGCCAGAGAGACATGATTAGAAAATTTGTGAAATTTGACACGTTGAACTTACAAGAATTTGATTAGAAAAGACTAGAAAATGTAAGGACGAAAAATGGAATTTTCTTATCATGTAGTAGGTCAATTTAACATTTACTACAACGGATTTTAGCATTGGTTATGTCTGACTCATAAATGGCTGGTCAAATGTTGTTTCATAATAGAAGGGAATAATTCTTCACGCATCATTCTACAAGATAAAACGTGGTGAAATGAATATTTGGCAAATCTACAGTAAGTGGCCAACCCCTTGCATTATTTCTGGATAAGATACAGCTGCGGAATCAAGCAGAAAGAAGAACAAGAATCGGTCGACTCTTATCAACTTGTCTATGAACATTCTCAAATGGGATCACCGAAACAACAAACATCATGCGCAATTCTTGCCAATTGGCTGCACCAAGGATTGAAGCCGTCACTGTCGTGTTGAAGATGGATCAAGAAGATCTCACGATTTGATTTACCAGGCTGAAATTGCTATGGATGGCCTCTCTCACATGATGGTACAAGGTGGGCCTTCTTCGTAAACCACCCCACAAGTAGGGTACTGAGCATAACAATGCGGCTTCTGCTCCCAACAAAGTGGCTTCTTCTCATCTTCTTTTTCCTTCTCTTTTTTTTTTCCTTCTCTTCCGCGACGCTGACGATGGTGGCATGAGAGACCTTCTTCCGCAGCGCCTTCGTCAAGCAAGCTACGTCGACTCCATCCCCGATCACCACCAGATGGCTCTTGTCTATTTCTATCGCCACCGAGATCACGCCTGTCATATCATCGTCATTTTAATGTCGGTAAACAGGGGATTTTTTTTTTTTTTTCCTTTTAACCACATTGAAGATTATCGACACTCGAAACCCTCAAACACTAACTTCATTTGTCGCCACGGTATGACTGTATTTCAAGTGCGCAAAAGAACATATATGTTTCACTTTGTATCATGATCGGCCAAAAAAGAAATGAGGTCACTAACCATGAGCGTCGGCAGCAATCTTCATTGCCTTCGATCTGGCTTTTTCACAGTCCATGCACAATCTGATCACTATCTTTTGCTGCAGGAATGGAATAAAATGAATGGCAGATGAATAAAGATGATTTAGCTAAGAAGCACCCCGACTGTGATGTTCAAATTGCAATTGATCATACTTGCCTTCATCTTCAAGAAAGCGAAGAGGAGATAGCTCTGGAACAAAGCTACGGTGCTCTGGGAGATGAACCTTTGAAGATGACCAAGAAGCTATCAAGTTCGTTCCTGTGTGTGTCTATATATATGTTGTATTCTTAAGGTTTGGTACATTAGCTGACTTCGTGGAAATGACTTATGTGGTTTGTACTAGAATAATTGGGACAGGACTATTCATCTAGCTAACTAATTGAATTTAAATTCAACTTGAAAAGCCACAGTACGACAGTGGGTCACTCCTTACATTGTTGGGTTAGTTTGTTCAGCTATATTGTGATGAGAAGTGGCACATCTAATTCCATATGATGGAATACTTCTAGCCGGGAGCAGATACGACCAATTCCTCGATGGCCGTTAATGTGCTCAAAACAATCTTTGCTTAATCAAATTACCAAATCCTTCAAAGGAAATCTCTCCCACGTGTTGCTCAGGGTACAAATGATAACCATTCTAGGTAAAATTTAATTTTTGAAACAGAAACAGATTTTGTATTTTTATTTCTAAATGAGTTTTTGAGCAAAAATACGTATTTGATAATGGCACTAAATTTCTATTCCCGAAATAAAAATCCGTTTGATAACGAAACTAAATTTCTCAACCGTGTCAATCATTTCCTAAGGAACCCAATTAATTTTTCTTTTCCTTAATTCATTTTCTCTTTGTAATTTTGACTGTGGTATTTCTTGCTAGCAGTAAGCATATATGAAAAGGACCGACAAAAATCTCACAATTTGGCTTTTCTTTTAAATCCATGTTCAAAGTAAGGCCCTGAAAGTCAGTCATACTTTTTTTTTTTATGTGGTCGGGAGCCGTACTTTACGGAGTGCGGACTCACGAACAAAACAAGCAGCTTCTCTCAACCTACCTTTGAAAATCGAACGGAAAGAGGTCCGCGAAATCATTATAAAAAAAATCCTCCGAACAAACATCACCGGAAAAGCGGAAGAAAAAAAAAACACAGAAAGAAAAAAACAGAAAAGAAAAAGAAAAACTCTCTCCCTCTCTCTCTCTCTCTCTCTCTAAAACCCTCACACCTTCTCTCTCTATAGCTCTCTCTCTCTCTTTCCTCGATCCCTCCTTCCTCCTCAGCTCCTCCATTATCTTCCTCCTCTCATCCATGGGAAGGTCGGTCGGGAGAAATAGAAAATTAGAAAAAAAAAAATCCTTCTTATTTTTGTTTCAAATCTATTTTTGGACAATAAAATTTATCTAAAAAAAAAAAAAATTACATTGCATTATCAAATGGAATTCTATTCCATTCTTGTTTCTAGAACAGAAAAATAGTTCTAAAATAGAAATAAAATGATTATCGTGCACACTCTTAAACATTAAAATTTGAATTGGACTCTTGGCTGGCTAACCTCTCACATGCCTCACTTTGCTATCGAGCAAAAGGACTCTAAAGGCTTGTAACGAGACTGACATTGTCCAATTAAATGACATCGAGCTGAAGTAGAAATCACAGAGGCCATGATAGCACAAATTCAGGAGATTTGGCATGAATGAACCATGTCTTATCCTGGTGTCATCCACATAATTACAGGTCTCTGCTTGATGTACATTGAGACATACACAACCCCTGATCGCGGGACAACTAAAAGTGAAAGAGATCGAATAACGTATATTCTTATTCACCACTTCTGAAAGATGGAGCCAATCTAACCAAAAGTAATTTAAGCGAGTTATCTGGGTCAAATTCAAACTTCCTCAGCTCCAGATCCGGCCAAACAGCTGCTTCGAACAAACTATGATGAAGAGGTGATTACCGGCTGGTCGTCTTCATCTGTACCAAAATATCGGTCTCCAAACTCGCCGATGCCAGGTATAACGCGGTAATCTTTATTTAACCCAACTTCAATCTCAGAAGTCACGATCTTTATTCTTGGAAAGGCTCTGCATACTACATGCACACCCTGAGGCGCCTGATGGGATGTAAGCAACAAAGAAGTCAGTCCATTTCTTCATTAGGAAGAAAGATCCATAAGACGGTCAAATAATAATGAAGGAGCTATTGATATCAGAAATTGCTTTTTCCACTTACAGATATGAGGTTAAGAAATATGATGTTGGACTCTGGTACACCCTTCCTTATGAGTAAAGAAATTGCTTGAACAGCTGAATTGCCTGGGAGAAGAACATGCAGATGACAAGAATGGGGTAATCCCGGCCAATTCACAGAAGAACTGATGGAGTAAATAGAGACCGTCTAAAGCTATAGATAAATTATGGGTATTCAGAAGCGAAATAGAATGTTAAAGCTTAAGGAGTACCCTCCAAAAAACCTTCAACTATTTATCCCCTGAACCTCATCAGATAAAGAATCTTCAAAATAGAGACCACTTGTCGCAAGTCAATATTTCAAGACAGACCATTATGCATCAATTATACTAATGAGAATTTAATATCACAGGTGACAACCAAAAATCACATCAGCTTCACCAGACTGATTCCCTTTTTTTGGTCAGACACCAATACTATGATTCAGCTATACATGACAAACCTGTTCCAAGAATAGGATCCAGCAGCAAAACATGCCTCTCAGCAATGTCTGTCGGCAATTTCTCATAAATTAGCTGCCAAGATCAACAGAATTACAAGGTCAGGAAAAAAATAACAGAGGTATGCACAGAACTTCATGCGCTAGTGTGTGTACATGAGAGAGAGGGACAGAGAGAAGCATACATGCTCGCCATTGTCCCCTTCCCTGTGAATAAGAATCTTCCCTAACTTTATACCTTTACAACATGCTCGCAGAGCATTCTCCATACTCTCACCACTGGCATCAATCAAAAAATTGATTAGTCAATCACAATGCCATCATGGACACAGAAAATCTGACAACAGTTCATTATAAATTGACAAGTAAATGGAAATTAATCCCAACCGTCTCTCAAATCCATTAATCATCGATCAGTAAATCAGACAAACATGGAAAGACCTAATCAAGGTTCACGAGTTTCATAAGTTTCTTATCCAAAAAATCCAGTTCTGAATCACTCATGTTGTCATTACATCAGTAGCCAAAATCGCTATGTCACAACTTTTGAATAGAGGCAATGTAAGGCCAAAAGTTGTAGGAAATGTCCATGGTATCTATTCCACCATCAATAACTCGTTTAGGACACTAAAGATGTCACCTAAAACAGTATCGTATAGTTAGTGCTTACAGATCCGGGACATGAGAAGTACCTCCGAATAACAGAAACACCACATAATCTCTTACAGAAATCCACACCAGTATATACAGATCCTGCAGTCACAAAGAAATTTCAGCAAGTTTGAGCAGAAAAATTTCCACAAAGGAAAGATGAGGTAATCCACTTATAAACTCTGTCACTGAGTTTACAGTTCCGGGTAACACATATCATGATTCTGGTCAAGAGATCTCTCCTGCCAACCCATCCCTGATGGAAAACCATTAAGTAACCTACTAGAAGTCCGTGAGACCATGACACTACAACTCACCAGTAGGTGTCACCACCTGCTTTTCAGTGAATGGCAGGTGCCCCAGGCCATGCTCAACCACCTGAGTTAGGAAAAGAATTGTAAATTATAAGGGAAAAGTTCTCACTTTCAGCAACTAATGCATAGAATTTGTTTAAGTTCAAAACAAAAGACCCACCAATCGAATTAATCGATCGGCATAGAAGATAAAGTCATATCTTGTTATCTGAGAATCACGTATTAGAGTATGCATACCCCGAATCTGCAAAGAACATAAGCATTGATTGGACAAACTTTAGCATTTGGAAGCAGTATAATACTCCATTTAAACATTTTCATTTAGAGCTTGGGTATATACAATATAGATGAGAACTGAAAAAAGTTCAGCAGTTAGTATGAAAGAAAGCTGTACCTACCTGAAAAGTCGATTGAATGACATACAAGTTTGGGTATATTTTACATAAATTGTGCTGGCCAAGCTTTGTCCTAATATGTTGCACTATTAGATCAATGGCCACGTGATTGTCTCCTCCACGGGGAATAATGATATCCGCATACTTCTTCGTTGGAAGGATAAAATCATCAAAAGCAGGCTTCACAAATTTTGAGTACTGCAGCAAAACTAGGTGGACTTAAAACTATGGGCTAAAAGGTAAACAACAAGAAAGTCAGATGCAACCTGTTAACATGAAGAAACACCAATCTAGATGCTAAAGATGATGACACATGGAATATAGTAAGACAAAACCTATGACTGGCCGAATTTTAACACTAGAGCACTGGTACATTGATCGTCTCTTTTCCCTTACCACATGCATAACATTTTATTTTCTAGCACCCAAAAAAAAAAGCTGTATCCCATTCTTTCCTTCCTGAAAGGAAGAGCAAAAACATATATTTCGTGAACAATAATTTAGCATTATCATGCAATCAATCACTATTGCCAGGCTAAAGTTTCAAACATTGGAACAAGTCTGAGCTCAAAAGATTGCTACCAGTCTTTTGCTTTATAAATCTAATGCAGTGAAGCAACAGCAACAAAAGAAGATGCTGACCTGATCAAGTACAGCACCAATACCCCGTCCCTTCTCAGCAGTATCACGCCGTATCCTCCTTGCAAGACGTACATCAGCATCTGCGCTAAAATTATACTGAATTCCAGTAAGCAGGCTAACATTAATAACAAGATCAAATGAAAGGTCATGTGAGGGGCAATGATAGATAATTTACTCAAAGAACAATGTCAAGGGACAACACCAGAAAAACCTTACAAAAATGTCAGTGAAGAGCAAAAGTATATACTAGTAATTTTTGTTGCAGCTTGCCCACAGGAAGGACAGCAAACTACTAAATTTTCTCACCCTTCAGCAGAAGACATCATCCTCACTATGGCTAGCGAATAGGGAGGGATAACCATCTAAAATTATCTTAATAAGTTCTTTATATGCATGACCGATGCTCCTTAGGAAGAAAAATCAATGAACTCAGTAGGTTAAGTACTAGTGACTAGTAGTCAGTTGTTTGAGGTTAATAGTGAGACATATGATAGAGAAATCTCGGTTGTTCAAATCAATTACTTTAGATGACAAAAGCAGCCATGGAAGTATTTAATCCATGATATGCATCACAGACTGTCAGTGACTCATCCAATCAATTCATATCCAATTTAAATTTAAGCTCCTGATTTGACCTTTAAATTCATCCTATTGTTGCATTTCTTTAACCATAAAACGTAAAACAACCGTCCAGCCAGCTAATGTGCCTGAAGCTACACTAATTGAAGATCCTTTGCAGCTCCATGGGGCAGATCTTTCCGCCTACACTAGTGAAGACTAATAGATGTTGATTTCAAAGTAGAACAGATGTCAAACAGACATGGTTTCAAAAATGTTCAAGCAAGTAATGAGTCAGAAAATTAAAGGATCATGGGGATATCTAATAACACGAAGGATAAGACGATGGTGAACCTGTATCAACAAATATCTTCATGTTCATCAGCTCACGGACACGAGGATCATGAAAAATCAGTATGCCTTCTAAGATTATAACATCTGAAGGATTCACCTGCATTTAATGTCGCAGTAGTCAATTTTTTTGGAAGGGGACTTTCGAAAGAGCACATTTAACAAAAGAAATTTTTCTTGGCTTCATATTACATCCTTGTACCTATGGGAGCATACGTACTGGCATTATGACAGAAGTTAATAAGCCTTCAAGAAGTGACAAAGTTTGGCAAATTACATGGTTTGTGGCATTAGATAGTATTATAACCTTATAAATACCATCATTACCTCACCTCTTTGCATATTTTACAGGAAAGATAAGTATTCTCGAAGTTAAAAACTATTATGTCAAACAACATAGACCTAATCGGGACAGGAGATGGAGGATGATACAGATGGGCGGTGCTCCATAAGCAAATAAAGAGTACCCTTCTAGCCGGATAGACATTATTCGTGTGACTCATGAAGTCATAAATGGGTACATCTACAGCCTGACCATTCTTCAATTTGTCCATGGAACAGAGCAGTTGCTCAGTGTCGAATGCATCTGTTAAAAATTAACATCGTGTTAAAAGAAGATCAATTCTTCTCTAGAGAATCAATAATACACTGAACTGAGAAACTTAAAGCTAACTTTCCATCCCAGGAGAGTCTGCAATAATGTTAATATTGGCAAATTAGAAGTTGTAAAATTAACCTACCCCAAGTGGCTAGCTAAGTGGTAAAACTATTGGGACCTTAGCATGAGGTCTTAGGTTTGGTTTAGGACAAGGTCACAAGGAATGCGGCCTCCAGGTGTGGATGACCTGCCTATGGACGAAATAGGGTGATTAACTTAGTTTAATGTGAAAGGTGGCCAAGGATATCACTAGCCAGCAACACCAAAAGAAAAAGAAATTTCTGAAACTCTCCCTTACTGATAGCTCAATTGTGTGTTTGCAATAACAGATAGAAATATTGCCAGATTGTTTTTAAATATAACAGACCAGCTTTACTCAATCAAAGATGTAATCTATTTACTCTAGTATCAGTTTTTGCGTAACTGTGATTAACCAAGAATTAATAAGAAATCCATGAGTAGGACTGTTAAGAGTAGAAAATAAGGATCACGTGAAAAAGAAAAAATTGAGATGGTTCCAAATGAGTGGATGGGCACAATCCCAAGTAAAAGCACAAAGTAAAAAAGTGATGACCAAAAAACAGACAAAGGTAGAGACTCTGATGGTGTATCTAAACATGAAAGGTACTATGCGTATGCAAAGAGCCAAATAACAGAAAATTTGCCTAACCTAAAGAGCAAGACAATCTAGATGACCTATGTCAACAGTACCTATAAGAAGGATATAACAAAAACACCGCTCACTTGAAGGATTTCACACTCAAGATAGGGAAATGTCCTAACCGGGATGGTCAAAGTTGTATTCATGAACTCGTGCAAGTTCCTCTTCACTCAAACGATGATAGAATGAATCCTGCAGTGCAAAACATTCATTTCAGTTTAGAATGCCAAAGGCATCAGATGCTGTGTTTGAACCAAAAAAAAAAAAAAATTCCCACTTGATGACGGTACCATCCATATACAAGGAATATTACCTGGTTAACAAGTACGACACGCTGATCATGAAGCTGCTGAATAATCATGTCACAAACTGTAGTCTTTCCAGATGCTGCTCCACCAGCAACACCTGCCATAAAAGCATTAAGAACATTCAGACGAAAGCAAACATATATCTAATTATAACACGCTGTAATAATACCATCATCTGATTACAAGAAACTGAGCATAAGGCCATTTAAAGAAGTTGAGCACAGAATTTCCCAAATATACACGATCATATTCTTACCGATGACAAACGGTTCCTTAGGCATGTTTTCAGTCACTGAGGTTGATGATTGCTCCGCTAGATCTCTAGGCTGCAAACCATCCATGTGAAAACCAGAGAAATGGGGCCCTGATGAGGCCTCTAGCATATCCACAACAGACTTAGAATCCATAAGCAAGGACCTCGATGAAGACTTCTACATAATTCATGGAGCAAGGCAGTCAACAAGTGCATCTGCTTAGCAGTAGCATGAACTAAGTTCTTATTGATGAAAAACAGCACGGTTCAAAACTTCCAATTCAACGAGTTTCCTAACAATGCAAGACCTATATAGTCCTCATCTATGTCAAAACCACTCGTGCACAGTCAACATCTCAGTTCCATAACCTTAGAAACCCAGAACTCAATTGCACAGCACTCAAAGTAAGTATCTTTTCTGGGTACTTTGCTTTTATTTAGAGAAGCAAGAGAGAGAGAGAGAGAGATTAGAATGCGTAGAACACTCTGTTTCGTCTCACGTGTGCCATCAACCAGGGCCTTCTACCTTTCCAGGCTGGTTAAGGAGCCTGTTGCGGAAAGGAGAAGGGTGTTTCCACCTGTGAGGGCTGTCCCTGGTCGTCCCTCAGTGGGACGCTCAGCTGGACTGCGTTCCTTATTTTAACGTGTCAGTGCCTGCACACCTCACACCCAAAGTTGCTTGTGTTTATTTTTCTTCCCCACAAAGCAGAGAATACCAACGATCTTACACTAAAGAGACGCTAAACGTTGGCAACACCTCACTTCAAATCATCCCCACACCAGGTTCTCCCCGGAGGCTCATTGAATTGTAACAATAATTGATTCCTAAGCCGCTCATCTTTAGATACCGAATCAGCCAAAACTGCCATACACTTACAAAGTTTTCCGGGGTTCTGCGAAGTCGACACAAACAAGGAACGCCAGCACCTCAAATAAAACAGCGCAACTCTTTCAATAGAAAGACGCTTGCAATTCAAATTCGTAGAAAGCAACGCCGATACGGCCATAGCTCGCGCACGTGATACTTATTGCCAGGACATGATCAATCAAAAGAAGGCTTCCAGTTCCATCTCAACTGATTCTGGACAGTTCGACGGTCGCAGAGCCCAACCCACACAAACTCCGACCGCCTCAATCACCAGAAACGCTTTCAGACACGAAAACTAAATATTAAAAGAAGAAGAAGAAGAAGAACGCGAACCCATTTGAGTACCTGGCGAGCTCGACTCAGAGAGAGAGATTTCTTCGAGCTGCGAGCGGACACGGCCAAACCCACGCACCCCCACACGCAAAGTTGCAGCCCCGTTACGATAAGGACAAAAACTGGGTGACGGAGACGACTTTTGCTGGTGTGGACAGGGAGGAGGAGGAGGAGGAGGAGGAGGAGACGAAAGCAGGAGCTCGCCCCCCTTCGGGACTCGTCCCTATCAATCGTCCTTAAATATCAAATCTTTGCTTTTCCCTCTCTCTCTCTCTCTCTCCTACAAGAAGTCGTCCTCCTCCTTTCCTATCCAAATGGTCGCTGTTTTAAGCGCGCGCGACATGCTTGCTGGAGGCGTCGCTACAGGACGAAAGGTGCTGGTGCCATCATTGGTTTAAAGAATCGATCGCTCGTCCTTTAAGCCAATTAAATAAAAGTCAAATCCCTCGTCAACAGATCATATGTATAAAAAAATAGAATCTGACTCACATCAGAAATATAAGACTTAATTGCTCGGTTAACTTTGACACCCTCGCAGAATATTCCTTACATTTTGAAAAGTTACAATTTACACCCATTCAACTTGACATCAACCACTGGATTCGCCCTGGCCACCCACCCTTCCAATGGGGAGGTTGGGGATTTAAATCCCCACCTTCCGGGATGGTGTAGGGAAGATTTCATTTCGAGTGGGTTTCGGCTCCCACGCCCGCAAAAGGTAGGGCGAAAAAAGTCTCGAGTGAGTGTTAGAATAGAATTAGCGTAGGATCGACAAAAAAAAAAAAAATTTGACATCATGTCTGGCCAAATAAATAAATAAAAACTTTGATATCATCGCCCAATAACTTCAAACTTTGAAAAGTTACAAATTTTTCCTCAACTTTTGTTTTAGTTGCCGTTATTAATTTTCCATTTGCATAGCCGTTATATATTACTCAAAAGTAGATTCTTTTAAGAAAATAATTTCAATTGAATTTTCTTAACTTATCGATTATGGGTCATCTCTATTCTTTCTAATGTTTTTTTTAACCATGTGAAAGGGGTTTTTTAATCAACAAAAATAAAAAAACTAAGTCCACTCTCAGATGTGCAAACAATTAGCAATTGTAACGGCAATCAAAATTTAGGGACTAATTTATAAATTTACAAGGCTCATGAACTATTGTATCATGTTGATAAAATTGAGTGGGAAAGTTCCATTTTACTACCTTCAAATTTGAGGTTGGTGCACCTTAAATCTCGAACTTTAAAATAAAATAAATAAAAGGTTGCACTTTCCCCTGGATTTGCATTTTGTTACACTTATTAACACTATTAACTTTTTTCTGTTGGCATGTGCCCTAGGCATCCTTCAAGAGGTAATGTAAATTATATATATGAAATGCGATTTTTGCTATAAATGCAAGCAAATAACAATTAAAATGCATAAAAGAAAATTTGTGGCTGTACTACCCCTCAAAAGTACTAGACTAGTACATATAATTACAAAAAAAAAACGAGATATTTTAAAAGGACATACATAAAGTATAATAGATAGAGATGACAAAACAATGGGTATTATTCAGAATAAGCAAAAATTTCCCACCTTCTGATTTGGCATTAATGGAAAAAGTAAATGGCATTAATGCGTGTTATAAAATGTAAGTTTAGGCAAGATGAAAAGGCAAATCTTTTAAATTTTGAAACTTAGGCTCTGTCTATTTTGTGAAATATAATTGATTTGGAAAATGATGTTCAAAAAATGATTTCATATTGCTTGAAATAATTAGATAATGAAAAATATTTTTATTATCGCCAACAATTATATATAAATATTTTCATGAATGAAGAAAAAAGTTACTTTCATTATTTATTATAAGTAATCATTTTTAAAAAAGATGTTTTTCAAATTATTCATTTTTCGTGAAATAAATGAAGCCAACGTGCATCAATTTCAAAGTTAGATATCAGAGGTTGGGAAGACATGATATCGTAGAATTGACTAGCAGATTCGATGAAGAATGGCATGTTTGGATTCGTCATTATGCGTCGATTGGCTTGCAAACCATGCTATTTTTCCCCAAAGCTATTTTTTCAAGTTTATTATGAGGCGATAAAGTGGTAGTTTCCGGCATTTTGATTTGTAATTGTATGTTAAGGGCATATTTGCCCCCCATTTGACCCAAAAAAATGAAATTCTCCCCTTTATTAAATTGTCGGGTTCACATAATATTGTTTTTAGATTCCTATAACATGAAAACCCATTTCATATTAAGCAATTGAACTATGCAATATAATAATCACTACAATTATAATCTCATCACGATCCAAATACATGAATATATTGACTCGTATAGTTATGTACAAAGGGATCATTGACACTAATTCCTCGTTCTCACTCTTTTTTCCATTAACAAATAAGTGCAAGTTGTATTAATTTTTAGGAATGAGTACCAACCTAGATTAAGCCAAGAACCTCACCAAACTAGTCAATTCTAGGTGATTTCAGAGAAAACGGTCCGATTCTCAATTTCAAAAATTTGAAACTGATAATAATTGATTTTCTAATTATTTATGTAGAATGGACCGAACCGGTGAATTCGCCCAAAGGCACCCCTAAATTGGAACGGGGGATCTCTTTCTCTCTCTCTCTGTGACCTCAACCTTCTCTTCACTGCTCAGACAAGCCTCGCTCTCAGTTGCTCCAAGCCAGTTCGCTTTCCTTCCGTGCTTCTCCATTCTGGCCTCGGTCCTCTTTGCTTGCAAGGCAATCGCGCAATTTTGCTTCAATTGTCGCGATTCCAATCTCAATCGCTGAAATTTGATCTGAATTTTTTTCGCAACTTGGCGGTCTGGAGATGCAGGAACGGATGCGAAGAGAGCATACGACGCATTGGTGCTCGACGCAGGAGGCACCCTACTTCAGCTGGCCAAGTCGGGGGCGGAGAGTTACACGTCCATCGGAACCAAATACGGACTGTTTCTCAACTTCATCGTTCTCCTCGACTCGTGTTCTCCTCTTGTCTCTTGTTGATCGTATGGGTGACTTGTCGTGTGAGTGCGCCAAATGTCGTTAATGTCCGCCAAACGTTTCTCTTAGCTTAAAGCCATGGCGATTATATGCTTAATTGTAGTTTTATCCAGTGCTTGAATTCCATTAATAAACACCCAGAAGTTTAGTTTTATACCAAGTTACCAACCTATATAACAGAAAGTTTTCATTAAAAAAAAAAACAACTAGAACTTGAAACCATCGGTCTAGTTTTGGTTTATTTCCAAGATCAATAGGGTCGATTCTGGTTCCACATACTCATAACCGACTCATTTCAAAACCGATTATCCTTGAATATTGGAAAGTTTATGTTGTCTTAAATGCTAGAACCAAAGGGCTAGGTAGAAAAATCCCTAATTGAATAAAATGCATGCCAATAAGTTTTATCCGTACTACAAATAATTTGGATCCATTTAACTAAGGACTTAGATGCGTTGTAATACGCATATATCGAATGTGCTCAATAATCCCTCTTTCACTTCCACTCTCTAACCCTATAATTTATGATCAAGAATGTCACTTCATTTGGAACCCAAGCCGTTACGAGATTAATCGGCGGAAATTATCGATATGTTTATTTGAAGCTCAATTCCGACTTTTAGAAATTTAGAAAGTGGTTTATTTCGAAAAATATGGTTCCAATGTAGATAGCCTGCCTTTTGATTGGGCTAAGGAGATGGATTTAGCCCGGTAGATAGAAAAATGAACTCGTGGATGCCTCCCGATTTTTGAAAAATTAAATTGTGGTGACTTTACTAGATAATGATATCCCCAAAGCAAAGTCAGTGAAATAATTAAAGCGCAATGAAATGGTGTGTTTTTGGTCAAAAATGAATATATGATGCCGGTATGCTTCTCATTGGGGTCGTTCATGGACCAATGTGATTAGGGAAGCGCGAGCCCAAGAACAAGTTTGCTCTTTTTGCTCATTCAATTGGGTCGTCACCGAATGCAAAAGAGAATTTTGGGCCCAATACTCTAGTAGAACTTAGGATATATTTGTTTCGGGAAAAATTTCATGATAAAGAAAAATACTCTTGAAAAATTATTTTTCAAGAAAAAGTATTCTCCTTTTCTGATTAGGAAATTAATTTTTTCAACTCTAAGCATGCATATCTCTTTGATGGTAAATGGTCTTCCATTGACTAATCATTTTTAGCTAACCGAACGTATGAAAATTCAAAGAATCAATTCGCAAAAAATTCTTTCACTCAAAACAAACAAGCTCTATTGGGACAAGAATCTTTCTCTATTTTTTTTATTTTTTTGCTATGAATATTTTGATCGACTTGTCTAGGAAAATTGATAATTTTAGTGAATTGAGACCTTGACATTGGTGATTTTACTTTGTTAGTGAATTTTGTATGGCCAATGATACCCTCTCGAAAATCATAACTTCAATAAAATATCGTCACTAAAAGATTACATAAACTGCCACCCTCGCCACAAGCATGGAATAAATATTGAATCAATGGTTTCTTGGGCAAGGGCAATGTCAAGAAAGATAGATTGATTGATAATTGCGTATGTGAATAATGAATTTTTTGAGGTACAATAGTATACCGTATAACATCATTTTTTTACAATACTTTTACATTTGATTGCAACATTATCATAAAATAATTTGTATATGGGCCTCTCAATAAAAAAATTCTCCTTTTTTATGCAACTACCCTTATCGTACTCAATTCACGCAATGGACGGCCAAAAAAAATGTTCAAATTATGATTTTTGATTCTGGTCGATATAATAGTAGGCAATAAAAAAACTTCATCTCCATGCCTAGGGCGTGGCGGTCAAAAGGCATGCGTGAATCATTCCTCTTTTCCATGACATCATATTCCTCGTCAATATGGGGCGGCGATGTGTGCCTCTCGCCTTTTGGCTTGACGTGAATGTATCTCTCCCTACTTTAAATTATAGCAAATATTATGAACGATCTTCGTTGATGATAGTGCCGACTCAACTCGATCTAACTCCATTGGTTCTTGCACATAAATAAAAAATATCGCAAAGATGCTATTTTTTGGCAAATGTAAAATTCGAAATGGAAAATCAGATTTCACGAGTACAATTTCTATGATAAACTAAGGTTCTACTTTCAATGTTATAGAAATTATAAGTTAAGATATACTTAACTGATATTTTAAGGTAAAAGGGTATTCAAAAGATAGCATGGAATGGAAAGATATTCTAAAAATTGGGCTATGGTATGCTTATGAAAACTTGGTAATAGTATCGTAGGATCGATCTAACTTCATCATGGGAAGTTAAAATACTAGATCAAATTAATTGAAAGTTCACACATTAGATTATTCTTTTTGGGACCCAATTTTCAGGGACTAAATTGTATATTCAGCAATAATTTTAGCACTTGTAATGTTCTTTATTTGATGAAACGAAACGATCATATTTGATAATAGTTAAAGAATTGGGTTAAGCGAATTAAAAATTTAAAAATGACATTATATGCGAGGTCAATGTCACTTTCTCTTAATAGATTTCTTTACCGTGACTCGCGAGGACGTGCTGCCAAAGCAATCCTTCCCTCGCACACAACCTCCAACCAATCCAATCAAAAAAATCAAAGGTGGGAAAGCAGCAGAAGGCCTCCTGTTTCTGTGGCTGCAAAAGAAGAGAGAACCTTCTCTCTCTCAATAAATTGTCCATTAAATGGGGTACAAGTTGGAGGACGACACATGGAAAAGCTTCCCTCCGCAATCATTTGAATTCGGGGGATCCAACGTTCCACAATGACCACTTTGGACTTTGCCTCCTTTTCCATTCAAAAGACCCAACGTTCCTCGCTTTTCAAAAAAAATTTCTATCTACTTTTTTTTTTTTTTTTTTTTTTCTAGAGCCCTTTATTCCATTCTAGTGACCAACAATAACCCGAGACAGCTGGAGGGTCCAAGGCATGATGGTCGCAGCACCCGGCGCATAATTAACTTGATTGGGGAATCCATTAGCCTTTCTCATGCCCTACCTCCTTTCTTTCTCCCCCACATTTTTCACCCTTACCTTGTGTTGGTATTATCGAGTTTGGTAGCGTGATCATGTAACGAGACGGAATACCCATTCCAAATGCAATTTTTCACTAGACTACAAGCCGACATCAGGCCTGTTGAAATGGAAAGAAAAAGACCTTCAGCGACGTAATTTACACGTTTATCGAGTCAAGATCCTTTGAAATACTTTATAAAAAGGAGGAAAACGATTTTAGATCCTTCATTGATCCCAAGTTAACTGTTTAAAGCATTATTGAAAAATGATTTGCCCATGACCACAAGTTATACCTACAATGTTCTTGTTTGAAATCAAGTGATTTGTAGATCGTGCATATGCAATATCGATATCGATTGTGTCAAGTAAATGTCCATCACAAATGTATTGGTTTCCATCGGGCAACACCCTCAGTAACCTAATTTGAGGTCCAAAGAAGAGCTCGATGCTACACCTGGGGGGTGATCATTGTGATCTGTCCTAGTGTAAGCATCATAATGGTAAAATGGCAAGCAATTGCGGATAATCAAGGGACCAAAAAGCGGCATTTCGAATTAAACACATGATGGCCGTCACCATGTTTACGCATCATCAAGGCGCACACCATTCCCCGCATCATATCGCATTTAACCCCGAGCCCGCGACACTTTTCTCGAATCGCTCTTTGGAGGGGGCGATCATCTCCTGGCCTAATCTTGCCGTCCAGTCCGACGATCGGTGGGCCCCTCTTGTCCGGGCCTTTGCCTTTTGACTCGTCGGAGCTCGCCACGTGGAATCGATCTCTCGAGTCAAACAAAGGTCTCGCCTAATGTGATGGGCGGAGGTGTAGGCCTAGGAAAACCGGTACAGCTTCGGAACTAATTTCTGGAGTCAAATTTAGGTTGTTTCTCCGTCCTAACAATTGCATACCAGATCTCATTAGAACAGTTCTCCTTAAAAAAAATTAATAATACTCGACACTGGATAATCAATTGAATAGAAAATTACATTTTATGTTCGGGTCATCCCATCATATAAATTTAATTTCTGGTCATCTGCCAAATATTCATTATATTATAAATTAGTGTACTTTAAAACAGTTTTCATTTCTTGGAAGAAGTCATATAATTTCAAAGCGCCGTGTTCTAATTTCTATGCTAGTGTACTTTAAATTGATAGTGTTTTTTTATTATTATATATAAATATGCTTTGACTATTACTTTTTTTTTTATTCCGCCATCTGCGATTTTTTCCACCCTACGGTGGAGACAATAAAAAAAACTCTTTTCCAAAAGGCTAACGACTCACTTGATAGTTCTCTCCTTTTCCTATTCTTGTTGAGAACTCGGCGGACTCTCTCTCCCTCCCTCCCTTTAACTCCGTAATCACGCAGAGCTGCATTGAATGAAGCCTTCCTATGTTCCTCTTGCATGCTAGTTCTCTCTCAGAGCACGAGCAGCTCCGCTTACTCCCCGAAATCTCCGTTAGATCCGATCTGCCGCCCTCAGACTCCGGCGAGAGGCTTCAGCCGGCTTCCGGCGATCGGCCGCCCAAGGTAAGAGAAATGCGCGGTCAGGTTCGGTTTGTACTCTCTGACACGTCTCCGGCTTCGCTGAACTGGACGGTTCCAGCTGTCGAAGCGAGTTTGAATTTCGAAGTAGTACGGCGGAACTCCAACTCTGGAGTAACATCTTCTATCTCCGGTCTCCGCTCCCTAGTTAACGACGAGCTTTCTTGGAGCCTGATCTCTGACGCGGATAGTCGCGATTTTTTTTTTCTCTCGATGTTCCTGAGAAGTTTAGCTGAATTAGATAAAAGCTGATCGACGGCGGAAAACGCGATTCCGCCTCTGTTTTGCAGTGATCACAACGAAGACGATCCGCTTCGAGTTGCAGAAGTGCATTCCGGGGGGCGAGAGAGAGAGAAAGAGAGATGCGGCAAGAGAGCAACGGCAACGCGACTTTCAGCTCGCCTGTGAAGAGCTTGAGAGGATTGAAGGCTCTGGTCTCCAATGGCGATCATCAAGCGTCGGCCGCAGAGGAGATAATCAACGACGACGAGCTTGCTCAAAGGAAAGCCGGAGAAGCAGGTACATCTACTTGTCCTTTTCTCCTAATTTCTTTTTCGCACGGCTATCCATGAATTTCCTCCGAAACTTTTTAGCCGCCTTGGTCGTAACGATCCGACTCGATCGGAGATGAGCTCGTTGAACTCATCGAAATTCGTGAAAGATCATAACAAAAAGATAAAATAATTTCAGGTAATTTGGAAATGCTGAGATTTTTTTCCCTTTTTTTTTGCGGTCAAAGAAATGCCGCGGCTTTACTTGCGGAACATTTAGCTATAATTATAAATAAATTAAATTGAACAATGCCTCTGTTACGTGACAGGTTGCATGCGCTCGCCCTTCTCTGTGTATAATCAGTACTTCAGTAGTTACCTCTCGTCAATAAAAAATCCATGCATGCGCTGTCGATAAATTTTTGAAAACAAAATTTCTGACGACGATACTGTTGAAATAATATTATCGACTCGTATTTCGAGCCCCTTGTCTCTAAAAAAAGACTGGGAAGTTCATAACCTTTCCTCTTATTGCATATAATCAATAGTAATTATAGCACTTCACTGAACACATGTAATTTTTCACGAAACGTAATTACAACGCGACAATTCGAGGACTATTTCACTTTCCTCTATTTATATTTCCGTACGCTTTTTCCTGGGGGGGTGGTGGTTGTTGGCCTGAGGTAAGTCGCCTAATAATTGCATTTGATAAACAAAAAGTAAAAGGAGGGAGGGGGGGCACTTGATGAATCGTGATGAATGATGATGGCGCAGTACGCGGGGCGATCCAAAGCTCCGCACTATGTTCAATTAGATGGATCCAACATTAGATCTAAACGAGGGACCTACTTGGAAATGTGGTCCAACCCAAAAAAATAAAAATCGGAAAGGAACCAGAGTTTTGATATTTGCTTTATAAGGTTTAGATGGTTCTTTCCTCATGAATATGCGAAGTTTGCAGCTTTAATTGCTGGGATTGTTTTAGTTTTAAAGTACTTTGATTTAATTGATGATAAGTGAGGCATATGGAGCATAAAATGTTTTTTTAATGTAGTTGAGCCCCTCTTTACTCATACACAATGAAGTAAGAGAAAGAGCGACACCGAAGCCGCACTAAAACGGACCGATTAAGCGTTCTTGATATTATCCATCCCCTGATTTCTGACAAATTGAATTGCATTGTAGTGGATTTCTTGAGCATTTCCTAATGAATTATTTTCTGAAGTCAAAAGCGAGCTCACTTTTGGCTTTCCAATATTATTCTCACGTTATCTATTATCTTTTAAAGTAATTATCTCCTTTTAATTCTCCACTTTAATTTAATTTTCACATCGAAAAACTTTTCCAAAGGCTAGAATTGTAAAATAGTCAATACTTAGAAAATTACCTGCATTTTTAAATCTAAAAAACGCCCACTGCCTAAAAAAGAAAAACTATTCAAATTCATCTCTAACAAGGTGGCTTACTTTCAGCTAATGTTCGTCATGATTGAAAACAAAGGTGATTTCGAGCTAAAATAATACAAAGAACCTTGCATTGGTCCACCAAACCAAACCCACCTTATGCCTCATTACCATGCTTTAGAACCGGAGCATTTGCACTCCGTTAGCATGACATGCCAAAAGTTGCTCCAACTAGAGATTAAACCTTTCTTTTCGTGTTCTTCCCATTTCTGAATGTGGTTTAAATAACAAAGAACTTCTCGTTACCAACCAAATCGGAAATGTTTGGTGAGTTTTGGTGGTCCTGTATGCGGATTACAAATCCAAATGGTTGATGCGATGTTGACAGATTCAAGCAAATGACCTGATCAAAGAAGTGCGGGTGGAAGTTGGAACTGGCTGTCGGTCAATGTTTGGGTCAATGTGACTAACGTGCTTAACTCGACTCGGTTATTTGTGGCTCCACACTCGACTTGTCCTCAACTAGCTCGACTGTGTTAATTTGATTTCTCAAGGTCAAACTCTAATTGAGTAAATTTTCCAATAGCTCAACTCGGTCCAGCTTGATTTGTAATTAAGTTGGAATCTAAGCCCAAACTCGAAGCATTAAAAATAGAGTATAATTAGCAGATAATATTTTTCTACTTATATAAATTATAAATGCATAGTTATAATTAAAACAGTAAAAAACTCAACTACTCATTTTAGTTCAAGAGTTACTTGAATCAAGTATTTTTAAGTTCGAGTTCGACATGATGACTTGACTCAAACGGGAGAATTATCGAGCTGAACCAAGTAAAAACTACCTGTGCTTCAGTAGCTTAGGTTGACTCATTTAATCATCCCTTCACTAGTCGTTGCAATGGCAATGAGGACCTCTCAGGTGACCAATCTGATTAAAGTGAAAACGTTCTTGATTGTCAAGCTGATTTATTTAAGACTACCTCCCTGACCGAACTCACCAGCTTTTAACTCAGAGGCTCGGCCAATCCCTCGTCCGACTCGTCACCCCACTGTCAAACTTTCATCAATGTATTAATACATAATGAGTAGAAGCAATTTTGTGTGTGCACTGGACACATTGAACAGGTTCATTCCATACTATCAGGTGCCAATGCAACAATATCATGTCACGTTCGTCAAATAACAGACTTTTTAATCCGACGCTAACATTCATCATTTTCTAATGGACCCAACTCTCTCCCCTGGATGCTGACGGTGAATCTCACTACCCAATTACTTAGCATTTTCGACAACAACTTGAGCGTAACTTCTCAACTTAGCTGATGTTCATAACTGTTTGGATATCTTAACGGCTATGTGGGCTTTGTTTCAGCTTCACGGAGGTATCAAGCAGCAGAATGGCTGCGTCAGATGGATCATGGTGCGTCAGAGACACTGCCCAAAGAACCCTCTGAAGAGGAGTTCTGTCTCGCCCTCCGCAATGGACTCATACTCTGCAATGTCCTCAACAAAGTAAATCCCGGGGCCGTCCACAAGGTACCATTACAACAGGCTCATCAACCTTTTGTTTTTAGGCCTTAGTCTTAGAATGGTACATTACAGAAACGAGTGCTTCTTAATGTTTTGCCTACCCATTGTAATTGAGTAGGTGGTGGAAAGCCCTATTTTGGCTGTTCAGGCGACGGAAGGAGCAGCGCAGTCTGCAATACAATATTTCGAGAATATGAGGAATTTCTTGATGGCTGTCAAAGACATGAAGCTTTTAACTTTTGAAGCATCTGATTTGGAGAAGGTTTGTCATTAATTTGGACGTGTTATGTACTTCCTAGTATTTCTAGTCATACTAAAAGACTCGGAGTAGGAGTTAGTTGAAAAGTTGGTTTCTGTTCATTATTACATATATGCAATTTAGCTCCATACAGGCAGAGTTATGGCAAAGAAACAGTTGAATCCCATGAGAGACGATTACTTTTGGCATTAAACCATTAAGAAAGTTTAAACTGCATGAGCTCTATAAGAGTTTTATGGTTGTGTTTTGTCAGGGATTTAGGCATTTTTTTGTGGGTTATTGGTCTTTCTGTTATAAAATGACTCTGACTTTGCCTCCACAAAATGTGGCCAGAAATGACGAATTTCTTTTTCAGCATCATAAAAACTCATCTCAAATTTCAAAAGGAAGCAGCTTTCTCATCCCAAGATCTATGACTTTAACGCAAGCCACACCTGTATTTGTATCATTAGTCTTATTTGGCATTGTATTTTGAGGGAGCAGAAAACCTGTTTACGAACTTGCTCCAGTTAAAATTCAGCTCATTAAAATGGAATGTCTTGCCAATTAACCCCTGTGGTAGGCCTAGCTTTTCTTTTATATATTCTTTACCATGCCTCTGTTGAATCTAAGAACTGCTAAATATTCAGGGAGGCTCATCAAGCAAAGTCGTGGACTGCATTCTCTGTTTGAAAGGATATTTTGAGTGGAAACAGGCTGGTGGAATTGGGGTCTGGAGGTATGGGGGAACAGTGAGGATCACTTGCTTGCCAAAGAGTTCTCCGTCATCCTTGGTCGGCAGTGAAAGTGCAGATGAGTCGATAGATGAGTCTGAATCATCACAATATGAGCAACTATTGGAGTTCCTCCATCTGTCCAATGTGGTGTCCATGGAAGAATCCAGAATTGCCAATGTGTTGACTTTTCTCTTTGACCATTTTGGACTTGGACTTCTGCAGGCTTACTTAAAAGAGCTTGATGGGATGGATGACTTGCCTTTGAATGCAATGGTAGGTAAGATCAATACCATTGTCTTGTACCATTGACAGTTGACTTTTTCTTGTTTTGTTCATATTTATACTCACCAATGTGAAGACAAGTAACGGAATTGATCAGCAACAACATGAGGTGCTACCCAGTTCTTATAAACAAATATATGGTCTCACTGATGCCACTTGTGTTATGTTGCAAATAAGCATCCCTTTAAGGATAATTAGCACACTGAAGTGCTTTAATCTTAAATCATAACCCTGACCTAACAGCATGATGAGAATGGTTTGGTCACACAATCTGCAAACACTCTACCAAGGAACATGAATCTAGTTTATCTTAAGTTTATTGTCCATCAAACTAGTTCTTTAACTAACTATTCTGCATATTAATTCCCATGCAACAACATGAATCTTTATGCAGTTCATCTCTTGACAGAAGCAGAACAAATATTATCTATTATGAAATCCCAATTTTCAATGGGACTTTGGTCTAGTACTTACGAATCATAATGTTTCCAATTCTTGGTTTGTCATCCCATTATGTTTTTATTTTAACATGCTTTAGATCTCATCTCTTATCTAAGTTGATCTATGATCAGATTATGCGCTCAACTTATTTCAATTAACTGAAACTGTGAACAGTGATCTGATAAAAGGAACAACATTGCAGGTAGTTGATGCTTTGCTCAGTAAGGTGGTTAAGGATTTTTCGGCTCTTCTCGTCTCTCAAGGCACTCAGGTAGCAGAATATTACAGACTCGTGATATCCATTTCCTTATTAGAAAAATGTATTCGTTTTTATCATTTTATATCTTTCTGGATTTTGTGTACATGAAACTTCCTTGAGAAATTATTTAACTACAGCAAATTAGCCTAACATCTGATGATGCTTTCTACAGCTTGCTCTACTTCTTAAAAAAGTACTGAGAGGTGAACTTGGTTCCCAAGCAAAATCTCATTTTGTGGAATGCATTACACAATATCTTCGACAAAGAACAAAGTTAGCAGCAAGTGATATTTCAAAATTTTGTAAATGTGGTGGAGAAGGCGAGATCACTCAAGCCAGTATGAATCACTGTGCTGGTCATGTGGATCAGATCCATCTGCAACAGAAACAGCTTGAGGTATCTGAAAGAATTCCCACTTTTCTTCGATATTTCTTCTGTATACATCCATAACCATGCATAAGATATGTTATCCTCTACTAAAAATTTCTCATTTAAGTTATTTGCAATTTTTCTGTTATGCGGCATAACCCACTCGCCATTGTCTTGTGTTTGTCCTTCTCAAGGTTGCAATAGCTCGTACTTGGATCTCCTAGTTGTTAGATAACCATCTACACAAAAGTTTTAGATGTTAGGTAACGGGCCAATTTATATATAAAACCACTTTCCCACATTAAGCCGGAACTTACACATGGGCTACCCACATTGGATAAACAACCAGAGGCAGCAACCCTACTACAGCAAAACAGTAATAAGGAGTGCCAGCATTTGACTCTTGATCTTTATACTTACGGTTACCCTGCTAGATAAATTTTCTTTGCAAAAGCTCAGGCTGCTTGGTTTCAAAAAACAGTTTTTGGTTTTCATTTTCTGAGAAAAAGAAAAGGAAAACAGTTCTAATTTTCTAACAAATATGTTGATATGTGTTGAATACTTATTTTTCGAGTCTAAAGAATGTGCACATGCTTATAATCCATCAAGATTACAAGATGCCGGTATTTAACTCCTCCGTGTTATAAGTTGATATTCAAAAAAATTTTCCATTGTTTTCATTCGAGAAGTGTTTTTGGAATGTTGCCAAAGCATTATTAAGTTTCCTTTTCCAGGTGAAAATCAGAAAAGAAAATTCGGAGAGTTTGATACAAAGAGGGCCTTAACCTGTCGGGAAATGGGTCTATACTACACTTGGGATATTTTTTTAACGTTAATCATGTTGCTTTCTTCTTCATATATCTCCAAAGTTGTCTTAGTATATAACATTGTCAACGCTTTCTGGATGTTCAGCATTTACTGAGTGCTTATGGAAGGAAGAAGCAGAGAGGGTAACATAAGGGGACCAACTAGTTAGGTTTCACTGTTCTAGATGTCCAACTTATTGTGTTTTCACTCTCCTAGATGTCTCAGTTATGGATAAAAAAGGTTAAACCGGTATATTGCCTTTACTCTGTAGAACGACTAATAATTGATTATGTCTTTAGCTTTATATCTCTAACAAAGCAAGTGGCATCCATAATCCTCTAAAATCCATCACTGAGTACCATACTGGGTTGAAGCCAACGATTGTTCCAACCAACAGCTGGCTTGTTGCATGCTTAACATCTTATAATCGCCCATTGACTTGTCTGCCTTTTTGTAGGAGCTAAAATTCTTTTTCAAAGAGACAAAGCTAGAAGTGAAGCAAATCCACTCAGATTGGGAGGAAGAACTTATACAGCTTAGTGAGAACCTGGACATGCTCTCTACCTTGAAAATTTTCTTTAGCTGGGTCTTGTTAGAACCGGCATCAATTTTGTAACTTATACTTACTTATGAGACTCCCATTTCTCAGATAACCACATTAAGAGCCTCGAGGTAGCCTCTTCTTCATACCACAAGGTTTTGGAGGAAAACCGCTTGCTTTACAATCAAGTCCAAGATCTTAAAGGTGTCACAATCATCTCTCACACTTCGACCTAGTTTCATGCAGCTTATGAGAGAAATAGTTCCTCATGAAACTTTATTGATTGCAGGAACCATAAGAGTTTACTGTCGTGTGAGACCTTTCTTACCAGGCCAATCAAACAGACAGTCTACAGTAGACTACATCGGCGAAACTGGAAATATAATGATTGTGAACCCGTTCAAGCAAGGAAAAGATTCCAGAAAAGTTTTCACTTTTAACAAAGTGTTTGATACCAATGTTACCCAAGGTACACTTTTTTTCCTGGAATAGGTCGATGCAAGTTCATTGTTTACAGTCTGCACTAGTTAATGAAGTACAAGCTCATTCTTTCATTTTATTGATCGCATCATATATCTCAATCTTAAAGCACGCGTCTGGATTAGCTAAAAGAATAGAGATCTTCCATGCCAATTCCCTATTTGGTTAAAAAAATAAAAAAAAATAAACAAAGAACTTACTAGACATATCTCAAATAAAGGAGTGAATTAAAAAAATAAACAAAGTATGTATGTCTAATATGTGGAGGCCATATATAGACAGCTTGACATGAACTTTGAGTCATAGCCTCTACTGTGGCTTCTTCATAGAAAGCATTATGATGGTATTTTCTTCATTTCTTTTTTACTTGCAGAGCAAATATACGTTGACACTCGACCCCTGATCAGATCGATCCTAGATGGGTTCAATGTCTGCATCTTTGCATATGGGCAGACAGGCTCTGGCAAAACATATACAATGGTAATTTAGGTGCTAGACTCATGACAGTTTTAGTATTTGGAACTACATAAAATATCAATTAAATAATATTTCATCATATGGGATTTCACATTTGTCATTCAGAAATTTATGAAATGACCATGAAGGCATTCTATTGTCAGGAGCTGCACTTACTGTATGCTTCGCTTTACAGAGTGGTCCAGATTTGACTTCTGAGGACACATGGGGTGTAAATTATCGAGCATTGAGGGACTTATTCCAATTATCTAAGGCAAGGCTTGATGTCATAAAGTATGATGTAGCGGTTCAGATGATTGAGATCTACAATGAACAAGTGAGGGATCTGCTAGTGAGTGATGGCTCCGGTAGAAGATATCCTTTTTTATATATTATTTCTCTATCGTTGGCAGCATATTAAACCTCATCAGATTTTGTGACCTTCTTTCTTCCACAAGAATTGATTTTACTTGTTATGGAATATCCTTTGGACTTCCTTAACTGCTTGCACATTGGATATAAGAAACAGCCCGCAACTGAATGGTCTCAATGTGCCGGATGCAAGTTTGGTTCCTGTCACATGTACCCAGGACGTCCTTGATTTGATGAGGGTAGGCCAGAAGAATCGAGCTGTTGGTGCCACTGCTTTAAATGAGAGAAGTAGCCGCTCTCACAGGTACTGATATAACAACACAATCTCATGTTTAAAGCAATAAGTAATTCAGATGATGACTCCAAGTAATTACTCTTCTGCTGGCCATCCTTTGGCAGTGTATTGACCGTCCATGTCCAGGGTAAAGAGTTAGTTTCTGGATCCATCCTTAGAGGTTGCCTTCATCTAGTGGATTTAGCAGGAAGTGAGAGAGTCGACAAGTCTGAGGCAGTTGGTGAGAGACTGAAGGAAGCCCAACACATAAATAGATCGCTATCTGCACTTGGCGATGTCATCTCTGCTCTAGCGCAAAAAAGCACACATATTCCTTACAGGAATAGCAAGCTCACGCAAGTACTGCAAGATTCTTTAGGTAATACATTCGTAACAAGAATTGATATATTTGATTCCATTGTTATCCACACAACTGGCAGGACATGCAGACATTTTAAAAGCCTCTCATTTTAATTTTTTGTATATTAGATTGAAAAAGATAGGAAAACGGAACAGGACAAGTTGATTCCCTAACTTAAAAAATCAAGCATGACTGAATGTTTTGGTCATAAAGATTACAGAGGACACTCCCAATTGTTACTGTCCTTTCCTCACATCTTTCAACAAATAGACTTGCTTTTTATTCCCCCTCTAACGGCGTTCCCTTTACTTTGTTGTAATATTTCCATTATTTGACCAGGTGGGCAAGCGAAGACATTAATGTTTGTTCATATAAATCCTGAGATCAATGCTCTAGGCGAGACGATTAGCACTCTCAAATTCGCTGAAAGGGTTGCCTCAATAGAACTTGGTGCTGCTCGATCTAATAAAGAAACTGGTGAAATAAGAGAACTGAAAGATGAGGTTTGTGATGATCTGTATCAGACAATTTTTTTATCTACACTGGTTTCTATAAGACACAAATTAATGTTATGAGTGTTGACTATACAGATTTCAAATCTCAAACTAACATTGGAAAGAAAAGAAGCGGAACTCCAACTATTCAAAGCAGGAAGCTCTCGGACTACCATAGAGTCTCAGAAAACAAGAGCTGTTTCCCCTTTCCGAATGCCCAGATATGGTACCGGTGTGAAGCCTGAGAGTTCTCACAAGTCCAATGATGATACTAGAATCCCTGAGGTATGGCATTGATGAATGATCCAAATACAGGGCCTTCTTTTTACATACTAAGGATGGTTTTCCCATTTATTTTGGCATTCTTTTCTTAAATTCAAGTTCAGTTCAAAGTGATAGAAAACTTCAAATTTTTTTGAGGATTGTGATGCATGGGATTGGAGGGACGCTTTAACTCTGTCTCATGATGATGTATGATTGTCAGGCTAGAAGTTGCTCTTCCGGTAAGCAGAGGAGGACGAGGTTGCCACCCGGTTTCATGGAAAAGGATACCATATCTAAGCCAATATTTACAGCTGAGGACAAATCGGGTAACTTAGTGAAGCCGAGATCACCATCCCCTCCTGTAAGGAGATCGGTATCCACTGATAGGGGAGCAGTTATTAGGAACAAAATGAAGTCTGACACTGTAGACAACCAACCAATTGCAAGAGTACCGTTTCCAGCCAGAGTACCCGTCAGTAGATCTATGGTGGTGACTTCAATATACCCATCAATAGATAACAACTCGACAAACAACATGAACTTACAGGAGCCCACAAAGAAGGAAAATGTCTTCGACACATATTGCAGCCTCCAGAAGGTGACCACCAGAAAAGTGCATCCAGAACATGAAGAAGACCATTTTAAGCTAGCTCTGAATGTAAGACAAGGCAGTATTAGGAAAAACAAGATAGAGCCAAAGGCCAAGGCCAAGCATCAACCTCCAGCTAGAATTGAAAAGTATGAAGCAGCAGTGACATTGCTTCCCAGCATAAATGCAGGTGGGAAGGTGGAAGAGGGCCGCAAGAGCGATTTTTCTGAGCCAGAGAATGAGCATTTGCTTATGGGATCCCTAATGAACGGTGGTTTGAGAATTAAAAAGCACGAAGCAATCTTGAAGAGCACTCAAATTAGTGAAGAGAGGTAAGATAAGATGCATTCACTTGAGCATGAAACATGCAGATAAAAATCTGGCGGTGTTTTGGAGACTATGCAGTTTGGATCTCTTACCCCTCCTTTCATAATATCTATGATTTTTTATCCTCCACAGGGGACATGTAATAGATATGGAAAGCTTGCTGCCAAGGAAACTGGAAAGCAGGCCTCAAAACGGAACGGTTCGCCACCCGAAGGAAGGTGGCAGTTCATCCATTCCTGAGTTTAGAAGGAGCAGGTCTACACCTCGCGGGAAATTCTTTAATTTATCCTGAGTTTCACGGTATAGAGAGTGATTCTTCTTTTTACCGTTTTGTCTCTGTACAGTGACTATAAGTATTTGGGTTCGATTTCGTTGTGAATTGTGAATGAGTTTGACTTTTGAGGGTGTCATGGAATGTTACCTAAACCTTACACGCAGTAATTATATATGGAAATTTTTTACCTTTGTTTATGAGTAATCCTGCATAATGTTTCGAGAAGAACTTCATGCTCAGGATAATTTAGTCGCTGTGAATGTTGCATCCTTAGTAACTTTGAACATCTTTGAAAGGTGATACGAGTCGCTCACGTTATTTGCAGTCTCAAAGGCTTAATTGCTAAGCTAGGACCAGCTTTGAACTCGTTTCCCTGAATATCTAACTTAGTAGGTTTGCTTGCCAACGAGGGTATCGACCACTTAGGGCCCGTTTGGTTCGGCTTTTGGGGAATACATTTGTAGAAATACAAATACCTTTTGGGTGAAGGGGTTTTCCGAAATGCAAATATCGTTTGATAAAATTTGCATTGAGATACAATTTTGACCAAAATACCGTTCGGTGAAATTTGCATTTGTAAATGACTTTTATTAAATTAAAAAAACAAAAAATATTTGTAATTTTTTTTTTTTTTTGAAGTCCGGCCATCGGACCGTCGGATCTGGCAGTTAGATGGCCGGATTTGGTCCTCAGACGGTCGTCGGGGTCGGGCAACACCAGGTGACAGCCGCTTGAGGTCGCGCCGCCTGGGGTCACGTGACCTCGGGCGGCCGTCGCCTAAGGTTGCCCAACCTTCGGCGACTGCCTGGGTTGCGCGATTCAGGCCATCAGTCGCCTAGGTCGCACGACCCAGGCATCGCCTGAGGTCCGGCGACGGTCGCTGGGGTCAGGTGACCCTCAGGCGGCGGTTGTTGGTGCGTGCGACCCCTTGGCCGACGATCGTCGGCCTCCGTGCAGTAGTTTTCCTTGCAAATGAACAGTAACCGCGAAGTGAATAGTAATCGGAACTTGCATTCCGAAAATGCAAGTTTCCAAAGGACCTCCAAACCTGCTTTGGAGTAAGGACCTTAGAGTCATTTGGAGATGCAATTACATCTTGTCAAAATCGCCCAAAAATTCGAACTAAACTCATTTGCATTTGGCCAAGGGACTTTAGAGTCCCAAAGCTCATTCTCAAAGCTGAACCAAGCAGGGCCTTAATAGGCTGTAGTCACGTTGGTGAATATTAGGAACGGAGAAGAGCTCTAATTCGCTCTTTAACACTGTCTAGAGATAGATTACCCACGTTTGGGAGGATAATCGAGGTTTTTGGCATGTCGAACAGAATTGGAGAAAGCTACAGCAGTGACATCAGAAGATCTCGACTCTAGCACAGACGGCGATTTAGGTTCAGACCTTTAAAAATTAGTGCCTCCAAATTCACGATGTAATTAATCTGGCCAGACATATAAAATGAAGAGTTTGTCCAACTTTGATGGCGTTTGTCACTCTCAAATTTGGGAAGATCAGAATCTTCAAGCTACCTCGTACAGCAAATGATGTCTCACTGGAATATCAAAAGGCCCTATCAACGGCCAGTATGTCCTCCATGTCCATATTGATAAAGTGGCCCTACCCTATTAGGCACGATCCGGGTTCGGAAAATTTAGGATTTGGAAAAGCGGGGGAACAGAAGAACAGAGCAAGAAAATTGAGGACGGGTTTCGATACCGTGGGCTTTCAGAGTTAGGACATGTGGGAGACAGCAAGGTGGTCTCTCTAGGAATCCACCACTGGGACATTTGACATCAGATCATCCAAAGTCAACGTTAGGTCCAAATTGCAAATATGTAGAAATTGATTCTTGTAGGACCGATTCCTTTTCAGAATTTTGCTTCTAAATGCCATTGGACTAGAAATGTGTTATATAGAAATTAAAGAGTTCAGAAAGAAAAAATTACAAATTAGATTTACAGAAATTCTACTTGGGTGCCTCTGCTTCTCTCTTTCAATTCTAGTAGTCTAATTAGGCTGGAGTCCACTAATTGAGCCGAGAACCTTACGAGTGTAGAACCTTACGTCACGTGGGCATATACCTTCACTCTAAGTATGACCACTTTTCTCATATGTTTTCAAATGCCACTCTTGCTAACTCCTAGGATCTCACACTCAATTGTTTATAATGTAGCATGGAAAAGATGGGTCACAATTCTCAAGAACACTCAATATGATTCAACTTGTCTTATTTCATGCACTGATGATACTCCTACATAGTTTTGCTCGTTGTGTGGTTTTCTTATAGGCCTTCAAATTCAAATTTTAAGCTTGGATCCACTAGCTGTTATGTCCTGCCTACTTGGTAAAAATCTCTTGAAGATTCCGCCGAAATCAAATGTAGGACTTCAGTCAATTTGGCCAATTAGACAAATCTTCTATACATGGTAGTTTTTTAGCACAGTTCATCAGTCTCCGGAGGAAACTGTTTTGTTTTTTTTGGTCGTTATCCGGATGAAATTGGTCTGCGACTTTTTGCAGCAGCACACTTGAATATCTTTATTTGGTTTAAAAATCCAACGCTCACGAAATCTATTAATTGAAAGTTTGGGTTGTCATGACTCGTGTTGCTATTATTTCTACGCTTGCTTCTCCAGTTTGTTTCTTCTATATCAACATCGACAAAATATAGCTGCGCTCTAAATCAAATACATTAAGAACTCAATTAATTTTTGTTATCATCCAAATCAATTGCGGTTGTTTTCTGACAGCCATGTTTGGATCATCGAACCCTACTTCAGTCCCACTCAGACAGAGACTAGCGGCATTACAAGGTACGATGATCCTTCCGTCATACTAATTCGTTCTGATTGCATTAATTTTAGCTATTTTCGACAAAAATCAAAATTCGACGCTTTCTTCCATTAGGCTAAGCAGTCCTGGCTCGATTTGCTTCGAACCGTGTCTCAATTGCGAGTTGATCGAATTTAATAAATAGAATAAATATTCCTTGGAAGTTTGATTAGGAAAAACCCGAGTTCAGACAAGCCAAGGCCAATGTATTTTTCAAACAGGCAAATAGGCTTTCAAAATCCAGTTGGATGGTCCCTGTGGTTTGAGAATTAGGGCATAAGAGATGCGTTGCTGATCTAATAAGTTCAAATGGGCTTTTTCTTGGGAGTGCTTTCCTCCGCTGGAAAGTCTCTCTCAGACAGCACATGGACACGTGACCTGAGAGGCCAGGGACCATGTGAAACGAGCAAGCCTGGAAAGGCTGCCCACAGGATAGAGAGAGAGAGAGAGAGAGAGAGAGAGAGAGAGAGAGTCATTCTCTTTGAGTACATTCTAAATTGCATGATTCCAAAAGTTGCTATCAAGACATAATTTCAGATTCTGCATTCTCTGCAGTGACTCGTCTCCAGGAAAACGCAGAAAATGAGAAGAATTTACTTCTCTAGAGATAATTTACTCTTGCTCCTGTATTTTTTTGTCAGGATGACAACATACTCCAATACTGCGCAACCCCATACTTCTGCCACAAATTGTTGGCTGGAACTTCTTTTTCCTTGACCGCATCAAATGCTATTGATGATAATGGACTAACTGTTTTACTCAAAGCAATCATATGTAACAGTTGACCATTTTAACTGGAAATTAGAAACAAATCAGACCACAACTATTTTGCACCATCCTTCTTTCACCTGGTGATTTTCCTAGAGAGAGATTCACAAGCATGAAAGCCCAATGCCTTGTACTAGGCTTGCTGGTTAAATATCACTGGATGGAATAGTCATCAGAGAAATGCTCGATCGATAAATATCACTGAATGGAATATTCATCAGAGAAAGCAAATGAGCAGTTAGATGATCCTTGGGACACTGCGTGCTTCGGCTGAGGTGGAGATGGATAGACGGTTGGCAAACCTTTTGACATGTCAGAGTCTAGCCTCGTGGGCTCGATGTGCCGGATTTCCTTTAGCATGGCGACGACATCCTTCATCATCGGGCGGTCATCTGCTCTAGGACTCACACAGAGAAATGAGACGGCGAGTGTTTGCAGCATTTCGTGCATTGCCGGGTCAGCTCTCCCTCTAAGCTTCACGTCGAGGACATCGGCTGGGTCCTGCTTGCTTGCTAGATGGTCACGGACCCACTGAACCAAGTGCGCACCCCCAGGCAGTGTCGGGTCTAGCGGGTGTCTCCCTGTTAAAACCTCCAGAAGAACCACTCCGAAGCTGTAGACGTCGCTCTTCTCTGTTATGCGCAGCATGGATGCATGTTCTGTGACCATGAACAGGAAAGTGATCAAAGAACTACGTAAAATTAAATCTATTGAAACAAGAAAAGCTTAACTAAACGAAGTGACTGACTAGTAGGAAATATTTACCCGGAGCCATGTATCCATAGGAACCAGCAAGCTGAGGCCTTTGACTTGGTTTTGACAATCCATCATCAACACCAGGATTCACAGTCCTGGCCAGACCAAAGTCAGCCAAGTATGCTTCAAACCTTGGACCCAGTAACACATTCATGGCCTTCACATCACCATGCAAAATTGCAGGTACACAGTCATGATGCAAGTAGGCTAAGGCATGAGCCACACCCAGCACAATTTCATATCTAGCCTCCCATTCTGCTCCTCCCTTCCCAACCCCGTGAAGCAGAGAGCTCAAACTCCCATTGGGAAGGTAATCATAGAACAGGAGCTTCATATTCCGGTTCGAGCACCAACCGAGAAGCCTAACAATGTTCTTATGCCGGATTGAGCCCAGAGTCCGGATCTCCGAGCTGAAAGCACCTGATTCTTCAGTTGACCACATTTTCTTGACAGCAAGCGTTTCCCCACTTGGGATCATGACCCGGTACACAACTCCAGAGCTTCCGGTACCGATTACATTGGCGGAAGTCAGATTCTTGGCAATGTCATCCACTGACAAATCGAGCTTCTGATACAAAGTCATTTCCCAGGTCTCTTCTTCCTGAGACCCATGTTGGCCATACGGCCACGGACTAGTAAATAGATCGCAAGTAGCACAAGTACCGCACTAATGCTGACGAGGATTGACATCGCCAGCCTTGCAGCAGATCTTGCTCGAGCTGCAGACTGATTGCCATCGGCCGGAGTCACGAGTCCCCCAGAAATGTAGAGGCCATGGTTACCAGTGAGATCGTTCAAGGGCAGCTTTCTGAAGAATGGGGTGTTGGGCAATTGACCAGAGAAGTCATTGAAGGAGACATTGAGGGAAACAAGGTTTTCAAGGTTGCCCAGAATGTTGAGATTTCCTGTGAGGTTGTTGTGTGAGAGGTCAAGGACTCCTAGCCTGGTGAGGCCAGAGAACTGGGGAGGTAGTTCACCGGAGAATTGGTTGCAGCTAAGATTGAGAGAGATTTCGAGTGATGAAATTTGGCCTAATTCCTTTGGAATACTGCCAAAGAAGCCATTCCCTCCGATATCAAGCATCTGAAGCTTACTGCAAGATAAAATCTCCGCTGGAATTCTCCCAGAGAGTTGGTTCTTGCCCAAGTTGAGCTTTGTCAGCTCGGTCAGCAAACCAATGCTCTGATCAAGTTGGCCTGTAAGCCGGTTATCCGAGATGTCCAAGACCTGTAAGCTCTTGGGCAGTGAGTCTGGCAGTGGCCCTGTGAGGCCATTCACATGGAGGTCAATTAACTCGAGATTCCCACACCCAGATATTGCTGGAGGAATCTGTCCCACCAGCCTATTGTTGCTCAAATCAAGGAAATTCAAGCTACTTAGCTTCCCTATATCCGATGGAATAGTACCAGAAAGCCTATTATCATTCAACCTCAATCTATACAGGGCTGTGCAGTTTCCTATATCAGGCGGTATAAAACCAGACAGATCATTAAAAAGTAGCAGCAGCTTGGTGAGATTCCTCAGCCCGAATATCTCTTTCGGTATCTGCCCCGAAAGGCGATTGTAAGAAAGATCCAGCAGCTGTAGGCCATCGCACTCAGCAAGACTCTCCGGGATACTGCCGGTCAGATTATTCTGCCAGGCGAAGAAAAGGGTCAAGCTCTTTAAATTCCCAATTAGACTAGGAATTTCACCTGTAATTCCGTTGTTGTCCACTTCCAAATGAGTCAGAGCGGTGCAGTTTGTGATTTCAGGAGTTATGGTACCTGATAGCTGATTAACACTCAGCTGAAGCTCCTGAAGTTTCAAGAGATTCCCAAAACTCCTTGGAATGCTGCCGGTCAAGAGATTCTCCGAGAAGTCCACAACTGCGAGCTCAGTGCAGCTTCCAAGCTCATCAGGAATCGTACCCACCAAGCTGTTCTGCCATAGAAGTAGGTTCTGCAGCTTCTTGAGATTTCCAATTTGCCTTGGAATTGAGCCAGAGATCGAATTCTGATACAGATATAGATTCCGCAACTCACTGCAGTTTCCTATATCCTCAGGGATGGGGCCAGATATCTGAGTCGTATAGATAGCCAATGTCTGAATCCTCTTGAGCATTCCTATTGATGAAGGAAGATTCCCAGAAATGCTGGTCTCCGCAAGGCCTAGCATCACCAAGTTGGTGCAGTTCCCAATCTCCCAAGGCAGCTCGCCCTTTAGGTTCTTGTTCCCTCCAGCTCGGAAAACTTGTAACCGGCTCAATGCTCCGACACTCCTCGGTATCTCACCACTGAGCCGATTATCAAAGAGTGTCAGATACATCAGGCTCGAGAGGTTCCCAATGTTGGCAGGAATCTCGCCTTCTAGAAAATTTGAATTCAGCCATAAGCTCTCAAGTTTGCTTAGCCTGCATATCTCTATCGGGATTGTGCCAGAGAGCGAGTTGTCACTGAGGTCGATCGAGCGGAGCTCCTGGTAGTCTCCGAATTCCTGAGGGATCGGGCCTGTGAGATTGGTCGAAGAAAGCACGAGGGTCTTCAGGGATTTGAGGGCCTGAAAGTTCGAAGGCAATGAGCCTTGCAAGTCCAATGACTTCAAGCTCACTTCGGTGACTTGGCCGTTCGAGTTGCAATGAATTCCGAACCACTGGCAGGGAGTTGGGTCCGAAGGACTCCATGAGATTAAAGCATCTGTGGAGGTGTTGATGCTGTTTTTCCATGCTAGAAGAGCTTGGCCCTGTACATCAATGGAGGATACACAAGAGAAACATATCGAGTTTATCAATAGAAACAAGGTGAAGGAGAAGATGTTGGAAGAGAGAAGGAGATTCCTTAAGGTTGCAGGCATTGCTGAGGGAACAGAACAGGGGATGATCTGTTTTGGGATTGTAAAGGGTGGAACCCCATGTTTTGTTTATAACAAGAAAAGCAGATCCAGATCAAGAGCACCTTCTTTTTTTTTTTTCTCTTGTATTTTCATAAAAAAAAAAAAAAAAAATTTATTTTGGATAGTACTATTGAAAATGGCATACTTGTGAATTAAGAGATGGTTGATGCAGGTGGGTTTTTTTTGGAGGGTTTTGTTTTCTGATGCTGATTTTGTTGCTTCTTTTCTTTGTATCTTTCTGCTGCCCGAGAAAAGTTTCTGAATCTGTTATATCCACATGATTTGCCTAGTTTCTCACCGTGTTGTGCAACCTGATTTTCCTAGTTTCGATTTGGTAATAACTGTCCCCATTTGTTGCTTAAGCCCTTTTTATGGTTACCTGTTTCAGTCCTTCTCATAAATAAAAGATCCTCAAACTTTTCCTTGCCTTCATTCCCAAGACTAGAGTGTGGTTGGATTCACTGGTTGCGCTGATCAAGATGGGTTGTCTGATACGTGTGGAACCCTCCCTTGATGGGAATACATCAGTGATTTAAAGTAAACAAGAGACAAGCCCTTTTGGCATATTTCAATTGTTTTTTTTCGGCTGAAGTTAGCCCCATCAGTGGTCTGTCGATTGTGTATAGCTTCAGAAATTATGAGTTGGCCATGTGTTTGTTCCCAGGCAGGTTTTCAGTAACTTTAGTAGCAAAACTTTTCACCCTCAAATTCGAAATTTGATTGACGTCAAGGGATTGAAAGGAAGGAAACAACATGGGTCATAGTCAAATTGCAGTTCACTTTATGAAAAGTCAACTGGGTTGTTTTTACTAAGATAACATCACGGATCTGAAAGTACTTCTATTCATGAAAGGAAAATTTGTAATAATTTTCAGAGATCTGGGTTGAACTTAATATACTCTTCACCTTTCCTTTGGCAAAAGTTTTGGTTTTCTTAGAAAGTGTTACACTGCATGTGGAATCTAATGGAGTAATGAACAGCACATGCAAGAAAAGAATAACTCCGTACTCCTAATTGATTTATATAATTCATCTTTAACTAGCTGCAGATCTGGGGATGTTGTCGGGTGGCTTTTTGTACTTTAAACAAAGTTAATAAGGAAGCTGGGGAAGGTATACTTGTGTAGAGTGGAAGAGACAACATCACTCCACATTGAAATTGTTAATTAATGATTCGTTGTTTTTTGCTATCTTAACGCTATCTTAACGCATGACCTACACAAAAACAGAAGATAATTTACTAATAAATGATGGGATCAGTCTCGTGCCATCGCACTTAGCATTGTGAGGTCACGGGCTTGATTGGACAATATCTTTAAGCTCACCCCGTTTCTCTTGGATTAATCTAATGGAAAGCTAGGAGAAATCAATTTGGCAGCAATGATACAGTGTAAAGAAAGAGATTAGTCGTTCAATTTTGGTCAATTTTAGTAATATATGTCATGATTCTCATTATGCTTCATGACACCATCTACAAATACGAGAATCTCGACTTGAGTGATATCGAAATAAATTATTCACGCTGAATTTTTCGATGACTACTGGGTATGTGTACATCAGTTCCGTCACTATACTGAAATCAATATGCTTATCTGTAATTTACGGTGAGAGGGATAGGAAAAGAAGGGAAAAAAAGTAGTTTTCAGGAGAGAGAGAGAGAGAGAGAGAGAGAGAGAGAGAGAGAATTTATAAACTAGAGCCATAGAAATGAAAGAACAAAAGAAGAGACAACGACATCAGCTAAATGCAGAGGAAAAAGATGTGAACTCCCTCATCAAAACTCACCTTTTAAGAGGTTATTTTCTTTTGCCCTTTCCTCTGGTGAAAAGCGTCATTCTCTTCAAAATAAAGTTAATTTTTGTAAGGTTTCAGGTTTCCCTGGCCCATAAAAAGGTCTTGTTGGGGTCATTATTTACTTACCTAAGCCTTCAAGCAGTTAATTTCAATGCGTTAGGATCAGCCTTGCATGGGGAAAAAAAAACCGGATTCCCAAAAAACCAAAAAAGAGACCTGTTGTGATAGTGCAAAAATATTGAAGACTCAGGCTTAGTTCTATAAATCGAGTTATATGATCTTATGGGACGATAGAACTATTCGAACTCGACTTAATCACGCTTATTTCTCATTGGTTAATTTAGACAGCGTTGATCTGAAGCACAGACGGTGAAAGTATTAAACTGCATGACCTCTGTGGTTAGCATTCTTTATCCTACAAATTTGCCTCAATGGCAACATTCCTGCAGTAAATTATTAAATCCCTGCACCGTTTTCAATTCCTCACACCCCAAAGTGTGAACATATAGTAACTTCTTATGAAAGCAAGACTCACAATATACAAAAGAACTGCTGGATGTCTTCTTCTTTGTCCCCTCCTTTAAGATATATAATAGCTGAAGTGGTAAGAACATGCTTGATCATAAACAAAAGCAAGACATAGAGTAGCATTTTCTGCGTCAGTGATTTTCCACATACTATTCGATACATCTCCCTATGGAGTCGAACGAAAGACGGGAAAAGTGTGAACAGATCGAATCTCAAACCAGGTTTGGGTCTCTAGATCACGGATCTAATCACATGAGTATGATCTGATCTGTGCATGATATTCAAAGCTTCAGAAAGAAAATGAGAAGTGTAGTAGATGATTGGTTGAGAATCAGACCACTGTCCAGAAACATTTTTTAAAAGGACTGGAAAATTGCGATGGGAAGTGCACATGACATGACATAACGTTGCTTTTGGTGCTCCAGTGGCTCACCCTAGAAAGATACGATGGGTGTGCATCCAGAAGGGTTCAAGGGAGCAAGACCCTGTTTCATTCCCAGACAAATTCACAACTTTGCCTACTCACACTTCACATTCCCATTATTGCCAGTGAGGGGTTATTGGATTTGCCTCTGGGTGTTCTCTTGTCTTGTCATGAGCGAAAGAGAGAGAGAGAGGGAGGTGGTAGGAAATTCGTGAGACTTCCTTGTTCATTCACAGTACTCGCAAAGCTATGTGATCGACGCCGCTCCACGAGACGAGATGTCGATACTCCATCAGAGCGTGCAAGGTGAAAAGGGGCTCATGACTATGTACTAAAAATAAACAATCAATACCCTTTTGGACGAAATACCCCAAGTTGACACCACTCACTCACGAGAGAGAGAGAGAGAGCAAAAGGGTGGGCTGCACTGCACAGTAGAATGGTCCACACACGCAGTACGGTAGCACCAACATCAAGCTCGAGCTTCGGTTGGAGGAGGTACTTGGGGCACACGTGCTAGGAAGGTGGGGCAAGCATGGATCATCACTAACTTTAGCATCTTAATCCGATCCCCCGCCCCTCCAATAATGCAGCCTGACGCCATCCAGATCTGGACCGGGATTAAACTAAACTAGACTAAATCCCATCGAGTTAGTGATGGAGGGAGGGAGGGAGGGAGGGTCCACTGCACGAAGAAGAATCGAGATAAGATTTCTGGAAGTGGGCCTCAACCCCTAGCGCATTTCAGCGCCGATGGGGCGGGGGAAAGAAAAGTGCCCGTCGAGAGTCCATATGAACTGCGGGGATGGAGCCGGGGTTTGACGAGAAAGCAAAGAGCAATAATGCTCGTTGCTCTTTGCTCTTTTGAGCAGAACCAAACGCTCCCTAATTTCGCTTATTTTGATTTGAATAGGGTCCCCGCAAGACGGATGGCACGAGAAGAAAGAAAGTATGTACATAGAAAAAGACGAGTAGAAAAGACTTCACTTTTCTTGTGGAGGATTTGCATGGAGCTAGGTTTTGTGTCGATGACTTCGACCTCCGTTGTCTCAGAATGAGGCGGCGGCGACATGATTATCGTTCGACCCCATCCCATCCAACTCGTTTAGTCCATCAAATGTGACCAAAGTTTGATTAGAAGAAAACCATGGCTTCTCGATTAGAGAGTAACCTATGTTGTCCGGTTCCTGCCCTGAGCCAACTTTTTCTTGAATTTTCAAAATAATGGAAAGAGATTGATGCTTGTGAAAGGATCATCTAATCATGGATATCGCCTAAAGATCATATTGGTCATTATCGAGATGAGTAAGGAGACTCGGTGAGGAGCGTGATATAATTCTACCCTTGATTATGTTAGTAAGGTAGATTAGTTTATTAATCGTTGATTTTTTAAAAAATTATTCCAAATCAAGCCATTGAATTTTGAAAGTTTGCGATCAAATTATTATATACGATGAACTGACTTTGATCGTGATATATGTCTACTCATGCATTAACAACGACAAAATTGATATTGGATAGGTTATCGAATAAAATCAAAAGTTTATTGACGTTATTGTTGTGATTGGGATTATTCAAAATTTAATGACGTGAACAATCATTAATTTGCCTGTATTCATAACCCAAGCTGAATTTTATACTCTCCGATTCTTGTCAAGCAACACTCACGAGGCAAAATATCAGCGCTTTCGAGGTAGGAAAAACGAAATGAAAATAGACAAATCCGAATAAATCGGGGAAAAAAAGAAAAATCAGTAGCGGTTGACGGCGTTGCAGTTGGTGCGGACCTCGCCTTCGTCGCCGGTGAGCACCTGGACGTTGCCGAGCTTGGCCATGGAGACGCCGAACTGGTAGTTGAAGAGGTCGGGCTGGGTGGCGAGCGCCGACACGAGCGGACCGGTCCGGGAGTCGGAGTTGAGGTACTGGTCGGTGGAGAGGAGGCCCATCTTCTTCTGCAAGTTCTTGTAGTACATGTTGTCGAAGGTTTTCGGCGTCCTCCCGTCGAGGTACACGTACTCCGACGCCCACCGGCACTTCCGCCTCAGGTAGTTCGCGTACTCCCGGTTGAGGGTCGGGTCGGGTTTTCCAGTGGAATTGTAGTTGTAGAGCCGCGATTGGATGGACCCGCAGGTGCTTCGCCCTATCGTGTGCGCGCCTGCGCCCGGATCAAGAAGAAGGAAAAAAAAAAAAAAATTAAAAATGTACATTTCAATTATATTTGAGAACAAATGGTGATTTTTTGAATCAAAGTTGACCATAGAAATTTCATAAACTAATCCTTACATCCATTCAAAAAGCACCCTATTGACTAAAATTGCTATATAGATAATAAATAATCAAATTTCATCGAACTTTAATAATGGAATATAGTGTTTTAGACTTTAATTTTTTTATTATTTATTTTTTCATTGATTTTTGAAAAGAAATGAGAAAAAGTTCACCTGAGAGAACAACCAAGTCAAGGACATTCAATCCTTCGGATTGGAAAAGCTGGAGGAGAGACGAGACGTTCTCGTGGCCAACCGGCACCTTGCTGGCCTCCTTGGCGACGGAGACCCTCCCGTCCTTGCGCCCGTACGGTACCATCCAGAACAGTACACCGGCGGACACGGCGGCGTCCCTCGCGGTCGCGGTCAGGATGTCGGCGCACGATGCCTTCTTCGGGCAGCTTATCTCAAGCGCCGCCTTTATGTCGTTGATCACCTCAAACCCCCTGAGAGTCTTGCTCTCCTGGGCGCTCCTCTCGCTCCCTGGGTAGTTCAACAGTATCGACGCGTCGCATCCCTACACAACCAAATCATGAAACCCGAGTCAGATGAAGCCGGCAAAAATTCACATTTCAGTTTACCTCAATGTCGAGATTTTTTGATTTGGTCTATAAAAGGCTCTTGAATTAGAACGCAATAAGTTAATTAATGTTAGTGGATTGATTCATTAACTATAAAGACTTCTCGTTGTGATTCTTGAATTGCCTTACGCATATGTCATTTTTATCTATGGACACCACTAGATAATAAATTTTCGTGTGCTTTTCTCAGCGACGATTTTATTAATAAGTGCGGTTTTTGCAAAATTTACGAAAATAATTTGGTTAATGCTGAGCAACATAATTTGGGAGATGGAAACTGCTCTGCTGACTGGATTGCTAACCTTGGAATTGACAAGCGCTGGAATACTATTTTTTTTTTTATTAGGTGATAAAATAGAAATAGTATATTTACGACGTTAAATTTTTATATTTCGCTTTATTCATTTTCATTAAAAAAAATTAAAAAAAAAAGAGCGGTCGGACAAACTACGTACCCTGACGACGCAGTCGTGGAAATGCAACCTCATCAGGGCTGGTGCCAATGTATTGTCCTTCTTAATCCATTCCTTCACTTTCCTGCTCACGATGGCCTCAAAGTCGGGGCAACTCTCCTGGTAGTACTGGAACGACAGCCCGTACGCTTCGACCGGCAACCCCCCGAACAGCCCACCTGCTCGGACGGCGGCCGACATCAGGTGAAGGGCGACGAGAAACAGCGCGGACGACGCAACGGCTTTCATGGTTCGATGCGAGTGACGATCAACGGCCGGGTAAAGCTGTATGCCGTTGACCAATGTGGGGGAGATCGATCGATGTTCGATGTTGCAGACGGTGCCCGCCTCAGGAATTTATATACGATCCTACGTTTCCAACGATTAAGGTAGTTGGACAAGGTGTTTGGTGATCAAAGTACGTGAGATCCACTCCTGGGCGGTGTTGGTATGACATGCCGGCATGTAGAGCTTTGGAGAGGAATTTGGTTCTTTTTATTTTATTTTATCTAGTTATCAAATTAGTTTTTTTGGTCAAATATTTATCAAATTAGTTTAGTTGTTGCCGCCGATGCCGTATTGGGGAACCACTACTCGGTATGAAAGCTCAATTTGGATGGCTTTCTAGCAAAAAATAAAATAAAAAATAAAAAAAGAGAGAAATAAAGAACGAAGGAAAGGAATAATTCAATCGATGGCTATTTATTCGGACATCTTTGAGGCAAAATGACATAATATTTAATATATGTTTGTTTCGTGGAAAATGAATAATTTAGGAAATATTTTTTGAAAAATAATTATTTATGTCCTTACAAAATAAATGAACGAAAAATATTTTAATTGTTCACGAAGATGTTTAGACATAAATTATTATCGGCAATAAAAATAATTTTAATTAATTAATTAATTATTTCATGAGATATAACCGATTATTTTTAAGAAAATGTTTGCTAAATAATTTATTTTTCAAGGAATAAACTGACCCTAAAAGCAAATTGTTACTTTACACCACGTTTGAATTTAATTAATCTTGTAAATTTTATACATTGCACGACCATATTTTTTCACCATTTTCCCCTAGGTAAATAATAATAATAATCTAATCAATCATATTGCTTATACAGTAATTGTAAAAGAGCGTTTGTGCAGTAGTAGCCCCTTTTGTCTAGCACGATTTAAATTAGTGGATCATCAGTGTACCTTCTCACATAGTAAATGGACATCAATTGCCCCTCAAAAAATTCCAATTGTGTCACTGTCAATAAATCAATAAGTGATCGTCATGTCCCGTTATGTCGGTTAGAGAACATTATCAGAGATATAATTAGATATTTCGTTATATTCTAAGATATTTAGGCGATTTTAAGAACACTGTGAGTCTGTGAGTACACCTAATGCACACCAAAAGCACACCATATATATGGCGTCAATCTCTTTTTAAGTTACTATCGATATCCATTTCTCAATGTCAAGATCCTCAGCATTGTTCATCTAATATGATGGTGTTCCAATAAGATGATCTTATGGCAATTCGTGCACTCCCTATCGGTTCAACCTTTCTCTGATACTCTTGCCGATGTGGTCAAGGCTTGAACTTGCTTGTTTTGTGAAAGGCTTGAGCTTAGACATAATTAAAAATGCAAAATCACTACTTCGGCTCTGTTTGTTTTGTATAAAAATAAATGATTTGGAACGCATTTCCAAATAAATGGTTGTTGACGAAAATTTTTAGGCATATTTTATTGTCGATAGTGAAAATATTTTTCATTATCTTATTATTTCAAGCCATACAAGTAATTATTTTAAGAAAAAATATATTCCAAATCATTCATTTTACTCGAATCAGATAAACCATCATCCCAAAAATACGACCACATCTCTTGCAAGACTACTCAAGTTAGTACAAAGTTAGCGCGACATTTGATGGTATCAGTAATTTAGTGCTTCCCAAAGTTAGTCAAAGGTTAGTGCAACTTCTAATGGATCTGGTGCCTAACAATAACAACAACAACAACAGCATGATAGTCTTTTTGAAGGGGTTTCGTCCATGTCCATTTTGTGTGAGGTCTGACTTACACACCATACGAGAGTGCCTTCACTTCAATATGATCACATTCTTGAAATTTCAAGCATCAACAGAATAAACTCACTGTTACTTCTACAGGGAATTTGAGGGGATGTTAGAGGATATAGATACACTTTGATTGTAAATCATTAGATCGGCAAGCAATACAATGATCCTCTCGGTTTTCTAACCATGCAAATCTTCATCTCCATCTTACTTGAATGCCTTCAATTTCAGTGTTCTTATGACCTCACGTCCATGAAAAAATCTTTAGGAAAAGCGAAATCTCACCGCGAGTCAACACATAGCAATAAACCACTTCAGCGTATGCTGGCAACTTGGGCACGCACGTGCAAAAGATGTGGTCGGAAATCCCCGGTCGTCCCCAATAATGCTGCAGTCACTAAAACCTGATTAAGACTGAGATTTGTTGATGTGATCCTCTTCCAATCAATCCCCATCTTTTTCCGAGAGACGGTGTCCATCCGCACGAGCGGATAATCCCCACTTCGCAAACATCAACGCCGGTCACTTTTTGCGCTCTCCGGAGCGGCTCGCGTCCCTTCGCTCGAGTCGCGGTCTCACCTTCTGCAATTATGGGCCTCAATCATTTTGATTAAGGGCTTGTCTGATTTTCCCTCAGCAAGTTGATGGTGTTCAAGAAAAGATTAGGGAAATCAAGCGTCGTATTCATTCACGACGACGTGAGTTTCGAAACGAAATCGACCCGACTTCCTCCGTGGATGTTATTTTCATCAGGGAAGAATCGAGCCCCAAATCTTCTCTTGTCGAAAAAGAGTGACCGATGAACGGAGAGAAGCGAGCAAGAGTTATCTTAAATCAATTAACTATGAACCACACCCACCTTTTTTTTTTCTTTCTATATGTTTAGCTTTAAAAAAATTAGGCTTAATATTCTAAAAAAACCCATAAACTTTTAGGTAGCAATTCTATCATAAATCTTTTTTGTTCCATATAAAAAAAAAACGCTCAACTTTAGATTCAATTTCAATTCTCTCCTAAGTTTTTTCCTTATCTTGAGGTTCTATTCCAATTCTATCATCTAGTCCTAATTTTATCCTTTTTTTTTAATTTTGAAAAAAAAAATCAACTTTTAATTGAATTACAAATTTGGCGTCATTAGCCCTCCTTCCAAAATTTCTCGTGGACCACCGAGAGATTGAAAACTCCCAAACACAAGTTTTTCGAGCGTCTTGAGCGGAGGGTCCCGAGCTCAGCTTGAGGATGGAACACCCTTAAGCATGAGAGCTTGAAGATCGAGCCACAAAATCGAAGATCCCTAAGCATGAAGGAAAGGAGACTCTTTTAAGAGTAAGAGCAATTGAAAAAAGCCAACCCTAATTGCTCTAGTTTTTACCTAAATTTCAAATTCGATAAGACATTATTTGGGCTAATATGGAAATTCATATCTAATAACATCTTCTTGGATTTGAAATTTGGGAAAAACTAGAGCAATGATATGGAAATACCACTTGAGATCACTAAGGACGGTTTTAGAAAGAAGCGTTAACGAGGGCAGATTTAGGATTCACGTAAAAGTTGGTGATTTTTTTTTTAAATAAAAAAATTATGGTAAGAGTGGAACTGAAACTAAAATCAGGATTTTTCTTATAAGACAAAAAAAGTTTATAGTAGAATTGTGACTAAACCTTAAAGGTTCTTATAAGATTAAAAAAAAAAGTTCAAGATAGAATATGGTCCAAACCTAAAGTTGGAGTTTTTTTTGTGAGAAAAAGATGTTTAGAAAAAATTGAGACAAGAGCTAAAATTTTGCGCAAAATTTCATAAGGCATTAGGCTGGGGAAATTACATCCAGTGGTCAACGAAAAATTTTGACTTTGTCAATTTAATTCTAAAATTTTGCGCAAAATTTCAATGTAATCATTCATATCGATTTATATTAAAAATAGTTGACGTGATACTCTAGTCATCATCGATTATCTTATATGAGTCGTTGTACCCAAAGTAGCCCGTGTTTTCCGGCTCCTTTTGGTTCCAAATATTTTTCTTCGTTTGGTGGTGGGCAAAGCCAAAGCCAAAACTGACTTCGTTTCGCCAAGTTGAACGCTACTTTGGCTTTTTTTGCATTCTCACCTCATCTTCTCGGCCCTCCTTTTTTCCCTCTTTTAATTAATTTAATAGCCTTTCCTCCCTTGTTCTCAGGCGTCCTGTCCCTTATCATAATCTCGATTCCCCCTTCTTCCACTAGATCAACCTACTGAAAATCAAGCCTCCTCATCATGAAGACCGGGGGGGCTTCGTCCTTGAACGAAAGCTCTCTTGTCAAAGCGTCCGAATCGGTGTCCAAATCCGAAAGCAGTCGCGGCGTCACTTTCCTCGTCGTTCCTTGATTTCGGGGCTCCCGGATTCCAATTACATCTTTCTCATGATTGCCCATGATATGAGATTTAGATTTAGATTAGATCGGGCGATGGAATGCTTTTGGACTCGGTTCTCAGGACGATTTCCCTCCACTAAAGAAAGGCGAGCGAGGCCTCATCAATCATGAGGGTCAACAAAATACGTGCACTGAACTCTGCCTCTTTTCTTGCGCATTTCTTGTTGTTTAATTGTAACCCACGTAGATAGCCACGATGCGGTAGCTGGTCGAGTCAACTTCGCACCGATTTGAAAGGTGGTGGTGATGGTTTCATTCGTAGCTAATAATTTCTGTGCGCGCGGAAGTGCTGCTAGCAATTGCAACCTGCTGCCAAAACAAAATAAATAAATAAATTGCAACCTGCATGTTAACAAGAAGAAAGTAAACAGGGCATTTCGTTTTTTGAAATTTTCTTAAATCGTGTGAGGTCAGAAGGGAAGAGACATGCGTAGTGAAATTGATGGAATAATCTTCAATTTTCTAGTTTCTGAAATTTTCTACTTTCCATTTTTGCTCAAAGATGAATAGTATGTTAAAAACTTTAAAATAGGAAAGTGGCTATGCAAAAACAAACAATAAGGCCTTGTTTCCTTACAAAACCTTATCGAACTGAAAACTAAAGATGCGATTATTTCACTGAAAATTTTATGATGAAGAAAAATATTTTCATGAAAACCATTTTTAAGAAAAATAGTTAGTTTTCATTTAGTTAATGATTTCGAGAAAGTGATTTCTTTCTTACTAAAAGAAAAAAGTCATTTTCTTCCAATTTGTGTTTGTTATTTTCATTCCATGAAAAACATATTCCATAAATTGATTAATTTTCCGTCATCCAATCATCGAAAAATTGAAAAACAATTTCCCAAAAACAGTTTTCTTTCGAATAAATGGACCTTTAAATTTTATTTTAGAATTATAGCATTAATATATAAGATCTTTAAAAGTCATGAATTTTTAATTAAAACGAGTTTCTTTTATTGTGGTCGGAAACTTGGAGTAGCTCCTATATTTGTCCAGGCATTCATGAGGAAAAGGAGAGAATACGAAGAGGATTTCTTAGCACGGTTGTTTGGTGTTTCTTTTGCAGTTTGAAATCGAACTACAGTTATGTACCTCTTTATCCTGAAATTACGTACATGTCTTTTTTCCCTCAAGTGAAATGAAAATTTTTATTCTAATAAAAAATAATCAAACTTCAGTTATTAAGCTCCTTAAATTTTAAGAACAGTATATCAGCATTTACAAGTAAAACCACCCTCCATTACTTCATAATCTTTTCCAAATAAAAAAGCTTATTCTTGTAGAGAATTCTCGTGACATGATTGGTGGCTTATAAGTTATGAGCCGAAACAAACAGGGCCGAAGAATCAACAGCCTGAAAGCGCACAAGAGAAATCAACAGCCTGAAAGAGCACAAGAGACCCAAACTACATGCCCGGCCCAACCATTAAAGAAAAACACTGCTGAAGACGGAGTGATTTTGTTTAAAAAATTAAGTCATCTTAAGACGTGATTATTGGACGTGAGCCGACCGACAAGCGCTATGGGTCCGGTTTAATTGCTAGCGAGCCATCACATCAACCACGCTGAATCATCAATACTTCGCAGAAATGTTAACGATGACCTCCATTAAGGAACAAATGACAGCATAATGTGTGTGTGTGTGTGAGAAAGAGAGAGAGAGAATCCCCTTCGAAGCTCTTTTTCCAAATCCTTGCCTTTCAACTAATAACCAAATTCATCCGGGTCCTGGAGAAATATCAGACAACAACAGGACAAAGATAACAGACAAAGCTACCACGGCTCGCTCACTCATCGACCGAAACATCTCATTACTGACGAAGTAAGTGTCGATGAGAGAAATTTCATCCCTGCAGACCCACCGGGGAAGTATGAAATGACATAATAGACCAGTGCAAGAACCTACAAGCAATTCAAATGTGTCAGCTAAATTTTCATTTAAAATTTTTACATAAAGGAATGTAGATTGCACGTGACTTGTGAATGCAGTACCTGCAATATAGAGAAGAGCACAGAAAGGATATAACTGTGAAGCACCATCGAGACATATATGGTACCAACCATGCTGCCAACAAATCCCACAGTGAAAGGAAGCCTCTGCATAATCAGCAAAAGAGAACAATGAGACCCAGAAGAGTCAAATTGATTAGGAAAGGAAGAAAATGCACCAAAATGCAGAGTGAATACTTCTTTGGACGACATGTGAGAAAGCTGATTCATTGGACCCTTGAGAGCGAAAAAGGAACCAATGATAAAGCAACACCCAAGCGTGAAGCATATGGCAAATTTCTGGGGCATCAACACCATGACTGGGAGGAACATTGTGAAAGCAATCACAATGAAGAAGACACCACTAGCCAGAAATAAACCAAAATACATGAGAGCCTTCCCTGAAGGCACTGTACTGGCAGCAGATTGGAAATTCCCAGGTAACTCTCTTACACCTTTTGAAACCCTGAACAAATGTCAAGGGCAATATGTAAGCAAAATAACCAATCAGAAACAGTAATATCGCCCATGACCATATGAACATATAAAGGTACAGTAGAAGTTAATTGCTTATGGCATATAACGTGGTAGTTAAAAAAACTAGTTTTGCAATTTGAACAGAATTAAAATTTGGTTTAATTAAAATCTGAAAATAGTGCAACTATGGGAACGGGAAGAATCAGTTGACTTAATCAAGATTTGTCTCCAGTCACGATTCTGTCACAATTTACCATTTCAGCGCAGTTCTCAAAAAACCCTCAATTCTTGGATACATAAGTCTAATTTGTACAGTCTGTCCAGATAAGACTTATGTCTATCCAAATCTGACTCTAGATTGGGCTCCATAACGATAAGCGGCATGCTAGAAAAATTCAATTCAATGGTTCAACCCATCGCAACTGATCTGACTGGGATGATTCTCTGCTTCCTCTTCTTCTCTTTATATTAATGTCTGGAAAAAATGAAAATGGAAATATTGACTTCTGATTCTTTGTAATTCGGCTTGCAAAGTTGAACTCTGTATAAGAAATTATTGTATAGATTCTCCAAAGAAGTACCTACTCGGGATTGAACTTCCATTTCTTCCTAAGCTACATCACAACTTAATTCAGAATCTTATAATCATAACTTGAATTGATTTCTCGAAAAGACGAGGAAGAATGTTGTATGACGTTATTTCATAGATTCTCAAGTAATACCTACTTGTGACTGAGTTATGCTTTTTTAGCTACATTAGAACTTAACATTGATTCTTGTGATATTCAATTATGAGACATGGATGCAGATAAACTTTTCATTCCAGAATATGAATTCATTTGACAATTACAGTGAAGTAGCTTCGGGAGGATCTTCTAAGAGGGCAAATTCATAATGCAATCGAGTTAGCAAAAAATGCATCATTGCTTTAGAACATGGTTAATCATTAAAAGACACGGACTATTCTAAGAGAGCATTAACGAGTCCTCCTTAATTCCCAGAGAACACAATTGATAGAAGAAGGAAAATAAAACAGATGAACTTCCAACCTCATAATCTAGTTACATGGTCAACAAGGAAGGCACAATTTGAAGAAACTGCCATGAAATCAAAGTACACAGCCACCTACTGAATTATATAAAAAGAAATATAAAAAAATTCCAGAAACATCACGCGGATAGAATACAACTAAAGCATAAACAAAATATAAACAACACTTCTTCATTCACAAAGAACGAAACTGCCAATAATAATGCTCGTTTCCACAAAGGCAATTGTCTCGAGGACAATATCCTTACTTTCTAAGTCTTACAACAAACAAAAGAACAGTAGATCACAGCCAAAAACCATTGATTGTCAAGTAACAGGGTCAATGTACCAAAAACCCATTTTGTACGTTTCTCTTGAAAGAAATTGCAAAATGAAACAAAATATGGTTTCTCCATTATTCACTAAGTTATTTGAATGAAGCTCTTATTCCCCCGACTAACAGTACTATAAACGGGATTTGATTCCCAAATAAGATTGCCCTTCCTACTTCCAGTTACAAAAGCATATAAGAGAAAGTAGGCTCCAGATGGTAACATTCTAACAGTGCAGCTAAAGAAAGGAGAACATTAAGGGAACTTTTTTAACAGATCAGAGTTATCCAGATAAACAATGAGTTCCAGACAGATAAAATCGGGACTGCTTTTAAAGACAAGCAGCAGCACTATTTAGGACTTCCCTGCCTTGGATTAAATTAGCAATGAACATTTTCTTGGATGCAATCCAGCTGGACACAACATTTACCCATGCAATCTTAACATATCACTGTTGTAATCATATAGATGCGTGATTCTACAGATATGCATCTCCAAATTATCCCATGAGGCAATTTCACCCAGCTCCGGTTTGCCATCACACACATATAATTCAGGCTGACAAGCAAGATCCTAGGCACGAACACACTCCAAACACTTCCCCTCCCACATATATGGTCAAGAACCTACCAGGTATAAACAGAGGAATGAATTCCTTCCGAGAGAAACCAAAAGAAATTGCCTTCGCTAAATCAACATCACCAGTAGAACTTAGCACGCCTTACCTAATTACCGAGTCTAAATGTTCCTCAGCCAAGCCAAGTAGAAATGACAAATGACAATAACGAGCGAAGAACAGTATCCGCAGCCACAGGTTCGCCGTAAAACAAAACCACCACGCGAACGCACATACAAGATACATCCACAAGCATCCATGATCAAGAGCCGCGGCTCGACGTTTTTCCACCCCGAAACAGGCCGATCAAGCCTCAAATTCTAAGAGATCTACAAGAAAAATCTCGCGAGCCACCTAAATCCAAACCAGACGGACTCACATACACTCGAATCACAGAGAGAGAGAGAGAGAGAGAGAGAGAGAGCTTACACGCTGAAGGTGCCGGAGACAGAGTCGTTGGCGGACCTGACGGCGGATTCGATATCGAAGCCGATGCCGAAGCCGGCGTCGTCGCCGGGCTCTTGGGAGGAGGCGTACGAGTTCCAATCGGCCAGCAGGGAGGAGGAGGGCTTCTGCGGGTCCTCGCCGCCGCCGCCGCCGCCGCTCCCGCCGCCGTCGCCGCTCCCGCCGCCGTCGGGCGAGAACCACGACTGCGCCATCTTCTGCATTTCCGCTTCCCTTTTTCGGGAGAGAAACCGAGATTTTTCCGGCCGCCGCCTCGAGTCAACCGATCGGAGCCTCGAAGGATTCGGAAGCAGGGAGATCCTCGAATCCTACTTCGCGGATCGAAGGCTGGGGGATGAAAGTCGGTCGCCCGGAGCACAGTCCGGGAAAAGCTTAGAAGTTAAGGATCGGCGTTAGGAGTTGCGACTATGATTTGCGGTGGCGTGAGGAATAATTTTATCTGCAGGAACCCGAGGTAGATTGAAAATCGTATATATAATTTTTCCCCGTATTTTTATTTTAATATCTAATATGATCATTGATGATGAAAATGTTTTTCGATAATTTGTTTTCTCATGTGACGTGAACATATAAAATTAAGGAAAATTCCATTTTAACTTGATGATTGTCCACGAAACAAATGAAAATGATATATTAAGATCTGGAACAATGCAATCTCGTACCGCTCATTTTCTGATGATTATATTTATAACTTTCTTCTTTATGTTGACAACTCTACATATGCTATAGATAATAAACATGTTAGATTTTAAAAGGAAGCACAAAGAATTCTGGTGACTTTACAAGAAACGGTTAAAATTTAAGTTATGATCAGCAAATATAAATCACATCAATTAATAGGTGTTATCGTCGGGATTGAAGTATTGCTATTCCTCTCCTATATTTGATCTTATCTCGATTACAAGGCGATAAAAATATCACACTAAATATTTCATATGAACAAATCGTAATTTGATCAACATGAAATAACAATGAACAACATTGATTCTCTCTAATTTTCGTCTTTTATCCTTTATATAAACATCTTCGATTTTTTGGTACGAGATAGTTTTGGAGCAATTAAAAGTAGTTAGGAGTTGCTATTCGAGATAGGATCACTCATATGATCTTTTTCCTTAAACATCAACTATTATCAAACAATTTTCGATTCCCTTGTTATGGACCTTTTTAGCTACTGAGGGCTATAATCCATGTGTCAAACGGTCATTCTTAGGCGAACGCATTACTAAACACTTTTAATGACTCAATATCAGCCTTACTTCTCAATAACAAATGCGCTCATTATCACCAATTAGTCATTTCTAATCACGATTAGAGAGTAGGAAATGACTTGTGATTCAACTTCCAATGAACTTCCAATGATAGTTCTAAGAATATCAACTTACTATGACTCTTTTAAGCTCTCATGAGCACCTTGTCATATTTAACTTGTTCACCTCCTTTGAAAATCTACATAATTGTAGTTTGTTTTCACTGAGCTATTTAGCCATCAATATCATTAATATAATTATAGTTGTTCAAATATCACCACAGACATCTAAACTTATCATAATAGATATTATATCAAAAATAGCTTTAAAATCACCAAAATTCGACAAGATCTTACCCAACAGCTGAGACTTCGCCATAAATTCAAATTATCAAGACCTTGACCATCTTCAATTTGAGACAAGCTTTAGGGCCCTCAAATCCAGGTAGTGAAAAGGAATCAAAGATCTTGATTTGAGAGGGAGCCTTCCAATTGTGCTCATGTGAAGATAAAAAAAAATAAAATAATAAAATAAAATGTACGGTTTCTTTTGAGATTAAGTTATTGAGTCTCTTGAATTGCATCCAGAGAATCGAAAGGGTTCTTTAGTTAACTTTGGAAATTAGAGATTCTATCCATTTCTTACAATTAATGCAAATTGGTACATTGTTTTCTGTTTTTTCATACTGCAAATTCATTTTCTTTTAACCGACAAAGAAAAAGGATGGACCATATTACTCCCACTATATAATATTACAAAAATATTAATATCATCTTGAAATTGAAATATAACATTTTAAACAGACAAAAGACTAAAAAACAATTTAGTTTAAACAAAGATCATTTATAAACTTACTTATTATTGTATTTTACTTTTTGAAGATGCTTATTTCGAATATAGCTTTCATGATTGTACACTAATAAATCGCTCTCATTTGATGCTTTATGTCCTTTGGATACTCATTTTTCCTGTCACATAATAAACTATGGCATTCAAAAAATGCGAAATTCATCTACAGAACAGCAGGATAAATGATACAAACCTCATCCATTTCTCTTACATTACATCTCATATTATTGGATTATTGATGATTAAAAAAAATGCATATACACACGCTCGCACAACTCTTAGGCTAAATAACTAGTTGAAATGACAATCTTAACCTTATCTGAAAAGCTGTGGCTTCTTTAGCAAGATACGCGCGTGCTGCAGCAAATTTTCACGACTAGGAACTGAAACTTCAACTATTGTTGTATTTACATCGAAATGGGAAAGTGATTTGGAAATTAAAGATTTTATCCATTTTTAACAATTAACGCAAATTGGTACACTTTTTTTTTTTTTTGGCTTATTTCTTACTGCAAATTCATTTTTTTGGGAAAATTCCAAGAAATGGCCCAAAATGTTATTTTTTCTCAAATAAAGATCAGAAGTAGACATTATCTCAAATAAGAACTTGAAATGCCAGCATTTTCTCAAATAAAAGCTTAAAGTGGGTCTTGTTTTAAATAAGAGCCAAAAATGATTTTTATATTTGTTTCAAATAAATGCCTTGCTTTTTGACAATTAATGACATTTTTGTCATTTTCCATTTTTTCTTCCTTTTTTTTAAAAAGGCTTTTTTTCTTTCCTTTTTTCTAGGCCAGGCATCGGTGATGCCCGCAGAGGATTGGGCAAGGTGAGGGTTGCCCTCTCCCAATTTGGCGATGGACGGCATCGTCTAGGTGAGGCTAACCCTTGCCAAATCTAGTGAGGGTGGCCTCGCCGCGGTCGGCGAGGGCCTACAAGCCCTCGCTTGTAGCTAGCAAGGGCTTGCAAGCCCTCGCCCACTATTAGCGAGGGCTCGATGGCCCTAGCTGACCGCAGGCGAGGCCACCCTCGCTAGATTTGGCGAGGGTCGACCTACAAGCCCTTGCCTACGGCCATTGAGGGCTTGACAACCCTTGCCCATTGCCGATGATGGTCATCGAGTCCTTGCTACCCTAGGCGAGGTTGACCCTCGCTAGATTTGGCAAGGGTGGCCTTGTCCATGGCTGGTGAGGGCTTGCAAGCCCTCGCCTGCTTCGCGAGTGCTTGTAGGCCCTCATTGGCTCTCACTAACAACTGAAGCCGCTGGGTAGCGATCATTGGCCAACATTGAAAAAGAAAAAAGAAGAAAAGAGAAAAGAACATTTGGATGAAAACGCCCTTGATTGGTCGAAAAATTTAGCCGGCCGATGCCTATGGTCGGCGAGGTAAGGTCCTTATTTAAAACAACCATGATCACTTTAAACTCTTATTTGAAACAATCATAGCTACTTCAAACTTTTGTTTGAAATAAGATCCACTTTAAGCTTTTATTTGAGAAAATGATGGTACTTTAGATTATTTCTTAGAGTTTTTCCCCATTTTTTTTACTCGACAAAAAAAAGGGTGGAACATATTACTCCCACTATATAATATACAGAAATATTAATAATTGAAATAAAACATTTTAAACAAACAAAAGACAAAAAACAATTTAGTTAAGACAAAGATAAGACTTGGAAAGATCATTTATAAACTTTTTCGGCTTTCCCACCCGCACTTGTTAGAGTAGGATTAAAAAAAAAAAAAGACAAAGATCATTTATAAACTTACTTATTATTATAATTTACTTTTTGAAGAGGCTTATTTCGAATATAGCTTTCATGATTGTACATTAATAAATTATTTTCATTTGATGTTTTTAAGTGCTTTGGATACTCGTTTTTCCTCCACACGATAAACTAGGGTCTTCATATTTATCTACAAAACAGTAGAAATGATACAAATCTCATCATTTTCTCTTACATTACATCTCATATTATTAGATTATTGATGATTAAAAAAATGAAAAAAATTCAAAATAAGAGTTTGAAGTGCTATTATTTTCTCGAATAAGGGCATGAAATTGAGATTATTTCAAATAAAGACGCTTTGCGTCTTTATTTTCTCAAAAAAGGGAGAGGTAGATATTACTTCAAATAAGACCATGAAGTGACAATATCAGTCTCAAATAAGAATCTCAATTCACTAATTGTGAAAGGCAATTTCGTATTTTTAAATTTTTTCCTTTTTTTCTTTATTTTTTCATTAAACAAAAACTAAATAAAACTAAAACTTCAAAAACAAATTAAAAAATTAAAAAAGGGAAAAACATAGATAGGATGACTCCCTCTCGCCTATGGCCGCCGCTCCATTGCCATGGGGCGACAACGAGGGCTAGCGACCCTCGCTAACCAGAGGCAAGGGCTGCAGCAAGGGCCACCCACCCTCACTCCCATTTGCACGAGGGTTGCTGGCCCTTGCGGAGGCCTGGCCACCTTTGCCCAGTGCCCATAGACGGCGGCGAGATTCGAGGGCCTTGGACAAGGGCCACCAAGCCTCTGCGAGGGCGGGCAACCCCCACCCAGATTTGGGAGAGGGTTGCCACCCTCTCTCGCCTATGGTGTTGGCCCTCTCCTCTGGTCAATGGGGATTGCCGCCCCTTGCCGCCGCCCATCAGTGATGGGCGGCGGCGATAGGTGGGAGGGAGCCTGTATTTTCCTCTTCAGCAAGATGCACGTGTGCCACAGCAGATTGTCACGACTAGGAACTGAAACCACAACTAATGTTGTATTTACATTGAAATGGGAAAGTGATTGCTTTGCGATGTACATATGGTATAACAATAAATTACATGGTACAAGCAAACCTAACCTACGCGTCTGTCATTGGCCGATTCCACCCGTTTGAAAATGAAAGAAGATTGGTAAAAGATTGCACAAAAAATTAAGGGGGGTCATCAAATCAAGTCAGGCTCCATTGCTAACGCACACGCATGTTAAAAAAGCAAGAAGAGAGAGGGGAGAGAGAGGGGGGTGTCGTGTGTCTTGACAGAGCAGATCCTGTTCAAGTGAGACCAACATGAATTGTGGTCTTCTTGAGGATGTCTGAGCATCTTACGACATTCCTCAGACGTGAAAAAACTTGAACGAACACAGGAGGAAAATTGTCAGGATATCACGAAACAATGTCATAGCACTTTCAATAGCTGCACCTCAAATATCAAAGGCTCTTTCGCGTGTGACAAAAGGCTTCTCTGAGGTCCAAACTGCAATCGGCAAATGAGAAATAAACCCATTAGTGGCGAAATTAACAGTCCAGGAGACAAGAAGCATGTCCTGGGAAGTGGAAAACACAATTACGGGATGAACTGAAGAAACAGGAACAACAGATGATTTGAGGGTCAATACCTCATCAGGGATTGGCTTCAGGTTTTCGTTTATGTATCCAACAGAAGGAGGGATCAACCCTCTCCTCTTTCCTGAGAAGAAAATAGCGGGATTTGTCTCAGCAATTTCATTGATGCCGCATATAAAGAGACATAAACAAAGATTTTTGAAGATTAAGGTGAAAGGGAAGAAAGCTGGTTTGGTATATTAGCAACAAAGGAGACAAGGTAGGCTAAGAATGCAGAACATTTATGCAGCATTTTTGCGACAGAGAAATAATGGAAGAAGATAAATAGAATCAGCAACCTAATAGAGACCAGCGTTGTTTTAAGTAGTTCAAAAAATTCCAAAGTTGTGCATTTAAATAAGTGTCACATATCTTTCAGTCTCAGAAAGTACCTCCAACCTTCATGCCAATCAGAATTTCCTTGAGACCTTTGATGATCTGTCAGGGGGACAAGCAACCAAAAGATAATTACTCAGTTATATGTTCTTCCAACTTTCGTTTAAAAAGAAAAGGACGATGATGCATAAACAGAAAATAGCAAATAGAGTCATTAAGAACAAGAAAAGAGAACGACATAAGAGGCATGATGTTTGTTCATCTTCATAACATGATTTTACTCTGATTCTTTTCCCCATTGATAACCGGAGTATGGAAGAAACAAATGGGAACAATAGTCTGTATTAACGTGGCTAAATAGCACAAAAGGTTAGTAGAAAAGGGTTTAAGAACCAAAACCAAAAAGACAATGCAAATGCCAATCTCAAACACTTCCAGAAGAAACAAATGGGAACAATTATCTGTATTAATGCGGCTAAATAGCACAAAAGATTAGTAGAAAAGGGTTTAAGAACCAAAACCAAAAAGACGATGCAAATGCCAATATTAAACACTTCCAATTCTGTTTACAACAGAAAGGTGTGTAGTCATTTGCAGACAGCGAACTGATGTAATTTGTATCATATCTTATTACCCAGTCAAACAGAAATAGAGATCCTACAACATCAAAGTTCTAGCTTCGTCATGCTACCATATGAGAAACCGAGGTTCTAGCTTCATCATGCTACCATATGAGAAACCGAGCTTACTTGGTTCTCATCCAATGGAAGTACAATAGGCATGCTTTCTCCACTAAACTGATCTACAGTACTGCATTTAAACAAGCCATGAGTAAAGAGTAGTTGGAGAATACATCCGGACAGACAAATTGATGCGTTATCAGGATAGGCCATATGATAAAATGAGATCGAGAAACCCACAGCCCAAAAGGTGAGCCTGGGCATCAAATATGACATACGAATTACCTATGAACGAAATACCCATTCGAGCGCCTGCACACATAATTAACTTCGACAAGGTCTCCATCACGGGCTTCTGGTCCTTCCCCTTCAACAATCTCTGAGAAACAGGAACTCAGAAACTTTTGGATGAGAAATATTAAAATATATCCCAGATAATACCTGCTGCAATACTTCCCTTATTTCCCATTAACTACATCACTTACAGTAATATAACAGACAAATTCTTGTGGCATTCCTAGATAATTTCCCTCGTAACTGTTGATGTGGTAACCCATGTATTCATAAAAAAGAAAAATAAAAGAAAAGAGCTTATTGCTGCCAAGTGGCAACTCTGTGACACGTAATCCATGGACTAGTAACCAAATAGTCAAATGATAATGACACAACGGCCACAAGAATAAGTCGGTCAATTTCCAGCTTGACTTTGTAGCTTATGGTTCCACGATAAAAGTTGGCCACCATGTTTCCAGGAAACTAAGGGGAAATTGAATGCCATGTACCTTGAAACCTCACTCCATCTGGAAGCTTCAACGTCCTGAAGACTTCAAAAGTTGAAGCTTATAGCAATCAGAAAAAGGGACTTACTTTGTGAAAAAGAGAAGGTAATTTTGTATACTAAATGGAAAGCCAAATGAAAAAAGGAAAAGAAAAAACACAGATTGGAAGTTGGAAAAACGTACTTTCCCCCAACATTAATAAGAGCACAATGAGAAGATCTAAAAAGCACAGTATTCTACCGAATCACTTCAGGTTCCTTCATCTCGAAAATAGGTGCGGCGACAGCAGGAAGAGCATATAGGACAGATGGAATAAACCCCATAAACTCCAGAAGCAATCTCCTGCGTAATTTCTTGATGGGAAACGATGGATGTTTTTCAAGACAGAGTCTGCCCTCACCAATCTCAGATTGCCTACACTCCACAGCAATGCTGTCATAAAAGAGTTCGAATCGATAAATTAACTTCAAGATAGATGCATCCACAGGGGATTGATATTGAAAACAATAGTTTTCAATTTTTTTTTTTTTTTTGTTCAGAAATCGTTTCAGTGCACAGCACAGCCAAAAAGGCAAAACAAACCTCCAAGTAAGAATCCAGGTTCCTTTTAATTGGAGTCTAGAAATAATGCTGAAGCAGGACTAAGATAAGCAAACTGTTCTCATGTTTGCGAAGATTCCGAATCAATGATATCTTGCTGGTGGATTATATATAACACCCAAAACCTGATACCGAGTCCCTGTCAAGACTCTGTTTCTCTCACCTTTTCTTTCTGATACAATGAAGTTAAATTCTGAATTAAACAGTGGTCAGTTATTAACGCAATTTGAGATAGCAAGTCCAAATCATTCATGAACAATTGGCTTTTCACCTAACAACTTTTCATAGAGAATTAATATTGTGCTGTCCTGTTATTCCATAGTTTTCCGGCGTAACAGCTAACAATGCAGCAAAGCAATCAGAGAATGTCCTAAAGTTGCCCCGGTCACCATTCTCCAGGTCGGTAAGCACGTCTAGTACGCGACAAACAATTTCCATTTGTTGATAAATCAATGCGAATCGCGACGACCGTTTTGCAATTGACCACCCTTCGCGTGCATTTATCAAGACAAGATTTACCAACCCAAAAAGAACAATTTCTACTGCATTTTGGGCGTTTTTCTACCGCCTGGGACCAGATGCAATCGAATTCTCCACATGAGAAAGCGTCGGCTCAAATCCCAATCTGATCACCTCAAAAGAAACTCACACTGCCGCCAAAGCGCCAGGCATACCAGAGAATTCGACCAGACCATGGTCATTCCATGCTACCGAGATCAATTTGCCTCCCTAAGAGGTTGTTCGATGCGTGGAATGGAGACAAAACCACGAGCCGATGTCGGAGACGAAGCCGACAAACGTCCACAAGAAGATGGAGTTCGCGTTTACCTTCGAGATCCGCAGGGAGCGCGGGGAAGCTGGATTGGGATTTGGTACAGACGATGAGCGTGCATTCTGGAATCGGAGGAAGAGAGTCGCCGACAGCGACGACACGGTGGTGATGATGAAGAAGATCGACACACTCGCTGCAATTCGAGAAGCCAACGGATGAGGCTCCGCCGGATAAGGATTTCGTCGGACGAGGAGGCTCTTCATTCGCCGGCCCACCCGCGGGAGCCACGTCAGCATTCCACGTCACGAATTGAGACATTAGCCATCGTTACTTGGCAAGCGGCTAGGCAACTCGCGTTCAGATCTTTGTGCCATTATCTCTTAAACATTTAACGAGATCTTTAATACGTTCTAGACAAAATTTCTTTTTCATTTCCAAGTTTTGCATTAATTTTTTTTCTCTATTTTTAAAGAAGTCTTTAGAATATGAGTCAATAGAATTCAATTTCACCACATAAAATCTTTTAAGTTAAGAGGTTTAATCAAATCACATAAAAAATTTGTGCTACCATTTCAAATCTTCACAAATACAAAACAAACACAATAAATGTAGCGAATTTGAGTTCCACCCATGGTTTTATCATGCATTCCATCGTTATAATAATTTTTCTGCATTGTTGATTTCATTAAGAATGTATGATATATGATTCTTATTTTTCTTTTTTGTTAGGGTCGGTTGATTTTATGGCTTTTTCATTATTTCTTTCCGTCATGTGTAATTAAGAAGATAAGTGCATCTCAACATTTTCATGTACCCATAGATACATTCGAAAATGTCTTGCTCAACGATTTCTCTATGTAAGCGTGATTAGTGACGTCAATAATAATCTCCTGACGAAGATGTCGGGCCCTCACCTGCGCAGGGTCGATGGCACCTTCAATTCCAAAATTTAGAGGGACCGCTTAGAAATTGACAACGCTTCGGGGCGATTTGGAAAGCAACATTGATACGTTGCTTCCCGGAAATAGGCGAGAAAAGGGAATAAAGATAGTAATATGAAAAGAAAAAAAAAATTAAAGAAAAGGAGGAAGACTATAAATTGCAGAAAAGTCTCCGATAAAAAAGCAACGATAGAAGGATCTAGAAACCAGAAACCCTACATTTGGAAACTCTCTATATAAACACTCCTTTGCTCACCCCTTCCCTCTCCATCTCCTTCTTCCTCCCTCCTTCCTCGTTCTTCATCTCCTCGTCGCCGTCGCGAATCTGAGCGGTTCGTTTCTTCGTGGTCAAGCAAAGGCGAGCGGAAGTCCGGCGATGGCGGAGACCGAGACGTTTGCCTTCCAGGCGGAGATCAACCAGCTCCTCAGCCTCATCATCAACACCTTCTACAGCAACAAGGAGATCTTCCTCCGCGAGCTCATCAGCAACGCCTCCGATGTAAGTCCTTCGTCTTTTTTTTTTTTCCTGAGTTTCTGTATGCGGGATCGTCGTCGGGATGGTGTGTTTTTCCGTGCTGGTTTTGAGATCTGGTTAGTTTATAGACTCGTGAGATTGAGGGCGGTCGAGGATTCGTCGCTCCAGGTATCTGGCGTGACGCTTTCGTGCCTTGTGTTCTGAAAACGGACGGAGTGTTTAGAAGAGTGCGATCCTCCAGTGGAATGAATGTGTTGGCTATTGCTTTATGGCTTTGGAATGTCCTAGCCCTGCTGCACCGTTGAAGAAGATCCATGCTTTCCTTAAATTGCTTTTTTACTTTTTGTTTTTTTATATGGCTTGTTGGGGACCTGTTTGCTTCTAGTAATGAGAAGCGACTCGAAGCAGTACGGCTTTTGTTTTTGTGAATTGGGCTCCGTTTGTTTCTGAATTAGGCTCCTTTTGTTTTAGTAAATATTTTTCCCAAATTATTTATTTTTCACGAAATAAATATGATTTAAATAGAAAATCCTGTTGTTGTCATCCTTAAGCTGCAGTACAGATTTGTTTAGTTTTAGATGCTGGGTCGCGAATCTAGAAGGTCTCATGTGTGTTAAATTTGAGTTCTTTGAGTCAAAGAATTGAATTGGATTACCTTATGGAAGACATTTATTCCACTAATCCAGATATATTGTTGTATGGATGCTATCGTTTCTAACATCTACACCCATTGTATGTGATGCTGGCATTAACTGAATGTTGGGTGGAGTCAAAACAGAATCTTTATTGGGAGTACCTACTGAAACGCCATATCTGATCCAAATTTACTCGTGTATAGGCTCTAGACAAAATCCGATTTGAGAGCTTAACGGACAAGAGCAAACTCGATGGTCAACCGGAGCTCTTTATCCACATTATCCCTGACAAGGCGAACAACACACTGACCATCATTGACAGTGGGATTGGCATGACCAAAGCTGGTGAGTCTCTTGGTATTTAGATTTGATGTACTTTTACTGGAATATAATTGTTTACTGACTGTTTGGATTAATTTGGCAGACTTGGTCAACAATCTTGGTACGATTGCTAGATCTGGAACCAAAGAATTCATGGAAGCACTAGCAGCTGGTGCTGATGTGAGCATGATTGGTCAGTTTGGTGTTGGGTTTTATTCGGCTTACCTTGTAGCCGAGAAGGTTGTTGTCACTACCAAGCACAATGATGATGAGCAGTATGTTTGGGAATCCCAAGCTGGTGGATCATTTACTGTCACCAGGGACACTTCTGGCGAGGTTCTTGGTAGGGGAACCAAAATCACTCTCTTACTCAAAGAGGATCAGCTCGAGTACCTCGAGGAGCGTCGCCTGAAGGACTTGATCAAGAAGCACTCTGAATTCATTAGCTACCCTATTTCCCTTTGGGTTGAGAAGACCACTGAGAAGGAGATCTCTGATGATGAGGATGAGGAAGACAAGAAGGAGGACGAGGAAGGGAAGGTTGAGGATGTTGATGAAGAGAAAGATAAGGAAGAGAAGAAAAAGAAGAAGATCAAGGAAGTGTCTCATGAGTGGTCTTTGACGAACAAGCAGAAGCCCATCTGGATGAGGAAGACTGAGGAAATCACCAAGGAAGAGTATGCTGCCTTCTACAAGAGCTTGACAAACGACTGGGAGGAACATTTGGCTGTGAAACATTTTTCAGTTGAAGGTCAGCTTGAGTTCAAGGCCATCCTCTATGCTCCAAAGAGGGCTCCATTTGATCTCTTTGACACCCGCAAGAAACCCAACAACATCAAGCTCTATGTTCGCCGTGTCTTTATCATGGATAATTGTGAGGAGCTGATGCCGGAGTATCTTGGCTTTGTTAAGGGTATTGTGGACTCGGAGGACCTTCCACTCAACATTTCAAGAGAAATGTTGCAGCAAAACAAGATCCTCAAGGTCATTAGGAAAAATCTCGTCAAGAAATGCATCGAGCTCTTCTTTGAGATCGCTGAGAACAAGGAAGATTACAACAAGTTCTATGAGGCATTCTCAAAGAACCTCAAGCTCGGTATCCACGAGGATTCGCAGAACAAGTCGAAGCTTGCTGAGTTGCTGCGGTACCACTCCACCAAGAGTGGTGAGGAGATGACCAGCCTCAAGGACTATGTGACTAGAATGAAGGAGGGTCAGCAAGACATCTACTACATCACTGGCGAGAGCAAGAAGGCTGTTGAGAACTCTCCTTTCCTGGAGAAGCTCAGGAAGAAGGGCTACGAAGTGCTTTACATGGTTGATGCCATTGATGAGTATGCCGTTGGCCAGCTCAAGGAATACGAGGGGAAAAAGCTGGTCTCAGCTACGAAGGAAGGTTTAAAACTTGATGAAAGTGAGACGAGAAGAAGAAGAGTGAAGAGTTGAAGGCGAAGTTTGAGGGTCTGTGCAAGGTTGTCAAGGATGTCTTGGGCGACAAGGTTGAGAAGGTTGTGGTCTCTGATCGTGTGGTCGACTCGCCATGCTGTTTGGTCACCGGTGAGTACGGGTGGACTGCCAATATGGAAAGGATCATGAAGGCACAGGCTTTGAGAGACAACAGCATGGCCGGTTACATGTCGAGCAAGAAGACGATGGAGATCAACCCCGAGAACCCCATCATGGAAGAGCTCAGGAAGAGGGCGGATGCGGACAAGAACGACAAGTCAGTGAAGGACCTGGTCCTCTTGCTCTTTGAGACTGCACTTCTGACCTCGGGCTTCAGTCTGGATGAGCCCAACACCTTCGGCAACAGAATCCACAGGATGTTGAAGCTTGGTTTGAGCATCGATGAGGATGCAGCTGATGGTGATGCAGATATGCCCCCACTGGAGGATGCGGAGGTTGAAGCTGAGGGCAGCAAGATGGAAGAAGTTGATTAAGTTATTGCACTTGGAAAGTCCCAGAGATTTAAAACTGTTGCAAGTGTTTCCTTTTTTTGGTTGGCGCTGCTGATTTTACTGTTATCTAAACTCCAGTGCTTAGGTCTATCGTAGAAGCTTTGTGCTTTGGGTTTATATATTGTGTTTACTTTTCACTCATCTTCGGTTCTTATGGTGATAATTCCTCCTCCTTTGCTCATTGATTCTTTCTTCTGTCTCTGTTATTCTCCTTCGCCGTGCAACTTAGTGTTTGCCCGGTTGCGCTATGACGATGAGCTCTGATCATGCAACTTTTCCATCACAGGGTTTTTTGATAGTCTGAGATTTCAGTCGTTTGCTGTCGTCAAATCCTTGAGAACCACCGTCTATGCGGGCATCTTTGTTCGTTTCCGTAGAGATGTACGGTGGGCTACTGGACCGGAACTTAAATTAACGGGTCCCCTTCATTCGAGGAGAACTCTGGCTCATCGTCATTGGCGACAGAAGCATAACATGCATAACTTACGCTAGAAGCATCGTATCTCCACTACGCTCATCATCATTGGCGAAGAAAGTGCGCCGTAGCTTTAGTTACTTCTAATGATTGATACCCTAGGAAAGTAAAGAACAATGCAAAAATATTATTTAAAAAAGAAGAGGAAAATAATCTCTCCGACATCGTTTTAACATCATATCCACATTAGGAGCTTCCGAAAAATTTGCGTCACAGGTAGATTCATTCAATGTAATCAATGCAAACGGGGTTATGCCTTCATTTGAAATCCAATTTACACAAATATTCCGTACACGCATGATAATAACAGAATGTCAGGAGTTTTTTAACTGTATGTTCGGACAATAACTGAATAATCCCAGTGCCTTCAACAATTTCTCGCACCAAGAAAACATGACAATCCGTATCGCATCTCAAGCAGGAAGACAGACAAACACACTCCATCAAGAGCTGAATTTACAAACAACCAGAACAACAAATCTCTCTTCTGACCTCACTGATACACAGTGGCCGCAATATCTTCAAAGAAAAAGAAAAAGGAAAAAAAAAAAAAAAAAAAAACAACTACAAAATCTTCAATAGTACCTCAATATGCAGCTTTGATCTCATGAATCATCAACTTGTGAATGGAACACGAAACTTGGGAATGCGGTAGTGATGTCCCTGGTTAAAAAAGAAAACAAGAATGAATGAATGAGATGACAAATTAGATAACCACATTGATGCACCTCTACCATCTTCATACTAGGGTTGAAATAAACAATAGATCCGATCTATCATGCTGCTCCCATGGCTCTTAGACAAAGAAGAATACTCATGCTGATGCAACACTAAGCCAGGGTTGTCTTCAAGGCATATACACTCTAGCAAAGGCATAACCCCTGAAGCCCCATAATCTAAAAAACTTTTTACAAACATGCTTTCACACATACAAGGAATCATCCTTTGTAGTTCCCCTGAAAATAACATAAAAAATGCTGACATTATGGGGAAATTTATCATCCTCCCAAAAGTATAGAGGATCCATGGGAATTGTGCGCAGTTCCACAATTGGTCTTGGTACACAAGATATTATGAGGATGAGCTCTGTTCCACATGAGCACCTGAGCTTAGGAATAACCTCAATGTCCACCCAAATCGATGGATAGAACTTACTTAACACCTTTAGTGCTTTGGGTTTAGGTTGGCACATTTCATTGAGTAAAAGAGAGCACATCAAGGAAATATCACCAAGCCATAAAAAGAGCAGATTAGGGTCAAGGGACTTTCCTCTTACGATAAATTCATTCTGTCAGTACAGTATTCATGCAACAGTAGAATATGCAATTCATGACAATGCAGAGGTTAAATAAGCCAAACATGTTTAAATAAGTAATGATCTTAGCTTCGACATCAGGACATGCTAAATGGACTTAAATTGTGATCCAAGTCATGAAATAGACCATGTTGCTCAATTATCACATTGCAGAATATAGAAATCATTCTTTTTTATTTTTCCCATATTTTGCACAAGCAAAAGTTATCCGAGTACAAATCAAAAGACTTACTTAAGATATTGGAGAGTCATATTCTTCAGAAGAGAAGGATGTCGCAAAACAAGGCTTCTCCATTCTTCCTTGTCAATCTTTCCATCATGCTTCGTGTCTGCTTCTTCAAATGTCTGAAGCAAGTTTTACAGATCAAGAAAAGGAAGAGAAAAGAAGAAAAAGGGAGCGGGGGTGGAGCATTTTAGAAGCTATTTTCAATGAATGATAAAGGAATAACCAAAATCTACTGACTAACAAACATAGTATGAGTAAAGAAAACAAAGGTCAAATGACAATGAAGAACTACCTTGTCAATTATACTCTCTATGACATCATCTGAAAGATTCATGCCAGACTCCGCAAGTGTAGCTACTACCATTTGCTTCACCTATGTGGGGTATTCATGATTAACTTAGTTTTTGATGAAGGAAACAAAAGTGATTCCAGTATAATTCAGTTTAACCAGAAATATCTCTTACCTCCTGCCTCTCGATGAAACCTTGCTGCTTTAGATCATACAGTTGAAAAGAAACTGCTTCATGCATTAAAGGGATAAGCTAAACAATACAAGGCAGCTTATAGAAACACATCTAATGGTATTGAAAGCTGAAAAAAAAAAAAACGCACATTCAATCTTGTCGTCTAGAGGTGCATTTGGATGAAAAACAGATAGGGCACGGGCAAACTCTTCAAAACCTAGTATTCCATTGTGTTTTGTGTCAAACAAGTCAAACACCTGTAGAATCCAACACATGTAAAGTAGTTGTAAATAGAAGACTCCGCAGAAAGATTCCAAGAGTTCCATACAAGATGAAGAGTAAAGAGCACATTACCCGGTCAGCAAACAAACTCTCCTTTTTATTTGTCTTAAATAATGCCAACTGGAATTCTTCCTGTGATTTAAAAATGAACAAAGACTTCAGTAAAAAGGAGCAACCAGAGAAAAGAAATGAAAAGTAAAGAGCACAAACCCTGTACCAGGAGAACTACAGCATTATGAAGAATATTGCATCTCAATAGAAGAAAAAGAATAAGAAGCAGGCAAATGACATTTTTAACACTGACACAAAAGAATATGCATTACGCCAACCAAGAGAAAAATGATAAATGAAGGTACAGAGATGATAAACAACCTTGTTAATCAGACCGTCATCGATCACAGCACTGCTAATTTTTTTAAAAAGCTCATATAGCGCTTCAATTTCACTCACACTGACTGCATTCAGGAAAATGAAGAAGTGATAATCTGCATGTAACTAGAGGAATAAATAACTTAATGAAAAGAAATAATCGAATTATGTCATAGGATGATCATCATCAGTGTGATATGAATCTGAATAATAATACATTGTGCACAGGACCATAAGTTTTAAGATAGAGCCCTGGTTAGTAAAGTTGGTTGCTGCAAGAAGAAGGGGACATAAATATAGGAAATTTGTGCCATGGAATGCCATCTAAACCTCAGAATGATAAGAAATCAAGTTGAGTGCATACACACAGTCTCCCTAGCGAGAAGCTCAGGATCATCAAGGCCTCTCGATTGCTTATACAGATCAAAATCACAACACTGCAGTATAGAAGCAAGCAAATGCTTTATCCCGTCCATACACTGCAACATGATATTATCCGCTCATCAAAGCACTCCATACCTGTTCAAAATTACACAGAGTAAGCAATTTCCTTGTTTTATTATATGGAAAAAATATGCACATTTAAAGTAACAATCACCAGTTTTATAGGGTCTCCATGCTTTGTTATACAAACCATAAATACAAATTAAGGACTCCTCATACAATAATTCAGTCTTTCAGAATTTATTAAAGCAACATGACCCATCTGCATTTTAATATAACCAGTACACAGAGAACTTTCAATACTGTAATGCCATTTTTCAGTAACTCGAAACTGGAATTACACTATAAGGATTACTCTGAATGTGAGGCAAAAGGAATTACCAAGCATTCAAAACTCCTCTCTACCAGTTACAAGGAAGTGCTAAGCGCCAGCTTAATGGTCAACAATATCATATGGCACTCATTGAATCTTACATATGCACAAACGGGTGCCTCTAACACATCCCAAAGTCCAAACAACTATTGAACCAAAACACATTCTGTGAGGCTGAAATATGCATTTTGCTAATTATGAAAGCATACAATCATTTTCCAGAAACTTTCTCTTGGATACTTGCAAAACTAAATATATAGAATCAGTTTCTTCTAACTCCTAATGTTTGAAGCAGAGAAGTGACACTTGATCACAAATACCATAGGTCACCAGTACAAACAGGAATTCAGCATTATACAACGTTGACATCATACATGACAGGAGAAATGTAAATGGCAAGATGTTTGCATCCTTGCGATTTCACACTATGAAAGATGTTGACAAGAAAAGATGGGTAAGTTAGTACTCAAAGAGATTTTCTAGGAGTACTTTGCACGTTTAGGGGTAATAGTAATCTTAGTGTAGATCATGGTGAAGCTAACTATAGCCAGACAACTGTGAGTATATAGAGCATAAGGAGTTAGGACAAAGATCTTGAGAACAAAAAACACCGGTTATGCATCAGTTCAGCTAAAAGTTGAGGACACATCAGTGTTCTCATTCCACACTTTTCCTATTAAGTGTGCACCCGGAGCTCTTTGCTGGTTAAAGAAGAGCGCAAACAACATCCTATTGATGTACAAAGTGGCTGATATCTAATCAAAAAGCATGACACAGGAGAACAGCATAACTACTACTTCGGTGATGGGAAAGAAGTCGACAGGATGAAAACAGAAGACGAGTTACAGCTCAAAAGGCGTTCGGAATGATTTGCTAAATGGACGAGCAAGCCAAGAAACCAAAAAGAAAGTGATGCAGAAGGAATCGTGCAAGTGAAGCTACAGGACTACAAGCAAGCATCGGAGGAAACGGCAAACCCACAGTAAAGGCTAATCAAAGGATTTCGAGCCCTTAACTCTATTGAAGGCATCCTGCCATCGCTCGTGAATGATCCGAACTCAAAATTAGGAGAGAACCACGCAACTTCCCTTTCCAGAATTCAAATTTTTCGAAAAACTAAAAAATCAGAATCCTACAGCATCGAAAACCATCACGAAACTCACAACTGCCAACTCTCACGCGGAGCCTTCCCAGCGCGCGCCGCAATAGCCACGCGGATCTGATCGAATCGAATCGAATCGAACCAAGCAGACACGGAGCTTCAGATGCTCAAGCAGACCCCCAAAAAAAGGGCGGAAAAACGAAATCGGAATCGGATTCAATCAACAAAACTCGAGCCGAAAGGTACAGAGACGTTCGATCCGCGCAACGGAGTAACTAACTCCTCCGAGAAGCAGACGGGAATCGGGAACCGTCGCGGACCGGCGGAACGAGCATGCGATCGAATCGTGAGGTCTGCCGATCGACGCATCGACCGATCGCGGAAGCCGAAATAGAGGGAGAGGGCGCGAAGCGGAGAGAGAGAGAGAGAGAGCACGCCTCACCTTCAAAGGAGCAGCGGGGAGTGAAGGAGCAGCGGGAGCTGGAGCTGGAGCTGCAACATGTCCATCGCTTTCGGTGCGGTCGCGCCTCGTGGGATTTATATTCAGGAAGGTGACGGGGAGAGGAGAGACGAGAGAAGGGAGGGTGATTTAACTAATTAATCTCTCCCTCTCTCCCCGCGGTCGGAGACGGACAGGTAAGCCGACCATTTCACTCGTTTCCTTTTTAAGAATATCTCCTCTGTCAAGGAAAACAACACGAACAAAAAGTAAAAGTACTTTCATTCAGCGTTGCGAAATTGTTGCTATTGCTTTTATTTTTCGAAAATTTACAATATATATAATTTTATGTTTTTTCTTTTAAATTAGGCATAAACTTTTTTTAGAAAAGTCACCTTGGTAGTTTTGCATTGAAAGGGCATGTGAGTAAAGGAGTTTCCCATCAACCAGTATTATTAGAGGTTAAATGACATAAATGGTCTTTAAATTTAGGCCTCATGTGCAATCGGTTCATGAATTTTAATTTGTTCGATGTGATTCCTAAATTTTAACCTAATGTGTTTCTCAAGTTATGGTAAATGTTCATTCTAATCTCTAGATTATTATATCCCTAGATTCAATTTAGTCATTGAATTATCTAATTTGAAAATTAAATTGAACATTTACCAAAAGCATATGGACCATATTAAATAAATTTAAAGTTCATGGACCATATTACATATTGAGTCTACATTTATGGACCATTGTGTCATTTTCCTCATTTTGAACTTTCAGATATTTGATTTGCTAAAAATGACCGGTCAAGGAAAAACCATTTGCGATGAAAATTTGCACACTCAAAGTTGGAAAAAATGAAATTATGAAATTGAAAAATGGAATAATATTTTCCTGAGCAAATCATTTTCCTTTTGTCATGAAGTTTACCTCGAACAAAACACACCCTCAATGCTAAATATTTGTTACCATGATTGAAATCAAGTTGAATGTGTTTCTTTGAACCAGCGAGATACCAGCAATCTTGCATGCATTGTTAACGTTACCACGGCAACATGTTAAGATTCATGTTGCCCCGTTAAAATGCCTCTTTGAGGTAAAAGAGAGGTACATGTCCCTTCCATAAATTCATCCTAATTCAAGTAAAAGACTAGTTACTAAATAGTTCATGTTTTCAGAGATTTTTTCACGAGTTTTCTTCTTGTTCAAAGGTCGCACCGGATGGGCACCAACATTGAAAAAGGAAAAATCTAAGCACGGCGTGTTATCTTAATTGCCCATTAGCCATGTAATGGACAGAATCAATTACGAGGTAAAAGAACCCGACTTTGGGGGGTTAGGTACATTGAAATCAAGTATGCTATAACCAAGCCAAGTCCAATTGGCTTAGTACATTGCATATGATCTTAGACAGTTTGTCTTCTTAGCTTAGTAGTAATTTCTTCCATTTATGAAGTGGCTGTAGATGTGTGTGGAGGGGGTGTGCTGAGTTTTCCCAGACCTCCGCACCCGAAATGTACACAATCCATCAATGGACCAACATACATGCATGATTCTGCTCACATCTGTACTTTCGCATTTCAAGGGGATAGAAGCACAATTTGCCATTGCTTGCCTTGTTTTGGTTCAGTTCCACCTTCACCAACAACCATATAAGGATACAGAAATATTCTCACATGCCCAAATCTAGTCAACATTATATTCAATCCAAATCCATCACAACAAATACTATGGACCTCCTTAGATCATATCTTATGACAGTAGATTGTCAACATATGCTCCCAATTATTATTAGAGAGCATAGATCGCGCCCTCGTCGCCTTGAGCGTCACTGAGCCTCCACGGAATCGCCGACCCCGCTCGATTTGGAGCCCAGTTCGGAGAGGTTCGAGCCAACCGAGCTGCCGCGGGAGATGCTCGAGCTGCGGTGGATCCGGCATCTGAAGGAGCCAACATGCGTGGTGGGGGAGCAGAGGCAGTTCGACTTGCAGTTCGACTTGCTCCTGCTCATCGCTTTGCTCACTCGCGGCGACAGATTGAAGGGTGAGTTTTTGCTGATCTCTTCGAGATCGATTTTCGGCACGGTGAATTTGCGTCCCGGAGATTTCTCCCCCTTGAGGCACCTGTGGTTCTCTGCTTCATCCATCACTCGGACCTGCGAGGGATCTGGCCAGGGGGCCGAATTTAAGAGAGAAACGAGTAACTCACGAGTGATTAAATGAACACGGAGAACAGTTTCAAGGCAAAAGTGGGCTGTCCGAACAGGTTTAGCATCGTTTAGATAGACACTAAATGGCGTGCGTATGTTCGTGAGATCATCGTGTCGTCATCATAAACATTCCTGATCACAAGTTCGAGTGCTTGATTGCAGCGATGTCTTTGCAATGCCACGCTCTCAATTCGACACATTTTATACTGTCAAAACAAGAGAGCGATGAATTCTTATTCGCATTCATGTCGAGAAAGGCGCACGTTTGCATACTGGATCTCATCCTTTAAGTAGACATGGTAATTTCAACCGCGACGATGTAGAAAAAGGTGCATCAAAAAAATATGCTGCTGCAACGATTTATCTGTTCTGGTCATTGATACTAGGTATCAAAAAACAGAAAAAAGTAATAAATAGAAATGAATAACGAAATAGTGGATTCCATCATTTCTATGGTTATGTCTTAAACGGTGAGGTCCTCTATATATACCGGAGTCCCTTACTTCATTTAATCAATGCTATTAGCAAGTTGTACAGTTTACATTCTTCGGCTCTACCTATGAATTATCTAGTAATAGGTTTTTCACAACGAGATCTACCTATACAGTAACAGTATGGTTGGGAATGAATGTTTTATCTCCATAGAAAGAAGACGTCATATCGGAATTGTAATGTGGCGATTTAGGAAACACTCATCTCGAACGATGATTAAAGATGCGTTGGGCGCCTCCAGAATGGAAGAACGAGCATGGCGATAACCAGAAAAAGACAGGAAATTTTCAGGATCAACATGCAGATGACGGATGTGGAAATGATTGCAGAATTACCTGGAGGCGGAAAAAACAAACCCAAGAAACCGTGGAGCCCCCTCTCTAGCAATTACTGATGACCGCGGGTGGAAAAAAACTCGGAATTGTTGGATCGGAAAGAGCGATTTCTTCAAGAGAAACCCAGAACACAAACTTGAAGGGGACTAGGAGATGTCGTCGGTTCTTCTTTTGGTCTTTTATACTCTTGTTCAGAACGTCAGAACTTCTTCCCCCTTGAGATCCTTCTGTCTCAACAGAGCCATCCTTTATCCTTTTGCTGTGGCACTTTTCGGGTGTCTTACAGCCCATCCCCCTTCTAATTATAGCACAATCTCTTGATGCGATGCCTGAATGGCCGTCATCAAAACGTGGAGGGACAGCTGTGAATGACTAGAGGATGGCAAAAATATATTCCGAGACGCAGCTGTGGTGTTCCGATTTGGAATCCGTGTTGTGTGTTTTGCTAAATATAGTGTCTGATGTTTGTACGAGTTTTGAATTCATATTCCTAGAAGCATTGTTTGGTCGGGTTCTGAGACGCGATTTTGTCTTGCAATAACAATGCTTGTCGTCACCAGTAGCTGTCCGGCACCAAAATATAACGAGGACGTCTTCCAAATCATTTTACGCCCCGAAACTTTATGAACAATAGATAGACCGTTTGAATAAAATGTCTCTGTACTTGTGAAAAAAAACCTATTGTCAATCGAGCTTCTAGCATCAACCAAAGCTTTCTCTTTACAATGGCGAGTTTAACAGTCAGATTTTTATTTTTTACGGCAAGAAAATCTTCTCATCTGCACAAGTCATTTCAGCGTTCAATCACAGATGACATTCGCTTATTCTCTTGCGCAAACAAAGATAGGCGCATATCCGGTAGCACAGGGCCATGCCAAGCAGAATCCACACTTCTTGCAAACCACCGTCCAAGCTCACAGTGTCGAACGAGGGCGAGCTCTGCAACTTCCGGCATCCTCCTTGGCTCTTGCACTCGTAGAGTTCGTCGCCGGAGTACTGGACTTTCAGGAGGAGCCTGAACCCGTGGAACATGAACGACAAGTACTTCAACCACCGTATAAAATACGGTATGTGCTGCGATCCATAATAATATACCTTCCGTTAGTACAGAACCGCCAGGGAATGCAAAGAAGGTTTTTGGTCCCCGGCACTTGTCTCTTGGTACATTTTACAATTTTTAGTAGTTAGTACCCTTTTTTCGACCTCCGAAGGATGTACAGGGTATACGGTGAAAGAAGCATCAAATGCCTCATCCTAAGGTACTGGACAGTCGTCCGACTGCGTGGGTGATTTATAATCTAGTGGTTTTCTTGTTCTTGGGATAGATAGACAAATGTGTACACGTTGCTTGCTAAGTGGTATGTAATGGGTTTTATTTCATCCTTTTCCTTGTTCCCTTTGTCGTTGATTTTGAAAATACCTTCATGGTTACATAGCATCAATCAGAGCCAGAGCATAGGCAAGGATTTGCTAGGTGTGGTCCTTAGAAATGTCTAAAGATCTCTAAACAAATATTTAATCTCAAGGCAGGGCAAAATTCACAAACAGATCATACATTACCGGTTACGCAGTATTTGGACGTGGTAAAACTGAAATGGTAAATTCTTCATGGTGACCGACTACTACATTCAAGACTGGACTTAACATACCTGGACATAGTATCCTCCAGTGAGTAAGAACAGCATGAGTAACAGTGAAACGACCATTCCGGCACTTTTAATGTTCAAAACCGCAGCCCCAAACAGTTCTCCAGCACCCTGGATCAAGGAACGAAAACCAGTTACTTCTAACATAGCGACTGTCTAAAATCCTGACTTGGTTTCTGTTTACCTGGCTTGTGACAGCAATCAAAAGGACTGCGCCTAGCGTGAGGAAGAAGCAAGACACCGTTCTCTTGAACCCTGCCATGAAGTAGAGAATGATCATGAAGGAGGTGGGGTAAAGAACATGGGCCAACATGTCGCACAGGGTGCTGCACACGTAGTACACGCTCAACCGGTACATATCTGCTCTCCGTTCCTTCACCAGATAGACCTTCTCGAATGGGAACACATAAACCGCTCCAAAGAGAGATGATGAGGTCCAAAAGATGCAGATGTAGAACATTAGCCCGACCTGCATTAACAATGATGTGAAATTCATCGTGGTGTGAAACAAACTCAGTTCAAATGCTTCCAAGCTCGAGCATTAGGAATTCTAGTTATCTGGCCAGCATGAAATGGGCGGCCCAAGTTTAAGTCTTAATAACGTAATAAGAAATTACCTGGTCTCTGAGTTGAGCCTCGGTTGCGATCTTGGAGTTCCACCAGAGCAGGCCCAGTAGGAGAGCGACACCGAGAGCCTGAATCAGCCTCAGCGCATCGATGTAGTCCCTGCATCTCTCTTTGAATGTTCTCCTCGTCAATATCAGGAATTGATCCCACCAGGTCGATGTCCAATCCTTCTTGACCTGGATCGCCACTTGAAGATGCTCTGGCGTCCTCGTGGTTTGGTGATTCTCGTGCTCTTTCGGTTCTAAGAGAGTCTTAAACTTAAGTTGGAGATACTGATAAATTTGACGAAAAGAACATTCATCAGTTCCTTTGAAAGGGACGAGAAATGAGCTAGTGAGTCTAAATTAAGACAGATTCTCACTCTGAGTACGGTCTTCTCAGTACACATGCTTCCCTGGGGGGCTGATAGCTCTTCAGGGACGTTGATGTCCTTCACCTGTCCGGTTGCTAGATCTAGCAAGAATTCCGCGGGATTCATCGCAATTTCAGGGATAAAGCTCAAAGACGAAAAGTACTCTATAGCCTCTCTGGCCTTTCCATAGTACACGGGATAGCCTTCTGCTATGAGTAGGAGCTTGTCGAACATGTGAAACATTCTACTCGACGGCTGATGGATTGTTATTATTATCGTTCGCCCTACCTGTCATATCGTCAAATGTGGTCAGAACATATTAATGGCTCGAACTTTCCATGTAATCATGAGAAGCTCGGTGCACACCTTAGCAACTCCTTCAAGAATTTGCATAAGTCTTGTGGCAGATGTGGAATCGAGTCCTGAAGTTGGTTCATCAAGCAACAGTAATGATGGGTCGACAAGGATTTCATACGCCAAGCTTGTCCTTTTTCTTTCTCCACCTGATATTCCCTTAACAAACACTCCTCCGATTCTTGTGTGTCGACATCTATATTTTTATCAAAAGAAAATTACTCTGTGACTCGGTTTGTCCCATCAAGTCTAGAAATTAAAGCACTCGCATGATTAACTACTCATACCTTTCGAGTCCTAGATCCTTGATGATCATCTCCACCCGGGCATATTTCTGCTGGCGGCTCATGTAGCTCGGAAGTCTCAAACACGCAGCAAACACCAAGGTCTCTTCAACTGTTAACTGCGGGAGGAGCACGTCATCTTGTGTCACGAACCCAATCCTGCCAGATGAGATGAGTGCCGGATCAAGCTAAATTTTACGAGTCTCGCTAACCTGCTGAGGCTGCAATATATCCATTCTATCAAAGAAACCTTTGTCCATTGATTAGCTAACCTTCTCTTAAGAGCTGGCGTGTAGGGAATGTCATTATAAGTTATTGCTCCTGTAACATTTTCCGATAGCCTCCCGCCTATCACTTTCAGTAAGGTGGTTTTCCCGCTACCCGAAGGACCCATCAAAGCGAGAATTTCCCCAGGACCAACGCCGCCGGTCACACCCTTCAAGATGTGCTTGTAGTTACCGTTCTCCATGTTTATTTGCGAGGCCACCTTCGACACCACCACCTTGACTGGGTTCTTCTCAGAAGCGCGGCTGCTTTTCACCTTGTACCGAACATCTTCAAACTGCATCCTCACCAGCTTACATGAACCATGTTTTTACCTTGCTAAACTACGCAAAAAGATTACAAGAGAAAAGGAAAGTAGGGAAAGACCAAGACTTAGGAGCCCTTGCCTTGAGATATATCGGGAGAGGGCGGTTGGAGTTGGCCTCCGGGACCTCATCCTGGATTTGAATCTCCGAGTACCGGTTGCTCAGGTAGGCTTGAGACACATACTCAATGTTGTGGCCGAAGGCATTGGTCCCCGCCATTTTCATGGACCTCATCCTTGGAGGCGACGGCGGCACATTCTCTACCTCACCCTCTCTTGCCATTTCCATGTTCCTGGATCAATCTGCAGAAGCATGAATTGTTCATGAATTTATATGGCCGACCTTGGGTCAGTGAGTTTCAGCTCTCTCGAACCAAGAGCTTCCCTATATACGGAGGGAAGAGCGGTGTTTGGTGGGCCGCATTCTTTCCATGCCCAGTTTTAGGACTCGGCAGAAGCGCTTCATCTTCACTTTACAGGTCTCCTACCAATATTTGAGAGCAGAAATGCCAAGAACGTGAATGGACTTTACTCCATTTTCATAAAGGAAATTATGCCGCAATCCCTTGGTGAGCAATGTCAAAAGGTCTGTGGTTGCGTCACAATCGAAGTAAAACACTATCGGGCATTTACCAACATTCCAGTAAAATAGTATGTCACCGACTCATTAAAAGTTCAGACCCTTGGTAGATTTCTAATGTCCAATCACTAGAAAGTCGAAAAATTTTAGGTCATTGGTAGATTTCTCATCTCGTTGATAAAAAAGAATATGATAGATAACTTGGATATAATTCGGTAATAAATTACCAATACTATGAAAATTTACCAACATTCTAATGGAATTGTATATCACCGACTCATCTAAAATTTTACAAGCATAGTAAGAACTAACATTGTGAGGAATTTCTGGACATTCCAATAGAGTAGTAAATTGTCAACTCCTTCGATATTTAATTTGGGCGATAAATAAAATTACCCATACTATTAGGAATTTATGAATATTCCAATGAAAAAGTATATTATTGACTCCTCAAAATAGTCAATTTACCCATCTTGAGGTGCGCACAATCCGGAGTTGAGGCTCGGGCATGAGACTAAAGCCCTCGCCTGATCACATGCTCACATTCCCACAAGCTTTTGGCATGTAAAGCTCAATACCTAGATCTACATCAAGAGAAATTTACCAACATTCATATGAATTAGTAAATTACAAATTCCTTTGAAATTTTATCAGTACCGTAAGTAAAATTAGTAGCATTGTAAAAAAAAAAAAAATCACTAATATTCAAATGATGTAGTAAATTACCTACAATAAAAACTTTACCTGCATGGTGAGTAAAGTGATAAATTACTAGCGGCTCTGATATTCTATTACCAACATTTCCATGAAATAGGAAGTTACCGACTTCTCTGAAATTGGACCCATTCGCTCGTGAAGGCCCATCAATCGCGAGAGTCAACTCTCGTGCGAGTCCTCTCGTCCGCGCAGCCTTTCGACTTCGATCCAAACGAGAACGAACTTCTTCACTTTCCAAACGACACAAGAACACGCGGGGAAACTCTCTCTCTCTCTCTCTGTGCAACTCGATTCTCCTTCCTTTCCAAATCTCGTCTCGAAGCTTTTAGCATCTCGGGAATTCCAGGAGGGCAAAGCCGCGGGCGGCAGCAATGGAACCGCCGTCGCCCGACAACAGCAACAAGCTCTTGAGCTCGCTCCGGAGCTCCGGCGTCCCGATTCCGGACGGCGCCGATGCGATCGGGGACCTCGAGCCGGAAGGCCTGGCCTCCGTCTGCGCCCGGTGCCTGAACCTCGTTCTCCGCGATCCGTCGCGGTTCCCGTCTTCCCTGCCGGAGTCGGTGGCCGATAAGCTCAGGATCTGCGGAGAGATGGCCTCTGCCGTCGAGGATCTCGGTTTCATCGGAGACATCGGCTTCCACAAGGTGAGAGGGATGAACTCGATCGTCTTCTTTTTGCTGAGTTGTTGCTGAAGGGCGATGATCGCACCGCAAGCTAGGAAGTGGAGTCTGATTAGCGTTTGTCGAGAGCGGGACGAAATTGAGGCGAGGAACTAGCGTTGTCCTTTCATTTTTGATTTCGATTGAGGCGTTTGAGCATTGTGAAGTTTGTGTCCGGGTGCCTGTTGCGATGCTGAGGGTCTTACAGGCCTGAATAGAAAAGTCTTCGCTCATCGTATGCTCTAGTTAGGCGTAGTGTATAGGGGCATTTGGCCTGGTGAGTTACGTTTCACTTATTGATCAATCCGATGCACCAGTTCCTTTGTTTAACTTTGCTGCATCTGCTTTGCTTATGATTCTGGTGTTTGTGTTTCTTTGAAGTTATGCTTAGAGCCAGAATGTATCTGTTGATTTTGCTTACGGCAGTTTCTTTATCCATCTGAAGAGGACATGTATGAGTTGATAAGGTTTTTGGTGGGGAGGTTGTCCGAGTCAGCTGTAGCTGGAGAAGCAAATGATGTGAGGCATGTTGATTCGGAAGACAAGAAAGAGGATTGGTTTAGAGATGCAGCAAGAGATGGGATAGGGAAGGTTTGCAAGGAAAGAGAGGGACTAAATTGGTGGAGAGTCAAAGACATGTTGAGGGAGCTTAGGCTAAATGCTGAAGGGCCAAAGTCATCATGTGCTACTGGTACAGGTTCGGATAAATTTATTGTGAATAATATGAGCTGGCGGGAGCCTATTAAGGAATCTGGGCCGTCAAATGATAATGCATTTGGAATCACAGACAGTGCAGCTGATGCAAATGATCGAGTGCTCAAAGGAAATGGAACTGAACGAGAGAATCAGTCCTCTGAGGTATGTTTATCTACAGAAATAGATAGGTTACTTATGCATGGACAGGATGGTCCTATCTAAATTGCTGTTGCTGATGTAAAAAGAAAGCCTCAAGAGTGTCGAAACTTTAAGATAAAGACAAGTTTGTCAGCACATGGAGGTTGAGTGTGCATTTATTCCTCTGTTTTAATGTTTTCTATGAAGAGCAGTGATCAGCAAAAAGCATCTTTTGAATTAGGCTTTTTAGATGGTAGACATATTACGGTAAGCAATTTCCTGATTAATGGTTCATGTTTACTATAAGACAAAATGCTTGATAGAAGAAGTTCAGCTTAGAGAAAGGGAGCTCATTGAGGAGGCGAAAGATGGGAGTTCGGAAGTGACAAACCTTGAGGATGAATTGGAGTTACTGAAGGCCGCAGCAGAAATGGCCTTGGACGAAAATCATCCCACTGATTTCTTCCTTGAGAAACTTAACAGCCAAATTGATGCTAGGAAGAGGAATCTTCACGAATTGGAGTTACAGTGGTAGGATATAGCCATTTGCTTATATTGCCCGATGATTCTCTTTTGTCCCATGTTTGACAAAGTTTATTATCTTGCATTCTTCTTGTGCCATTCACAGGAGACTGCAACTTAGACCTGTTTGCTGTCTTAGCGTATAAGGATACTTATTATCTTTGGTAGTGTGACTGTCTTCATCCCATTATAGGAATGCTTCAATGTTGATTCTGGAAGAGAAGAAGAGAAGTCTTGAAGAGTCATTATATGCCACTGAACCGGAATTTCAAGAGAAGTTCCAAAAACTGAAAGAAGTTGAGCTAGAAGTGGACTCCATTTCGTCTGAAATACAGAAGAGGCAAGCTTTTCTGTTTGATCTAAGAATGTTTGTGGGGGATCATGCATTCTCGTGCATGCAAGGATGGAACTATATTACTTTGTCAGAGAGCAAAACTTTCTTTAAAATTTGTTAGGCATGTAGAAAATCCTACTCCTGTATTTGGGTTCACTTTGCGAAATTTCCACATTTTATTTCCTAGCACCAAGCAAGCCCTTTGCATTAGTGAAGGATATTTTCTCTGCATCTGGTATTCTAATACATTTACTCATGGATTTCCTGCTTTTGATAGTGTTCTGGTTTGCCGATCTACAACTATAAAAACAAATATTGCTTTCTAGAAAACAAAGAATAATCACTTCACTTTTTCCCCTTGAGGAGAAAATGCATATCGCTAACTTATTAAAATTTTGCACTATGGTCTGTCCCTGACTGGCGTTTGATTCTTTAGGGAAGAAGAGTGTTCAGAGCTTTCTGCCGGATTCAAGAAAAAACCTGAACAAGAATCTAGAACATCCTACATTCAGCGGATAAAAGAAATCACGAAGAACAGTCGTAAACAACATGCTGATGTGGAACGGATCCTAAAAGAGACTAGGGAACTCCAGTTAGAAAGTAATTCCATTCAGGAGCGTCTTCATCGAACTTATGCTGTGTTAGATGAAACCGTGTTCAGGTACAACATCCTCATCCTTGCGACTCTATAAGAAGGAAGTGCATTAATGCTCATGTATATTATCCATGTGTAGGGAAGCGAAGAAAGATCAAGTTGGACGTCAGGCTTACAGGCTTCTTACCAGCATCCATGAAAGCTTTGAACAGATCTTTGAGAAAATATTATCCGCTGATCGAGTCCAGAGAGAAATTGCAGAAAATGAGAAGAAGCTCGCCGCTATGGCTTCACGGAGTCTAAACATTGAGAGATTGCAAGCCGACCTTGATGCCATCATCAAGGAGAACAAACATCTGGAGCAGTGTCTCGAAATGAACTGAGCACAGAAAATGGTCAGCTCGTATCTTTTGGCTTTGTACAACTCTGTAGAGAAGCCTGACTTCGAGATTAGATCCCCAATTGAATGTTCAATGACACCAAGTTAAAGAAGACGGTAGCAGAAAAGGATATAGCACCTTCAAAAAGGATATTTTTATCTGTATACTTAGGTGTCATATCTGTTTTTCATTTATATATGGGCTTTAGTACTGTTTGGTGCATAGATTTTGCGAACGCAGCCAGATGCATCGATTGACGTAGAGACTACTAAGGAGAGTAATAAAGATTTTCCCAAGAAACGGGTGAGTAATAAAGAGATTCAAAATCTTTCCACTGTTCATTTTCAAATTGCTCAAGGTATATTTTTGAGAAAAGAAAAAAAAATGGTCTATGAATTTTGGCCCTTGGATGGAAATGAATGAAGAAGTACTAAGTTGTCCCATATCAATTCTAGACCGTTGGTTCTTTTCAGAATCTGTGCTACTTTATAATACATATATTATGAAATTGTGGATCATACTAATCCAACTACTTCTTTTAAATTTTAATGAAAATGTTAGTGAAAATAAAAACAGCACTAGAAAGAACAAAAGGATCTTTTTCTATTTTCGAATGAAACAAAAAAAATCAATTAAATTAGAGAATCGAAATCAAGAAAATAAAGAATCCACAATTTGAGATAAATGTATAATGTGGTTCATCAACATTTAATTTGTTTAATGTGATCTTAAATTTCAAGTCAATATGCAATGTTGTTCCTAAACTTTTAATTTCTTTAATATGGTTATTGAAATTTTGGTATATATTCAATTTAGTCCATAAATTAAATAATCCAAGAACTAGATTGAGTTCAAAGATATAATATGCTAAATAATAAATTGAATATTTACTAAAAGTTCATGGACCCCATTAACAAAATAAAGAGTTCACGAGCGACATTGCACATTGGACAAAAATTTAAGGATCACATTGAATAAAATAAAAATTCAAAAATTATATTGTAAATTAAGCTAAAGTTCAAAGATAATTTTTGTAATTATCCCTAAATTTTTGCATTTAATGTGACTCTAACTCTCAAGTAAAAGTAAGTTATTCATTTGTGTGTAAAAATCGAATTAATTGGTACAAACATAATTCGCGAGGCTTATCACACCTCATCCTTAAGAACGGCCTCTTGAGTACAAGAAGAGAAACAAAACATCCATAAATTTCTTTCAGGCGGACTTAGAAATAGATTCGACCTTGCCTCATTCACAGACATTCCACCCATGGCCATATGACTTATAACTTGAACACAAAAATTTGGTCCTCCAACTACTGAATCCACTTTATTCATGATCATTAGTTCGACCATGATCAATAGCCAAATCCAATTAGGTGCTAAGGTACGATAAATCGAAACACAATTTTAGCCCTATGTAAAGAGGCTGAGTATAGGTTAAGCAACACTCTTGTTAGGTACTAAGGGTGGGCATGACAAAAATTCAGGAATAGAAATTGATTTCTGACTAGAAATTGATTCAGAAACTGAAAAGTTAAAAATTTTAGCTTCTGATTTCTTTTTCAAATCTATTTTTGGAATAAAAATCTGTTTCAAAAATAAATAAATAAAAAAAATCAAATTGCGTTAGAAACAGATTTACGTGTTAAATCTTTAACAACGAAGAAATAAAGAAATAAAGAAGTAAAAATTTTATCATGTACGCCCTAAGTCTCTGAAAATATAATCCTCGAAATACCCATTCATTGAAAACTTTGAAGTGTCCATCAGGTACGGCATCTTGTGAAGGGAACACGACAAAATGCACTCGAATACGATACTTTTGGGAAGGTGGATCAATTGGTCAAAAGACTATGGAAACCCCAAACCCTACCTAAGCAAATCCCAGGTACCATAAAATGTTGTTTCCGGGGATCATAGGAACCTCCCGACTCCCTAAGCAAATCCCAGGAACCATAGAACGTTGTTTCCTCATAACACCAATTGAAACTCTTAAATGCCTATAGCATAGCCAAAAAAAATCACAACTCTATATTTCATTTTCTTACTAAGAAGAGATAATATACATGTGCAACAACAGATGAAGTTTTTTCCGAATCCCACCGACCTATTGATTTCTTTGATTCCCACAGAACATCTTGGAAAACAAATAGAAAATAATATAACCAACGAGACTTTCACTACACAGGAAAAAGGTAAGAAAGCAAACCAAAGAGAAAGAAAAGACCCTCTCCTTGAAATAAAATTAGTCAGCTGATTAAAACCCCTCCAAAGAAGTTCTCCCGATATATCTCGACCTCTTTTGTGTATTTACACTCAGGCTGGTCAATGAGTCGACATTGAATCTTTTCTCCGATACAAACTCATACAGTCGAATAATTGTTGCCTTGTCAAAGTCTTGTCCGTTCAGAAATTAGCGTTCCAATTAATCTGAGCATTATGCTGGGCATGCTGGTAAGCACCGGTTGGGAGTCCCCCCGTCTCCACCGAACCAGATTGCGACTGTTGCAGAAGGGGATGAATGGTTGGAGCAGCAGCCATTGTCTGCGTTGGCTGATGCATTCCAAAGGCACCGTGACCGGCTTGTGCCGGTGAAAAGGTGACGTGCGGTCCCTGAGGAAGACCGAACAAAGGGTTCCCTTGCAAGCTACTCAAATCTTGGCCTATCACAGGAGGAGGAATCCAAACTGCAGAACCTTCATTCTGGTAAAAACGTGTTTATTTTGACAAGTGAGCGCGTTTATACAATTAGTAGTAAAACAAAGCTACTACAATAAATAAATTCACAGGAGAAGGTCAAAGAAACTCAGAAGATCGATAAGGGTTGAAAGGACCCACCGGTTGAGCAGCTGAATAGGGATGATTTTCCTTCAACTGATTAGTCACTTGGTCTTCATTTATGGTCGATGTTCCAGAGGTCACAGCTGGACTAGGGTTATAACCTATGGGAGTAGAACCATATGTTGCATAGGCAGAGGGTATTCCGATTGGAGTGGCGGTTGATCCCGGTTTATATGAAGGGTAAGAGTACTTGATCCCTTGTTGAGCAACAGCTGAGGGTAGATATAAATTTCCCGCTGAAGGCTGTTGAGTGAATCCATTGTGACCCATAAGTTGGTGCATCGATGGCATGTAATATGAAGGGAGATAGTGGCCATAAGGGAAGTAGTTAAGAGGATATGGCTGCCTGAAAATAGGAACTGGTTGCGGTGACACAGCTACGGTACTCTGAGGAGTTGGGGTTGAGGTTGGACTTGGGCTAGAAAGAGCAGGAGGAGCATTCCCATTCTACAATTGGCGACAGAAAACATCAGATATACAAAGAGAATCATTAACTAGGTAAACAGTCAAATAAACTATTGATAACTGACAATGCAACCTACCAGCGACCAGTTGTCCTCCACCATGATGAATTCAAACAATAGCAGAGCATATTATAGTGAAGACAGGCAAATTCAAGTCATCACTCCACAATGGAACTCATGATACAAGTTTATCTATGTAAGAAAGCTGAGTAATTAAAAAATTAATTCAGTTGATTGCAAATGGATTTTTTATGTTTTATGTCCTACCTATTTCTTTTCGTATAGGTTTTGCTTAAACGGCATAATTTCCTCAATGATCTTCCCAAATAGGACTCATAAGTAAAATAGAACTACAGTTCAGATCAAATATCCTCTAAAAACCTGTGACTAAACCAGTTACTGCAATAAAAAGCCATCAATTTCAATTCTAACGTGTTTGTTTTTTAACCACTTCCTCCGACCAGCTCATGCTATTTTACAAAGCGAACTCCAATGCTCAATTGCATTTACCATTCTGATAAAGGGCATCCAAATGGTCACTCACACTATAGTCCAGCCTAAGCCTCACATACAGAAGTTGCAACATAAACATGTCAATGGAATCTACAAGCTGACAACCTCAGATAAAAACAATCTTTTCTGTTCCCTTTAAATCTGATGATTCTCACAAGTTTTCTTCCTCACCATTGGTAAGTATTTACTATTGCTCTGAAATAGGGTAGAACATGATAAAGATCATATAATAAGAGTCTTCCTCAATAACATGTTCTAATTCAATTGGTGCCCTTACTATCAAAAAGAGAGAAGAGATCCACACGAGAATTAAGGGGATTTCCTCTTTCCCATGTTGGTTATTTTCTACTGCTTATGCTAGCCCAAGGCATAAGAAATCATGGCATAATTGATCTCTTCTCACTTCTTACATGATATACCTTGATTGATGGGTGGTGATTTGAATGAATTATTTACTAGCAAAGACAAGTTTTTCATCTTCTTGCTTTTTTATTTTTATTTTTGTTGTTTGGGAGGGGGGGTGTTCTTTAGGTCTCAGACATATATCTAATTTAAATTTGCATTTGTTGTATTAATAACTAAATTTCTGCAGTGAACTTGGGTCTACTATTACAAAGAAGTCAACATTTAAGTGACATATGCCTTATCTATAATCAAATCAAGCCAAAAGGAAAAAGAAACTACGTCAATCAGGAGCATTGGACATACCATGAAATGTGATGGTCGAGACGCATCCCGTGCCTGAACCTCAGGTCCTTCGAGCTGCACAAACTGGCTACCCAGAATGGATGGCATCACACCAAAGCTCTTATTGCCAGGGACATCCTGAGCAACAGGATCTTGAGGGGCCTCAGAACTCAAATTTTGCTTGGCCTGATCAAACGTCAAGTTACTCAAGCTCAAAACCTTGTTCTCCGAAGATGGTTGCACCGTCTCAAGGGCAAGAGCTGAAGCTTCGGGATGTTCAGCAAGATTTCCAATTTGATTGCTGAAACCAATTAGTAAAATGTTAAAAGTGCACTAGCCTTCCCAAGAATTAATAGTCTACTGTTCATAGTTCACAGGAATGCACAAAATGCAGCTTAAATGCTATCGAGGTCTCCAACAAAGAAACCAAACTTGGCTCAAAGTTAGTGCTTAAAACCCTCACTTTGCTCCATCACTTTTCTTCCTTTTGGGATATAAACTTTGTTCTACTTTGTTGCTTTCAGCACCCTCTACATTGATGGACATACAGAAACATAATATACACAAGATAATCCGATAAAAGAATAGGCAGGGCAAGATCATTAGAATTATTTATTGCGTGGTCAGCCTCAAAATTAAGAAAAGAGCAAATTCAGGAAAAAAAGAGTAAACTAAAGAATCTTGAGAATAGATGACAAAGGATAATGATGCATTCCATGCAACTCTCAACCTCTTGGAGAGTTCCATTCCTAAGTTTCTACACCTAAAACCACCACTTTCACAAAACACATAGCAGTTCAAGCAAGATCTATTCAGCTAGTGAATGACTTGATTTCAGGAACTGCCATTGTTGTGAAAGGACACCACGCATGGTTAAATAACTACTACCCACAGGGGATTCATACAGATTTGCAAGTTACACTTCCTGCAGATTAAGGAGAAATGCTAATTCTCCTGATTTTGTTGTGATTTTCTGATTCTTCTCAAAGAAAGAAGAATCACTACAAAACTCAGAAAAACTACCAATTCGCACAGAAAACATCAATCCACAATTCCGGAACCATAGAAAAAACCCCAAACACCTCTTTCTGACAGTGCAAGCTCTTGATGATTGATATAGAAGGGAAAATGAAGTTTAAACTGTCAAAGGTTTCATGTTTCCTCAAGGTCAAGACTCCATCATAATTCCTGTACAAAGAACTTGATTATCATGCCATTCAAATTCCAGCTTCCTATATCTTTACTTCAGTGTCTAAGAAGCACGAAGTAGAATGAGCCAACACGTCTCACATTGCATTACTGGCGCAATTATTTGGCAGATAATATATGCATTAAAGAACGAGAAAAGGAATAAAGCAACATACTCGGGTGCAGAAAATCCAAGATACAGCTAAAGCATTTCAATGAATGTGATTTCGTGACAGTAACCAACCTCGGAGAAGATTCCTGTACAGTTACATCACTTCCCTGAGAAGATTCAACACCAAAACTGGATTTATCATCACCCACAGTGCCAGTGCCATTAATGATTTCTGTGCTTGCTCCGAGACAAGCATCAAAGCTTCCAAATGTCAAACTGTTCTTGAAAGCTTCAGATACTTGAAAATGGTTCGGGAAAATTACATGCTGACCATCAGAGAGACTTGACGGATGGAGAGAATGGGAGCTGGCTTTGCTTTTGTCCAGTGCAACCTTAGATGCAATCACTGTATCGGAAACATGAATAAGAGCTGAACACATTGAGGCTCACTGAGGAAGAAATATATGGCAAGATTTAGCCAACAATTTGAAAGAGTACACTGAACAAGTGCTTGGTTAAAGAAACCAAAAATAAACAATTTTAATGGTTAGAAATCAGCAATATTGCCATGGCATTTCTTGCAATAGCGGAATATCAAACGAGAGGCTACTACACTTCAATGGACAGCTCCAGTTAGCATTGAAATTCAGTTTCCATATTGATGAATCATTATTCTAATGAAAATCAATAAAGATTCAATGTCCTTGACAAGCAGAACTGTTTAATCAAGTCCAGAGATGGGAAAGTTAAAGAGGAAATAATCAAAAGATGGATCCACAAATGCTCCTTGAGACATCAGATCCTGGCATAATCTCACTTGCAATTAAGAGGAGCCATCCTAATGAACATTTCAATAATTTACAAAAGCAATATAATAATATCAGCATACCTTCTAATGGGTCACTGGCCTCTGGCGGTGACTTGTCATCGTCTTTTGAAGATGATTTGGTCATGGGAGTCCCAGACCTGGTCAGCATAGATGTTGGCAATAACTGAGCTGAATGACCCTGGGAAAATTCCACAACTGAATCAAGAGACTTTTCCTTGGAAGCGCAACGCGCAGGAACCATCTCGTCACCTGCTTTGCCATTGTTGACAGAATCTGCACCTAATTTCCAGGGAACAGATGGAGCCAATACAGATTCTGAAACAGAGGAAATATCAGAGGCAGATGCTGAAGTGGCAGAGACCAGGAGCTGGTCAGGCATCATTGCAGACTTTCCTTCCTCTGCCCTAGTCACAGAATCAGAAATGACCACGGAATTTCCCAGCTTCTTTTCAGCACTTGTAGGAATTGATGGCAACGAACCCTCTGTGTTCAAATCCACAACTGACTCAACATCAGGTCCACTGGGACTGCCATTTGCAGAAGAGTTCAGCGCATGAACTTGAGCAGAGAGCCCATTAGACCAATGAGAAGGTCCATTTTGCACCACATTGGAAGCCCTAAAAGCAATGAAGGTTTTATAAACCATACATGCCCAGCATAGATATTTAACAAAACTAGCAAAAGCAGAATCTGATACTGAAAAGAGTATAGCAAGAATACTTTGTCACACGTGGCACTGCACTGTTTTTGTTCATCTGCGGAGGCATAGGATTGGGCACCCTCTCCACTGAATTACTAGTTCTTTTGTCCCTCTGAACAAGCACATTCCTCCCACCACCTGCATTTGGATAAAAAAGACAACCAATAAAACCAAATGAGAGATAGAAATTTGCAGAGCTAGGATAGGCATTGCTCCTCCATCTGCAACGTGTAGGTTGACTGAATAATGGATCTGTAGGTAATAATTTTCCACAAAAGGTAGAGAAGAGAAATCCTATAGAGAGAGCCAACTACCAGAAGAGACATAGTTCGAACGAGGATGTCTATTTCCCCTAGCCCCTCGTCCCTGAGTGTCTGTTGTCGACTTGGATTCCGGTGATCTTCCATTTGAACTCTAACAATGCAAAAGCACGAAACAATCAAAAATAACAAGTAATGATAAGGTACAAGCACAATATTGTCAAACAGCATTATCAACATAATCAAGCAAACCATCTAATGATAATGATTGCTATGCTTTTTCCATTAGATGAACTACCAAAAGAAAAGCACAATCATCTAATGATATGTTCATTGGACCTATCATACCAATGACTCTCTCATTGAAACAACAAAATAATCATGACTCTTTAAAACAATGGAACAACTTTCCAACTGTGAATAACCTTAATGGTCAAATCATATCAGCTTTTAAAATTTTGAGGCATTTAATGTCAAACAAAAATGAAGTCTCAAAAGACAAAGAAAAAACTAAAATTAAGATTTAAAAACAGAATTCACCCCCAAATAAATGTTGCTGTGTGGGACAAGATGTTATACTATCTCCACTGCACAGGTAAGCAAAGAAACCGAGGAAAGACAATAATCTTGATTTCTACTATATACAGCTGCAATTACGACTAATTTGGGCATATGTTTCTGTCAACCAGCATTGATCCCCAATTCAATAACTTCCCAGAGCATCTACCTCAACCTGAAGACATAAATCGGCCTGAATTGCATCAGTTTTAACTACTTGATACTCTAGAGAACTCATAACCGAAGCAGCTCTCTGCCTCATTTACTTTTGTCTTTCTTTGTTTATGCTAAGACACACTTTAACACATTTGTAGATAACAAACTAAATGAAGGCCTGTTGCTAGATTCAGCCGATCTAAGCAGCAGATGATTTTTCCAGAGTGCATAAACAAGTTTCTGAAAGACAAGAACATGGTAATCATACCTCCTTTCTCCTTTCCTTTCTGCTTTTGACCTCATGGTATGTGTCTGCCAACCAAAACACAAGACATTGTATTTACAAAAGTGGTAACCTGAGTCAACTAGGTAACTTAAGAGTTTGCAGAATCAGTAATTTAAAATCCTGATAATAGCATATAAGGCATCAACATTGAAAACTCTCAAGCTTTTCTTTGGATAAACCAAAAGCATTCGAGTGAAAAAGCAACTGATCGATATTAAAAGTGGTCTTTTCATAGCAGATAGATACAGAGTCCCATGCATACAAACCAAAAGCCAGCCACAGTTGACAATGGTGTAAAATCCCACTGATAAGATACTAAAGGGATCAAAACCGTCCAAACAAACCATCAACTCAAACTAAACAAAAAGTATAAAAACAAAGCCATGCATACAAGCCAACAGCCAGCCACAGTTGAAAATGGAGGAAAATTACACTGATATGATACCAAAGCTATCAAAATCATCAAAAGAAATCATCAACTCAATCTAAACAAAAATTTCATTATTTCTCGCCATAGACACACAAGGTCAAGCATCTAAATTTATAAATTTCCAGCATTGAATACAGTAACACCAGGTCAAGCATTTAAATTGATAAATTTCCAGCATCGAACATGGCAGACAGTGAAGGAAACTCCACCAATGAGGGATAACATAAGTCAAAAGTTGTTGCTGAGTGTCAAAAGAACAGAATGTGTTGACAACAACAGATACAACTAGCATTAACTAAGCTTCAGAAATGCTTGTAAGTTGAGCAGAGGTCATTAAAAGTTCTTACAAATTTAAGATATGCCATAACATGAAGAATTAGATATCATGAAATGCCAAAGAAATGACATATCCAAAGCCTGCAAGTGAAGAAGGGTCACAAAATAAACAAAATAACAGGTCGGTGGATTTTTAGCAATTTACGCTCAAGCAAGATTGCCAAAAAAGAAAAGGGTTACTCCATAAATGAAACTTCAAGTTTCAAACTTGTCACAAGTCACGATTTAAACAACTGATAACCCACGGATTGACCACTTCAAGGTTGCGCATTTCTTACAAATGGTAGAGCAATAAAAAAGTTCAACACCGAATATAAGTCCCTACAGTCAGATTAGGAAGAAGTTCAATCGCCTAGAAAGTATCTCACTAACACAAGGTAAACACCTGCAGAAGGTCCATTTCCTTTGCAAACTCGTCAGCAGCTCAGGAATAGCATTCGAAACACTTTCCTATTTTACATATTTCTTCGTTTCCCCCATCGAGCGACAAGCGCTCTCACTCGCGATAGCTAAAGAAAACAAAATCTCAGAACCCGATCCTTCATAATCCCCAAACACCGACGCGCGACGAAGCACAGCCATCAGAATCTAGCTCGACACACTTCCCCGGACACTCGCCATCTCCCAGCACGGGAGACCCAATCCCCCAATCGTCCCCAAAAGAAGCAGAAGCGAGGGAGCCGACGGAACGAAGAGATCCAACGGACGCGAACGGGCGGGGCAATGCCTCAACGCGGCCACGCCCGCGCCCGCCCCCACGGGTATCGCGGGCAATACCTTGGTACAGGAGCTTCTGAGCGGTCTCGTTGGGATCCATGTTGCAATCCTTGAGCATCGCGTACACATCGTCGTCCGAGTGCTGCTTGCCGGCGATCTCCTTGATGTTCTGGATGATCTTCCTCACGTCCGCCGGGATCGAAACCCTAGAGGACCCGCCGCCGCCACCGCCGCCGCCGCCGCCGCTCATCTTCTCCCGAAGCAGAGAGAAAGAGAGAGAGAGAGAGAGACTATGTGCTCGTGAATATGTCACGTAATAGCGTAATATAGAGAGAGAAAGGGATAGAGAGAGAGAGAGAGAGAGAGAGAGATGGTAAGAAGAAGCAGAAATCAATGAACGAGCATATCAATGTCTGTGTGTGTGCTTTGTGTAGGAAGAGGAGAGAGAAAGAAGAGAGAGAGAGAGAATAGAATAGAGATGGAAATGAGGAGGAAGGAGTTTGGGCAAATTCCCATTTTTTGTTTGTGATGAGCCTCTTCTTCCTCTCCTCCTTTTTTTTTTCTTAAATTTTTCTTTTCACTCCCTATTTTGAGGAAATAGGTCAAAGGGGCAATTAAATGCCAATTTAAATTGGATAAATGCCATGAAAATACATAAATATCATAACCTTACCTATTGTAATGTAAATATTTAAACCTTTTTCATTTTTTCATAAAAAGCTCCGAACTTTCATCAACATGACAAATATACTTTGAATAGAAATAAGATAGAGGATATATGTATCATACACCTAAAAATTTAGGTTTTTTCGTGACAAAAAAAGTTAAGGATATTTATATTACGAATGAGAAATTTAGAGGTTTTCGCGAAATAAATTTTTATTATGATGTTTGTGTTGCAATGAGTATCGTTTGCATTTTTTTTGGATTTTTTTCATTTAAATTGGATAACATTTTTTGGTCTTATTTTATTGATATTTTGTCAAGTATTTATTGATATGAGGGGAAGAGGAATGGCAAAATTGAAAATTCTGATGGAGGAAGGGTTTTAGAGGGGGCGGGGCCCATTTCGTTGGGAATGCAGGACCATCGGGTGGGGCCCTCTCTTTTCCCCGAGAGAATTTGGCATGTGAAAGTAGTGTGAGTTTTTTGTTCGGCAATCCATAATAATTATTTCGATCTTTTTATTTATTTTTATCTTTTGGGTCATAGACTCCTATGTCTTTGCTTGGTGAAAAAATAAAATTAGGCTTAGGTCGCATTTGATGCCCGGAATGAGAATTTGATTACCGAAAGTGTTATTAAAATTAATTGAGCAAACGCAATAAAGTAATTGGGTCTTCCCATTATCGCAAGCATGCATACATAGTAATGTATCATGTTATTATGCTACTCAATTATGTCCGTAACTTATCGTGAGATTGATTTTTCATACATTTTGATTTTCCCGCAATTGCTTTTGAGTAAGATCAATAAATCAGCATGCATTTTGTTTTTTTCTTTAGTAAAACTTTGTTTTTTCTCCATTTCTTGTCGTTATTTGGACAAGTGAGAGTGGTCCTTTTATTTAATTTGAAAAGGTTGAAATTATAGCCTTTAAACAAGTTCGGTAGTGTTTTCTTGTTTTATTTTTGAACTTTTTTTCCCTTTGTCTTCAACATTTATATACGTGCTTATAATGTGTGATACATACGTAAGCACGTGTAGTTTTTATTGGACATTCTAACATTATTTCAAAAAATGTTTTCGATATTTTATGGAGGAAATTAATGAAAAAGTCATTAATATATCAAGCTGAAATAATCATATTATCAAAAAGATTTATAATTAAATTGGACCTCCATATAATGGCTGAAAAGACTATATTAGCAAATCATTAAAACGTTTAGGACTCAATTGACCACATTGAAGTATTTATACTTGAATTGATATACGTACATTAGATTTTGGACTGTTTTTTTTTATAATCTTTATTGTATCAACAGTACCTTCATATTAGGCATTTGGCCCTATGGCATGGTTTAGGATATTAATTCAGGTAAGGATGTAGGTTTTATTGTACATACGTACAAGAAAAGGCAAAACACTTGTTTCCCTTCAATTCAAATTCAAATTCAAAATAGCTTGTGAGTTTGGACCATCTTTACTCTGTCTAATGACATGGCCTAGAGTTTGGCATGTCGAGCAAGATAGATGAGGTAAATTGGTGCACAAGGGAGGACAAGCACGAAAATTTTACTTGTCTTATTGACTAAGGAACGTACTTAACCATGTAATGAGTAGAAGTCACTCGAAAATGCACAGTATAAGGCACACCCACTTAGTATATAGCATAAATCTATTAGAATATGTTAGTAAATGCAAGAAATTGTTGGGAAAAAAAGGGCTGGTGATATCTATAAAGTGAATTGTTGTTTACATTACCGGCATTATTATGAAATTGCCAATTTTTTTTTTTTTTGTGTGTCAAATCTTTTTTTGATAGCTTGAATATCGATGTACTAATTTACTAAGTTTCTGTTTGCATAACTTATTGACGCTTTGGACTTACTAACTCTTTTTATGGAATTACCAATCTAAATAAGAGTGGCTTAAGAACATTTGTTTAACTAAATTACCAACTAGTTTTGGTTAGCAAATCTTGTTTGAGTGACTATTAAATAGTTAGTTATTTTAGCGTACCCCAAGTAATTAATACTATTACTTGAGTTACCCACTCATATTTGAGTTACTTACTAAGTTTATTCTCTTATACTTACAATTTTTTTTCTTTTTTTTACCAATTGATACCTCATGTCTAGTTTTAGTTCTTAAGCATTTTCTTAAATTTATCGATTTTCATGTGAAATTATCAACTTCAATTGGAGTGTTTAACAACTTTTCTCTTGTTAGATCAATTGGTCATGAGGTATCAACTATGTTGGGAAAAGTACCAAAAAAAAAAAATCATAAATCTATCTATTGACGTGACTAATTCAGTTCATCGTAAACCTTTTTGAATTTTTTATTAATTTTTTTCTTTTTCTTTTCTTTTCCTTCTTCTTTCTCCTTGGACTTTCCTCGCAGTGGCCGGCGAGCCTCACCACATTAGCATTCGACCATCAACCGGTGTCCACGTCAGCACCGGCCAGCCAAAATTGGCCATATGAACTAAATTGATACCAATGCAAAAAAGTTTAGGACTAAATTAGTCAAATTGAAAGGTTTATAATTGAATTGGTACCAATGCAATAGGTTTAGGACTTTTTGGTACTTTTCCCCAACTATGTTCGAGTTAGTCATAGAGTTTCTTTGGTACTATTTAATTTGCCAATCTTTTATTGGGCTTTTTAATCCAAAAAAAAAAAAAAATTGTTTGTATAGGGCGTTCAAATAAAACTGTGGTGATTTCATCCAATAGATTGTTAAGAATATGCAAAAGATAGTTTGTAAGTAAAACACAAAAAAGAGTTAGCAATGCGAAATCAATTGGTAATTTAATTGGAGAAATTGTGGTAATCACTCTAAGATTAGTTTTTTTCTAAAAAGATTGGATAAGTTATAGTTGGTAGGTAGAATAAAAGTGATGACTCAATAATAAAGTTGGTAAATTAATAAACGAATAAATAAAACCTGGCTACCAATTTAGATAAGGGCAACCCAAAAGTAATAGGTAATTTAATAAGAAAAAAATTAGTAAGTTTCCCAGAAATTGTTCGAAATTCACTGTAATAATTTAAAATTTGAATTGTTTGTAAGAAATGTAAATATAATCGGTTAAATAATAATAATGGCTTTTCTTTGTTATATATGAGAAAAATTGGTAATCTACAAAACAACCAAATAAGCAATGATAACTAACTCAAACAAGAGTTAGCAATGCAAAAATAATTGGTAACATAATCGAAGAAAAGTCACTAATTACTCTTGTTGAGATTTGTAATTGCTGTAAATGAATTGGCAAATATGAATTGTTAGTAAGGCAAATAAAAGGCAACTTAATATAAAAGTTGGTAAGTTAAAAAAGCAAATACACTAGCAAGCAAGTCAAATGAGATTTGCAAATTATTACCAGTACTTTTCGACAACTTAATCAAAGAAATATTGGTTAGCCACTCAAATTAAGTTTGACATTATCATATAATAAGTGGTAAATGTGGTGAGATGGTAAGAAAGGTAATTCAAGTTTGTAAAAGATAAAACTATTTCATTGTCATAGATAAATATTGTTAAGCAAAAGCTGGTGACGTTAAACTAGGTAGTAACTTAACCGCAAAAAAAATTATGTTCACTTTAATCGAGATTGAAAATTCCTAAAATGGGTTGGTGAATTTAATAAGTTAGAAAGTAAGTCAAATAAAAGTTAATACCTCAATGGAAAAGTTGGTTAATATGAAAAGGAGAATAATCAAATCACGGTAAGCAACTCATATAAGATTGAGAGTTGGTAAATCAAACTAGTTAGTAATCTATTGGGAAAAAAGTTGATGAGTCATAAGAATAAAGTTAGAAAATTCCCATAATAATCAATAAATGTTAAGCATTTGTAAGAAGCACAAAATAAAAGTCAGTAAATAATAACAAAAGTTGATATATTAAAAGAAATAGCGAATAATAGTTGGTAAGTCACTTGAATGAAGATTATTAAATTTAACATATTATTAAGGAAGACAAATAAAAGTAAGTCAATGAAAGAAAATTGGAAATTCACAACAGTAAAAAGGAGATAGTAATTTCATAAAACCGTCGATAATTAGCTTTTGTCAAGTTATTAAAAATTTAATGATCGATAATATCTTTATCAACTAACATATAGTTGTTAAATCAATGTAGGAATTGTGAATAGAAATCATACATTCATGAATATTGATAATCAAAATGAATCCTAAGATATGCGAAATAACTAAAACAAGTTTTTCTTACCATAAAAAAATTAGAAAGTAAGTAGAAAAGTGGGAAAAATAACAAACTTTGAGTAAAATCCACAATCAAATGCAAAGAATCCTAATTTCAAAATTTCAAGTGCATGTATACCGTAAAATAACATATTGTAGCACATTAGTCTTCTTAGAAACGGTGACATTTAAATAGAAATAGAAAGTTTATGTGCCATACCATTTATCATTGGTATGCAATTATATTACGAAAAATATTAAACAATATACACATTGAAATAGTATAAAACCTAACTTTATTTGATTGGTAAAATATAACAAACTATGTATTGTTAAAATCGATGGATCCATATCAAATTAGTGAAGTTTGTAGCGAATCAATAAAGACACCCATGATTTCAATATATTATAGATTCTTCTAATAGATTTGTATTATTTGGACTTTGAATCTAATCGACTTGCAAAATAGGAATCGAAAATTGTAAGATATTAATACCATGAAAAATCCTAAAATAGGTCATATGTGATAAATTTACTCCAAACTAATTTTTTGACCATTAAAAAAACCCAAAACTAATACATACGTAAAAAATTGATCTCAAATTAATTTTTTGACCACTAAAAACCCCGAACTAGTATATTTGTGACAAATTTACTATTCGTTAGTTTATGTTAGTTTGGATTAATCCCATATTGAATCGGTGGAGTCTGCAGCGAATCGATAAAGACACTCAAGATTTCAATATTTTATAGATTCGTCTAATAGAGTCGTATTGTTTGGATTTCAAATCCAATTGAATTGCAAAATAGGAATCCAGAATCGTAAGATATTAATACCACAAAAAATAATAATCCTAAAATGATATTCCTATGAGAAATTTACCTCAAACTAAATTTTTTATTATTAAAAACCCAAAATTTGTATACATATGATAAATTTATCATAAACTAATTTTTGACCATAAAAAATTCCAAATTAGAATATTTCTGATAAATTTACCATTCGTTGGCTTCCATTAATTAGAATTAATACTACGAAAAAACCACAAACTAGAATATCTGTGACAAATGGAGGCTAAAAATCCAAATTGATACACTTGTCAACTGTCATGTGTTATCCAACTCATCAATTTGATAGTAAAATTTATTGGAAATTAATGGAGAATAAATTTATCATACATGTACCAATTTGTGGGGGGTTTTTTATGATTAAAGAATTAGTTTAGGATAAATTTGTCATATGTGTACCGGTTTTGGATTGTTCGTGATATAAACCCAAAAAAGAGGAGAGTGGACTTATCCTCATTTATAAGTATATTTTTTAATGGGTTAATACTACGAAAAACCTCAAATTAGTACGCTTATGATAATGGTCCATTAAATTTTACCACCATATTGTTGAGTTGAATATCATGTGGTAGTTGACGGATGTATTAGTTTGGGATTTTACCCTTCGTTCTTTACATGTATATAAGTTTGTAATTTTTCGTGATATTAATTTAATTTAGCGAATAGTTGATTTATCATAAATATATCAATTTATAATTTTTGGTAGTTAAAAAAATAGTTTGAGATAAACTTGTCACATGTATCCTAATTTGAGGTATTTGCTAGTTTAAATATTAATTTGGAGTAAATCTATCATAAATATATCATGGTTTTTTTCTATGATATTAACTCTTTTTTAATTGATAAACCAATTTCATGAATAAGGGAGTGAAACAAAGGTTTTAGAATTCCTTTTAAAGGAGAAATCTTTGAATCAACACTCAACAGGACATCCTTAACGTCATGTGAGATTCAAGTAAAACTCATCTTCGTCAACACGGATCACGAATTGAGTGCGAACAGAAAAGGAGAAAAAAAACGAGAAATTCTCCAACTTCATCGTGGTTGTCCTCGTTCTTTACTTCATCTCCATGCAAATTATCTGATGCACCCGCTTCCTCAAACCTCAGCACGGATCTCTACAGCTTCAAATCCTTCCGTTTGAGCTCAAACAAAGCGCCGTCCGTCCTCTCACTCAAGTCAGTCCCGCAGAACCCGAGTCTGCTTCAGACGCCACTGTTTATTCTCTTCTACCCGTCGCGTGGGCTCAACGACTTTCCAAACACTTTTTCTGTCTTTTCCTTTCCCCCACTTCCCTCTAGAGGCTTGAGCGCAGTCGCAAACGGCGTAGGATTGTTCACGGGTAGGTGGAGAAACTTGGGTCGGGGATGGAGTTTGTTCAAGTCGAAATATGACTCTTAAATTTGTAGGCGTCGCATGTGGAGGTTGGAGATGCCAGGAAAATGCTTGAGAATATGCCGCAGAGAGACTTGGTGACGTGATGGTCGAATATAACGATTGCGCCAGTCTGTCCAGAGGGAGGATATTGAAGGAACGTTGGGAAATTTTGTTGATAGACGCCGGAAAGAAGCATGCCGTCGGTGGTTTCGGGCTAGGCGCAATATGACAGGAGGGTTGAGATTGAGGAAACGGGGCGAGAACAAATGACGTAGCTGCAAAGGAGATTCTTTGGAATTGTGCTGACTCAGGTGCGGTTGATCTCCACAGGAAGGTTTAGGGAGTTCTGGAATCTGAGTGGTTTAATTCGTAGAAAGATCGACGTTTCGAATGCTCTAATTGATATGTATGTAATATGCGGATGCTCGAAGGATGGTCGGGGTTTCCCAATAGTACAGAATAGGGATCGATTGTGTCATGGTCAGCCATGATTGCCGGACTGCTTGTACATGGAAAAGCTGAGGAACCGTTGAAACTCTTTTGCAGAATGGGGAAGCTGAACGGAGTGACTTTTTTTTTGTTGGTCCATCGCATGTGCGTAGCCACTCGGGCTTGGTAGACATGGGCTGCAAGCTTTTCCCCTGAACAACTAGAGATTACTGTGTAGTTCCCAAAATCAAGCGTTGTGGTTGTATGGTTGATCTCTATGCGAGAGCAGGGCTCCTTCAAGAAGTTTATGATTTTTTAATGGACACGCCCACGAAGCCCAATTGGGTTGTACGGGGAGTTCTGCTTGCTGGGTGCAGGCTTCACAGGAACATTGAACTTTCTGGAGTAGTAGTAAGGCATGTTTCTTAATTGGGCTTCATAAGAGATACCGCGTGGTTTCGTGCGGCAGGAAGACGATGACAGGGTGAGGAAATTGACTGAGATCTCAATGAGGAGAAGATGGCTGGGTGGAGTTCGATCACTGTCATGTCAATGGTGAAATGCACGAATTTGTTTCTTGGGACGATATGCATCCTGAAAGAAGGGAGATATTTGAAACGTAGGAAGCATGCTCAAGGAAATGAGGCAGCAATGATATGCTTCTGATATTTCGGTAATCCTCTGGGCATGGAGGAGGATGACGAGGAGAAATTCTTGTTTAGTCAGTCAGATATTAGCACTAGTTTGTGGGTCAATGGACACAGAAACTGGAACCGTGTTTAGGATCATTAATTATCTTGCATTTATGAAAACGGGCAGACAGCTTCGGAGTTAATACCATGTTGGTTGGGAGGGAATTGTGTGAGACCGGATTTGATCACATCGCTTCAAGAAGGCTCTTGTTTTCACGGGGAAATTTGGTATTATTTAATCGTAAGAAAACCTGACGAAGCAAAGCTTAGACATTCTTCCGTGAATAGGTCTTTGACCAAGCCTTAAATGTGAAATTTCATATCCATTTACATTCACCTTCTAGGTTGCCCGACGGGCAAATGTTTGTCTACTGGTACTGTTCCACATTCTCCAACGTGTTTGGCTTTCCGAACTCTAAATATGAACATTATTATCAGACGGAACACGACAGTCTTAAACATTTGCACACCATTTCCCACCCAAACCTTATCTTATAACCGGACAGTCCTCCGTCACAATTCCAGGTGCTGTAGGACAAGAAGCCAACGGGCAATGATCATCATTCAGAGCTCCCCACCAATCTGGGCCAGAAACGTCGTATGATTGAAGGGTGAAAAAGAGCAGCACTCCCATGATAGCGAGTCCGGCATCCAGAGCAGCTGACAGAACGTAGTTATACCGAGTCCACCACCCCTTGAACCTTTTGTAAATATAGAAGTTGAAGAAGACTCCAACTGCACCCCAAGTCAAATAGTGCACAGGTTTTGCTGGTGGCATATTCTGTGTAGCTCCTATGATAATCGGCATGTTTATGTACAGAATCCACTTCTGGTTGGGGAATTTTCTTGACAGGAACCAGACGGGAACCGGAGCGAGGAATCCAAGGAGGAAGAACCAGTTGAGCTGGGGATAGACCCCGTACTTTGCAAACATTCGGAGCGGTCCGACGACTCCCCAGATGATCGAAGCATTGTAAAAGACATCATCTCCGGGGCATGTCCAAGGGCTTCCCTCTGGTAATAGAGACGTGTCACAAATGTGTTCTACGGTGGTGAGAAGCCACCATGCTGTCGCGAAGTAGACACTTGATGCAAGAAGAGTCCCCACCAACTGCAGCATGGGAAATTCACAATCTTATGATCCGGTGGAAAGCGTGTTACTCTATTTGAAAGTTTCAATTTATTTGATATAGTACCTGCGCGACAAACATTGATTTGGGCGGAATCTTCATGTAATGACCTAACTTAAAGTCTGATAGAAACGAGAGAGCTTGGGTCATACTGATGTACCCATACGTCTTGAATGCTACATTAGCAAGAGGTTTTCCTGGATATAAATACCCTATGATCAATTCTGTGATCACGTTCAACCCCGGCATCTGCAGAAATGTAATTCATCTTGAGAAATGCTTCTATCGACTTTCGGCTCATATATTCAAATTCACAAACTTATGTCGCTAGATATATAAATTACCATGTTTGTTGTGGCCGTAATTATCCCAATAGGTAAAGTGAAGAATAGTGCGATTGCGCATGCGAGCAGAAGTCCCCACCACGGCAGTTGGAGCTGGTGTTTGAAACCTTCACATGTCCACATAGAAAGTGCCACCGTCACAATCAAGATTATGTGAAACCACCATTGAGGTACCGCTTCGTAGTTCTCCTTCATTATTCTCGTGTGCACATCTCCAAAGTTACCCTCCAATGTTTCCGCCGTTTTCTTCCACATCTGCCATATTGATCTGACCAAACAATTATTTGAACACAGAATCTTTTTCAGGGAGTAGACAAACTAACAAAACAAGAAAGGGAACAATTAGAAGAACTGAAGAAGCTTACTTTCCATGGAAAAGGGCGACATGTGAAATGGTAGCTGTCAAGGTTGCAAAGCTCAAGCCGTAAGTGAATGCAAACATGATGCTGAGGTAAAGTTTGCTATAACCATTATAGGCCTCCATATCGATGTCAAAAGTCTTGGCGTTGAGGATCCGAGTGATGTTAAAGGTTTGGCCAGTTGAGTCGAAAGTATGGGAGGAGAAAATGGGGAACCGTTTAGCTTCGAATAAATTGGACCAATACGCAATGGGGAGAACGACATAGACCATCAAGAAGAACCCGATCATGATGTTGACGATGGCATAGGCTGGGTAGGCCAAAGGGCTTCCCAAGAATGCAGCGACCGTGGACCAGTCGAGGCCAAACGAGCCCAAGCCAAGGCCGTGGAGGCCGGAGCCGATTTGCTGGGCCCTGATCGATTTAGTCCATATCAAGCAAACAACAGAGAAGGCAGATAATGAAGGGACAAAATAGCCTGGAATCACATAATAAGCAAAGCTTGCTATGAAAGCCATGAGGAAAAATTGGAGTCTTGTGAGTCCTCCCTTGGGTCTCCTTTCCTTCTCATTCAAAGCCCTGGATGTTACAGAAGTTAGTAATGCCAAAAAAAAGAAAAAAAAAACAAAAAAAAACATTGTATTCCAGGGAGAACGGAAGCTAAAGATTACGCATTATGAAAGATAAAAAGATAAAAGAGAAAAGAAAATACCTGAAAAGAGAGACCTGTACAAGGTTTGACGGCCACCACATATAGGGAGAGTCTACCAGATATTTTCTGAACAAACCAGCCCAGCCATACCCAAGCATCTGAAATATATTCGATTAGAAGAAACTTATTTAAGAGATTTAGGCCAACGCCCATTCTACACATTTATACACATTTTATTTTCATTCATGACATACGGCAATCATCATTGGCTTACAAATGGACCCGTTGCATGCGCATATATTATGTGCTAAACATATGCCCTAGAGCAAAGATGGTCGATAAACACTCTTAGGTGGATAACTTCCTTGGTAAACAAACATATAGATAGTGTTTGTCCAAGGAGAGACTACGTGCAATAAGATCTTACCTTGGCAAGTCACGCGGTGTGCATTTACTTTACCACTTGTTTTTATTTTTATTTTAGAAGTCTTATTTATATTATACTTAGGCTTTATTAACCCATCTCATATCATGATTTAAGATAAATCAAGATCTTTGCAATGACATACCTGAGTCGTCTGTGATAGCATGAAAGCTGCCACGATATTAATTTTTTTGTGATAGAAAGCCTTCACTATCGTGACTATGGACAGCGCATATACTCCACCCGCCCCCGAGTTCGCAAAGATAGTGATCAAAACATGTTCTTTCAAACTGAAAGGTCCTGGGTTCAGCGAGAACGACCATTTCGTGAACGGGACCTGGATTGGCTTTGAAGGGAGCATTGCAGCCATCAGTTTTCCTATGGGAAGCACAACAATCTGTGCTGAAACTGAGGAGATATAGAGCTGGTTCGAGCGGTAGCCAAAGAATTGGTTCACAAAGGCGAGGATAACACAAGAGGCTATTCCAAGAAACCAAGTCCTGAATGTCAAAGCGGGCAGCAAAGGGTCATCCGTGGTTGGAACCGTGAGGCGCACCTCTTCGATCGGGCAATCATTGTCTTCGTTGGTTCCTGCACGGTAAGCCATTGAATCCAATCACAAAAGTAGGACAAAAGCTCTGCTGTTTTCCTCATCTGTCACAGAAACATCATTCGTGCAGTTGGTGCGTTGTGTGCCAACCTCCATCACGGTGCATCGAACACAACCCCATTCATACATACGACCCTTACATTTCATGCTCCTTCATTAATTTATATACCAAACTGGCGTATGGTTCAGTCATTGGAAATTCAATAGGAATAAAAAAAGAAAAGAGCACAGAGGGTTGGCATGCTTTTCGTAGTGATGGCGAGAAAAGCATACGAGGGACATCAATGGAGGATTGCAGGTCTTCAGTAGACTTCGAACCAATCACCTCAGAACCTGCCATCTTCTCTCTCTCTCAGCAGTCAATTGAATGGGAAGCCTGTGGGAAACAACTCTCAGGAATCGCTCAATTTAATTATCTATCAGCCGGTTTTCAAGGCTGATTCTTTTCACTTTTACCTATTTATAGAAGCAATAACAGAGATGCAACGCCCTAAATACGCATATTTTCATCTCTGTAATCTGTGAACACACGCACAGTTCGCGTATTTTTCAATTGGTATGATGGTTGTGTTTACTTTCTTTAAGAATCACGGTGTAGCCAGTGAAGAACTAATTACAATCACCGATCAGAAACCCCGAGCTTTAAGGTTTCATTTCTAGGGATTTAAGGTTTCATGAAGATGACGGTTAAAAAACAGGCTGGGAGGATGAGGAATGTTTTAGACTTGCCCAAATTAAGTGAATTGATTGAGCTATCGTTGCTTGAAATTTAAGTGACCTTGCGACTTTCTTCTGTTCAGGAGTGATTTGGTCGGCGTACAAGATTCCGGGACAATGTATTACTCGCATAATAATTGATAAATTCCGATTAAAAAATATGTACTTAACCACATACATATCACCAGAGAAAGGAAAAGAAGAATATACCGAACATGAGTTTAACCCTAAAGAGAGGAACTTTTATACAAAAATTCTTAAAATGTGTTTCAAGCAACCACAATGTCCATTTAATTTAAATCTTCCTAATTAGATCTTATCGATGAAGTCGGAGGGCATTTTTAGGCCCTGTTTGGTTCAGCATTTGGAATGCTCATTTGGGCTCTAAAGTTCCTTAGCCAAATGCAAAGGTGTTTGATTCGTTTTTTTGTGTGGCTTTGACGAGATGCAATTGCATCTCTAAGTGGCTCTAAGGGCCTTTAGCTCAATGTAGCTTTTGAGGCCCTTTGAAAAGTTGCATCTTCGGAATGCAACTTCTGGTATTGTTCATCTCTCCGGTGGAGAAACCGATCGGCCACCTAAATAAAAATAAATATAAAAATAAATATGTTTATATTTTATTTTTATTTTTTATATAAAAATATATATTTATATAGATATAGACATATCTATTTTTTATATATATTTTATGTTTAATAAATATGTTTTATGTTTATATTTTTATATTTTTTATTCAGGCAGTTCGGTTGCCGGATTCGGCGGTTCGGTGGCCGGACTTCAAAAAAAAAATATAAACATATTTTTGCTTTTTTAATTTAATAAAAATTAATTACAAATGCAAATTTTATCAAACGGTATTTTGGCCAAAGTTATTTCTTAATGCAAATTTTACCAAACGATATTTGCATTTCGAAAAACCCCATTCACCCAAAGGTATTTGCATTTTTGCAAATGCATTTCCTAAAAGCCGAATCAAACGGCCTTAGTTCAGTCATTCAATAGCTTCTTCAATGATGAAAAAGTTTCTTATTGTGTGGCCCACTTTTCAGGTTTTTCCTTTCCTTTTTTATCTGCAACGACGATGGCTTCTCTCTCTTTTTTCTATTTTTCTGCTCGCTCCTCTCCTCTCTCCTTCTCCCTCCGGCGCTCTCCCTTGTGAAAAATGAAGAACAGAATACAAGATGCAAAAGAGAAAAGACTTCTGTTTTTGCTTGAATCGAAGTACTGAATCATGTATTCACTGAGAGCTTTCTTCTATTTCTTCTGTAATACAATCTCATTTCATCTCTCTCTCTCTCTCTCTCTATCTATACTCTGTTTTCTGTATATTAAGAACAGAGTAAAGTTGCAGTTTATATACATGACTTAAGGAAGAAGACGATGGAGTTTTTAACCGACTTAACAACTTGATTCCTTATCTAACAAACTAACCGTCCTAATGTATTAGAGCACGTGCTTTTCCTCTAAGTCTTCGAACAATCTCTATCTTCATGTTGAACATGAGTTCTGACTTCACCATCTTCTGTACTTCTTCCTCATTGCCACGAGCATAGCATCAGCAGAATTCTTCAGTCAGTGCAGAATTCTTCAGTGATGAGCTTTGTTTCCAATCTCTTTTTTCCTTATGCATTTCCGCAGATCCTTTCTTCAAAACACTATCTTTAACATCCCTCACCTGCATGTACAATGGCTCCAACTTCTCCCTCTCTGTCGTCGCCCTCAAGCTGCCGCCGCTGCCTCTTTACTATTATTCCCTCTGATGGCCACCAAGGAGATATCGCCAAGATCTGAACTGTTTTAGGGAATCTTCGCCCGTTTGCAAGGAGTCGCCGTGTGCTCGTGCATGAGCCAAATTACCAGATTGAAGGAGTGACTATGTGAATATCTATTTTCAAGCACAGGGCATCCATCTTTGCATAAAGTAATTATAATGGTTTAGGACTCTGAGTTACGAGCAGGGAGTGGTCGCTGTATAGGTAATGTGTTGGGTTTTTCTTTTGTATACAACAAGGGGTTTTTGTGTAGGCATTTCTGTCTATAATTAAATCATTATATCTTTTCACATTTTACGGCATCTCATATTGAATGAAACAATTGCACATACTATCCAACTTACATAAATTCTTTACATGAAATTTAGACCCATTTGTTGCCGGCTTATATGCCTAGAGCCTTCAGAAAGTATTATGCTGCTCATTATAAAGTCACTAGTGTATAAAATGGAATAATATTACTTGAGCACTTTCTGGCTTTTCTCATTGCATTCAACATGGATTTTCATAAAGGAAGAAAATGAAAGTGGGCTGAGTTGGTTATTCCGTACATGGGCTTGGACTAGGCCATCTATGAACATTCAGTTTCTGGGTTCCCAAAGAGCAAATGTTCGTCAACTTGAACTGTCTCTTCTCCTTCAACATGTTTGGCTTTCTGAACTCTAAATATGGACATTATCATCTGAGGGAACATGACAGTTTTAAACCTTTACATAGCATTTCCCACCCAAACTTTACATTGTAACTGGACAGTCCTCAACCACAATTCCAGGTGCTGTAGGACAAGAAGCCAACGCGCAATGATCATCATTCATAAGTCCCCACCATTCAGGGCCACTAATGTCGTTTGATTGCAGGGAGAAATAGAGCAGCACTCCCAGGAAGGCGACTCCGGCATCCAGAGCAGCTGACAGAACATAGTTATAGCGAGCCCACCACCCCCTGTACCTTTTGTAAATATAGAAGTTGAAGAAGAGTCCCACTGCACCCCAAGACAAATAGTGCACAGGTTTTGCTGGTGGCATCATCTGTGTAGCTCCTAGGAGTACTGGCATGTTCACGTACGGAATCCACTTTTGGTTGGGGAATTTTCGCGACAGGTACCAAACGGGCACTGGAGCGAGAAATCCAATGAGGAAGAACCAGTTCATCTCGGGGTAGATCCCAAGCTTCGTGAACATTCGTAGTGGTCCGATGACTCCCCAAATGATCGAAGCACTGTAGAAGACATCGTCTCCGGGGCACGTCCAAGGGCTTCCCTCTGGTAGGAGAGATGAGTCACAAATGTGTTCTACGGTGGTGAGAAGCCACCATGCCGTAAAAAAGTAGACACTTGATGCAATAAGAGTCCCCACCAACTGTAGCATGGGAAATTCACAATCTTATGGGTCGGTTGAAAGTATGTTGCTCCAATTAAAAGTTCTATCTATATATTACCTGAACGAGAAACATTGATTTAGGAGGGATCTTCATGTAATGACCTAATTTGAAGTCTGATAGAAACGAGAGAGCTTGGCTCATACTGATGTACCCATATGTCTTAAATGCTACATTAGCAAGAGGCTTCCCTGGATACATATACCCTATGACCAACTCTGTGATCACATTCAACCCCGGTGGCTGCAAAAATGTAATTCATCTTGAGAAATGATTTTCAGCTCAAAGATTCAAATTCACAATCTCGCGTTACTAGATATATATAAATTACCGAGTTTGTTGTGGCCGCAATTATTCCAATAGGTAAAGTGAAGAAAAATGCCATCCCGCACGCAAGCAGAACTCCCCACCACGGCAGTTGGAGCTGCTTGTCGAATCCTTCACATGTCCACATGGCAAGTCCCACCATCAGAATCAATATTATGTGAAACCACCACTGAGGTACCGCTTCATAGTTCTCCTTCATTATTCGTGTGTGTACATCCCCTAGGTGACCCTGCAATGTTTGCGTCGTTTTCTTCCACATCTGCCATATTGATCTGACCAAACAATTCGTTGAACACGGAATCTTTCTCAGGGAGTAGACTAACTAACAAAACATTAAAGGGAAACAGAAGGAAGAACTGAAGAAGCTTACTTTCCATTAAAAAGGGCGACATGTGAAATGGTAGCTGTCAAGGTTGCAAAGCTCAACCCATAAGTGAATGCAAACATGACGCTGAGGTAAAGTTTGCTATAACCATTATAGGCCTCCATATCGATGTCAAAAGTCTTGGCATTGAGGATCCGAGTGATGTTATAGATTTGGCCAGTTGAGTCGAAAGTATGGGAGGAGAAAATGGGGAACCGTTTAGCTTCGTATGCATTGGACCAATACAGAATGGGGAGAGCAACATAGATCATCAAGAAGAACCCAATCAGGGTGTTGACAATGGAAAAGGCTGGGTAGGCCAAAGGGCTTCCCAAGAATCCAGCGACCGTGGACCAGTCGAGGCCAAATGAGCCCAAGCCAAGGCCGTGGAGGCCGGAGCCGATCTGCTGGGCGGTGATCGATTTAGTCCATATCAAGCAAACGAAGGAGATGGCAGATATAGAAGGAATAAAATAGGCTGGAATCACATAATAAGCAAAGCTCGCTATGAAAGCGATAATGAAGAATTGGAGTCTTGAAGATCCTCCTTTGGGTCTCTTTTCCTTTTCATGCAAAGCCCTGGATGTTACAGAAGTTGGTAATGCAAAATAAATAAATAAGTAATGTTATATTCCAAGGAGAATGGAAGCTCAAGATTATGCATTATGAAAGATAAAAAGAAAAGAGAAAAGAAAATACCTGAAGAGAGAGACCTGTACGAGGTTTGAGGGCCACCACATATAGGGAGAGTCTACTAGGTATTTTCTGAACAAACCAGCCCAGCCGTACCCAAGCATCTGAAACATATTCGATTTTCATAAACTTATTTAAGATAAATAAGCCGATACCCATTCTACATATTATACACCTTTTTTATTTGCATTTATGACATACAGTAATCAGTTGGCTACAAACACAAATGGTACAAATGGATCCATAACATGGGCATATAGTGTACCATGATTCAAGATAAATCAAGATATATATAAGGACAAACCTGAGTAGTCTGTGCTAGCATGAATGCTGCGATAATATGAATACCCTTGTGATAAAAAGCCTTGACAATTGTGATTATGTGGATCGCATAGACTCCACCTGCCCCCGAGTTCGCAAAGATGGTGATCAGAACATGTTCTTTCAAATTGAAAGGTCCTGGGTTCAGCGAGAATGACCATCTCGTGAACGGGACCTGGATTGGCTTCGAAGGGAGCGTTGCAGCCATCAGTCTTCCTATGGGAAGCACAACAATCTGTGCTGAAACTGACGAGATGGAGAGCTGGTTCGAGCGGTAGCCAAAGAATTTGTTCACGAAGGAGAGGATAACACAAGAGGCCACTCCAAGAACCCATGTCCTGAATGTCAAAGCGGGCAGTGAAGGGTCATCCGTGGTCGGAACAGTCAGGCGCACCTCTTCGATCGGGCAATCATTGTCTTTGTCGGTTCCTGCACGGTAAGCCATTGAATCCAATCACAAAATCAGAACAAGATCTCGCTGTTTCCCTCGTCAGTTTCAGGAACATCATTCATGGGGTTGGTGCGTTCTTTGCCAACCTCGTCATGGTGCATCAACAACAATCCCATCCGTGCATACAACCTTTACAATTCATGCTCTTTCATTCATTCATGTACCAAACTGGCGTATGGTTCAGTCCTTGGAAAGTTGACATGAAAAAAAGAAAAGAAAAGAGCGCAAAGAAAAGGAATGCTTTTCACGGTGATGGCAAAGAAAGCTTACGAGGGACATCGATGGGGGATTGCAGGTTTTCCGGAGACTTCGAACCAATCACCTCAAAACCTGCCATCTCCTCTCTCTGCTCTCTACCGAATGGGAAGTTTTTTTTGTCAAATAACTCTCGGCAGTCCTATTTATATAAGAAATCGACTCTAGGGAATTACCAAACAAAATATTCTATCAATTCTCCGGAGTCCCGTTTCTTTTTTTTTTAAAGGCTGAATCTGCCATCTTCTCTATATAAGGAAGCATCATCAAAGGTGCAAGGCACAGAATCCGGTACTTCCATATTTGTAATTTGTGTATCCGCGTGCAGTTCGCGTCACTGTTCAATTGGGACGATGGTCGTTTTGCTTTCTTTCCTGACCTGGAGATGCAGTAAGAATCTCGGTGTAGCCAGTGAAGAACTAATTAAAATCACCGATAAAAACGAGAAGCTTTGGTAGATAACCGGTTCGCGTACGAAACGGGTGGAATGATTCCCGTTCTTTAGGCCACATTCATTTCTAGGAATTTTAAGGTTTCATGAAGGAGGCGGTTAGAAAACAGGCTGGGATTGATTTGACTCGACCGAATTAGGGAATTGACTGAGCTGTCATCGCTTGAAATTTGAGAGACCTTGCCACTTTCTTTTGTGCAGGAGTGATTTAGCTGGCATACGAGCATCAGTGACTACTTATTTACTTGCATAATAATTGATAAGATTCCAATGAAGAAACTATACATGGCCATATACATTCACTAGAGAAAAAAGAGAATATACCGAATTCATATTTAACCCTAAAATAGAGGAACTTTTAAATGAAAGTTCCTCAAATGTGGTTTAAGCAACCACGATGTCATTTAATTTAGATCGTCCTAATTAGATATTATCGATGAAGTTGGTGAGCATTTAATTCAGTTCTATAATAGCTTTTCCATTGATGAAATTTTTTCTTAATTGTGGTTATTAAAAGTTTAGTTCATTCATCTATTCAAAATTATGACCCATCTTTTATTAGTGAATTTTCAATTATACGTAGAACCTATTGTAGATATAGTAACTGAAATTAATAGAATCAGTAGAACTTTTAATTGCATAACTCATATATCAGAGCAAAATATAAGTATTCGTTTTCTTTGTATATGCGATCTATGCGGGAGCTTTAATAAAGAGTTATCAATGGAGCTCATGGATTAGGGTGCATTTTATTAAGATATTCTACATAGCAGTTCTCATAGTTTCAAACGAGAATTTGAAGTGTCATCATTTTATGAAAATAAAGGCTTTAAGTGGATCTTATTTTAGATCGAGGCTTGAAGTGGTTATGCCTGTTTGAATTAAGGGCCTGACTTCTTGATTGGTTAAGGGCATTTTTGTCATTTATCTTCTTTTTTTTTTTTTTTTTTTTCCCTTTTTTTTTTTTATTTCCTTTGTCCTTTTATCTTTTTTTTTTTTTTTTTCTTGTTTTTGGTTTTTTGTTTGACCACCGACAAAGCCCAAAGAGGGCTGCGCGTAGAGGTGAGCATGGTTTTAGATTAGAATGCGGAACCTAATAATCAAATCGGTAGGAACTTATAGGTTCCACATTCCAAGGTATATAGGATAGGTCACAGATTCTAAAGAATGAGGAACCTGTTTCGACAAATAGATTATGGGTTCTTAGTTGGAGGAATTTAGAGCCCGTAACCTGTAAGCCATAACTTAGAACTTGGAATAAGTTTTAATATTTTTCTTTGTTCATATCTTCGAATAATCTTGTAATATTTCATGTCATTCGATGATGAGTATATAATTTAGAAGCACTAGTCCGATCTTTCATTTTATTATTGAGACTTTTACTTTATTAATATTCGTATTTTTTGTATATTTAAATATAAATTATGGTCAATGACTTATTGCAACAAGTGGTGGTCATTAAATATTTTAATTCATTGTAATCGTTCAATTAATAATATAGGTGAAACCTGGATAGACCTTAAAACTAACCTTAGAACTTGTCACAAGGTAGGTTCCGGGTTTCAAAAATTGAAGAATCTGTTTCAATAGATAAATCCTAGATTTCAAGTGGAACTTATATAGAACCTAGAATTGCTCACCTATAGCTAAGCGAGGTTGATTTGATGTGGGCCACTCTTGCTGGCCACAAGCGAGGGATGGCCTCGCCTTAGGGGAGGCTGCCCTTGCGACCAAAGGCGAGGCCATCCCTTGCTATGGGCAAGGGTCGCCTCATCAGCAATCGATGAGGGTCAACCTCACTTGGGGCAGGCGAGAATAAAAATAATAAAAAATAATAAAAATTAGTTTAAAAATTAAAATTAATTTGGATGAGAACACCCTTTAATCGATTAGAATATTTAGCTAGTTGGCGATTGGCGAGATCTAGCCCTTGTTTAAAACAACCATAGTCACTTCATGCCATTATTTGAAACAATCATGACCATTTCAAATCTTTATTTGACACAAGGTTCTCTTTGGGCCATTATTTAAGAAAATAAGAACACTTCGTGCCATTATTTAGAATTTTCCCTAGCCTAAAATAACATGATTATTGTGAATGTTAGAGATAATAAGCGATTTCTTTAAGATAGTTTTTTATATTAGAGATAATTAAATGGTTTCATTGATTTTTCATATCCCTTAAGATTGTGTGTATATCTCTCTTTAATTAGCTAGATTAATATGCTATTATAGATGGAAATTTAATAAAACTTATTTAGAGGCTCACATATTCTTCTTGAATATATATTGAAATATACACAAAATTCCTTATTTCACATTTCAGCATCATTATTCTTAACTACCCCCAATAAACAATATCAATCAAGAGATAATTAGGGATTTCTAGAGAAATCCCTATTTAATCAAATATATAAACAATCAAAATATAAATTTTTGAACCGGTACTATGCCCTGTAAAACATTAATTTCTGTATTTTCGTTCATATAAATCCCTATTTAACAGAATGATGATTTTTTTTTTATCTTTGGGTTGTGCAAACCAAATAGAATGATGACTTTGGTTGTACGAAGCTTGAAACTAAGTGGATTTATAGAGTAGTATCAATCTATCATTCACACACGTTTGCTAATTAGAGGAAAAGCGACATCAATTGAAAGAGAGTCAAATTCGAAAAAAAAGAAGAGTCAAATCGGAGTTAGCACATGTTCTTAAACATGAAGAAAATTGAAGCCAGGACCCGGACTCACCTATGATTTCTGAAGTGCGCCTGGGTCGGAGGTGGTTTCTTTTCGGATCGCAAAAAGATGGCCGATGCCTGGGCAACTGCATTTGCTGTCGCGAATCTGTTGCGATGAGCGCCACAGCGAGGGTGACCATCGCCCATATCTATTCCGAGGAAGACCGTTGGCCAAGTCTTCTCTCAATCTCCTTGACATCTCTTTGTCTGTGCATTGCAGCCGCAAGAGACGGCTTCACTTGAGCCCGGCGAGGGGCCAACGCCTGCTGTGTCGCCGCCGCAATAAGCATTGCCGGTGCTACCTCCCTGACCCTACCCATAAATTTACTAATTTCTGTGTTCCTTTTATTGAAATTTTCTTGTTTTCATATTTTCGGGTAATTTATCAAGTTTTATAAATATTAAAAGAATTTCACGCTGGCATTTAAGGGCTGTTAATGGCCATGTTGACAATTTACTTATTATTTTAATGGATCAACCGACTTGAAGAGAAAAAAGCTACTAATTTAACTACACAATTAATTTAAATAAAAAAAATTTCATGGACCCGATTGAACATTTTGTAACTATTCAAGGACTAGTGGATTCGACCAAAAAAAAGAGGACTAGCGGTCCTCTATCTCTTTAAATGATGATGAATGCTTGAAAGAAGATAACGACTCAAAATAAAAGAGAATAATTGTTGACACCTAAATTTTGGCGACCCGTTTAGTTATTTATTGCATTAAAAAATTAGGGGTTAATTTCATCTCTGAAAAAATAGTTAATTGCATAGCATATAGTTTTAGGTGCATTTATTTTAATTTGCATTTACATTGGGCAGGTGACGGATGGGTTCGAATTAATGCTTCAGAAACTTTAATTTGATGAGTTGAGCTAAGCCCACGAAGAGAGCAAATTGGCCCAAGCCCATATCCCTAGGAAGATTTTACAGATTTATCTTGGTGAGATTTCAATTCAAAAGCAAATATTATGTTTGGAAAGGCAAATATTGCGTTTGAAAAAGAAATTTTTGTGGATATGGTTTTGGAAAATTAAAAACCCTAATCCGTGGCCTATAAATAAATTAATATGCGTAGGGTTTTGAGGTGGGGGGCCACACATTGATACATACGGCACATAGAAAGAGATCGGCGGACTTTATTCTCAAGAGCACATAGAGATACACGTGAGTCAAGAAACAAAGAGGAGAAGTTGTTGGAAATATGAATTGATAACTTAGGAAATACTGATCCTGAGTATCAATGATTGATTCAATTAATTGGTAATTGACTTGGTAAAATAGGAATTATAATCGATGTATATTTTTCATTTATTTCTTTCTTGTTTTACACTTTACCATTGTATTACAAATAGTGTAATGGTCATGTACAAGAGATATACACAGAAATACAAAACTTCTTTTTCCTTTCCTTTTCTGTCATGGTATCAAAGCACTCAATTCTGGCCTAAGCTTCCGCATCTTGAAATTGCTCTTCGGTTCTTCTCTGGTTTGCTATTGCGACTTCAACCCTGCAAAACAAACCAGCCACCAAATAGAATTTTCTTCTTTACTGTGCTAAGACAAACCTTGATAAAAACATCCAATGGAGGAATCCTCCAACTCGCCCCACCAAGTCCCAAATCCAGCACTAGTCGAGTCAATAGAAAAGGGTGGTATACCTGCTCAATCATCAGTCACAGCTTCATCGGTACCTGCTCAACCATCGGCTACGACTCCTTCTGCTGCTTTCCAAATACAAGGAACGATCCAGTGGCCACACCTCGGCTGGTATGCCTTTCAAGGCCAATGGGGCGCCGGGTCAAGCAATGTGTGGGCGCAACAGAACTTACCTGGACAAGGGAACGAACCAGGCTTTGAAGTCCGACTCGAAGAACATTGATCTTCTTGGGAAAACAACCCACATGACCGATCGGGTTCGACCAGAACGGGTCCTGGATCCGGACCTGTCCCAACGGATCCCTACTCGTTTCCACAACCCGGTTTCCAACCCGGATTTCTGCCCTACGCGTTTCCATTCAACGGCAGCCGTCCCGAGCCCGGAGATCCCCTTCACACGTCGACGGCCGACGGACCGGAGCTCCGACTCATCAGCATCCAGCTCACCGGACAGAACAACTACAACTCTTGGGCCCGAGATCTCCGGTGAGCACTTGTGACGAAGGATAAAGATGGATTTGGACAGCACCATTCCTTTTTCCGACAGACGAGCGACTGCAGCGTTTTTGGAGAAAATGTAACCAATTGGTTCGTACTTGGATAGGAAATTGTCTTGCTCTGGATGTTGCGGTAGGGTTACCTCCGACCGAAGATTCGAAAACCTTTTGGGCAAACATACGAGAGATGTATGGATGTCTTGATCCGGCAAAGCACTTCACTATCACCTAAGCGATCTCCGAACTAAAGCAAGGGAATCAATCGGTCACAACCTACTTCAATCGGCTCTCGGGTCTCTGGAATGAGCTTGAGGTGGCCAAAGAACGTCTTGAGGGACCCAAAGCAACGCTGGAACAATACCGCAAAATCAAGGAACGGGAGAAAATGACTCGTTTTTTACTCATATTGAACGACACGTACTCACCTTTTCGATCGCAGATCTTGGTGATGGACCCGTTACCTTTGCTCGGCCGAATCTACCAACTGGCAGTCCTAGAGAAAAGCCAGTGGCAAGCCGCGACCGAGCATGGTAGAGCCGGCGAAGGAGTCGCACTTGCTGCCCTTCAAAATAGTCTTCAACCCGGAGAGACGCCGCATGGAGTTCACGGCAGTCGTGGGATGGTCGGAGGAATCGAGGGTTTCGGGCAAGAAGGGGGCGGACGACTTGGGTTTTCTGCTGGAGTAAGTGGCAACCCTAAAATGAATGGCTGGGATGGAGGCAATCTGGACGGCTACGATTTGATCCGCCCAATGGAATCAAACGGTCCACATTAGAGGAGATCGGATGGCTCTTACTTGTTCGCTAGCCCAACTGAATCGAATGGGCCTTATTTGGCCACGACAGCACTCGCATATAGGGCATCCGGAGGCCCACGAAATGCCATGTCATCCTCCAAAAATACTGGGCAAAATTCAAAAATTAAGGGTAAATACTGTGAATATTGTAAGCGTCCTCATCATACTATTGATACATGCTGGAAATTACATGGAAAGCCAGGTGATAAGAAGGAAAAAGAAATTGCTGCTTACTAGGTTTCGGCATGAAGAACTGATGGGGCAATTCAAATAATTACCCAAGATCAGTATCAGAATATAATGAAGGCATTAAATCAGCTGGCAACGAACAATAAGGTTGCGAATTTTTCAAGTAATTCTTTACACTAGGAAAATTCAATATCAATTGATGCATGGATAGTTGATTCAAGTGCCAGTGATCATATAGTTTGCAATGAACGGCTGTTTTCTAGTATTCAAAAGAGACCACATTCTTCAGTATATGTACGTCTCCCGAATGGAAATACCACTCATGTTACCAAAATTGGTACTATCCACCTAAGTCCAGACATTATTCTCAAAATGTCCTATTCATTCTTGATTTCGAGTTCAATCTCCTATCAGTCTCAAAAGCTTGTGAGGATAACTCTTGTCGTGCCATATTCAATCGCAACGATTGCTTTTTTCAAGACTTTTTGACTGGCAAACTGATGGGCTTGGGTAGTGCAGCGAAAGGGCTGTATTTTTGGAGTGATCCTCAAAGGAACTTTGAACTGTTGAATAAAAGCATTTCTTGTAATGCTATTGCTAGTAATAATTCTTATTTTTCATCAGCAATTGGGTCATACTACAAAATTCCCTTATCCTAAATGTCAAATTTGCCCATTGGCAAAACAGTCTCGGTCACATTTTCCAGCTAGCACATCTAGATCAACCAGTGCTTTTTCCTTACTTCACATGGATATTTGGGGACCTTACCACACTCCACATCGTGATGGGTCTCGTTTTTTCTTAACCATTGTTGATGATTATACTCGAGCTACTTAGGTTTTCCTCATGCAATCCAAGAGTCAGACTTTTTCAACACTGTCGAATATCCAATCTCTCATTAAAAATCAATTTGACAAACCTATCAAGAAGATTCGAACTGATAATGGACGTGAGTTCTTTTCTGCGGAATGTGAATACTTCTTGTCTTCTCAAGGGATTTTACATGAGAGTTCATGTAATTATACACCTCAACAAAATGGGGTTGTCGAAAGAAAACACCGCCACCTCTTAGAGGTAGCTCGAGCCCTAAAATATCAAGCTTCCATACTTGAAGATTTTTGGGGTGATTGTGTAGTCATGGCCGCTTATTTGATCAATCACATGCTAACTAGAATTCTCAATGGGCGGACCCCTTTTGAATTACTTTATGGAAAGCAACCAGTAATTGATCATCTTCGAGTTTTCGGATGTTTATGTTATGCGGCGACTCTGGGCTACCGAAGTAAAATGGATCCTCATGCCATTCGGTGTGTTTTTATGGGATATCCTCTGCTGCAGAAAGGCTACCGTGTCATGGAGATTTCCACAGGAAAATTCTTTGTTAGCAGGGATGTCACTTTCCATGAAGATATTTTTCCCTTTCGAGAAATTGCGTCGATGTCTTCCACTTCAGAGTCAGAATCGTCGACCTTTCTTATCAGAAGAAGATCTCACTGTTCAGCATCAGTATGTATTTATTACACCAGAACAGCATATGCCTGCAATTAACCAAGACATCGGTTCACCGGTACATTCCCTTGAGGAAGATCCTCCATCACATTCTTCAATGACCTCTTCGCCGATGATTCTCTAAAGTTCATCTCCTGTATTATTAGAAGAAACTAGAACTGAGCAGCCTCGACGTTCTGGACGTCACACTCGACCTCCTACATGGACAAAAGATTATATATGTCATACATTGGATAGTCCAGGTACACAGTATCCAGTATCATCTTATGTCTCATTTAGTAGACTGTCACCAGAACATATGTGCTGCATTAGTAGAATTTCCGAAGAACAAGAACCGTCATCGTACTCTGAAGCAGCACATGATCCTAAATGGCAACATGCTATGGAAGCTGAACTCAAGGCTCTAAATGAGAATCACACTTGGGACATTGTCCCATTACCGATAGGACGAAAACCTATTAGATGCAAATGGGTTTACAAAATCAAATTTAAGGCAGATGGATCCATTGAGCGATACAAGGCCCGTTTAGTTGCGAAAGGGTTCACGCAACGAGAACGCTTTGATTATCATGAAACATTCTCTCCTATGGCCAAAGAGGTCATTGTTCGCTCTTTCTTATCCATTGCTGCTTTTTGCAATTGGCCTTTACATCAAATTGATGTTAATAATGCTTTCTTATATGGCGATCTGGATGAAGAGATTTACATGGATCTTCTGCAGGGATTACGCAAACAGGGGGAGTCTCATGTATGTCATCTGCGCAAATCCTTATATGGACTCAAACAAGCTTCTAGGCAATGGTATGCCAAGTTCACTGCTGCTTTAACCAACACAGGTTTTCACCATTCCAGGCATGATTATACTTTGTTCACATGGACTTAAGGTACTTCATCAATTTATCTTCTTATATATGTTGATGACATTCTTATCATGGGGAATAATGAATTGGCTATTGCAAAATTCAAAAGCTATATACATTCCACTTTCCATATCAAAGACTTGGGATCTCCAAAGTATTTTCTCGGCATTGAGATAGCTTGGTTTGACAAAGGAATATCTCTAGTCAAAGGAAGTTCATTATGGAAATAGTCTCTGAAGCAGGATTGTCAGGATGCAAACCGGCAGTTATACCGATTGAGCAGAATGTAAAATTAACGACACATGAGTATGATTCGAGTTCATCTTCTTCCATTGAGGATTCACTACTTGAAGATCCATCAGTAAATCAACGACTTGTTGGGAAACTGATTTATCTGATGATGACAAGACCAGATTATGCTATGCAGATACTCAGTCAATTCATGCACAAGCCGAAACAGTCTCACACGAATGCAGCCTTGAAGGTGGTAAAATACTTGAAGGGATGCCTAGGACTTGGCATTTTTCTATCTCGAGATTGTGACATGAAAATGATGGCATATTGTGATACGGATTATGCCACTTGTCTGATGACGAGAAGGTCCATCACTGGTTTTTGTATCAAACTTGGAAAATCTCTTATCTCGTGGAAAACAAAGAAGCAGTCAATCGTATCTCTATCATCAGCAGAATTAGAATATCGAACTATGGCAAAAACTGTTTGTTAAATAATCTGGATACGAGGATTGCTTGCGGACCTTGGAGTACAAGTTGATGGATCCAGTAAGTTATTTTGTGACAATGATGCTGCACTCAAACTAGCAGCCAATCCAGTGTTTCACGAGAGGACTAAGCATATAGAAGTCAATTGTCACTTCACTCGAGACAAGATTCGAGAAGGGATCATTACAACGAGAGGAATAGGAAGTGCAGAGCAACCTGCAGACATTTTTACCAAACCATTATACCAAAGACAACATGCCTACCTATTAAGCAAGCTTGGTGTCCTTGATATATATAGGCCATCAGCTCGAGGGGGAGTGTTGGAAATATGAATCGATAACTTAGGAAATACCGACCCTGAGTATTAATTGATTGATTCAATTAATTGGTAATTGACTTGGTAAAATAGGAATTAGAATCGATGTATATTTTTCATTTATTTCTTTCATGTTTTACACTTTACCATTGTATTACAAATAGTGTAATGGTCGTGTACAAGAGATATACACAGAAATACAAAGCTTCTTTTTCCTCTCCTTTTCTGTCAGAAGTCCTGCACATGGACCAAGAGAAATCGTGAGTGCAGAACTTGAATAATACTCACGGCCAAAACAGGGAGAACACGTGTTCTGCCACAAAGAAGATGGCCACTTTCTGATCACGTGGAGAGGGAGAAGAAAAGGCTCGAGGAATTTCACCACAAATCTTCCTCAGTCTTAATCTCTTGTAGCGTGTCCAATGAAGTTCCAGCGGTTTTTTTTATTTTCCTGAGACAACCCCGCCAATCATCCCACATTGAGAATCCAGTCCAGTGTTGACGAGATCTGGAGCCACCTCGTGAACTATCATAGCTCGCCATTGCAAGGTTAACCCGCAAGTCCACTAACCGCTGCTCGCCGTCCCGAAGAACCTGTTACCACTCGACACCGTCCCGACGAGTTGTTGCTGCCCACGCTCGCTATCCCACAACATCAACAACACAAAGAGCTGCGTGTCCCTCCTCGGTGAAGTCCGATCATATCTAAGCCCCATTAACGAAGCCTGGATTTCCTTGAGACAAACCAAGCACATTGGCACCAGCAATTTTCCCCAGAGACGCTTATAGCTTCCTATGAACCCCCGCTTAGCACAGAGACGTGAAGGGAACACGACACATGCAGGACGGGATATGTGATTCATGCCTTGGCTTCTTCTTTGATTAAAATCTTGCCATGTGTATTTTATTTATTTATTTAAGCATAGTCTCATGAATGATCCCATATTTTGATCATCACCATATTGACGTCTTCCCCATTTTTGCATTATGCAACACACGGACACATATACGTGACGTAGGGGTGTCAAGACCCAAACCGAAAACCGAACTGAATCGCGAACCGAACTGAACCGAACCGAAAAAATCGAATTTTTCGGTTCGGTTCGGTTTTCATCAAAAACCGAAAATTTTTATCGGTTCGGTTTTTATCGGTTAACCGAACCACAAAGGCACAAACCGATAAAATCAAATCTAATTCGGTTCTCTCCCGACTTACGTCTCTCAATCCTAGTTTTTCTAGGTTTCCATCTGAGTTCTCTCAATGGCAACAGCGACTGCGACGACGACGGTGGTAGGGACGGCGAGTGGCGACGATCAAAGCCCCTTTCTTCTGCAAGTCTCTCCTTCGTCCCTCTTCCTTTTGCGACGGCGACATCGACGAGCATGTCTGCGCGTGCTCGCTCCGGGACCGCCATCTTCACTTTGCTTACACCTCCAATTTCATCCTCTCGTCCGACGCTTCGCCCTCACCGACTTGGCAATCTCGGCGTTCTTGGAGCAGATCAGGCCCTCCGGCACCGGGACGAGGAACACTGTCTCTAGGACGACCTCGTGCTCGGGGAGCTCGGTCTTGACGTGCAACGGCGGCTTCGGCGATTTCTGGAAGCCCATCGCCATCTTCACTTTGCCGGCTACCATCGGAGGGAGATTCTGGAGCTTGGGTTTTCGGACGATGGTTATAATTACTTGGGGCATTTGAGGGAGATTAGGAATGCGGGTGGGGGTTTCGCTTTCTATCAGAATCCTAAGGCTAGGCTTGATATGGTCTCGAAAGATGTCAAGGTGGGTCTCTTGAATTCATGGTTTTCTCTCTTAATGTCTGCAAATCTTAGTGTTCCGCTTTCTATCAGAATCTGAGGTTGGGATTACAGGGTATGGAAGAAAGGGGTGAGTTTGCGTTTGAGGTTAGTGTAAATGTGCAGCATTTGAGATGTGAGTGTTGCTGCTGCATTAGACTCGGAGTTAATCCGAGGTTGGGATTATAGGGTGTGAAAGAAAGGGATGAATTTTTGTTTGAGGTTAGTGTAAAGGTGCAGCACTTGAGGTGCGAGTGTTCTGCTGGATTAGATTCAGTTTAATCTTAGGTCACTTCTAATCCTCTCTCCACCCTCTCCCTCTATCCGTCTCTCTCTCATGGGTAGTTCAAAACAGAATTATAAGCTAATAGCCACAGAGCATGATTTAATTGATTCTAAATGGAGCACTAGTAGCTAATGGCCTCTCAACTAGTCAACTGTATTGCAAGTTCGCTACCTGCAGTGCAAGGTTGTATTTCTAATCGAGGAAGAACTTAATGCTAAAACCGACTCTTTCCAGGCTGGAAAGGACCTGGAAAGCAGATCTAGAATTTAAATTTTTTGGCGAGAAAAAGAAGAGGGGGGTGTTATGGGATGAGAAAGGTGGAGCAATAGAGATGGACAATATTGCAGATTTAGAGATGTTGCGAAACTTGGTCGATGGTAGCTGGCAGTAGCAGGGGATTTTTTTTTATGTATTACCTTGCTAGTATTCATATTTACCTTGAGAAGAGGGATCTCAGCTCAGTCTTAAGGGGTTAATTTCATTGTGCTGATGGATTATGCCTGTATTTACAGTCATTGTCCTCCTAGCCATCTTCTTTAGACTCAAATGTCCAAATTATGTGGCAAATTGTAATTGTTATCTACATCTCCCATCTCTATATGACCTTCTATTGAAGTGGTTCAACTCGGTGTCCAACTCAGATTCGTATAATGGAGCTCAATTTGAAAGTATTAACAATATATATCCCACGAAATAATTTGAGGGCAAGACTCCAATGCTGCTGAGATTGTGAAAAGATAAACACATTTAAGAACTGGAAGCTATGTTGCTGAATTCTGCGAGTGTTAATTTGACGATAATCTTTCCAAACATGTAAACCATGAGAAAGACTCTAGCGGCATAAATCTCGGGATGATGATTAGTAAATATTGTGATAAAAGTCAACGGGACCAAGTGCAAGAAGCTTTTAGTTTAGTTGTTGTCGATGGTGTCGTTCATGAGTATAGTCCGGGCCACTATAATTCTAGTTGTCTACCTTTGGGATAAGTCTTGATTACCTCTTTCCTATGACAAAGGAGACGTGGATAGAATGCAAATATTGATGACCAAGTGAAAGGAGTATGGAGTGCATAAATAGATTGAAGAAGGCCAGTCTTTGTTTGGTTTCTTTCATGGTGAATATGAACTGATGTGGGTTATATTTTTTTGCAGTGGACCTTCCATCCTTCTATTCTGAAGACCAAAAAAATCTACACTCTTCTTGTCTGGTGCAGGGTCTTAGCTTTTCTTGTTGTAAGTGTTGTTTTCATTTAAATCGTCTCATTTACAGCAGCGTGCGCATTTTTTTTGGATTGGAAGAGTGATCGGGATATCAAATAGGAAAGATCAAGCTGTTAGTTCTTATTGCATTGCTAGTCTTAAACCTTATTTTTATTTTTCGACAAATAATGTAGGCTTCTCAGATTCTTTGGATCATCACATTTTATTCTACACAGCTTCCAAGTCCCAATTATCAGTGCCGTGAGGTAGAGTCTCTCATTTTTATTTTTTTTTATAGAAGTTTGTTCTGGCCATTCACAAATATTTGTCATCTTTTTGTTATTTTGAGTCTTAAGGAATCAAGGAATATTTACTTTGTTTCAGTTGGAGTGCAAGGAATCATATTTGCAAAGCCAAATATACAATGAGCAAATCTTTAATAAGTGAATCTAGCGGTACAAATAGAAGGAAATTGAGATCTATTGTATGGGAACATTTTAAAAGGATAGAAAATAGCCAAGATAAAGCCAAATGTCTATATTGTGAGGCTGTTATTGGTTGTTCTACTACTCAAGGGACTAGTGGGATGCATAATCATTTAGGTAGATGTAAGAATTATCCATATGCGAATGTGGAGAAAAGGCAAAGAAGTGCCTCGAATGAATCTGTTGGGGTTGGTAGTTCTATTTCAGCTGGTCCTTGGAAATTTGATCAAGATGCTAGTCGAAAAGATCTAGCGACGATGTTTATTATTGGTGAACTACCCTTCAAGTTTGTGGAACTTGAGGCATTTCGGAAATTCGTGAGTAGAATCCAGCCAAAGTTTTTCATCCCTTCAAGAAACACATTAAGGGAGGACTGTTACAAGTTATACCTGGAGGAAAAAAGTAAATTGAAAAAATATTTTTCCGATACTTCTCCAAGGGTTTGTCTTACGACTGACACGTGGACTTCATGTACATTATGTGAGATCTTCTCCTTCAAGATTGCAACGGTTTAAGGAGTGCATTTTGCTGGAAAATATTGATTCCCATAATCTTGTATGTTTGGATGTGGAGACTCGGTGGAATTCAACATATCTGATGTTAGAAGTAGCCTTGAAGTTTCGAAATGCTTTTATCTCATTAGATATTCAAGACAGAAGATTTGCTGAAGAGCTTTCCAAGGTGAGAGGGTTGCCTACCGATGATGATTGGGATTATGCCCGTCGATTTCTTCCTTTCTTGAAATTGTTCTATGATGCAACTTTAAAAGTATCGGGCTCTTCTTATGTCACTTGCAATGATATGGCAAAAGATGTCTATGGGATTTATGTGATGATTGATAGATATTGTGGGGATGAGGATAGGAGTTTGCAAGAAGTAGCCAAGAGAATGAAGATCAAATTCAATAAGTATTTTGGCAATGTGAACAACATAAATCTCACATGGTTCATTGCATGTATACTTGACCCTCGACATAAGATGGAGTATGTGAAATGGATGATTAATCAAGTGTATGAAGGCAATCGGGCAGAAACTTTGCGAGATAGAGTGACAAAATCTCTGACATTATTGTTTGAGCAATATCGCACCGGTACATGCCCCCAAAGCAGCATGAGATTAAAGGAGACAAGGATAGTGAACGTTTCAATGTCTCCTGTGGTTGGTGCGGACATTATGACTGCGATGTATCTTAGTCAAACGGGACAAGAATATGTGGAAGAAAAATCTGAATTAGATAAGTATTTGGAAGAAGGATGTGAACGGTATAGTTTCACCTTCGATATCTTAAATTGGTGGAAAGTCAATTATTCTAGATATCCTATCTTATCTTCCATTGCTCGAGATATTTTGGCCGTGCCCATCTCCACCGTAGCATCAGAGTCTGCATTTAGCACCGGAGGTCGAGTACTTGATGTATTTCGTAGCTCCTTGACTCCAATCATGGTAGAGGCTCTTATATGTACTCAAGATTGGCTACGATCCACACCACTTTCACAATCGATCGAGGAGGACTTAGAAGAACTTGAAAATTTCGAGTCAAGTAAGAAAAAAATAATCATGGAATATTTATATCTTTCAATATTACAATTGATATTTCAATTCTCATTTTCATTGTGAATTTAATGCAGAGTTGTCATCTACGACCATGGACTTGAATTCAATAGCAATTTCTCTTGATGATTGAATGTCGTCTTTAAGCTCGAAGAGGTAAATTCATAGTAGCGTAAGGGAGTGAGTGTATGTCTGGACCATTTTCTACCTTTGGTTTTAGATAGAAATGCATACAAGGCCAAGCAAGAGGTTTAGAGTTAGGTGGTAGTGCAGGGATTGCTAACGAAGATGTTTTGATGTCCAAATTGGGTTAAAACCGTAATGATTCAATTGAACTTGAGAATCTAGTCTGGGGTTTGAGCAATTCTGATTTTATTCTGTTCCTATGGTGATGTACCCCTTTCTTCACCTTTGAGGTGGAACTACTTATTTCCCTCTCTTCTTAGATATGTTGAGCTTAAAACAGTCCTGCATGTTCATAGAGAGTGAGTTTCTTCCTTTTCAAGCAATGATGCAAATAGAAAACACAGACGCGAAAGTATATATTGTGACATCAGATTCCTAAGTTGAGATCACTAATTTTATTTCAACTGTTTTGGTTAGGGTATACAAAAGAAAGGAGCAGCATTGTGGTTATTGGGCTTAGCGTGCACACAACTCCTATGGAGATGCGTGAGAAACTTGACATTCCTGAGGCAGAATGGCCTCGAGCCATTGGAGAACTCTGTAGTTTGAATCACAATCACGAAATTCTTCGAGGATTGGAGGGGATTGAGGTCTGAAAGTCACATGGATCTGGGATGTGAAACAGATGCACTAACCCATCTTAACCAGTCCTCTCGCACTTCGGCCTCGGTGTCGGGATTTACTGCTTCGTGCACAGTCATCTGTTTCCTTCGTGGGGTGCATATACCTCAGGGTAGTTCGATGTAATGTTTCTTTTCTACCCGGGTAAGTTTCATGCTAGGCCTTTTGTCCCAGGGATACCGCCTTGTGTAAGATGCTCATCGACTAAGTTCCAATGATCGAAAGTGTCTTATTCTCGAAAGTGTCCGTGAGTTTCTATTACAGCTATGTCTTGTTATCCCCTTTTGGAGGTCCTATGTGCAAAAGATATATTTGATGCTCTTAGTGTGGTTCCGCAACATCTCTTTTTTACCTAAATATATCATTGCTTGGACCCTCCATCAAAAGCCTTTGAGCTAAGAAAGGTCTCCTCCACCAAGAGTGGCATTTTACCTATGACAACATGAAAGAGAATCGAGGAACCCCCTAAAGCAGCGCGTAGCCGAAAGAGGACGGACGAAAAGACAAATTCGGCACCCTAAAGCAAGCCTTTTCTATTTCGGGTTTGATAAAGAAAGGGTGAGTCTATGGCCGGGAGGCATCGCTATTGGATCGAAAAGTGAAAAATTATAATCGTTCGAATCGAGATTAGATCTTGGCCGAGGCTTGTTATATTTCAATTAAATGGTAAAAGATTGTAAGGATGTCTAGATGATCGCAATCATTGACTGTGTAAGTCGTGTTCGGAGGTAGAGAGAGAGTACCATGCGTGACATCTATATTTATGGTAAGCCGTCCCAAAAAAAAAAATCGAAAACCAAAAGTTGAAAACCGAAAAACCGAACCGAACCGAACCATTTCTCATTCGGTTCGGTTCAAGAATTTTTCCCCGGTAAAAACCGAACCGTTTACACCCCTACGTGGACGTAGCAAAGGGTCTTAGTGGACTAGAGACGACCGTGAAGAGGATTACATGGAAAAAGCTCGCGGACGATCGTGAGGACTTCGGGCACACCAACAAAAATCCTGCCTTATCTCACCGAATTCTCACCGCAAGCCCCTCCGTGGACGACCGCCATCCACCGCCCTGTTGCCCCGATTGCGATCCCTATCCGATTGCGCAAAGTCCAAATTTGGAGGCCAATATTCGGATTAGGTAAAATTTTTGTCTAATTTGATTTGCGAATATTCCGTTTCTTTATTTTAAATATCTCGATGCACATGATCGAGGTTCATGATAGTCATATTTGCAATTCAAGTTGCCTCTCTAATTAGGGATTGACAGTCCGATTTTCGCGTCTAAAATCCGACTCACAATCTCTTGCAAAAATCAACAATCCAATCTCAAGCCCGAGATTTGATTCGCAATTTAATTTTAAAATTGGTCAACCCGATCTCATGCACGAGATATGGTTCACCAATTTTTGGATATCAATTGTTTGATTTGCTGTGGTGTTGGTCGAGTCAATTTTATTTTCATGAAAAAAAAATCAAAAAATTGAATTAGGATTAGGGTTTGTTTTTTTTTATTATCTTGCATATTTAGAATAGAGATTTTATTTTGAAAAAATATAAAATGAAAAAATGCATTCATTTAGGTTGTTAGTTTTTTTATTTAAATTGCATGTTTAATTATGTGTTAATTTTAATTTCGAATTTCATAAAAGAAATGGAAAAAATTAGAATTAGGGCATTCTTTGCACGTCATTGCATATTAGATAGAATTGCATGTTTAATTTTAGGTTTAGATAGATCTTTAGATGAATTGCTTGATAGGTTTTTTTTTAAATGCATGTTTAGAAAGCATTTAGAATAGATAGCATTTCGCTTGAGTTAGATTTTTATTTTTGGTAATTTAAATTACGAATTTTCGTTAAATAAAAAATAAAAAAAATCATGTGCACGTCATATAGAATTAGGTTCATGAAATGCATGTCATTTAGTGATTCTTGCTAGGTTCATTTAATCAGAAATTGCTCGTCATTAGAATTAGGTCATTTTTGTTAATTTAGATTGCATATTTAATTATTGCATATTCATTAAAAAAAATCACAAAAATTTTTACTTATTCATATAGTTTAAGACATTTTGCCATGCCATATAATTTCATATTAGGTTAGAAGCACTGCATTGCATTGCATATGGACTATATTCTCGTTAAAAAGCGAAACAAAAAATGAGTGATGGCGTATTAATTAGAAATCATATTTAGAACTGTTGATATGAATTATGATTTAACATTGCAGATACTTTCGTTGCTTTGAGGTAAGTTTTGCAATTTATTTATTGCTTTACTTGGGTGTTTTATTGGTGGTTTGCGCACTCGCATGATAACATCACATGTTAGAGAGATAAATTAAAATCAATTTAAGCTGCTTGCTAAACATTTTTTTACAAAAAGAGAAAGGTACCGAAAGGGCATTAGAGAAATCTAGCGTAATCAAGTCCTCGAACTCATAAATCTCTGGTTCATCGATTATTTTACCTAGGTGTCTAATCGACCTACCATAAATAGATTAGTGGCGACTCTTAGTTAAAAATCAATTGTATGTTAAAAACTTGAACCTAAGTCGTGAATTGGTATAGGCTTAGGAGAGCCCGAGCTAACTTTAGGCTTAGTAATCCATTAGCTAAACCCTAGGTGGTTCACCGAAAAATTGGTCGCGACAATAATCTTAGATAATCTAATTTTGGTGAGATATGACATATACCATATCAAGCAAATGCAAGGTGACTTTATATATGGGAAAAATAAACTCACAATACATAATCATCCGGGCAATGATATATATTATTTTCTTCTGTAGTATTTTTGATCTTCCATTAAATTTCAATGTTATTATCATTATTATAGTTCTAGAAAGATCATATTTTCACGGAAGTTGAATGCGTCAAGAACAGAAAAAGATTTAATCTTGAACTCACGAAGACTTGGGCGTGGATCGAATGGTAAGAAAAAACTTTTGAAGTAACTAAACGGCGAGTCAGGCATTTGTTTTTGCAAACTGGAAGAGCTTCAAGTTCATGTACAAACCGGTTCCTGGGAACCCCATCAAGCAAACTATCTGTCAACTAGAGTTGTCATATACTCTTAAATATGTTCAGCTTTATTCGAAGTTCTAAATTCAAACATGTTGTCCCAGGCGGGGCGCGGATACTAAGTTTTAGTCATCTGCATAGAACGATCCGATACGAACTTCTAATTAATAACTGGACAACCATCAACCTCGACCCCAGGGACTGTAGGACAATTAGCCAATATGCAGTCGTCATCGTTTGTGAGTCCCCACCACTCTGGACCATTGAGTTGTATTGATTGGAAGGCGAAATAGAGGAGCACTCCCATGAAGGCGACTCCGGCGTCCAAAGCTGCCGATAAGACATAGTTGTACCGGGCCCACCAACCCTTGAACCTCTTGTAAACATATACGTTGAAAAAGATCCCGACCACACCCCACGACGTGTAGTTCAGGACTGAGGCAGGCGGAATGCTCGTTGCACCTCCTATGAAAATTGGCATGTTAATGTGCCGAATCCACTTTTTGTCGGGGAACCTACGCGATAGGTACCAGGCTGGCACAGGGGCAAGCAATCCAATGAGGAAGAACCAGTTCAGGTGGTGATAGATCCCTGGCTTTCCAAACATCCTGAGCGGGCCGACGACTCCCCAGATGATTGAGGCGCTGTAAAAGACATTGTCGCCAGGGCATGTCCATAGGCTTCCCTCTGGTAGGAGGGACCGGTTGCATATGTTGGGGATGCTGGTGATTAGCCACCACGCGGTGGCAAAATAGGTGCTCGAAGCGATGATCGTCCCAACCAACTGTGGAATTGGGAAGTTTCACAATATTGTGAGCAGGCCCAAAGTGAGAAAAAGGTAGGAGTTTGAAAGGCCTCAATTCTCTGTAATGTAATTTACCTGAACCAGGAACATCGACTTCGGAGGAATCTTCATGTAGTGACCTAATTTGAAGTCTGCAGTAAACGTGATCGCTTGGGTCATGCTGATGTAGCCGTACGTCTTGAAGGATACGTTGGCGAGAGGCTTCCTCGGATAAATAAATCCTATGACCAACTCCGTGATCACATTTAGCCCTGGCATCTGTAACAGCAAATTTCATGTGTGAGAAATGTTTTTCTTTGGTATCTGCCTATTAATTTACCTCACATTCTCGTGTTATTATATATGTAAATTACATTGTTTGTCGTGGCTGTGATGATCCCAATTGGTAATGTGAAGAATAGCGCCATCCCACACGCTAGGAGGAGTCCCCACCAAGGCAGTTGGAACTGTTTGTCGAAACCTTCACAAACCCACAGAGCGAGTCCCAACACTACAATCAAGATAGTGTGAAACCACCACTGAGGAACTGCTTCATAGTTCTGCTTCATCAGCCTGGTGTGCACGTCTCTGAGGGAACCGCCGCCCACCGTTTTCTTCGACATTTGCCAGATTGTTCTGGACCAGATAACAATTGGAAAACCAAATTTTTCGCCGAGTTGAGTAAATGAGAATTTAAAATTCTTTGTACTACATCTACGTTGCGTATGCAAGAAACGATACATTGCCCACAACTGGGGAGAAAATAGATTAAAATAAGGAAACGTACTTTCCATGGAACAGGGCGACATGCATAAGGGTAGCGGGCAAAACTGCAAAACTCAGCCCATAATCTAAGGCAAAGAAGATGCTGAGGTGAAGTTTGCTATAACCATCGTAGGCCTCCAGATCCAGGTCAAAATTCTGGGCATTGAGAATCCGACTAATGTTATATTTTTGGCCAGATAAGTCGTAATTCCCGGAGGACATCATGGGGAACCGTTTGGCCTCGTATGTATTGGAATAATAAAGGATGGGGAGAATGACATAGACCATCAAGCAGAACCCGGCAAGGATGTTGAGAATGGAAGAGCCTGGGTAGGCTAGAGGGCTTCCCAAGAATGCGGCGACTGAGGACCAGTCGAAGCTGAACGAGCCCAACCCGAAGCCGTAGGAACCAGAACCGACTTGCTGTGCCATGATTGATTTCTTCCATATCCAGCAAACAACCGAGAGGTAAGCGATTCTTTTGAAAAGATATCCCGGGACCAGATAATAAGCAAAGCTCGATATGAAAAACACCAGGAAAAATTGGATCCTCGTAAATCCTCCCTTGGGCCTCTTTTCCTTTTCATGCAAAGCCCTGAATGTGAGATAAAAAGTTGATAATGTGAACGAATGGAGGTGAGGTTCAGAGGAAGGTAACAAGAAGAAGAAGATTTTTGTCTCGCGAGAGCTAAAGAAAGGGAACAGGCACCTGAACAGAGAGACCTGTACAAGGTTAAATGGCCACCACATGTAGGGAGAGTCCACCAGGTATTGTCTGAACAAACCAGCCCAGCCATAGCCAAGCAACTGAAATTCATTCAGCAAGAAGAGAATCAAACATAGGCGAATGAGCAAATCGCATCTTCAAGGAAAGATGGTGACCATAGCTTGAAGAAGTCAGTTACGGATTGTGTATGTTTTTATCTATCTTGGCATACCTGAGTCGTTTGTGCTAGCATGAAGGCTCCTATGATATTGATGCTCCTATGATATAAAGCCTTGACAATTGTGACAATGCCCACGGCATAGACTCCGCCTGTCCCGGAGCTGGCAAAGATGGTGATCAGCACATGTTCTTTCACATTAAAAGGTCCTGGATTTAGCGAGAATGTCCATCCCGTGAATGGTACCCGGATCGGCCTCGAAGGCACTGTCCTAGCCATCAATCTTCCCAAGGGAAGTGTAACAATCTGTGCTGCAACCGCCGAAATGCTAAGTTGGTTAGACCGGTAGCTGAAGAATTGATTGGTGAAGGCAAGGATCACGCATGAGGCCACCCCGAGAACCCATGTCCTGAACGTCAGAACGGGCAGCGAAGGGTCATCCGTGGTTAGAACCGTGAGGCGCACCTCTTCGATGGGGCTATCATCATCTATTCTGCCTCCTCCTGCATGGTAAGTTATTGCGTTCGGTCAAGAAACCAGAACAAAAACCACACTAAGTCTAGGACAACATTGTTATTACAAAAACATCGGAAAAAGTGTTAAAAAAAATCCTAAACATCGTTGGATCTGGTTCGAGTGAGGACAACCCTCGCCTGGGTGAGGGCAACCCGGGCAAGGGCTCCCCTGGCCTGGGCGAGGGCTGACCTTGCTGGATCTGGTCTGGGGAGGCTGGCCCTCACCAGGGCGAGGGCTCTAGAGTCATAATCCCGACGTTTAATTTCAGGATTCATTTGAAAATGTAACCCACCAAAGAGAGAGTTTCAACAAGAAATGTAATGCTATCGGCGGTGACGGGCGAGGAGCTTACCGGACAGTTTCTCAGCCGACTTTACACCTCCATCCTCGAAACCTGCCATCCTCTCTAGTTCAGTGTCGAACCAGAAGCCGCTGTGGCCCAACAATCACTACATGTACTCTCTTCTCGAGGGGTCAACTGGTTTTTAAGGCAGAATCTTGCCTTTGGGGCTGATTTTGCCACCAACCAATCCATAAATGGACAAGTGAATCAGAGAATATCTGTCTATTTCTAGTGTTTCATGTAAGGAATTTTATTTTTTTTGATAAGCGTGTGTGGAAGTTGGGTAAGTGATTCACAGCTAGTCCATATTCCAAAGTTGGCGATGCGATCCCGGATTTTGAGATATGGTTCCTTCTTTGGAGAGAGCGATTATAACAGGCTGTTTTTTTTTTTTTTTTAATATAATCGATATCATCAAACACCTCAAATTGGTGGGCAACGGGCAAGCTAGGAAGGACGGGTAGTAGGCCCACTGGCATGCAGCTAGCAGCTGACGAGCAGAAGATCGACAAGCAGGTGGGCGAGCGGGTGGTCGATTGAATGGTAGCGAGGGCAAGTGATGAGAATATATTTGAAGGTGGCATTTTCGCATTAGTGGCTGGCCAATAGCGACGAGCGATGGGCGAGCAGCTGGTGGCCGAGTGGACGGCAGGTCGATGGCGGGCTAGTAATAAGGACAAGTGATGAGAAGAGTTTTTATTTCTTACTTTTGTTCCAAAAATCAAAATGTAAAAACTTTTCATTTTTCATTTTTGTTTCAAATTTAATTATGGACAAAAAATTGTTCTAAAAATAGAAAAATGTGATTATATTATCAAACGGATCTATTCCAAACTTATTTCTAAAACTGAAAAATAATTTTGGAATACAAATAAAATGACTACCCTTAAAGGTAATTCTAGCAAAAAAGAAAAGGTCATTTAATAGTAGTTTCCAGTTTTTGAATGTCTTAACTTTATTCTTGTGGCGTGAACGCTTTACAAAGCTTTTCATAACAAGTATCGAGCCCTTTTCTTTAACAAAATTCATCTAACAAAAGTCATCAAATAATACGTGATAAAATACACCCATAAAGAGAAAGTTGGTCGTGGTCCTAATGGCCATGGCGCTGCCATCGAGCCCGATCCAAGTCCAGCTCACGGGGTGCGCGTCCTCGCCGAATAAGGATCGAAATGTTTTCTTATTTCTTTTTTCCTGTTTTGCACCTCAGGAATAATCTAACCCAGCTAATTTACAACAAGGCCAATAATTACGGTGACATGTCACATTTTCGAACGGAGAAAATTATCTATTTAGTACCAATTCATTTATAAATATTTTGTATTTGTGCCGGCTGACATAGACACTAGCTAGTGCTGACTATCCGACTAATGCTAACATGAACAATTTTTAATGATATTTTCTTTTTTCGATTTTTTTTTCCTTTCTTTTTCTTTTTTCTTTTTGATTTTCCTTTTCTTCCTCCCTTCCTTCTTTGTTTCCCACTGTAGCAGATGAGGGTCACTAGAGCTTGCTGGCCACTAGACGAGGGTTGCGAAGCCCTTGCTTGTTGCCAACGAGGGTTGCGGCCCTCACTCAACCTTGTCTAGATTTGGGCAAGGTCGTAGCAACCACAGGCGAGGGTAGCCTCACCATGGCCTTGCTCGCAACTGGCAAGGCCTAGCAAGGCTAGCTTCACCCCTAAAACCTAGGGCACTCACATTCTTCAATAGCACAACAAAAAAATGGAAGCAAACATTGCGAGACATAAAATTCCGGCCTTTGATTGTGCCCATGAGCAAAAGCCCAGTGAAGCAAGGCAAGTTGGCCACGACCCAATTTTGCTATCATGGCCTTGCTAGCCGTAGGCGAGACCACCTTCACCCATGGCCAGCCAGGCCATCGCGAGGCTGGCCTCCCCTAGATTTGGGTGAAGCCAAAAGAGGGCCAACGGGCTCTGGCGACCCTTGCTAGTAGAGCTGGCAGTATGGGTCATATATGGGTCAAGTGAAAGTTAAATATGGGTCAAAAATGGATCAAGTGAAGGTTAAATATGGATCAGAAATGAATCAAGTGAAAGTTAAATATGGGTCAGAAATGAGTCAGTGAATGTAAAACACAAAAAGAAATAGTCTAAATGAATTATAAGGAAACCCATTTTAAAGTTTAAACCCTTGGCTTTTTTAAATTTATAAAAAAAAATTAATTAAAAATCGAAATTATAATTTTTTTCATATTTCAAATTTTTTTCTTTTTCTTTTTCTTTCTTTTTCTTCATTCCCTACTAGCGGCCGGCAGGGCGACGGCCGACCGTTGGCCGGTGACAAGCCTCACTAGATCGGTGAGGCCGAGGCCCCGCCCGACGCCGGTGAGCTCGAGCCTCACTAGATCCGGCAAGTCTCGGCCTCGCCGACGATTGGCGAGGCTCGAGACTCGTTGAATCTAGTGAGGCTTGAGCTCGTTGGCGTTGGGCGGAGCCTCGGCCTTGCCGAATCGCCGAGATCGAGCCCCGCCCGACGCCGGCAAGCTCGATCTCGCCCGTGGCCGGTCGCCAAAAAAAAAAAAAAAAAGAAAAAAAAAAATTATTAAAAAATAAAAATTATAAAAATTATATTTTTAAAAATTAAAAATTCCATTTTTTAAAAATATTTTAAAATAATTATAAAAATTTTCCATTAAATTTGTATTGCATTAAAATTGTTAAAAAATTTGTATTACATAAAAATGTTTTAACAATAATAGGTTTTAGCAATACGGGTTGGGTCGGGTACAAGTCGGGTCGAGTATGGGTTACTAGATTTACACTACAAAAATATGGGTCAAAACGGGTTAAATGGGTCAAATATGGGCCGACCCATTTTCGACCCGACCCATACCCGACCTGACCAGACCCACCCATTTGCCACCTCTACTTGCTAGTCATAATGGGAAGCAAAGAAGGAAGGAAGGAAGAAAAGGAAAGTGAAAAAGAAAGGAAAAAATCAAAAATTAATTAAAAAATTCAAAAAAATTTAAAAATATATTTTATTAAAAAATTTCACATCAGCGTCGATTGGATGGTTGCCATTCACATAAGCTCCAACTAGCCAAAATTGATTGGATGGACTGACTTGACACAAATGCAAAAAGTTTAAGATTATATTGACAAAAATAAAAATAGTTTATGACTAAATTGACATATTTACAATAGATTTAAGACTTTTTTTTTTGGATAATTTTCTTTTTTGGAACATTAATGTTGGTCACGCCTATTATGATAACCTTGCTAATTTCTCATCTCTTTCCCCTCTCTAGTTCAAGGTTGAAAATGAAGTCGTTGTGAAATTAAATACATACTCTTCTCAATTGGTCAACTGGTTTTCGAGGCCGAATCTTTATCCAATGGCTGATTCCCACCTGCCTATCCATGTCTACACAAATAATTCAGAGGGTATTTGTCTAGTCTAGTATTTCATATAATGCACAAAGAGTTTGACTCACTAGCAAAAGCCTAAAGGGGCACCGGCACGGAGCAACAGGGCCAGGCCATCCAATTTTTTTTAAAAATTAAATTGATATTAAAATTTGTCTCAAAAAGTAGATTTAGACCTAAATCATGTCGTTTTCACCTTATATTTTATGTTTTAGCGACGTCAACGCTATGTATGAGAGAGAATATTGAAAAGAGCCACGTCAATACTTTCTATTACTCACGTTGGACGAAATTAATAGAATCGCTTGATTGCATTAATTTGACAAGTTTTAAGATTTAATAGCACTTTCATAACAAATATTAGTACTTATCCCTTTAAAAATTGAAAGATAAATCAAATCTATTGTGTGACCTAAAAATTAAGCTGAGTGAATCTCATACTTATGATTTCGTTTGTTTGTATTTAAGTGACTATAAGAAAGTATCTCTTTTAACTCTTTTTGTTGAAATTTAAAATATTGTTAAATTTCTATGAAAATAAATATGTATGAATTTACGTATCAATATTTATGTGCGATAGTTTTGAGTATATTCTACGGAAAAAAATAAATTCAAACTCCGGAAAGGCTAGGTCTGTACTTAATCATCTATCGATAATTTCGAACGGCCAAGAGCGGTGGCTACCGCCTGCTACCAATGGCCACGTATTGCCTTGCATGAGTTGGTACTTGGGACCCAACACCGCTTGAAATTCCACTGACGTCTCCCGGCGCTCCCGAGATCACGACGAGCAAAGGTTTCAGATCTTCAGTCGCCAACACTTCTCAGAATCCGATAATAGTAATAGGGGAATTCATGGCGACCAACGCAGAAGCAGACGGCTCGCAAGATGCTTTCAAGGTGGCGCTGACATTGCCGGCGGCGAGGACGAAGGAGGGGGGTCGAGTAGTTGCGGGAGAAAGCGGTGACTCACGGCCTCCGTGCCGCCGCCATGATTAGGACAAGGAAAGAGAAGGCGGCAGAGGCCAGAGCATTGCGGTGGATCACGACGACGGTTCTGGAGACATCGCGGAGTGCGCCGGAGTCACCCAGCAAGCTGACCATTTCAAGTGCGTGTGCGTCCCCAGGACCCAGTGAATCTTTCCTTAGTAGTGTGCACGTATAGACAGTATGGACTATGCTTATGATGGTATATATATAGTAATGAAATCTTTTGCTTAAGTTAGTGGAAATTCATTAGAATAAGATCCTTTTCAAAATATAAATATAGAGGATCCGTGTCCATTCGCGTGCAAATACAGCTTGAGGTACCTTCTCTTCTCTTAATTTATTTTGATGAATTTCACACATAAAGCCTAATTAAGCTTATCCTCGGTTCAAGCACGATAAGAATCTCCATCCAAGTTCTTTTTCACTAATAGTTTGTCCAAGCGAGCCTAATTTGTTTCTATATTACACTTGACAAGGTTCACCGTAACACTCAATTAGAATGTCTCTTCGCCATGGAGCCACAGAAAAATAAGGAAGATTAACTCTCGACATATCAATTACATAGCTCTTTTCGATATGACTTAAGTGGGATTTCTTAATCATGCTAGATAATTAAAGAAGACACGATTTCGATTTTAGATCACTCTTTCGACATATGAATGCTAGATCCATTGCTTTTCCAAGGTCGGACAATCTCGTACTGTCATGTTCATGGCACGACTTCCTCAAACAAAATTGGGGAGACAAGTATACGGCACAACCGAAAATGCACCCTCCTCTCTCTCAAAAAAAAAAAGAGAAGAAAGAATTGGCGAAAAAATGAAGATAAATTGTTGGCTCTCGTGTTAGGATCACGGACTTGCCCTTCTTTAATTTTAATTAATTTTTAATTCTCTAGAATAAGATCAGCAATTTTTTGTAGCTTCGAGAAGTGCACACGCCCATAAATTGGTTAAGATTCTATCATTAAACAAGGAAAGTTGACATGTCATTCTGGTTTATATCATAATTAATTAATGGTTTTGTACTTAACAAGTATTATCCATGATCCTACGAAAGTCCTCATTCCTACATGGAGGATTTTCATTGGCAGACTAAAGTTATATTTGAATTATATCATACCGAGACGAAAAAATCACGAAACATACATGTTGTTTTCCCGTTTCAGAATTATCCATTGTTTTTGCCATTATAACAGCCAAGACTAATTTGGTGGCATAAAGTACGCTCTTCAAGTGAACCTTCAGAGGCGGTGCATACTTTAGATTTTATACTATCGAAGAAATCTTTGTGCTTACTCTATCCGTTGATTTGATCAAACAACGCACACAACAGCAAAACTAGCATATCGATAAGATCGCATTTGATGTCCCTTAGATATCAGAGGTGTTCAAGGGTCGATCGGCTCTCTAAGCTCGCCCAGGCTCGATATATATTGAAAGATGAGATGGAGGGCTGCCGGGGACAATAATTGCCATCTTCAGTTGTTCTTCGCCAAAGTCGTGCTCCTAGGATAAGATTTTCAAGTCTGGACTTCCGCCACACTTGTATGTCGATCAAATTCAATCACGACGCCCTCACCAAGGTCAAGCGAGGACAACGGTGCTTGGCAACGGTGCCCTCGACCAGACACGCCGGCCTTTGCTTGTGGCTGGCAACCTCTTTGGCCTAGGGTTAGGGAAAAAAAGGAAAAAATAAATTAATAATAATATCAAAATATAATTAAAAATTGTCTACATTTATGCCGATAGTATCACGTAGGACAGTTGGCGTCCACATCAATAATTTCTGACTAAAATTGACTTAATAGTTGGCAAAACATGAAAACATTTAAGATTTAATAAACAAAATTTGAAGGTTTGTTACTAAATTGACAAAAATATAATAGATTTAAGATTTTTTGGACAATTTTTCCAAAGACCAAAAAGATACTTTCTTGCTTTTTCGGTTTATATTGATTGGGACAGTATTTTAGTAGTCTCAACGGGGATAAGGGAGCATATTTGCCATTTTTTTTTAAAATGGAGGGACATAGTTGGCCAAAAGAAAAAAAAAGGAGGAAAATAATAAATGGTAAAGTGGGGGAAACTCTGATGTGTTTTTGGTTGTTTTCACTTTTTTTTTAAATGATTATAACAAAGAAAATCAATCAACATGTGAAGAGTTATGATAATCGATATTTGTGTCTTCTTGTGCCATTGCAGGGAGAAGAAGCCTAAGGAGGAGGAAGAGAAAAAAATAATAATAACAAAATTTAGTAAAAAATTGAAAAATATCAAAAAATATCAAAAGATTATCACATTAGTGTTGGCTAGATGCCTGACACTAGCCAACGTCCACATCAATGCTTTTGGTTGTTTTCACTTTTTTTTTAAATGATTATAACAAAGAAAATCAATCAAGATGCGAAAAGTTATAATAATCAATATTTGTGTCTTCTTGTGCCATTGCAGGGAGAAGAAGTCCAAGGAGGAGGAAGAGAAAAAAAAAAAAAAAAAAAAGAGAGAAAATTAATAACAAAATTTAGTAAAAAATTGAAAAAATATCTCAAAATTATCACATCAATGTTGGCTAGACGCCTAGCACCAGCTGACATCCATGTCAATGCTGGCTGGCCAAAATTGGCCGAAATGACCGAAGTGGTACTAATGTAAAAATGTTTTGAATTAAATTAGTCCAATTATTTATTAATTAGCGTAAATTATACCGAGGTAGCCGGTTGTCAAAATTTCATGCTGATTGTTGTGGAAGTGTTGGTCTGTGTAATCGATCGTTAATTTGTGCAATTGGATGCTTATTGGTGATTTTTGATTTATTATTTCAAAAATATGAAATTTTGGTATTTAATTAGAAAAATACCGGGTGTCGGGTTTTTGACGCCAAAAATATTTTAAGTACTATATAAAATCGTAGAGTTTTTAAAAGAGAGTATACTACGTTTTATGGTGCAATATGATTGTGTGTCCATGCACAATTATTTTATCGAGTATTTTTAATATGAAGAAAATAGGCAAGGTACATTATTTGAAATTTAGGCATTTGAGTGCAAAACACGATGTCCTTGGCCGAGATTGGATGTGTGTGATCGCTATGAGAACCCGTCACCCGATGAAAGTCAAATGGGTGATGCTCCTATATGGAATGCCCCACATCAACGGATGCCGGATCGCGGTAGAGGCTGGACCGATGCTCCTTCGGGAATGCCGTCTAGAGATAGACGATGTCGTGCTTGATGGAGCGAGACAACGCCCGATTATGCCAGATGACGTCGACTATTGAGTTGGCTAGGGCCGTTGGGCTGTAATTAATTGGAATGTTGAATGAGTGAGATAATTGTGCGTGATTATGAGACAAAATTGTGTGGCATAGAATGAGACGTGTCAATAACGATTTGATCTTATAATCAGAACCCCTATAATTAGTTGATATATGATCGGAAGTGTTCCAATTAATGGTTTACGCTTGCTGCGTTTATATGACTTATGACATGTGCTAATGTTCAGGGAGGTGCTAAGGCGAGGTAAGTCCTCTATGTTGCATGTTAGGTTGCCTCTAGGTGAATCATCTTCCTAATCGGGGTTTAGGGTGTAGACTCGTTGAGACATTGTCTTACCCCGTCGTGATTTACAATTTCCAAGTCTCTAGATGGAGGTAAGACCTGTTTGTTTTGGGTGGCCACGAGAGGCCGAGGAGGAGCGCACTATACTCCCTATCCACGGGAACCCCGACTAGACCCATGAGCTCGTTGTGATTACCATTTGGGTCAATGAGGGTCTACCTCAATTGGTTCCTCATCGATTCAAAGCGTGGTTTCGTCATGGGCCTAACAAGGAATGGGAGGACCCCTTGGATGGTTTCAACGAACTTGCCGTCGGTGACGAGTATGTGGTAGATCTCGACCTTGTCATGGACGTCGATATTATAGCTGATATCGAGGCAGACCCAGGGACCCGAGGTCGAAGAGCCTACAGTAGAGGTAGCTGACCCTCTAGATATCGACATCCCTAATGATGTCGTGGTAGACCCGAATCCCAAGTAGGTAGGGTCCGGGGTAAGGTTAGCTCGGTAGTTTCTTTTTTGACTTTAGACTTTTATATATAACTGGGTATGTGTATAAAATATGTTTTGTTGAAATCGGTTGTCATGCTTTCCTATCTCATGTTGGTTGTTGTCTGGAGAATGTTATTTCGCTTCCTCATGTGCATAATTCGATTGGGTCAGCAACGCGTCCTAGGAACCTTGCAATTAGATCGACCACCGATGGATGTACGTGCGCTCAAGGTTCGGGCCATGACAGTTTCATTGATTTTTCGTATCCCTTAAGATTGTGTGTATATCTCTCTTTAATTAGCTAGATTAATATGCTATCATCGATAGCAATTTAATAAAACTTATTTAGAGGCTCACATATTCTTCTTGAATATATATTGAAATATACACAAAATTCCTTATTTCACTATTCAGCACCATTATTCTTAACTACCCCCAATAAACAATATCAATCAAGAGATAATTAGGGATTTCTAGAGAAATCCTATTTAATCAAATATATAAACAATCAAAATATAAATTTTTGAACCGGTACTATGCCCTGAAAAACATTAATTTCTGTATTTTCGTTTATATAAATCCCTATTTAACAGAATGATGACTTTTTTTATCTTTGGGTTGTGCAAACCAAATAGAATGATGACTTTGGGTTGTACGAAGCTTGAAACTAGGTGAATTTAGAGAGTAGTATCAATCTATCATGCACACGTTTGCTAAATAGAGGAAAAGCGACATCAATTGAAAGAGAGTCAAATCGGAGTTAGCACATGTTCTTAAACATGAAGAAAATTGAAGCCAAGACCCGGACTCATTTATGATTTCTGAAGTGCGCCTGGGTCGGAGGTGGTTTCTTTTCCGATCGCAAAAAGATGGCCGATCCCTGGGCTGCTGCATTTGCTGTCGCGAATCTGTTGCGATGAGCGCCACAGTGAGGGTGACCACCGCCCAAATCTATTCCGAGGAAGACCGTTGGCCAAGTCTTCTCTCAATCTCCTTGACATCTCTTTGTCTGTGCATTGCAGCCGCAAGAGACGGCTTCACTTGAGCCCGGCGAGGGGCCAACGCCTGCTGTGTCGCCGCCGCAACAAGCATTGCCGGTGCTACCTACCTGACCCTACCCATAAATTTACTAATTTCTGTGTTCCTTTCTTTGAAATTTTCTTGTTTTCATATTTTCGGGTAATTTATCAAGTTTTATAAATATTAAAAGAATTTCACGCTGGCATTTAAGGGCTGTTAATGGCCATGTTGACGATTTACTTATTATTTTAATGGATCGACCGACTTGAAGAGAAAAAAGCTACTAATTTAACTACACAAATAATTCGACCAAAAAAAAAGACTGCACAAATAATTTAAATAAAAAAATTCATGGACCCGATTGAACATTTTGTAACTATTCAAGGACTAGTGGATTCGAGCAAAAAAAAGAGGACTAGCGGGCCTCTATCTCTTTAAACGATGATGAATGCTTGAAGAAGATAACGAATCAAAATAAAAGAGAATAATCTTAGATAATCTAATTTTGGTGAGATGTGACATATACCATATCAAGCAAATGCAAGGTGACTTTATATATGAGAAAAATAAACTCACAATACATAATCATCTGCGATGATAAATATTATTTTCTTTTGTAGTATTTTTGACCTTCCATTAAATTTCAATGTTATTGTCGTTGTTATAGTTCTAGAAAGATCATATTTTCACGGAAGTCGAATGCGTCAAGAACAGAAAAAGATTTAATCTTGTACTCGCGAAGACTTTTGGGCGTGGATCGAATGGTAAGAAAGAAACTTGTGAAGTAACTAAACGGCACATCAGGCATTTGTTTTTGCAAACTGGAAGAGCTTCAAGTTCATGTACAAACCGGTTCCTGGGAACCCCATCAAGCAAACTATCTGTCAACTAGAGTTGTCATATACTCTTAAATATGTTCAGCTTTATTCGAAGTTCTAAATTCAAACATGTTGGCCCAGGCGGGGCGCGGATACTAAGTTTTAGTCATCTGCATAGAACGATCCGATGCGAACTCCTAATTAATAGCTGGACAACCATCAACCTCGACCCCAGGGACTGTTGGACAAGTAGCCAATTTGCAGTCGTCATCGTTTGTGAGTCCCCACCACTCTGGACCAGTGAGTTGTAATGATTGGAAGGCAAAATAGAGGAGCACTCCCATGAAGGCGACTCCGGCGTCCAGAGCGGCCGATAAGACATAGTTGTACCGGGCCCACCAACCCTTGAACCTCTTGTAAACATATACGTTGAAGAAGATCCCGACCACACCCCAGGACGTGTAGTTCAGGACTGAGGCAAGCGGAATCCTCGTTGCACCTCCTATGAAAATTGGCATGTTAATGTGCTGAATCCACTTTTTGTCAGGGAACCTACGCGATAGGTACCAGGCTGGCACAGGGGCAAGCAATCCGATGAGGAAGAACCAGTTCAGGTGGTGATACCAAACAGCCTTGAGTGGGCCGACAACTCCTAGATGATTGAGGCGCTATAAAAGACATTGTCGTCGGGCCAAGGTGTTTGGTAACTATATAAAATTTATATTCTTGGAATAGAAAAAAAAAATAGAAATATGTTTGGTAAAAACTTATAAATTTTTGTATTTATTTGTTTTTTCTTCTTACTCACCGGCCGCCGACCGCTGCCGCCACCGCACGACCGCCGTACGACTGCCGCACCACCGCGGCACGATGGTCGCACCACCGTCGCACGACCATCGCACAACCGCCGCACGACCGCCAACCGTTGCCGCCGACTCCAGCATCCAAAGTAGCCAATAAGACATAGTTGTACCGGGCCCACCAACCCTTGAACCTCTTGTAAACATATATGTTGAAGAAGATCCCGACCACACCCTAGGACGTGTAGTTCAGGACTGAGGCAGGCGGAATGCTCGTTGCACCTCCTATGAAAATTGGCATGTTAATGTGCTAAATCCACTTTTTGTCAAGGAACCTACGCGATAGGTACCAGGCTGGCACAGGGACAAGCAGTCCGATGAGGAAGAACCAATTCAGGTGGTGATAGATCCCTGGCTTTCCAAACATCCTGAGCGGGCCGACGACTCCCCAGATGATTGAGGCGTTGTAAAAGACATTGTCGCTAGGGCATGTCCATAGGCTTCCCTCTGGTAGCTGGGACCGGTTGCATATGTTGGGGATGCTGGTGATTAGCCACCACGTGGTGGCAAAACAGACGCTCGAAGCGATGATCGTCCCAACCAACTGTGGAATTGGGAAGTTTCACAATGTTGTGAGCAGGCCCAAAGTGAGAAAAAGGTAGGAGTTTGAAAGGCCTCAATTCTCTGTGATGTAATTTACCTGAACCAGGAACATCGACTACGGAGGAATCTTCAGGTAGTGACCTAATTTGAAGTCTGTAGTAAACGAGATCGCTTGGGCCATGCTGATGTAGCCGTACGTCTTGAAGGATACGTTGGCGAGAGGCTTCCCTGGATAAATAAATCCTATGACCAACTCCGTGATCACATTTAGCCCTGGCATCTGCAACAGCAGATTTCGTGTGTGTGAGAAATGTTTTTCTTTGGTATCTGCCTGTTAATATACCTCACATTCTCGTGTTGCTAGATATCTAAATTACATTGTTGTGGCTATGATGATCCCAATTGGTAATGTGAAGAATAGCGCCATCCCACACGCTAGGAGGAGTCCCCACCAAGGCAGTTGGAACTGTTTGTCGAAACCTTCACAAACCCATAGAGCGAGTCCCAACACTACAATCAAGACAGTGTGAAACCACCACTGAGGAACTACTTCATACTTCTACTTCATCAGCCTGGTGTGCACGTCTCCGAGGTAACCGCCTCCCGCCGTTTTCTTCGACATTTGCCAGATTGTTCTGGACCAGATAACAATTGGAATTCCAAATTTTTTGCCGAGTTGAGTAAATGACAATTTAAAATTCTTTGTACCACATCTACGTTGCGTATGCAAGTAACGATACATTGCCCACGACTGGGGAGAAAATAGATTAAAATGAAGAAACGTACTTTCCATGGAACAGGGCGACATGCGTAAGGGTAGCGGGCAAAACTGCAAAACTCAGCCCATAATTTAAGGCAAAGAAGATGCTGAGGTAAAGTTTGCTATAACCATCGTAGGCCTCCAGATCCAGGTCAAAGTTCTAGGCATTGAGGATCCAAGTAATGTTATAATCTTGGCCAGATGAGTCGAAATTCCCGGAGGAAATCATGGGGAACCGTTTGGCCTCGTATGTATTGGAATAATAAAGGATGGGGAGAACGACATAGACCGTCAAGAAGAACCCGGCAAGGATGTTGAGAATGGAAGAGCCCGGGTAGGCTAGAGGGCTTCCCAAGAATGAGGAGATTGAGGACCGGTCGAAGCTGAACGAGCCCAACCCGAAGCTGTAGGAACCAGAACCGACTTGTTGTGCAGTGATTGATTTCTTCCATATCCAGCAAACAACCGAGAGGTAAGCAATTCTTTTGAAAATGATGGGTTTTTTCTATGTGTTAATAGGCTTGAGTAGGCCCGTCCGCCTATGTTGGGCCCAAAAACCCGGCCCGTAAGTTAAGGGCCCATGGAGGAGATTATTATATCTGAGCGGTTAAGATATAAGGGAAGTTATGTGGTTTCAAAAGTGATTTTAATAGATAGAGAGAAATTACGTTCTCTCAATTTAACGTCTCACTGTTTTCTCCCTAAAAAGAATAGTATTCTCCTCGGAAGAACAGTGCCTAAATTCCTCCTTGAAGCGCAACATCAGTGTTTTAATCTGTGAAAACAAGGTACGTTCGATTCTGTAATGTGCTTTTCGATCGGTGATACATGTGTTTTCCTGGGTATGCTTACGCATTCGTTGTTTTTGAGATTCAATTAAGTGTTGGATTGCTATTTTTGGGAATCCGTGTTTCCCTACATTGGTATCAAAGCATTGTTCATGTTTCCTGATCACTTTTCGTGTTTATGAATTGCTTTTGATTGAATTTTCGTGAAATGCCGTCGTTGATCGCTCGGGGATGGAAAATCCCGACACTCGAACTGTTCCCCCTCATTTTTTGATTTTCCGTAAATAGAAACTCATTTCTGTAAGTGCAGTGTCGTAGTTCTCGTCAAGACGAGAAAAACGATGAGTGGCTTGCCGCCGAGGTCCGCTGGACACGCCACCACACACGGCCAAAAGCTTTGGCGTCGTTGGCACATGCACCGCACGTGCGTGCGCAGCACGCGTGCAGCAACCGTGGCGCCTACGTGGCACGCGCCAGATGACGTCAGCCAGCGATTGCCCACACACGCACCAAGCACATGCCAGTGACGTCACAATGACGTCACCCAACAAGGTCGATCGGTTTGACTCGACTCAGCTGGCCCGACCCGGTCTCCGTTAACCGCGCGACCGTTGACCATTTACTTACCCATTAATCTGTTGACCGTCGTTGACCTGCGTTGACTAGTCTTTGACCGGCAAAAAAAAAAAAAAAAAAAAGGAAAATTATGTAGTTTCTGTTTTGATATATAATACTATTGGAGAGACTCAAACTCACATTTTCCAGGTCAAAATTCTGGGCATTGAGGATCCGAGTAATGTTATATTCTTGGCCAGATGAGTAGAAATTCCCGGAGGACAACATGGGGAACCGTTTGGCCTCGTATGTATTGGAATAATAAAGGATTGGAGAACGACATAGACAATCAAGAAGAACCCGGCAAGGATGTTGAGAATGGAAGAGCCCGGGTAGGCTAGAGGGCTTCCCAAGAATGTGACGACTGAGGACCAGTCGAAGGTGAACAAGCCCAACCCAAAGCCGTAGGAACCAGAACCGACTTGCTGTGCAGTGATTGATTTCTTCCATATCCAGCAAACAACCGAGAGGTAAGCCAACCGCCGCTGCCGCACGACCGCCAACCGCCACACGACTGGCGGTCGACGGTCGTGCGGCAACAGGCGATTCTTTTGAAAAGATATCCCGGCACTAGATAATAAGCAAAGCTCGATATGAAAAACACCAGGAAAAATTGGATCCTCGTAAATCCTCCCTTGGACCTCTTTTCCTTTTCATGCAAAGCCCTGAATGTGAGATAAAAAGTTGGTAATGTGAACGAATGGAGGTGAGGTTCAGAGGAAGGTAACAAGAAGAAGAAGATTTTTGTCTCGCGAGAGCTAAAGAAAGGGAACAGGCACCTGAACAGAGAGACCTGTACAAGGTTGGATGGCCACCACATGTAGGGAGAGTCCACCAGGTATTGTCTGAACAAACCAGCCCAGCCATAGCCAAGAAACTGAAATTCATTCAGCAAGAAGAGAATCAAACATAGGCGAATGAGCAAATCGCATCTTCAAGGAAAGATGGTGACCATAGCTTGAAGAAGTCAGTTACAGATTGTGTATGTTTTTATCTATCTTGGCATACCTGAGTCGTTTGTGCTAGCATGAAGGCTCCAATGATATTGATGCTCTTATGATATAAAGCCTTGACAATTGTGACAATGCCCACGGCATAGACTCCGCCTGTCCCGGAGCTGGCAAAGATGGTGATCAGCACGTGTTCTTTCACATTAAATGGTCCTGGATTTAGCGAGAATGTCCATCCCGTGAATGGTACCCGGATCGGCCTCGAAGGCAGTGTCCTAGCCATCAATCTTCCCAAGGGAAGTGTAACAATCTGTGCTGCAACCGCCGAAATGCTGAGTGGGTTCGACCGGTAGCTGAAGAATTGGTTGGCGAAGGCGAGGATCACGCATGAGGCCACTCCGAGAACCCATGTCCTGAACGTCAGGACAGGCAGCGAAGGCTCATCCGTGGTCGGAACCGTGAGGCGCACCTCTTCGATGGGGCTATCATCATCTATTCCGCCTCCTCCTGCATGGTAAGTTATTGCGTTCGGTCAAGAAACCAGAACAAAAACCGCACTAAGTCTAGGACAACATTGTTATTACAAAAACATCGGAAAAAGTATCAAAAAAATCCTAAATGTGATTTTTGATCCAAGTGAGGACAACCCTCGCCTGGGTGAGGGCAACCCCGGCAAGGGCTCCCCTGGCCTGGGTGAGGGCCGACCTTGCTGGATCTGGTCTGGGGAGGCTGGCCCTCACCTGGGCGAGGGCTCCAGAGTCATAATCCCAACATTTAATTTTAGGATTCATTTGAAAATGTAACCCACCAAAGAGAGAGTTTCAACAAGAAATGTAATGCTATCGGCGGTGACGGGCGAGGAGCTTACCGGACAGTTTCTCTGCCGACTTTACACTCCATCCTCGAAACCTGCCATCCTCTCTAGTTCAGTGTCGAACCAGAAGCCGTTGTGGCCCAACAATCACTACATGTACTCTCTTCTCGAGGGTCAACTGGTTTTTAAGGCAGAATCTTGCCTCTGGGGCTGATTTCCCACCAACCAATCCATAAATGGACAAGTGAATCAGAGAATATCTGTCTATTTCTAGTGTTTCATGTAAATGGATAGAGATATTGACCAAGTACGTAAGGAATATGTTTTTTTTGGTAAGCGTGTGTGGAAGTTAGGTAAGTGACTCACAGCTAGTCCATACTCCAAAGTTGGCGATGCGATCCCGGATTTTGAGAAATGTTTCCTTCTTTGGAGAGAGCGATTATAACAGGCTGTATTTTTTTTTTTTTTTTTTAATACAATTGATATCATCAAACACCTTTGGTGGGCGACAGGCAGGCTAGGAAGGACGGGTGGCAGGCCCACGGGCACGCAGCTAGCGGCCGATGAGTAGACAATCAACAAGCGGGTGGGCAACTAACTAGTAGCAAGGGTAAGTGATGAGAAAGTATTTAAAGGTGGCATTTTCGCATTAGTGGCTGACCAGTAGCAACAGGCGATGGATGAGCAGCTGGTGGCCGAGTGGACAATAGGTGGACGGCGGGCTAGTAGTAAGGGCAAGTGATGAGAAAAGTTTTTATTCTTATTTCTATTCCAAAAATCCAAAAGTAAAAACTTTTGATTTTTCATTCTTGTTTCAAATTTATTTTTGGACAAAAAATTGTTCTAAAAATAGAAAAATGCGATTATATTATCAAATGGATCAATTCCAAACTTATTTCTTGAACTGAAAAATAATTTTGGAATACAAATAAAACGACTACCATGTGCACCCTTAAAGGTAATTCTAGCAAAAAAGAAAAAAGTCATTTAATAGTAGTTTCCAGTTTTTGAATATCTTAACTTTATTCTTGTGGCGTGAACGCTTTACAAAGCTTTTCATAACAAGTATCGAGCCATTTTCTTTAACAACATTCATCTAACAAAAGTCATTAAATAATACGTGATAAAATCCACCCATAAAGAGAAAGTTGGCTGTGGTCCTAGGGTGCTGGGCATGGCAACATTTTTATTCCGAAAAACTATTATTTTTTTTCAAAAATAGTTCTTTTCTATTTCTACTCCGGAACAATTTCTGACTAAAATAAGGTGTTTGGTAACTATATAAAATTTCTATTCTTGGAATAGAAAAATAATATAAATACGTTTGGTAAAAATTTTAAAAAATTCGTATTTATTTGTTCTGGTAAAAATTTTAAAAAAATTGTATTTATTTGTTTTTTCTTCTTACTCACCGGCCGCCAATCGCCACCGCCGCCGCACAACCACTACACGATCACTGCACAACCATCACACGATCACTGCACGACCGCCGACCGTCGCACAACCGCCAACTATTGCCGCCGACTACGGTGGCGGTCGATGGCAACGGTCAATGGTCGTGCGGCAACAGGCGGCAGTCATGTGGCGGTTGACGACAATAGGCTGCCGGCGAACGATGGCAGTTGTCAGCCAGTGGGCTATGGGCGGCGGCAACCATTGCCGGCAATCGCCAACGGTCAACTGCTGACGGTGTCCGACGATTGGCAAGCAGCCAGCAGTGGCCACAACAAGAAAGAAGAACAAAAGAAAAATAGAGAAGGAAAAAAGAACTCATTTCTAGAAATTGTTCTCAAGAACAAGAAGCTACTTCTTTTTGTTTCTTGTTTCTATTCTAAATCTATTCCCCGGCCATTTTTCTATTCCGAGGAATAGGAAAATAAGTTGGCATTATCAAACATATTTCTATTCTTTTTTTGTTCTAGGGAACAAAAGAACAAAAATCGGGAGAAATAGAAACGTTATCATACAAGCCTGGTCCTAATGGCCATGGCTCTGCCATCGAGCCCGATCCAAGTCCAAATCATGGGATGCACGTCCTCGCCAAATAAGGATCGAAATGTTTTCTTATTTCTTTTTTCCTATTTTGCACCTCGGGTTTAATCTGACCCAGCTAATTTATAACAAGGCTAATAATTATGATAACATGTCACATTTCAAAACGGAGAAAATTATCAATTCAATCATAAACTTATTCAATAGTACTAATTCAGTCATAAATATTTTGTAATCATGTCAACTGACATAGACACTAGCTAGTGCCAACTGTCCGAACAATGCTAACATGAACAATTTTTAATGATATTTTATTTTTTTGAATTTTTGAATTTTTCATTTTCTTTTTCTTTGTTTCCCACTGTAGCCGATGAGGGTCACTAGAGCTCGTTGGCCACTGGATGAGGGTTGTGAAGCCCTTGCTTGTCACCAACGAGGGTTGTGGCCCTCACTCAACCTTGCCTAGATTTTGGTGAGGCCGTAGCAACCACAGTCGAGGGTAGCCTCACCATGGCCTTGCTCGCAACTAGCAAGGCCATGGCTACATTTACCGACAACCGGTAAGGCCTAGCGAGGCTGGCTTCACCCCCAAAACACCTAGGGCACTCATATTCTTCAATAGCACAAAAGAAAAATGGAAGCAAACATTGCGAGACATAAAATTTCGGCCTTTGATTGTGCCCATGAGAAAAAGCCCAGTGAAGCAAGGCAAGTTGGCCACAAACCAATTTCGGCTATCATGGCCTTGCTAGCTGTAGGCGAGACCACCTTCTTCCTTGGTTGGCCAAGCCATCGCGAGGCTGGTCTCCCCTAGATTTGGGTGAAGTCAAAAGAGGGCCAGTGTGCTCTGGCAACCCTTGCTAGTCATAATGGGAAGCAAAGAAGGAAGGAAGGAAGAAAAGGAAAGGGAAAAAGAAAGGAAAAATTCAAAAATTTTGAAAATAATATTTTTATTAAAAAAATTTCACATCAACGTCGGTTGGATGGTTGCCATTCACGTTAGCTCCAACTGGCCAAGATTGATCGGATGGACTGACTTGACACAAATGCAAAAAGTTTAAGACTAAATTGACAAAAATTGCCATCTTTAGTTGTTCTTCGCCAAAGTCGTGCTCCTAGGATAAGATTTTCAAGTTTGGACTTCGGCCACACTTGTACATTGATCAAATTCAATCACAATGCCCTCACCTAGGCCAGGCAAGAACAATGGTGCCCTCAACCAGACACGCCGACCTTTGCTTGTGTCTGGCAACCTCGTTGGCCTAGGGTTAGGAAAAAAAAAGGAAAAATAAAATTAATAATAATATCAAAATATGATTAAAAATTATTTACATTAACGTCGATAGTGTCATGAAGGACGGTCGGCGTCCACGTCAATAATTTCTAACTAAAATTGACTAAATAGTTGGCAAAACATGAAAAGATTTAAGATTTAATAAACAAAATTTAAAGGTTTATTACTAAATTAATAAAAGTGTAATAGATTTACGTTTTTTTGGACAATTTTTTCGAAGTCCAAAAAGATAATTTCTTGCTTTTTCGGTTTATATTAATTGGGATAGTATTTTAGTAGTCTCAACAGGGATGAGGGAGCATATTTGCCATTTTTTTTTTAAATGGAGGGACATAGTTGGCCAAAAGAAAAAAAAAATAGAGGAAAATAATAAATGGTAAAGTGGGGGAAACTCTTATGTGTTTTTGGTTGTTTTCACTTTTTTTAAATGATTATAACAAAGAAAATCAATCAAGACACGAAAAGTTATAATAATTGACATTTGTGTCTTCTTGTGCCCTAGCAGGAAGCTAGGAGGAGGAAGAGGAAAAAAAAAAAGAGAAAGCGAGAAAAATTAATAACAAAATTTAGTAAAAAGTTGAAAAAATATAAAAATATCTAAAAGTTATCACGTCAGTGTTGGCTAGACGCCCAACACCAGCCGACGTCCACGTCAATGCTGGCTAGCCAAAATTGGCCGAAAGGACTGAATTGATAACAATGTAAAAATGTTTTGAATTAAATTAATCCAATTAAAAAGTTTAGGACTGAATTGATACCAATGCTATAAGTTTAGGACTTTTTTTTGTACTTAATTTTTACGAGGTCACCAATTCAATTGGCATCTTTGGATTGTGAGTGGTGCAGATATCTATGACTCAAATGGAATGTCAATCCTTTTCACAAGCAACAAAGAATCTCCTCTAAAAGGAATGAGCCTTTTTTCTTGGTTTGAACTTAGACTTTGTTATTGTGCAAGTAACAATATGTCATAAATCACAAATTCTTGAAAAGGTGGATACCATAACAATTTCTACTTATTTGTTATTATTTTGCTTAAAACAAGCCTTTATTCTCAAAATAAATTAAGGGCAGTCATATAGCTATTTCTCTTTGAAATTTGAAGGATAAAGACGCCAGTAATTTTCACGAGAATTTATATAGATTAATGGCAATAGACTGTATCGATCGCATGTAAAAACAAAGATCAAATTCGATTTAGTGTCCTTAAAAAAATATAAGCTTTCATGTGGATACCTTTGAAGTTTGAACCGTAGTCCATTGTTTCTTTTAGAAAATGAGCTCCATCTCATTATCGTTCTCTTTCTTGTTTGTTATACTGTGTTGGCGTGATGGGGAATTGGGATTAGGTTGATCCTTTTCAACGTAAAAGATCCAAGCCTGAGTTAGACTTACTTCCGATATGGATAGAATGATAATGCACATTTTGGGCTTTAAGCTAACCAAATTTTCAAGCTGAAAGGCTTGATCTTCAAAGCTTAACCAATATGAGCTATTTCAAATAATTGAAATGATTTTAATTAAAAGTTGAGGGATCACATTGCATATTAGGCCACAATTCAATGATCATATTAAATAAATTAAAAGTTCAAAAATCACATTATATATTGGACGAACATTCATGGATCATTGGTGTCATTTTCCTTCTATGATATTTGGCATGGACTTTAAGTTTTGGGGGGCAAATGATTCTCGGTGGGCTTGTGGCCTTTGCCTAATTTACCCATCTACCATGCGCTTTTCATCAGGAGCGACAAAGGTTGCCTTTTAGCCTCGGTCGTGTTCAAGTCTGTTCTTTTGGCTTCAGTGGGCTTTTCTAATTGGAAATTTGATAGGTTGATTAAAAATGATTTCGAGATTATATTTGATATTTCTGGCGACATAGTTGTTATTAATTTCTTTTGGTGGACATTTAATTATATATATATGTGTGTGTGTGTGTGTGTGTTTCACTGTTTCTCTTAATTTCTTTGATACTATAGCTGTGATTTGTCAGTAGTCTTGCGAGTTAGCAAGGATGAGCACTGATTTGCATGCGAACCAAATAGGTTTGGGGCGTTCGGTGAGAGGGTTAGAACTGCCAATTTTAAACTGTATGATTAAATTGATATATATACATACATATATAATACTATTGGAGAGACTCAAACTCACATTTTCCAATTCACTATGTGAAATTAATACCCAATGTGTTTTCAAAACTATTGAATATGTCTTGAGTTTTAATCCGTAGAACAAATGGAACCAAAGTTATTTAAAGAGGAGCTCTCTGAACAAGTTGCGTGCGCCTTGGTGCACCAAAGATAAGGAGATGGTGATTTAAGTGAGTGTTTTTGACGTGGAGTTTGTTCTTTGTAATTACACCCGAGTAATTTAACCAATTTAAGTTCTTGTTATTAGAATTTATGTATTTCTAGTGAGATCGAGAGATTATTTCACTAGAAATTATAAAGGCCGAATGTTGTGAGTTGTTGAGTGTAATTGGAAGCAAAGAAACCCAATCATGTCCTCTTACCAGCATTTCAAAGCTTATTGATGCAAATACTTGGTAGAAAATTGTAATCACATATAAATTTAGGTCACAGTTCTTGCACATAACTAAACCGCATCCCCACTTTGATTATATGGCCGACATAATAATGTAATAGTTATCCAGAAGACCTTCGAAATTGGGATCACAGTGAAAGAATGGTCATATAAAGATGAGAGTTTGGGGATTATAATTATACTAAATCAAAGTTTAAGAACAATAGATTTTAATTCTCAATTATTCCCGCTTTCACTTAAGAGATTTGAAGTCAATCCCACTCAACGTAATATGGTGTTGCCATCGATACTCTTTTTCTAACACCCACGAGTTTAATTGGTGCGCAACGAAAAGAAGAAGAAGTATGTCAAGGACCCGAAAACTGGTTTGGAGTCTAATGATTCGATTTTCGGTCAGTTCCTTATACATACTACCCGATTTCCAATTATAAGAATTTAGAATTGTCCCTAACCGGATAGATTTCAAATTTTTAAACCAAGAATCTATTCCTCCCGATATCAATCACCCCTATAAGTCGACTATTTAAATGATGTCATTACGAAACTTGAGATATACAATTATTTTCCTAACCAGATAGATTTCAAATTTTTAAATCAAGAATCTATTCCTCTCGATATCAATCACCCCTATAAGTCGGACTATTTACATGATATCATTACGAAACTTGAGATATACAATTATTTTCTTGGGACATGATTTTCTGATATAATATGTTGTGATCCCTTTTTCTTTTATATTATTATTCAGTTAAATTAAATCGTGGGATAATTGAGAATCCATCGCTTTGGATTGACTTAGTAATTATAATGATAATGTCGGACGCCGCCATGTCTGGCAGCCAATGACTTGAAAGTTTTGTAGAAAAATCAATGATGCATCATAAACTAATACGCAGGTTTAAGCCCGAACTAATCCCCACGCCATGAGGTCATGATGACGTGAGCCGGAATCAGCGTGACACCGCCATTACATCAAGTTGGTTCAAATCGGACTCTCGCATTTTTTGGTTCCTTAGTTTGACCGAGTTGGAAGTCCTCAATTCTTTTTCTTCGACATCGAGGATTGCTCCTTTTCCGTCTCCTTAGATGAAATCGACTTGATTGGATATTAATCTCTTGGGAAATATAAGAATAATTAGCTTAGCTAATTAAAATTTACTTATTTCACAAGCTCAAGGGACAGATCCTCTTAACGATTATCTCATTTATTTTTTTTAAATTTGTTCCTAGAATATGACTTATAAAAAAGATGAAACTCACACATTCTCGGAAAAAAAATGAAATTGACATTTTCATCATTTAAAGGTTGAAATTTTAGGAATAATAAATTAAATATGACACGGATCAATAAAGTAGTTGTGATAGTGATAAAGGGGTAATTGATTTTCAACAAGGTCATGAATATGATTCATGTTTTTGGATCCGAAGTAGCACGGATGTCTATAACTCAAATGTAAAATTTATTATCGAATGAGGTCACGTGTACGATTCACATCTCTAGATTGGAAGTAGTGTGGATATCCGTGGCTTGAACGGAAAGTTCCATAGCAAACGAGGTCCGGAATTGGATTCATATCTTTGGATTGAAAGCAGTGCAGATATCCACGGCTCAAACAGACATTCCCACCGAGGATCTGAGATCTCTTATGATAACATCCATAGGAGATAGCCGACACTACTCGCCTCCCTATCCATCGTAAAAGAAAGAGAGGGCAAGAAGTGACACGGTTTTATCAGCATCGTGAGAGGCTGGGTCAATCCTTTCCACATGTAGCAGCAAAGAATCTCCTTCAGAAGGAATGAGCCTTTTTCTCTTGGTTCGAAGGAAGAAGACGCCGCCAGTTTCTGCGGGAAATGACGTGTTCGATTCAGATCACACGGGCAAAGGCAAGAAATGGTGAGCAAGCTCGGGCCGCCTTCTTCAAATCTCGCCAACTGTAGCTCGCCCATCTTCGTTGAAAACGACTAACCTAATCCCAACTCCCCAAACTAGAAAGAGACAACAGCAACGTGACAGCGCTCATTTTATAAAAGGAATAATGGACGGGACCAACGCCGTTTCAAACTTCAAAACTCATCCGCATGCGACCGATACAGTCTGTACTGTTGCCATTAATCTATATTGTAATCTCTCCTCCTTTTTGAAAAGTTCCCCAGCTGAAGTTTGTGGATTGTAAAATAAGATTAAATGATGGTCAAAGACTGTGGATGGGCAGTTTTGAACTCCCTTGTGTTGTCCATATACCTATAAATAAAATGTCTATGCGAGTCGATGAAAATCATTACTGCAGAGAGAGAGAGAGAGAGAGAGAGAGGAGAGATGGGAGGTGAGGGGTATATTCCATTGTTCGAGACTACAAGGGGCAGAGGGACGGTGGTGTATAGGGTGTTTGCGAGCACCATATTCCTGGCGATATGCATGATCTGGGCTTACAGAGTAAGCCATGTGCCGAGCGATCCGGAGCACGGTCCGATCTGGGTTTGGTTCGGCCTGCTCGCCGCCGAGCTGTGGTTCGGCCTCTACTGGGTCCTCACGCAGGCTTGCCGCTGGAGCCTCATCTATCGCCGCACCTTCAAGGATCGGCTCTCTCACAGGTCTCTCTCTCTCTCTCCTCGCCATGAAACATAAATTGTAATGTTTACAGTTATCGATTCAGTCGCGGTCGATACTTGGGAATCATGAGTTTGAGAGAAGCACATGATTCTAGGCATCTGCTTGCTCCTTGAACGGACGTCGAGCATTGGAAGTTTAACCTAGAGACAGAGGAGTGAAGAGCTCACCTGTTGAAAATTGAATGAAGCGGGTCCCTCTGGTTCTGATTGGATTAGGACGATGCAGAGTCCCCACATTAGTTAGGCGGCAGCAACGGGGCATCCACCATTATACCTACGATGATCGGCCATACTATTGCTATTCATAATGAAAGGGAATATTTACCTATTTATATAACAGATCGTATGGTAGGTCATAAATTGAGAGAATTTTCATCAATGGAGTCTATATAAATTATATATATATGATCCCAAAAAAAAAACATAAATTATTTTGAAAGCATAAACTATATTGGCGGCTGATTAATGCTTTCGTTTTTTTAACATTTAATATTCTAACATTATCAATTGTCGGTAATTTTACAACTTGTGCGAAAATGGGGGAAAAAACGAAATCAGGAATGAAAAGGATCTCCCGGGAGTGGACATATTTGTGTGCACGGCGGACCCCGCCCTCGAGCCGCCGATGATGGTGATCAATACAGTCTTATCCGTGATGGCTTATGATTACCCACCGGAGAAGATGAGCGTCTATCTCTCGGACGATGCTGGTTCCGACATCACCTATTACGCTCTACTGGAAGCTTCTCAGTTTGCCAAGCACCGGATTCCGTTCTGCCGGAAATTCATGGTGGAGCCCAGATCGCCAGCGGCTTTTTTTCGATCGCCGTCCGGCGATCAACTTTGTGCCAACGGTGAAAATGTGGAATTGTCGGCTATCAAGGTAAGTAGTCTCTCTCGCACGTTGATTTCCCATTTCTTAATTTTTTTTTTTTTTTTTTTCAGTCCTACTCTATTCCTATGCTATACTCACTCTTAGCAGGGCACCCCATTTCTTAATCAACAGTGGCAAATTGTCTATTTTCTCTTTTCTCTTTTTTTCTTATTAGTGAAAAAGAAAAAAATATGTTTGCCGCCAAATTTAATTTTGGGGGATTAGGGTTGAAAGTTCAACGCTCCCAATAAAAATTAGGGCTTGTAAAGTTCGAGGAAATTTCTCTGAAGGAGAGAAGAGTTTTACCGTTCCGTGCCCAAAAATACGGATTTTTTGCGTGCCAATTAATTTTAATAAATATTTGTAAATATAAGAAAAAAAACTACTGTTAAAAAATTAGTGGCGACTTAACTTTTTATGTAAATTGTTGGTACCTTACTAATAATTTGATGAAATTATCAACTTGTTCTCATAATTTGCCAATTATCATAGCGAACTAGTTTCCTCACTTTTATTTGCGGGGGGAAAAGCATCAAAAAAGTCATAAACCTATCATATTTGTGTTAATTTAGTCCTAAACTTATCGTATTTGTATCAATTTAGTCCTAAACCTTTTAATAGTACCAATTTAGTCCTAAACATTTTGATCTAATATTAATTTAGACCAAAATCTTTCGACTTGATATCAATTCAACCATTTCCGCTAATTTTGACCAGATAGTACTGGCCGACGTAGACAATTTTTAATAATTTTTTCGATTTTTTTCTTTTTCTTTTTCTCTCCTTCTTTTCTTCTTCCTTTTGCTAGACAAGCCACTGGCCATGGTCAGGTGGGCTAGCTTCGTCTAGCCATGCAAGGTCGAACCTAGGTCAAGGTAGCCCCTATAGGGCTCCCCTCACCAAATTTTGGCAAGGTCAACCCTCACCCAAGCCAAATTTGGTGAGGCCGACCCTCATCAAGGCTTGCCCTCGCCATGGCCAGGTTAGGCCAGCCCACCTGGTTATCACACATGGCTAGTGGCCTGTCATCGGTAAAAGCAAGAAGAAAGGAAGGTGAGAAAAAAAAAAGAAAAAAAAAATATTAAAATATTAAAATATTATTTAAAATTGTCCACGTCAATATCGGCAATTCTATATAGGCTAGTTAACATCCATGCTAATAATATCTAGCCAAAATTAGCCAAAATGACTGAATTGACACTAAGTCAAAAAATTCAGAATTAAATTAGCACTAATAAAAGATTGAAGACTAAAATGACATCAATGTAATAGGTTTACAACTTTTTTTTGACACTTTTCCCTTTATTTGCATAACTTACTAACATATATGCATTTGCTCTCGTATCAAATTATCAACTAAAACAAAGTGAGTTACCAACTTTTGTTGGACTAAAAAGGATATCTTACGTTTGAATATGAGGAGAGCCTCATCAAGTGAGTCTTAAGCATGGGCACATCTCATTCAACAATACCTCAAATTTCTTTACTTTTGTAGAAATTATCAACTTTAATTAGAAAGAATTATCAATTTTTGTCCCACTAATTTAACAACTAATACATTTTTTTACCAGTTTTTTTCACTTACCAATCTTTTGAGAAACCAATTTTGGGAAGCAGAACAGCAGCATCCTCCAAAGAGATAATTAGTTCTCTTGTAGGTTACTAGGAACAACCATGTTCTGTCACTAGCGCTTCGTTAAAATTCGCATAGGTTTATGCCAATCTTCAAATCCAAATGATTCTTAATATCTCTCAATTTCGACATCAGAAACTATATGAAGACATGAAGAATAGGATTGAAACTGCCCACGAGCTCGGCCGGATCCCCGAGGAGATCCGCTCAAAACATAAGGAATTCTCTCAGTGGGATTCATATAGTTCTCGACGCGATCACGACACGTTTCTTGAGGTACATCGACTTATGATCAGCTAAGCATAATAGCTTGTAATTCTCATGCTAATTATCTGCCGATGACGTTGTTTCAGATACTGATAGATAGGACGACCCGGAAGGCCATGGATGCCGAAGGCAATGCGCTGCCTACACTGGTTTACATGGCTCGTGAAAAGAGACCGCAATATTTTCATAACTTCAAGGCTGGAGCCATGAATGCGCTGGTAACGTGCGCGCATACAGTAGAACTAGTAAAGGACATGGAAACCGTGAATACATGCGCTGATCTTGCATTAAGACGCATTTTTTTGTGACGTTTGGTGTCGGAGTTCTTGCATTTCTATCATCATGCTATGGTTTTCAATGTCCTTATGCTGATATCATCATGTGATGCAATCTTCTAAGGGCCGAATTCGTTACCTGTCCGAAAATGCAGATACGGGTGTCATCAGCTATAAGCAACGGGAGGATCATTCTCAATGTGGACTGCGACATGTACTCGAACAACTCAGAGTCAATAAAAGACGCGCTTTGCTTTTTCATGGATGAAGAAAGAGGGGATGAGATCGCCTACGTGCAGTTCCCACAAAGCTTCGAGAATGTCACCAAGAATGAACAGTATAGCAGTTCATTAAGAGTGATTTCTGAGGTGAGTGGATATTCGCAGTCTCGGAGCTTCCTATATTATTTGCACGTCATTTTGAAATTTGGGATCAATTTAGTTGAGCTTCTTGGCCGCCTTTTCTTTGATTGCATTGAAGGTGGAATTTCATGGCTTGGATGGTCAAGGAGGCGTGCTTTATATTGGAAGCGGGTGCTTTCACAGGCGAGACATTCTTTGCGGAAAGAAGATCAGCAGATGGAGTGAAAACAGCGGAATCGAACAAAATGGAGGCATTTATAAACCAGAAGAGCTCAAGAAACTTGCAAGCTGCAGCTATGAGGAGAACACTGAATGGGGAAGAGAGGTTTAGTATTGTGTAGTATTGTCAATTGATGCCAATGAAACTGCTATTGTTCAATCTAAGAAGATTAAGGAGAGAAAATGGCCTAAAAAGATTCGTTTCTATGATTCGGACAGATGGGCTTAAAGTACGGTTGTCCGGTGGAAGACGTGATCACAGGGTTATCGATTCAGTACCGAGGAGGGAGACCCGTCTACTTCAACCCCAAGAGGAATGCATTCCTAGGCATCGTGCCGACCACGTTGCTCCAGTCGCTCGTGCAGCACAAGAGATGGTCAGAGGGCGATCTCCAGATCTTGCTGTCCCGGTACAGCCCAGCATGGCACGGGCTCGGGAGGATCAGCCCCGGCCTCACGATGTGCTATCTCACCTATTGCCTCTGGGCTCCTAATTCCTTGCCTACTCTCTATTACACTATCATCCCCTCACTTTGCCTCCTGAAAGGCATTTCGTTGTTTCCAGAGGTATTGGTTTACTAATCTTTCTATGTTACTGTTTTCCCATTTCAATTGCTTGGCATTCAACAAGACAATGTCGTGGTCCTTTTTAGCTAAGTCTGTGTTACTATGAATCAGGTCACAAGCCCATGGTTTATTCCATTTGGATACGTGATTTTTTGCAAGTACGCTTATAGTTTGGCAGAGTACCTCTGGTCTGGCGGTACGGTCCTTGGTTGGTGGAACGACCAGAGAATGTGGCTCTACAAGAGGACTAGCTCTTACCTCTTCGCCGTCATCGACACCACGGTGAAACTGCTGGGTTTCTCCGAGACAGCGTTCGTGATCACTTCGAAGGTGGCCGAAGAAGGAGTCACCCGGCGGTATGAGAAGGAGATGATGGAGTTTGGGGCCACATCCCCGATGTTCACCGTATTGACCACCCTCGCTTTGCTCAACTTGGTTTGCTTCCTCGGCACGGCAGTGAAGGGGCTCGTGTCCGGGGGTGCCGGGTTCTTCGGTTCAATGTCACTGCAGGCAATGTTGTGTGCAGTTCTGATTCTTATCAATGTGCCAATCTACCATGGCATTCTAAGGAAGGATGAGGGCAAGATGCCAATTTCTACAACAGTTGCATCCATTGTGGTTGCAGTGTCTGCCTGCACAATTTTTGTTTCCTTTTGATAGTAAATTAGATGATACATGTGGTTTTGGCTTTTATGCTTATTGTAGAACAAAAAGTTTATGATGTTTTTTGTTGTTAACATCAAATGGAAGATCCTATGACAAAATAATTTACATTGTCAATTCTGCTGGTGGGAAAACAAAATCTCAGGCAACTTTTGTCACAATTTATCTTTGGGCTAAAAAAATCTTAAGCAACCTTTATCACTATTCCTTGTTTCTAGCCGCAGAATTTTATTGTCCATGCGGGAAAAAAAAAGTGTGAAATTTTTTCATATTGGTAGATTTCAGAAAGTGTTAATAAATGTCAAGAAAGTCATTAGTTAAAAAAGAAGCCGATGACATTTCTTCTAGGTCAATTGTTTGCATCTTATCAACACTTTCACAAAATTAAAAAAAAAAAAAAATTGTTTTTTATAGTTTGCACATTAACAATTTTTTAACTATCTTACCAACTTTTACTCATATAACTTACTAATGTTTTGAATTTTACTCTTATACGAAATTACTAACATAAATTTGAATGACTTATTAACTTTGTCAGATTTTATTATCAATTATTTTGTGCTTACCAACTTTAATTCAAATTAATTTCCATTTTTTTCATGTTTTATCAACTTTTTTTATTTAATCGCCAACGTATATTTGGTAGCAAAAAGTTATTTGGTAGCAAAAAGTTAATAAGTCATATTAAAAAGTTTAGTGACTTCACTAAATAGTTAGTACATTTAAGGTTTTGATGAGAAAGGTAAATAAAATATCATAAAAGTTAAGATAATTTTTTTTTTATTAAAGATAGGAATTGACTAACTCAAATAGAATTAGTAACACAAAACCAATTAACAACTTAATTGAAGAAAAATATTTTATTATTCTAATTGAAGTTAATAATTTTTAACGAGGGTAAATTTAGAATTTAGTATGTAAGGCAAATAAGATCGGTAAATTTAATTAACATTGTTTCCGGTCAATTTACTCTTATGTGATTGAGAACATCTCCATCAATTGGCAAGAATGCTTTTTGCTTAACAAGGTGTGTTTGAAAGTCACAAACCATCCCAAAAACTGTTAGCAAGAGAATGTTTAATAAATTGTTCACATAAGACCACAAAAAGAGGATATATTTTAAAAAGTTTAGTGACTTCACTAATAGTTAGTACATTTAAGGTTTTGATGAGAAATGTAAATAAAATATCATAAAAGTTAAGATAATTTTTTTTTTTATTAAAGATAGGAATTGACTAACTCAAATAGAATTAGTAACACAAAACCAATTAACAACTTAATTGAAGAAAAATATTTTATTATTCTAATTGAAGTTAATAATTTTTAACGAGGGTAAATTTAGAATTTAGTATGTAAGGCAAATAAGATCGGTAAATTTAATTAACATTGTTTCCGGTCAATTTACTCTTACATGATTGAGAACATCTCCATCAATTGGCAAGAATGCTTTTTGCTTAACAAGGTGTGTTTGAAAGTCACAAACCATCCCAAAACTGTTAGCAAGAGAATGTTTAATAAATTGTTCACATAAGACCACAAAAAGAGGATATATTTTAAAAAGTTTAGTGACTTCACTAAATAGTTAGTACATTTAAGGTTTTGATGAGAAAGGTAAATAAAATATCATAAAAGTTAAGATAATTTTTTTTTATTAAAGATAGGAATTGACTAACTCAAATAGAATTAGTAACGCAAAACCAATTAACAACTTAATTGAAGAAAAATATTTTATTATTCTAATTGATGTTAATAACTTTTAACGAGGGTAAATTTAGAATTTAGTATGTAAGGCAAATAAGATCAGTAAATTTAATTAACATTGTTTCCGGTCAATTTACTCTTACGTGATTGAGAACATCTCCATCAATTGGCAAGGATGCTTTTTGCTTAACAAGGTGTGTTTGAAAGTCACAAACCATCCCAAAAACTGTTAGCAAGAGAATGTTTAATAAATTGTTCACATAAGACCACAAAAAGAGGATATATTTTACATTTACAAATGCAAGAAATTTCGACTACAAAATATGACGAAAAAGGTTGGGGCAAAATAGAAGAATTCACCAGGTTTCGAAAAAACGACCGCACTGTAAACTGTCGTAAAAGACATTAAATTTAAGGTTTGACTTCGTCCTGAAATTTCATTTCCAGAACAGGGAGGAGCGGTTCCCTTTGCTTGGACGAGCAGATTGCAGAGACTGAAATCCGAAGTCGAGTGTTCCTTTGCTTCCCTTCGCATCGCTCGACAAGTCATCGCCTGATCTCGGAGCGAGGTCTTTGTCGGAGAGTCGTTCACGATCCGTAAGGCAAGACGTTCTTCGCTTTTGTTGAATTGTTTTTCACCCTCGCGATCTCTCTTTTGTCTTTCTCAGCTTTGGCCTCTTTTGACTTCTTGTTTGGTTTCTGAAAATTCGGTGGGGAAATAGTAGAATCTTGAAATCTTGAAATCGACTGTGATGGGATGTGTGTGCTTCTTGTGATTCGTATCCGGGACGAGGTCTGCTGTCGATAAAGATCGGTTTTTGTTGATAATTCGAAGAGGGGTTGTTGTTCTGTGTGAACGTCGCGTCACGCGCATGTTTATGGTGATGATTGGAATGGTATTTCGAGGGAGTGGTAAGAAAAAAAAAATCGAAACTTGGCACTAATTTTGTTATCCCGAGATGGGATTGCTTCTTCCTTGTGATTTTCTTTGGGTTTTTGGCTGTTCTTGATCGCTGTGTTGATGAGGGGACAGTTCGTCAATTGCCTCAGAGGATGCCCTATTATTGGATCTCTCTTGCAAGGGAGAGGGAGGAAGCAATGTGGGTGTGAAGGGGCTGTAAATTTTTTGGGCGTTGCAGCTTTAGAGCCTTGTTGTCCTGTGCATGGCTGTAGTGGTGGCCACAGAAGTGATTGAGTGATTTTTATGTGTTGTACTTTTAGAAAATTGCTATGTGCAAGGACTTGGCATTGGTAAGAAGTTCTGCACAATGTTAATCAATTTTTCTTTTCAGGATGAAGGATTATAAGCTGTTAAGTGCATATAGACTGATATCGAAAATAGCTTATATTAACTGCTATAGTTTTTGGAAAATAAGCACCTCTTAAAAGCTAGAAGCCAGGGTTGAAAAGTCCTCTCAAACACCTCTGACGACTTCAATTTTTCTTCTTCTTTTTTCACCTTCTGGTCGTGCATTGGCTGTAAGAAACTGCAAAAGAATGATCATCTTGTTTTGGTTCATTGATTAACATGCTGATTTTTCAATCTGCAGATGGATTCTCAAGCACCTGGTTATATGTTGACTGTGGTTCTGGGGCTATTTCTATCCCTACATGCGGTATCTGGAATTAGATTCATGATTGATAGGGAAGAATGCTTCTCCCATGATGTTCAGTATGAGGGGGATACTGTTCATGCATCGTTCGTGGTGATCAAATCTGATTCATCTTGGCATTACAGTCAAGAAGGTGTTGATCTTGTGGTAAGCTTCAGCTTTTGTTTGAGAAGTTACTTATTGTGGTGACTGTGGAAGAACTAGAAGTGCATCCCTAAGTCCAATGGTTCATGTCACTGACTTAACTGGGGTTGTGCTCAGCACTCATCGAATGCTGGCAATTCCTTGATGATTTGTTTCTGGGGATGACCGTCATGTCTTGCTCTATTCTTACCCAGTTAACTCCTTGCTTGGAAGTAGTCAAACAGTTTATATGGCCAGATTGTTTGTTTGATTTTTTGAACCACTTATTTGTCTGTGCTGCCTTATACGAGGTATTGCTGTGACTGTTTTCAGCAAATGTGACACTATGTTTGTGTATCCCTTCTTGAAAACTGGGATAAAAAGCATGTTGGTTCTTGGATATCAGGACATAGACGGGGCAAAGCCAGTATAGGCATGTTAGAATGCTTATCGATTCTTGTTTTGGGTAATCTTGAGGTAATCAATTAGAAGTTACTTTGCTGCAGTATATTGGGATGCACTTCATCTCGGAAAGTATGCAAGTGAGGCTTCTTATAGCACATAGTTAATGGATCAGATGTAATGTATATGAAGTACTGTACTCACATGTATTTCTTTTTGTAAAGGATGCTGATTATCTTCCTAAAGGAAATTCTTCATTGAATTTTGTTAACCTTTGGCACCTAGATGGCTCAACTAGATCTCGCATATGCATATTTGGTTTTCCTTTTTCATGTTTGTCGGGACATGATTTAGATTGAAATCATATATTGATTATTACATTCCTTGATTCTGTCAATAGTTTTCTTATTGATCTTTAATCCTATGATAATGACCTAGATAACTGTACGTACTTTGCAACTTTTGAAATTGTCAGGTGAAAGGACCTTCTGGTGAACAGATTCAAGATTTTCACGACAAGATCAGTGAGAAATTTGAGTTTGTGGCTCACCATAAGGGTGTTCATCGGTTCTGCTTTACTAACAAGTCTCCTTATCATGAAACCATTGACTTTGATGTACACGTTGGCCATTTTTCATTCTACGATCAGCATGCAAAGGACGGTAGGACGCTGCCTTTTTTCTGTTTTCTTGTCTCTTGAACTGACGAACTTTACAGAATATACTCTCTCTTTTTTATCTGCTGTGAATGTATCTGCAGAGCATTTCAACCCCTTGTTGGAACAGATAGGGAAGCTGGAGGAGGCTCTCTACAATATTCAGTTTGAGCAGCATTGGCTGGAGGCTGAGACTGAGCGTCAAGCAATTGGTAAGATATTTTATGTCAAGTCCTCTTGCTATTTATCGCAGTGGATTCCAACCCTGTTTCATCTCTGAGGGAAATAACTTTCCTATTTAATGCTGAGTGGACCACTATAGCTTGCTTCAACTCCTGTTATCTCCTAAATCTCAAAGGTTCTCACAACCTCTGCTCTTAAAAGAGCTTCAGAATTAGATGTCTCACAAGAGAAGTTAAAAGCTATTTCTAGAGCCTTTGACAAGCTCCTTTTATCCATCTGATTGACGTAACTAATCGGTTATATTGGTTATGATCCTGAAAATAGTAAAACCTTCCTAACTTGGCAGCAGCTGAAAAGGCGGACTTCGAAAACAAAGCAGGCAACAAAAAAGAAGATACGTGCTTGGTGTAGTGGGTTTCAATGGTCATGGGTTTTGTTTACTTATGCTATCTGCTAGATGTTTTGAAGTGTGTCTGATCGCCACACGAAATGGAATGGGGATGACCTTGCTAATTAAATATTGTGTTCACTAACAGACAATACATAGATTTTGTGTTCAATGAATACTCATTCTATGATGATTTGTGATCGCAGTGAACGATGCGATGAGCAGAAGGGCAGTCCATAAGGCTTTCTTCGAGTCAGCAGCACTTATCGGGGCAAGTGTTCTCCAAGTTTACCTTCTCCGCCGCCTTTTTGAGAGGAAGCTTGGTATCTCTCGAGTTTAACATTGATACTGTCAGATGACGCTAAATTAATCAGAGATTTTTGTTACCAACGCCAGTCTTCGGTTCTTTCTTTTAATATCCATAGAGACATGTATAGACAAGGAAACTGTTTACCTTGTGAAAAGGTGATATGATAGATGACCTTGAGGTGAAAAAACAGAATGCGTCAGGCCATGAAGAAAAATTGGGCATTCTACTAGGTTCCATCGTTAAGTTCATGGCAATTACAACTTCTTCCTAACTAGAGTGAGGCTCGAATCAAATTGAAGCAAAGAGAAGGAAAAGATGTAAGGAAGAGAGCTTTATTTTATTTTGTCGTTTGGTAAGTAGGACAGCCATAGCTCCACAGTTTTGGAATTGCATTTACTGGGATTGGAACCTTGGTCTCATTCTTGAGGTCTTTGGCGGTGATTGTGTAACAGAAGTAGCTTCCGCACCATTAGTAGGGGGGATATTAGAACCATGTCATTCACATCAGTCGCAGGAAAAAGGAAGAGAGGAAAAAGTGGAACATTTGATCCTACCAATTTGTGGAATTTTATGGACTACATCAATGATGTATGAATGTGTGGAGTTAATCGACTACATCAATGATGTATGAAAAAAAAGGCCATAGATAGAGCCTGTTCATGACCGCAATCGTCGTTTCACATGCACAAAATTTTGCAAACTCTTGTTCTTTGAGGAACGCATGACATCAGAGACATTTTTGTCACTTCCATTGTCGATATAAGACTACCCTTTCCTGAAACAAAGAAGAAGGGCAAGATTGTGCCTTTCTCCTTATGTAGAAGATTCGTGGAGATGACCTTTCCCATGTCTAAGGGAGTTGACACATTAATTCCTATAAAAAGAGAAATGACAAACGCATATGGCTATGACTCACGCTGTTCCCCCAACTAGAAACATACATGATTGATGATAGAGGAAAGGGTCACAAGCTCGTATCTATAATGCCTTCAACAACGATGGATAACAATAAATTAAACCAGATTGAAAGTAGGCGAAGACATTTCACAGACAGATCCAATTCACAAATACAGAAAGCAGACAATTAATAAATTAACAATAGAACTAAGCAGAGGAAGAGAGAGAGAGAGAGAGAGACATAGGCAGAGACAGAGAGAGAAGCATATTGCTGATAGATTATAGTAAGCATAACGCGTCATTATTTTACTCATCTCCACAAACCCCACATTTACACCACGAGGAGCTATTCCTGCAAGAATAACAATGGCTCTAAACTGTTTGTATCATCTTCAAGTGAACATTCTGGGGCTGCTTTAGCCTAACAACGCACGTCTCTTTTGGAAGCTCCTCGCCAGAGAACCTAGTCAAGATTCTGCTGGGCTCTGAATGCAGCAAAACCATTTCTTCTGCGTGCAACAAAGAATTCACGGTAAGAGAGAGCGAAGCAGCAAAGGTTGGGAGACTGAAAACAAGATAAATAAATGAATAAATAAAATCTACAGCAGCAGACTTGGTTCACAGACAATTGCGTCCAACTCAAATTCAATTCCTGCTCGCACTGTAAAGGATAATAGCATCTTTCGGATGGTCATTTTGAATGATTCAAATACTAACGAGCAAAGTAGTGCCCAACCTGCTTAGTTTTTATGACACTGTCAAATCAATTTCTTTTACCCTATCTGCAAGTTTGAGAGTTCTATTTTCCATTTCTACATTTTCATCGAGAATAGCATAGCATATAAGAAAGTTCAAATTTAATTATTAGACAGGTTAACTACTACATAACTGCAACCTTAATAGATTATCGTAGAACAAATGACTGCAATAATTAATGCATCCTACACAAATAAAACAGTTTGTTCCCAGGCTCCTAAGAAACAACTTACTGTTGGAGGTTTGCTCGGATCAACAGAGTGTTTGACTTGAGGGTTGGCCTTTGCTGGAGATTCGGGCTTGCCACCTGTCTTTTTTTCATCCCTTGCCTTGTTAAAGATGACAGTAAACCCCTCCGCTGAAGCTGGGTCATTCACATCCCATTCACCAAACTTTGGCAATGGCTGACCCTTTTCCTGTTGGAACAAGGAACAGATTGTTGAATGCACAAAATCTCCACCTCACTTCAGTCTCCACACAAAACATAAATATGGGACTATGGACTAAATAAGGTGCACAAGATAACAATTATAAGCAGAACAACTTCTTATTTTCTTAGACCACACAGTGTATATGTTAAAACATCATCTAGAATACAGAGGAGCTCTTTCTTGAATTAGAAAAATGAAGAAATAGCTATATTGAATAAGCTGCACAGTGCGAAGATAAGAACGTTCACAATCAACGATGAAGACCAACAGCACCATAACCTGGATCTGAAAGAAGTTAAGATGCCCTTAAGCAGTAGCAATTCTGATTCCAAGAAAAAGCAATATGAGTACCTCTCTCTATAATTAAGAAAAAGAATAATGATCATTCGATCGAATAATCTCCAGGGTCCATTCACTGCTTCGACGATTCACATACATGGCAGGTTGCTTTAATCCCTTAGAGAAACTGGATAGCATGCAAGTATAAAGTTTCCTTTTTTAGAAAGCTATAATCAGATATGATCCTCAGTCCTATCACATAAATAGGTAGGGGAGTTCGTTTCACCATTCAGGCTTGCCGTGAATGGCGACCCAGATTCAGAATAGACCAGATCATCCTAATTTCTCGGAGAAAAAAAGGTTGAAGCAGTCAAAAAACCAAAACTCAAGTGCTTCCTCCGTTCAAAGTAATCGCGCCACAAGACCCCATTACGCATGATAATCTTCTCCCGAACAGGCTCACCTCAGTCAAAAAAATTTCAAAACTCGGAAAACATGCCAAACTAATCAATCGTCTCCCAAAAAATCTACTTCCTCACCCAGATTTTTCCAAAGTGAAAAATGCTGAAAAAACGAGATTTCGGGGTAGGGGGGGAAGAAAATTGGCGATGGGAGGGATCCCAATTTCAACTCCTCCGCCATTCCAAGAGATCAAACCGACGAAAAAGAAGCAAAAGCGAGACGCCGTTCGCAGACACGATCGACATCCTACTGACGTCACTTTCAATCGCGAAAAAGCCGAATCAGTAAAGCTCCGCGACCCGAACCACTTCGATCGGCGCCGCAGATGCCCAAAATCAGAGACGATTCAGCCGATTCGACCTAAGGAAGCTTCGACGCGCGCGACGAGACCAAATAAAAAAAAAAGGAACGGCAATCCCAGCATCCACTCAGCTCGAGCGCGACACAGGCAGCAAAAAAGGTCAAAAAAAGTAACAGTAACGGCCGCGGATCATCCCCGGAAAAGGCTCCGGCGAGGCGATGAATAATCATGCGACGGAAATCGAGCAGAAGAGACGACGAGCGCAGAAGAGGATCGATCGAAATCCAGAACGAGAACCGATTACGTACCGACATGAATCCTAGAGAGAGAGAGAGAGAGAGAGAGAGCTTCCGGGAGGTGAACAAAACGAGCTTCGGCAAGAGAGAGAGAGAGAGAGAGAGAGAGAGAGAAGGAAGAGAGAACGGTGATGAGTTGGTCCGATCGGACCCCTCATCATGTGAAGCTTAATTATGTTGGTCTTTTTCTTTTTCTTTTTTTTTTTTTTTTCTTTTTTCCCGATTTTTTCCTCCTTTTTTTCCACGAGGGGGAATTTTCGCCCCTCCCCTCGGTCAGACGCCGTTATCATCTTCCGCCCCCGTAACGGTGGGTGCGGAGCGCGCGGTGCCGCCGTTAGTGCGTCGTCACCAGTGACGTGGCGCTATCATTAGCTGGGGAGACGATGCGTCGTTCGAGGAGGCGATGAGCTGGCGAATGGCACGGTGGATGGGAAAGTGAGTCCTGCGCTGGTTTCGTGTCGGATATATATACATATCTCGTCGTGTCATGATGCGTTCGATGCGTTAGATATTTTTATTTTGAAAATCCGACAGTGGAAAAGAGCAAGCGCCACCAACATAAATAGCTTCTTTTTTTTTTTATATCACAAAAAATCTTAAAATTATTTACCATAACCAATTACCTCATTCTCTTTTACATCACGAAAAAATCCAAACTTATATATAATATATACCTTCAATTACAGTTCATTGGTATAAAAACTGGAGTATTTAATGTCACAATCAACATAATTAGGTTTTTTTATCAATAATTATGAGATTTTTTATGTTATCAATGCAATAAAAAAAGAAAGATTTTTCGATTTTGATAATCTATGAAAATTAATTTATTCCAAACCATCCCGTCACGTATCACTATCTCCAATTTTGAAATGTCTCCCAGCGTTTCCTGTCAACTTGAGGTCTAGAATCGTTTGCCCAGTCTTTTCACGTTTGGTGGATGAACAAATCACGTCTTAAGGGCGACGACTTATCATTATTGCGAACCGTGCTTTGAATATTACTAGTCGTACAAATAATGGTCTCGTCTCATCGATGCTTCAGTGCGCGGCTCGAGTCTTAAGTCTTCAAATTCCCTTCCCGTCCTGCGCACGCTGTACAGTCGAGGAAGGGGCCAAAAACCACCCAGAACGAGAAGAACCAAAAGAGGAAGAAAGGCTCGAGACGAAAGACACGGCACGTCCGTAATACGAAGAACCAACCAAAAAAGGGGAAAAAGGAAAAAAAAGATATCCAAAATTAGATGCGGTTGTGTCCTGGGATTTGTGGGATTGTTTAGGTGAAATGGACTAATAAATTTTTCTCCCAAAAGGGTAATGAAGCAAGAAAGAGCAGACAGTCTGAACTAAACGACCAAATATATTCAAACGTAAAAGCCAACCCAGCATCGTTACATGATGTCATGTTGCTGCTTTTCACACTTGGCAACCCAGGCACCTAGGTTGTCCTCTCTCGGTCTCTGCAGGGGAGCTCAAAGCACCGTGGAGGACAACTCATTGTCTCATATCACAAGAAATGACCAAGTTTGTGAATTCTGTGTATTCAGGAAGATTCTGACAGGACAACCGTGCATGGACAATTAAACTAATGCAAAGCCATTTAAAGCTTGACCATATTCCTGTCGAATGTGCAGGTCCTGTATGCCCCGCCCACAACAGAATTCACCATGTTTTGAGTAAAGATTATATAAACTATACCTCCATGAACAGGTTTCAGTGACAGTTCAAGCTGCGTGCCTCGAGGGCACCAGCTGGAGACAGGCTAAGGAAAAACAGGGCTCAATGTCTTATTCCGATTCCTCATGCCAATTCAAGTACCATCATTTACTTAAAAATATTCCACCTCGTGGGCTGCAGTTCACGAGAAACCTTGCTCCTTTCCTGTTTCCACCAAATAAAAAATAAGGATCAGTCAAGTTTAGCATCACTTGACAAGGAAGAAGGCAAAAGAGGAAGAACTGGCAAAGGATTCATGATCCCTGTTCATAAAAATTGTTAGTAGTGTCAATGCTGCACCCTGAGGAAGAAGAAAGAAGCACTTGAACCTAATAATATTAGATGCATACACTTTATTACGGTTGATACTGAAGCACACAAAGCCAATGTTTAATTCTAAAAGTTTTTAACTGGAGCATAAGCTTTGCCCCTCCATATCTGTTATCTCTCAGTTTTGGACATTCCTCAGACAATGTATGACTGATTCATCTGTGCCGCCTCGATCACAAACTAAGAAATGAACAGTGTGCCATTCCAAAGAATTGTGGGAATGCTACACCAGCTAAGAGAGGCTATCACGGGACTAGTCAACACTAACTGCAGGCATAATTATCCCTGTTAATATGTGCACTCAAACCAAAGCTTTAACAGCTGCAGTGATGCCACAAGCCACATAAGAACATTTGCAGCATACCTTTCTATCCAAGTCAGCAAAGTTACTGATGGCAGTATACTGCACATTTAGCCCTCCCAATCGATACTCCTGAGTCCTGACCATGCCATTTGATTATGCTGACTCCCTGGTCACAGAAACATATGTTAACATAGAATTGGATTCCCATATTTGCAGTCGCTCCTTGGGGTCAAATATATGTTTCATCTTAAAACTTAGCTGCAAAAACCTCTCACAGGTCCTGGCCATGAAAACATAATTCAATCAGAAAAAGCCAACAGGACAATGAAAGTTCTTCTTCTTCTTACAAATGACTCATCTGAATTCTGCATACGCACTAGCACTAGCACTATCACTATAGCAATTTCTTTGCTTAAGATGTTGGTGGACTTCATTTCTAACAACCCAAGCCAGTACAAGCCGATGGCTTCAGTTTCCTTACTCATCATCTTCACTAATTTCAAAGACTAAAAACTTTGTGGGCAAATCATCTTGACTCATCTGCTTTCTGTTTCTGGATCTGCACAGAGAAACCAATGATTCTCGTGGAGTTGCTAAGGTACCAAAATTATGGGAGGCCATAATTAAGGATTTCCCAACTCTGCTTCTTCTAACAGAATTGCTTAAACTGCCAGGGCTAGGCTCAGTCGAAGACAACGTAGTCAACAGTCTTGGGGGTGTTTGAACTGCAAACTCTGCTGAAGTATCCACTTGAATGCTTGGGCAGTTATAATTAAGTTTACTCTTCGATTGTAGTCTTAATGCTCTAGACTGAAAATCAGGGCTAGAAGGGCTACCAAAACTGTTCACCTCACTGAAATTTGTAAAGTATCTATTAATGATACCGCCAACTGATATTACTTCTGATGATGTTGCGTTAGAGTGCTCATTATGTGGGCTGGATTTCCTTTCATTCAGTTGCACAACCTCACTTGTGCCTTTTGGAGAACTCTGAACACCAGTAAATGGATTTTCTTCAGTTCTAGAATGCCAGTTCTTGTCAACTACGTTAGATCTATTTTCTTCAGAGCCACCTTCCCATCTATGGTTACTTCTCTTCTTTTTCTTTGGACCATGAATATCCCTTTGAAGCTGTGGTAATAGAGGTTTACTGTAGTGAGATCCCTTGGCTCCATATTTGTCCATTCTCTGAATGTTATCGGGCAAGAGAAGGCTCTGAGATTTTGAAGGGTCAGTGTCACAAACATCTGAGACATGATCAGCTATAGCTGTACAGTGTTGCAAGCATGGCTGACTTAAACTTTCTAAACATGTTGTATCCAAGTGAATAAACCAGGACCCTTCAATTCCCTGGAAAGCATATTTTATTGGCATTGAATTGGGCAGGTAATAGAGGCACGACCTTCGCTCCACCATCACTCCATCAACCCTTATCTCTCCTATTTCTGGAAAGCAATTGTAGTGAGCTCTCTCAAGGACCCCTACAAAAGAGCAGAAGTGAGTGCAGTCAGATTGTTGGGGCAATGGAAAGCACCATGATGCAGAGTGCAGAATAAACTCCTGCAGCATAGTGAAGACGGTGAACATGTATTGTCAATTGAGAGCAATTCAAGTATAGAACCAGAATGATAGTGGGGGCAACATTAAAAACCAAAGGAATGAAAGATAGGATGGCCCTTACGTAAGGATTATATTGGCCCTAATTTTTATGAAATACAAAGCAAAATAGGTGACTGATTATCCATATTTTTGGTCGGCAATAACTTAGTGGGAGCTGAACTTGCAGCAAGCTAGAAATTAATCGAAGAAGCAGGGAAGCCTTACATTCAGGTGATACTTCAAGAAACAAAAAAAGACGAACACTCGAGAGAAAAGCTCAACCTACTCATTCCAAATCCATCGCCACCACAGCCCACAGTGAAATTTATGCAAGCTGTATCTCTGGTAAACGGCCACAACAGCATGGACCCATCAACGCCACAGTTTAGCAATTTATCCAACAGAGATTTCACCTTTCATGCAGCAGTGAACAAAACATGCAATGCAAAATAAGTTTCTTCAAAGTCAAACTTCAGACATTGAGTTCCCTCGACAGAATGCATTGACTCTAGATATCCTGCCAAATTGGATTACAAAAACTTAACGACCAGCATTGTTCTCCAGGAGTTCATCACGACTGTCACTTTCATCATCCGACCTCGGAGGGCGCCTCATGCAATTGAGCAGCGGCAATTAACCCCCATCAAAATGCCATTTCCCCCTACGTATATGCTTTCTGAAAACCGAAAAATCAATCTCATCTCCATCAATCTCCATTTTCCACAAACAAACCATCATTCAATTTTCTTACACGCATTCGACATTAAGGAAAGTAACGACGATCAATGCAGCATATTTACGTGCTGTATGCTTAATTTTCGATAGTTTCGCCCGCAATTTTTTCGCGTTAGTGGGAGTAGTGGTTAAGCATCGGATTAAGCAAAGTGATTAAGCATTTCTCGTCAGTGATCCTTTGTAGTCCTTCTGGCTAGTGCCGAAATCTTTAGCGTCGTCTCTGCTTGTTTCGACCATCCAAGAGAACGACACAATTGTCTCTTCGATTTTCACCTCGATAATCGGCGAGTCTCAAGGATATCACACGTCCTCCGTCGCCGAGAGCTACACAATCAAGCTCGAAACTTTCCGGTTCACGATCACATCGCGGGAGAAACCGATCCGATTCGATGGAGGAGGCATTATCGACCGACGAACCGAAACCCCCGAAGCGCACAGACACAGAGAGAGAGAGAGAGAGAGAGGAGGACGAGGAGGAGGAGGGGAGAGCTCACTCTTTAAGTCCGAAGCCGTGATGGTGGGAGCGACGGAGACGGCGATGCGAGTGCCGATGCCGGTGACGGTGAACACCGGCACCTCCGCCGTACGAGGCGGTGGAGAAGACATGCGACCGTGCAGAGTGGGAGTGGGGGTGAGAGTGTGCGGAGTTTTTTTTTTTCGCCGATTGCGCGAGCACGACGATCGGAGTGGGCCTGCAGTAGAAACGCCTGTACGTGATCATCAAAAATCAAGGGTCTATCTTTTTCTTAATTTTTTTAATTAAGATTAATATCACAAAAACTTTAAATTAATACGCATAAGATAAATCTACTTCAGATTAAATTTTAAACCACCAAAAACTCCAAAATGGAACACATATGAGAAATTTATATTTGTGACAAATTTAATCTCTATTAATTTCCGTTAAATTGAATTAATACAACAAATAACCCCAAACCGATAAATGCATCACATATGAATGATAAAATCTTGAACTGGTATATTTATTAATCGCCACATGTTATCCAATTCAATAATTTGGCGATAAAATTTAACAAATAGTAAATTCGTCTTCGATTTGGAATATTTTGTAATTAAAAAATTAATTCATGATTAATTTATTCCAAGTATATATCAGTTTATGATTTCTCATTATATTAACACTTTAAACTATTGTTAGATTCATGAGCAAAGCTAAAAACATATTCATCATTAGCAAACGGATTTTTGAGATTCTTTTTCATAATATAAACATTATTTTATTCCAATGTAAAGTTTAGTTTATAATATCTAATTTAAAGCCGGTGAGGAAAAAATATAAACAAAATAGAGTGCAACACTTAGTGCTATGGACAGGTATTAGAACATTTTAGTTTTCAATCAGTCACCAGAAGACTTGTTTATCTACTGATGTCAAAATGAAGCAATTGATTATTATAAAGTATAAATAATAACTAAAATTAGCTATCCAATCTTTTTTTTCCACTTGGACCGAGTAAGGTCCTACCCATAGGGCAGTTCATAGGTACAATCCCTCAAATTACTATGAGCAGAAGACTCTAAAATTTGAGCACAAGATTTGCAACATTTTAAGTGAAATGCTATTACTTCAACTCTGTAAACTAGAAGGTTACGTTTGGTCATCCAAATTTATAATTAGGATAAGACTGGATAGAATAAGATATAAAATTTAGAAATTTTATTATATCTTATTCATTATTTGATGATTACAGTAATAAAATCAGATAAATTAACATCATATCATATACTTTGTTTGGTATATATTAATATATAAATAAACAAAAAAAAAAAATCAAATAAAGATGGTAAAAATCTCCACCGACACTCTTAATTACTTTATTTGCATTTTCCTTTTTTTTTTATTATCCTCTCTTTTTATTAATTGCTTTTTTTTTTATTTCTTTCTTCATCTTCCATCATTCTCTAAAAAAGTTCTATAAAATAATAAATTGTACTAATATACCTAAAATATGAAAAAATATAAATTTATATTTATATTTATATATTGAATTTACATTTTGGAATATAATTAAATTAGAATATATAAATAAAAAATTAAATTAAATTAACTAATTTTTAATTTTTGTTATCTTAAATTTCTTATATTACATTTCAAATATTAATTATATCGAATATAATTTTAATTTTTTTAATTTTTTTTTGTCAGTCTAATTTTTTTAATTTAAGAAATTTGTTATTTGAGAAAAATAACTTTTAGAAATCCTATCCACATTTATGTCACATACCCTATGTGATAATTTTATCCAGTCTACATTCTCTTATATCCGATTTTATCATATTTTGAGCAAACACCAAATATAGGATTAAATAAATTTTATCTTATCCTAAATTTTATTTTAACTGTCAAACGCATAAAGATATTGAAAACTAATGGATATAAATTCATATTACCGAGAGACATGGGCTATCACTAGTTGTAAATATAGTATTAGTGGAAGCTTTTGTGCATTTTACTATTACTTGCCACATGGCAATTTCACAAGGAGACAAGTGTTCACTTTTGACCAATAAAAATTTGTCTACAAAGCTTAGAAAAACATTATTTATTTGAGATGATTGTTATGTACTCAATAGACAAGTATGGACTTACAATTAAACCAAATTACGACCAATAAAAGTTGTTTGAAAAATTAATTATCTAAGTGAATAGCTTAAACTAAGGTTCCGTCTGTTTTTCAAAAATGAATGATTTCGATAACAATAATCACTAGTATAGGTTTAAATGATGTGTTAATGAAAAATATTTTTATTATCGACGACAATTTATGTCTAAATGTTTTTTGCGAACAATAAAAATATTTTTTGTTCATTTTTTTCTTGTAAGTGATTCAAGTGATCATATTTCAAAAAATATTCTCTAAATTACTCATTTTCGTGAAATAAATGCAGCTAAATGGAACCTCTTGCGGGTTGATGGTAGCCAATTTGACTATTTTTGTATATGCAAACATATATTCTATTTTAGAAAAAAGGGAAATTGACTTTTTTTCCCTCTTTTTTCTGGGCATCCTCGGCTTTATTCATTGTTCAATGGTATATGCTTTTCGAATGTTTGAAAATCTGCAGAACGTCCTTAATGTGAATTTCTTTTGTTCAAATACTGTGTCTATATTCGTCATAGGAATTACTATGAAATTCAGATTGTCAAGTAATTCAAAGATGCTTCAATCTCAAATCCATGAAGTGATGAACAGAAATTTAAAGTGCGCTGCATCACTCTCAGTCAATGTATGAATTAGGGTTTCGCTAAAAAGCTAGATTGATAGCAGACTACTCATCTGTTATTTAGAGAAAGTCCAGTAAACTGTACAAATAAAATTGAATTTTAATATCAGTGAGCTAGTATTCTTCTAACAAACGTACGCTAGAGGTCTTGACCCTTCTGACGCAGTGGCAACATCCGAAGAAGCAGGTGCCTGGAATGAGTCGTTCCAAGGGTCGTGTGCTATGATAAATTAGGAGGCTGTTCCTGGAACTTGCAAAATGACATGCATCATGACATCTAATGCAGAGTATGCAGTTCCGAACTGTGAGTCTAGTCCCACAGACCAGATTGTAGTTTCTTCGCAAGGCCGAGAAGAGCATGTTTCTAATACGAATTAGAGGGGCTCATCCAGTCTTCGTATGGACATTGGTGTCATGAGTTGTCTTAACCATTTTAGCTGTGAAAGCTTCAGCTTAAGGTCACCTGTCGCTGATGCTGTATTCCGATCCTAGAGCAAACTATTAATTCGATACCACACTTGCAGGACAGCATCAGAAAATCAAGCATTGATCCGATACAACTATCAATTCAGGTTTGATCTGAATCTCAACTAGCTCACTTGACAGGTATTTCAGCCTTTGATTATCTTTTGTGCTGTCGCATATAATGCAAAACTGCTAAGTCTACCACTGTGAACCGTTTAAACACGTAATGCCGGGTGCTGATAACACATTGAATTTTTTTAAATATCGACTTATAGGATTCATGAAGATCGAGCACATATCTGTTATTAGGTGTTGATATATACTTTTTTCCTCCAGGATAGCACCTTGACATATGCACGCCTTTTATATTCACTAGCAACAGTAACTTCAAATCCTGAGATTGCATAGCCTGAAAACAAGTTAAAATCTGCCTGCAGCGCATTAACAGCGCGTTAAGCGCGTGGCAGAATCTAGGGCATTCTTAAATTTTAACGCCATAAGACGTAAGTAAACCTTGGCTATGATTGCGAGAGAGATAAAAATTTTGGTATCCGATTCGGCCATTACTTCGAGTCATTGACTATGCAACTTTTTCCGATGCCGCTCCGGATTTCCTTCTCTTAAAAGTACATGCTTTTTTTCCTACCAAATAAGGCGGTTTCCAGAGTTCTTTTGCCTATATAAAGCCGTGCCAAGTACCTGTACAAACATCAAACCCGAACAACCAAGAGAAGTTTGAAGGTAAGCAAGCTCTATGCCTCTATTAAGATCCTTTCGTGATGATGACTATTCTTTGGTATTGTAACCATGCCTTAAAAACATACTTTTCCCGCTAAATTTCCTTATGCTGTTCACATGGTGCGGTGGTTCGACAGGTGCTTGCAAAGTGGGAGAAATCAATGGGCCCGTCTTCGGATTCGGCCGGAAGTAATGACTGTGAGAGCACAAGCAGCAATTCTGTGGGGGATGAAGGTGGCTGCACCTGGGATGAGCTGGTTCTCAGGAACAGCATGACTGCGCTTGTGGTGGATGGAGAGACTGAGAGTCGGCTTGCAGTGACTGAAATGCTGGAATCAGCCGGCGTCGAGACAGAGACGGTTGGAAGCGGGGGGGAGGCACTCAATCTCACTGGAACGAATTATGACCTGATCCTCGTCGACAGATTTGTGCCTGACATGGGTGGTCTCGAGGTAAAGGAACACAAGTAAACGGTTCTGCGAGACTTATTCCTGAAACCATGTCATTGGCCCAGGAACTGGCCAGAGAAAATCATATATAAGCCCCGTGTAGCTCAACAAGAAGCTAAATTTCTCTTCATTCTTTGATTTTTTTTTTTTCCTTTTTCGGGTCAGATAGCAGTTCTAGCATGATGGCATAGAATCTTGATAGGCAAATTGGGCTCGAATATGCATGAAGAGCAATTCTAGGATGAGAATGCGCAGAAGCCTTTCAAACTAGGAACTTTAGTTTCGCTTTCGATTTCACACTAAACTATGCACGATGTCTTTTCGTTCTTCATTCCGAATGTCAAGACATCTAAGTAATTTCTATATGTTCTTGTGGCAGACTATTCGGCGAATGAGGAGGAGGGGTGTGCAAAGCAAGATCATCGGCCTGACCTCCAGAGACATTGAGACTGATAAGGCGGAAATAATGAATGCTGGAGCTGATGGCTGCTTGAAGAAGCCGGTGTCTGAGGATGCTTTGGCCGATATCCTGGCTGAGATCGACTATGATATCGACCACCGCTAAAGGGCGTTGGAAGAACAAGTCCCGGGGGCTCCATTTTTTATTGTCCTGTTGTCTTAATTCCTAGTAAGTAAGTCCCAATAGGTAGCTTGTCCGAGTTCGGCCAGTACCTTGTGTTGATATCAACTATGTCCGTGGATGTCGGCGTTGGCATCGGCGCCACTCCATTAATTAAAGGAGTCCCCTTTCGATCTCTCTCTCTCTCTCTCTCTCTCTCTCTCTCTCTCTCTCTGTGATTTCCACTTCATATCGCATTCCCAAAAAGCAGATTTTCGTTAACGATCTGAAGTTAGAGCTTCCTACAAAGATAATTCATGAAAGGGTGCTCTTCAAAATGGACCAGATATACTGCAGTTTTAATGAATGAATGTCTTCGTTCAACAAAAGAAAAATGACTCTTGTTTGCTCGACAAGAACCGTGTTGTTCATTCGCATCAATTGTTAGAGAAGTCGGCCTCCTGGTGAAACTTAACATAATCACATCAGTTTGATCTCTGCTCTTCACTTGTTTCGCTCGCACCTCTGCATTCGAATCCCATTAGACAACTCGATGAAAAAATTTCACCTTGCGACTCGGCACCAGCTAGATTCCCTTTCATCAGAGATACCGAGGAAATCGTTCGATGTGCAGCACAGATCCGTTTCCTGATAGTTTGATGATGCCGTCCCCTATGATTGGTCGAGGAACTGCGACATTTGGTCTGATGTTGTTTTGTTCTGAATAAGATGTAGGGGTGAGCATCAGTCTAGGTTAACCCTGGACCAATCCTGGACCGGCCCAACCCTGCCAATTCTGGTCCGATTAACAGAGAGATCGAGTCGGTCCTTGGTCTTGGGAATTCTAGATCGGCACTGTGCAAGTTGGTCCTCGATCCTGAGAGTTTAGGATCTGTTCAACCCGGACTAACCATGATTTTATATATATTATATATCTAATATATTATTTATAATTTTTTTTATATAGAAAACCCTAAAATAAACGGCGTCAACAACATTAAATAGCTCCTTAGTATGGAGTTCAAGTAATTTTACACTATTTTTAATAACTTAGATCTTTTAATGTCTTTTACGGCGTCAAAAGCCATAATTTACAAAGGAGAAATATGTTTTTTTGAGGAGTCCTCATGGCGTTCAAAAGAGCATAAATAGCTCTTCACAACATCTTCCTCTAATACTCATTCTCTTCTGTCTATTTGTCCTCTTGGTCTTTAATTTGCCAAAATCAAAAGAAACAACCTCTCTGCTTGCCACTTGACACTCGCCTCACTCGCTTTGGGTCACTCATGCCACTCGCCGCTAGATGCTTGCCTGGCTTGTTGCTCCCTGCTCGATACTCGACGCTCACCCCACTCGTTGCTCGTCACTGAACCCATAGAGTTGATTCAATCCTCACTCGCCTTTTCATGGAGTACAAAAAATGAAACCAAAGATTATCGGTTAGTTCTGGATTGACCCTAGAATTGGACCAAACCCATTGGGTCGGTCCGATTCTTGATTGCCTTTTTAGATAATACAAAAAATGAAATAAATAAATTATCGGTTAGTCCCAAGTTGACCTTTGAATCGGACCGAACCCACTGGGTCGGTCCAGTCCTCAGTCCCAAGCTCAATAGGGTCGGTCCTCGATCCCAAGAATTGAGGACCAACACTGTGCGGATTGGTCCTATGGTTAGGGGGTGGGCCAACCCAGCCCGGACCATACTCACCCCTAATAAGATGTCTAAAAGTTGAAGTCGGAACGAAATAACCAAGACATCACCGTATCTTCTATTTCAACGCGATGGGTGTGACGGTTCTCGAATGAAGTCAAGCACGTAATATAGAAAAGAACATGCTGAGATTGGTCATGGAGAGAGATTTTAATTCACCTAGTTATCCCATCACGTTTTTAAGGATATGTTCTTAAGTTCATTTATGGCTTCTGATATTAGTTTCAAAACACTGTACAGAAGTATAGAATCTTGGGTAATTTATCAGGATAAATGAAGTAAGAAATTTCAATTACAAAAATTAAACTTCCATGTCAAAAATTAAAGGTTATATTGAGGCAAAAGCCGGAAAGAATTATATTTCCTTCTCCAATGACCAAGCCGTATATCTATTTTGATAAACAAAGAATAACAAGGGGTTTATTTTAGAGTGACACATGAGTCTTTATTTTACAAAGGGTCGGTCATCCTCCTTGTAAGTAATTCTTTCTTGCACTTTTCTCTAATTCTGCTTTCAATTGGGATATGTACATTGATTTTCATTCAACAAAAAAAAAAAAAAAAAAAAGATTTTAATGAGTTTTAGTGTTGCAAATTACTAATTATTTAAAATTTCAATTTTTTTTTTGGTAACTCTTCCTATTAAGTATTTTCTTGTAATATTTTTTTTTCTTCAATATGACAGTAAAGTCGTTGATTACAAAATGACTGTAATAAGGAAATTCGTATTGGGTCATTGTGTTTTACATTGATGTAGAATATGAACTAAAAATTTTGTCTTTATTTTAATTTTTTTTTCAAAAGAAGATTACAATTTTACCGAAAGGAAAAAATTTACATCCAATGCAATAACGGGATGTTACTAGTTTGACGACGTTATGCTCCATGGGAGATCAGTGTCTACCGTCTATTTCAAAATAGCAATATATTGGTGCCAAATTGGTAGGCTAGAAAGATTACTCACCTGAGAGACTCATGTAATTTCACTATGAACATGTTCCGTTTTGGCTTTTAAATCTAACAAAAAGAGCAGGAAATTTCCCCCTTGATCGAGATAATCGTTTAACCTCTAAAAAATTCGGAAAATTGAGACGCTACTTCAAGTGTAATGCCCGTAGTACGAGCACGAATGAAGATTCTTCGCGTGGCCGGGTAGAACACGTGCCTGATAAGAATTAGAGGGCTCGTCCAGTCTTCGGATGGATATCGGTGTTGCGAGTTGTGTTAACCATTGTAGCTCAGAAAGCCTTTCAAGTCTGATGGTGAAAGCTTCAGCTCAAGGTCAAGAATCCCATGCGCCGGGTTGCAAACCAAGAGCAAACTATTGGTGTGACACGACCCTTGCAAGAGGCATCGGAAAATCCTTCTTGTTCATGCCAAGTGAACATGTCGTGTTACTTTCGGTGATCGATTTGATGAATTGACGTCAAATTTCCAGTATGCAGCACAATTTAAGTAGCGAAAAAGAGAGGAAGAAAGATCAACAATAACCATCATGGAAATAACATTATCATTCATCAAGATTCGGGTTTGATCTGAATCTCAATTAACTCGCTCAAATGATATCTTGGACTCTATTATCACGCTTGATCGGCGTTTCATGACAGTGACTAAAGTTAAACAGCAGAAGCAGCAGAAGCGCTTTCGCCTTTTATCATCACTTATGCTGTCGAACATAGAGCAAAACTGCTAAGTCTGCGACTGTGATACGTTCAAACACACAATGCCGAGGATATGACCATCCTGGCCATATGTGTATTCTTTGAGATATCGTCTTAACGGATTCAGGAAAATCAAGTACACATCTGGTATCAGGTGTTGATAACTTTTTTTCCTAAGATATCCCCTTAACCTATGCAGGACTTTTAGCTTCAGTAGCAGCAGTAACTTCATATCCTGAGGCATAGCCTGAAAACAAGCTAAAATCCGCCTGCAGCGCGTTGAGCGCGTGAAAATATCTAGGGCATTCTTTAAATTCTAATGCCTGAAGGTGCAAGAAAATCGTGACTATTGATTGCAAAAGTGAAAAAAATCTCTGGTATCAGATTCGGCAATCATCTCGAGCCGTTGACCACGGAGCTTTCCGATGCTGCTCCAGATTTCCTTCTCTTAATATTACGTGCTCCTTTGCTACCAAATCTGGCGGTTTCCAGAGGACACACGGTGTCCGTTTCCCTATATAAGGCCGCGCAAAATACCTGCACAAGCATCTTACTCAAAATCACTCTAGAAGTTTGAAGGTAAGTGCACTCGCTGCCTCGATTAGCATAATTTCGTGATGTAGACCGTATGCCATCTGTGGCCATTTCTTTCCTAATTGCAGCCCCCTGATCAAGGACTTTACGCGAGTCGTTTGGCCTTTTTGTTTCTGATGCGTGTATTGATTGAGAAACATTTGGTGTATGATCATGTTCCCAAGCTTATAACCATGCCCTCTCCCTCTTATCCTTTATTACAAACTACTTAAAAAAATTGTTTGTCCCCCTCGATCTTTATATGATATTCACACTGCACGGCGATTCAACAGGTGCTTGCAAAGTGGGAAAAAATCATGGGTGCAGAGCCAGATTCGCCTGAAAGAAATGAGAGCTCAGGCAGTGAACTTAGCGACAGGTTGCGTGGGCTGGTTCTCAGGAACCGCTTGACCGCGCTCGTGGTGGATAAAACGGGTGTGTGCCGGGTTATATTGCATTCCTTTCTGGAATCAGTTGGCGTAGAGACAAAGATGGCTGCGAGTGGGCAGGAGGCACTCGAGTTCACCGGGGAGGATTACGACTTGATCCTCGTCGACAGATACATGGAAAACATGGACGGTCTCGAGGTAAACGAACGCGAGGGAATATGGTCCTGCGAGACTGATTCCTGGGATAATGTGACTGTCCTAAGAACTTACTCTTGACCTGAGAAAATCAGATATCAGCACCATGTAGCTAAACAAGAAGCTAAAGTCCTCCTCGTTCTGTGATCTTTGCTTTTCTTTGGTCAGATAGCAGTTCTAGCATGATGGCATAGAATCTTGACTGGCAACGCCGTTTCGAATATGCATTAGGAGCAAGTTCTACTAAAAGCCTTTTAAAACTAAGAAAATTTAGCTTCGCTGCCAATTTATTTCTCAACCTTTCGTGTTGGTCTTTTCATTTTTCCATTCACGTTCCGAGACATCTCACCGGGTTTCATATGTTCTTGCGGCAGACCACACGGCGGTTGAGGGAGAGGCACGTGCAGAGCAAGATCATCGGCATGACGCCCGGGAGGATTGAGATTAATAGGGCGGCGATGATACAAGCCGGAGCTGATGACTGCTTGGAGAAGCCACTGCGTGCAAATACTTTGGCCGATATCCTGGCTGAGATCGACCGCCGCTGAAGGGCGTCGACAAGTCCCCGGGACTCCCTTTTTTTTTTTTTTGCTGTCCTGTTGTCTTGGGTTCTAGATAATGAGCCTCAATAGGTAGCCTTTGTTTGCTCTGCAGCTTGTCCGGAGATGCTGCATCAGCGAGGCATCGATGCTCGTTTCCATGGACATCGGCGGCAGCGTCAGTTTATTGAATAAAGGAGTCCCCTTTTGATATTCTCTATCTCTCTCTTTCTAGTTTCTACTTCATATTTGCAATCCGAAATTGCTGATTTCTGTTAATAGCCCAAGAAGTAAGAGCTTCCTACGATAATATTCACATAAGAGTGCTCTTCAAAATGGAACAGAAATGCTGCAGTTTCGATGAATGAATGTGTTCGTTCAACAAAAGAGAAATGGTTGGTTTGTTTGCTCCGTAAGAACGACCCTGTTTATTCGGAGGACCCGTTAGAGAAGTCGGTCTCCCGCCGAAACTCGGCATGATCACATCGGTTTGGTCTGTGCTCTTCTCGGGCAGCAAAAACTTTTCCTTTTTACCTCTTCTGTTGGCTTTGAAAAGAAGCCTTTTCGTTTACTCGCGCCTCTGCATTTGAATCCCGTTCGAGGACTCAATGAAAAAGGGTTCGCAACTCGAACCCATCTAGATCAACTGATGCCGACGAAGTTGTTCGATATGCAGCGGAGATCCGTTTGCCAATAGTTTGGAGATGCTGTCCACTGTGACTGATCATGGCGCTGCGACATTTGTTTCGATGTTGCTTTGTTTGGAATAAGATGTCTGAAAGTCGAGAATGAAATGAAAAGAACCAAGACACCCCATCTTCTATGAGGCCGGTAGTCGGGATAAAATTCGGGATAGGATATGATTTATCCTATCCTATATTTATTGCTCGCTCAGGACAAGATAAAGTCGGATATAAAAGAGATATAGATAAAATAAAATTATCTCATAGGAAAAGTGAGATAAAGGTGGATTATTTCTAATGTTTATAAGAAAGTTATTTTTCTTGAATAACAAACTTATTAAATTAACAAAATTGAAATTATATTTCAATATAAATAATATTTGAATTATAATTTAAATATTAAAAAATTAAAAATCATTTTTAATTAATATTATTTTAATTTATATATTCAACTTTTATTCTATATTATAAAAAAATTCAATCTATAAATTAAATATTTATATTTATTATATATTTTAGGTATTTTTGTATTTTAGGTATGTTAGTACAATTTACTATTTGATAAAATTTTATTAAAGAATGATGAAAGGGAAAAATAATGAAAATAATATAAAAAAGAGTAAAAATAAAATATAAATAAATTAAGGAATAGTGTTATTAGAGATTTTCACCATCTCCGTTTATGAACATTTAGGTTCATTTATAATAATATACCGTTTATATATATATGATTTTCTTGATATGATGTGAACATATCCGACTTTAAATGGTCATGCTAGGATTCATTACCGGATAGATCTCATTTCAACTTGTTATCTATGACCTTTTGGATATGGACACGAGCTCATATATAATTTCTGATTTTTGGTTCCAAACCATAAAGAAGTATATAATCTTGAGTAATTTAATAATTTAATTTATCAGGATAAATGAAGTAAGAAATATCAATCACGAAAATTTAACTACGAGGTCGAGAATTATATTGTTAGAGTGAGGCAAAAGCCGAAAAATGCTAATTTCTTTTTTTATGACAAGATCGTGCCTATCTTGATAAATATATAATAACAAACTCTTCATTAAGGTTTTGCCTGCAACACATGAGACTTAATTCATAAGGAATTTTATTATCCTTTGCGAGAATTACTTTTTAACCCAACACCATGAGTTTTGACCAACAACAACCCAAAAAAAAAAAAAAAAAAAGGCTAATTTCAATGAGTTTACTTTAATTTTTTACTTTTGTTTCCCTAACTTCTCCAATTAAGTGCTGCATCATAATATTTTATTATTTTCTCCAAATATCACTATAATGTTGTCGATTACATGTAAAATCTCACTATATCATATATATAACACGATAATAAGGAATTTTCTAATTGCTATTCAATTTTACATCAATATGTAACGTGAATTAAGAATTTCGCGTTTCAAATGATAGTCTGACTAAAAATAAAAAAACAAAACAAAAGTTGGTTTGGTTAGAAATAAATCAAACCGTTTCATCCGATCATATAAATTCACGCATTTCGTCGCAGGATAATATCACGCCAGCGTAGTGTCCGACTAGACTGGCGAGCTTGCCGTTCCGCATCAATGGCGGACGCGCTCTCTCTCGGCGTCACCCTCTCCGCACGCGCTCCCCAACCGCCTCCTCCTTCTTCTTCTCGTTCATCGAGTCGGCCGTTGAAGCTCGGCGGGAGAAATCTCCGTTCGAATGCTTCGGATGCCGCTCGAAGAAGAGGTAAAGATGCTCTCTTGCTGAATTCCTTTTATCAGAAGGCATCGGTCGCAGTCAGTCTCGCCGAATTCGAGAGTAGACAGTTGCCGTGTGTGTGGCTGGTCGTTTCGGCCGTGTTTTCTTCGTTCGTCGAACGACCGAGGCGTTTGATTCGAGTCCACAATGAATGCAGTGCCTGCCGTTGTTTTCTGCGCGAGATGATTCGACCATTCGATGCACCGTTTACTAACTCGTGGAATGTGAATTTCAGGTCCTGTTTCTCCTTCCCACAAAATCCAGAAGCTGAACTCGGAGGTTTCGCCTCACCGAGCCGGTAAATTCACTCTCTCTCGTGTATTTGAGAGGGCACGAACAGTTGAATTTTAGCTGTGTATTCGATTTCTCTATGTTATCTGGTGACTAGTGGGATGCATTCTTTCGCTTGTCTTTTACAGTGTCTGCGGTCAGATTGATGAGAATAGAGCTAGGCGGTGCTTTTGCTGACCTCTTGAATGAGAGAGGGAAAGGCTCCGGTGAAAACGAGATGGGCTATGTCGAACGGACTCTCGGCTTTCGCACCCGCGAGTTGGATGATCGCGATCTGAGATTGGTCTCCTCTGCTTCCGTTATACTGTCAATCTCACTTCCGCCATTTCTTTCGTGCTAGATTTTAGTTAGGCAGCAGAAGGCGCTAGCTTGAAGTTTCTTGGATGCAGCCGCTCCTACTCTAATTGAAACGATTTCTCATACTTTCAAGAGTTTTAAATATTTTGTGTAAACCAACCTGGATAATTTTGGCATGGGCAGTTTTCCAATATAATCTCACTCACCGTGTAAAATTGATCTTTGATAACAGTTTTTTTGCACCCTGTAGGTCACAGATGTTGTTGGGGGCACCATCCGTTGGAGAAGGTTTCTTGATCATCTAATTGTGTCCTTATGGCATGACCAGAGCACGTTTAGACACATGGAACCACTTCTTCTGCAGGTAACTTTTTCCACAGTTTTCTGGAACTTGAGTGCAATATTTTTATTGAGAAAAACATTTTTTGGAAGTAGATGATAACTGCCGGGTGGCTCAAAGAGATTGAATGTACTGTCAAATTGAGAAAATGCGGTTGTGTCTCAAGTGATTATGAATTGACAAAAATCATCAGCTTATAGCATCAATGAAGACACTAGACCGCCATCTTCTCTATTGAGATTTATTGACTCCATCATCTGGCTTCTCATTCATGCTTTGGTTTCAGGTGATTAGTCAATGCCACATGTGAAGTGAGTGGACATGATACTATATCTGGCCAAAAAAAAAAAAAAAAAACCAGATATAATGGAGCCTTCTTGAACTTCTTAGAACAATGCTAACAATAGTAGAAAGTTTTTGATAAATTGTGTACAGGGTTTAATTCTCCAACTTTTTTCTCAGATTCTTCGGATCGGGATGTATGAGATTGTCAAGCTGGATATGCCATCTTATGCTGTTGTAGATGAGGTATCTCCGTCTCTTGAAGGATTACCATCAAACTGGGCAAATGGTTCTATGAGTTGGAAGTATTAATCATTGAGTTGCATGTTGCCATTTTTCATCTCTATTTCGAAATGGTGGTGACCAATTTGCCCTTATTTTTCTTGTGAAAAAAAATATTTCTCCTTGATTGGAGCAGTGATACTACAAATGTCCATGCACGCTATAAACAACTTGTGCTAAACTAGCTTCAACACAAATGATTGGTAAATGCTACTAATTCAACTTTTAGCAGGACGTCTCAACTTGGCCACAATTATTGATATGGAAACCGTTAGAACATATAAATATTAAACTACGCATTAATATAACAACTTAAGCTTTCAGAATAATTGGCAATAATCTCACTAAATTTTTCATGGTATCAGAGCCAAAGATCTTGAGCTTGAATCTTTTCAAACCCCATTTGCCTCCCCAATTAAATTTCCACACTTAGTACTAGGCAAAAGACCAGATTACGCGTGAGAAGGAGTGCTAGAATATTTCAGTAATAAATCATATCTTCATCTAATAACTTAAGCCTTTAGAACATTTGGTAGTGGTCCCATAAAATATCACCGAAACTTTCATGGAGTTTCCAATGACTAGTTTAGGCAAAACAAAAATCTTAATAATCCAGTGACCATGTTTTTATCTGGCTCGGCACCTCTGCTCTGTTAAAATGAGATATAACGGGTTATTTAGGCACCATTGAATTCTATCATTCTAACTTCTCCAAATAATCTCAACTGGTATATCTGGACTTTGACATTTTTCATATTTTTCCTCAAGTTGGTTGCACGGTGCAATTTTTTTATATATTGCAGAATGTAAGGCTTGCTAAGGTTGCCCTCAGACCTGGTGCTGGTAACGTGGTGAATGGTATTCTCAGGAAGCTAGTCCGGCTAAAGGTCTGATATCAAATTGCACTAGATACCGATGAATCAATTGGTGGCTCTGTTTAATGCATTTAACTTTGGATCTCAGGAAAGTGATGCTCTTCCGCTGCCTAAATTGGAAGGTGATGATCGTGCACAAGCACGTGCTCTTGCCACTCTTTATTCTCATCCTGTGGTGAGTTTGCATCTCTTGCCACTTTTCTTAAGAAGAATGCCTGTTTGATATAATCTGAAATACCATTGTCATCCATCGTGTGAAGAGTATAACCAGACCAACTCTTTTTGTGAGTTTCCACAATCTTGAAACCACTTTCCTTGCCAACAAACGTCATTGGGTTGACTATCCATGCAATTCTTGTTATTCTAGACGGGGTCAACTGGACCTTATAGTGAATGCGTTTATGTTTCGTTTCATAAAACTCTTGCCAATGAGTTCTACGAAATGTTTATTTTTATTTGGTCTTCTTTAGAAAGGTTTTTCTGCCTTCTTATTTCATTGTTGTCATCTCAATGATGTTACATGGATACATAGCTCTTATTCTTATTAAATGCAAGATAGCTAGTGATCCGATAGAGCATGCTGCTCACACCAAGTTCTTTGTTCTTGCTTAAATCTTGTAGTGGATGGTAAGGCGATGGACTAAGTATTTTGGGAGAGAAGAAGCAATAAAGCTGATGGTTTGGAATAACAGTGAACCCAGCTATAGCTTGAGGTTGCTCTCTACATTTTGGTTTTTTAAACATATAGTTTCATAAAATATAGGAGGAAAAGCTTACACTGTTATTGACATCTCAGGGCAAATACTGGAAAAGGTGTTACAAGAGCTGACCTTGTGAAGCAGCTTGACATGTTGGAGGTTCTAAATGCTTGTCCTTCTAAATTATTCAGAGATTTGCTTTGTTACAAATGAATCTGACCGCACCTCATAGTACATTTATTCAAAATTATTCGCTTTATAACCCTCCAGAATGGAAAGGAGGATTGCACTGTGATTTTTCAGGCTTCAACCCTCTCTCTCTCTCTGTCACTTTCTATGTCCAATTGGTTGGTACCTGAATTAAGCCCTCCAGCCCGATGCAGTTTCTTTCTTTGGTTTAGGTTCTGTACGAGCTTTCCTTAAATATGGAGGACTTTGTTCGAATTAAGACCGGAATGCAGGTAGTAACTCTATAAAGCTTTAATTTTATTTACCTGTAAGAGACTTCAATAAGTTCCTTTCTGGAATGGGGATAGCTGAGAATAGCTAAATCCCACACCTTGGTTTTTCTGGCTTCAAACCCTTTATGGGTAGTTGGCATGTTCAGATTATACTGGGGGACATCGTATTAATCCATGTAGGGACTTCATTTTGTGAAGTTGAAGTCGTTTATACATCTTAAGCTATAAATATCAATACCAAGAAATGAGGCCACACCTACAATTTACATGATGCCAACCACTTGATATTTTTTACCCTTCTTTGGAATATCGCGTTACCTTTGTTCAGGTTTTGAAATTTACCTTTCTCCTTTCCCTTAACCAAGACCATCATACAAGCTGGATTGCTTAAAGAAGGTACATGTGCAGTCCAGGATGAGAGTGCAGGTAACTTTCTGTTCCACTCTACCTTTAGTAGATGAAAATTTTTGTTGGATATGGTTCTGCCTTATTTCATCATCTAATGTGTGGTTCTGGATTTGAGCTGCTCTTTCACCAAATGTGTGTTGAACTACTGGTTTGCTCAGAGAAGTTAAATTGAGCTCCGGCTTTCCATCTTGTTCATTTTGGCTAATGACAACCCATTCTGATTTCAACAAGGTTTGGTAGTCTCCCTTTTGGATCCTCAACCTAGTGACTGCATTATTGATTGTTGTGCTGCTCCTGGAGGAAAGACTCTCTACATGGCATCCCGTTTAAGTGGACAAGGTATTGCTTTGACCAACTACAAATAGATTTCTCCCCCCCCTCTTTCAATCCCTTCTTCCAGAATCCTCTTTTCATAATTCTACTGTTCTTGTCAGAACATAAATTCTGGAGACTTAAAAGAGTTTCCAGATTTTTCAGGCAGAAGATGATGCGATATTTCTTATAGAGTACTGATTTTATTGTTGAAATGTTTGGGGAACTTACGTTGTGTGGTTCGCAGGGATGATCTCTGCTATTGATGTGAACAGAGGGAGATTGAGAATCCTCCAAGAAACTGCAAAGGTGCACCAGGTTGATGGAGTCATCACTACCATCCATGCAGATCTTCGTGATTTCGCTGTAAGTTATTATCTTTCTGAGGAAAGAAGTTTTCTTCAGCATGTCTAATAGCTATTTTGCATTTACAAGGGCAATAACCCACTGAAGGCCAATAAAGTCTTGTTGGATGCTCCATGTTCTGGACTGGGAGTTTTGTCCAAGGTAACGTAGACATTTTCTGCAACATTAATCTGCTAAAATTTGCTAATCCCTTGTGAGATTGGATGCAACTGATATGTCCTCCTGGAAACATTGTAAATGGAATCATGAGAATACTTGTGGGAATCCTTGTCATCCTTAGAAGACTGCTTGTCTGCTCTATTATGGGGAAATAGATGGCATTTTATGTTCCAAAGATATCAAGATGTCACCTGAATCCCTATATCTCTCGTGTCAGTCATTACTTTATTTCTCGTTTCTATGTGATAATGTGCTCGCACAAGCACTTTGATGCATTTTATACCTTCTTGACAGCAATACTGTAAATGGCCATCCTTTTCCATCCTTAGTCTCTAATAGTCACCTGATCATAGTTCCGTCAAATCAGCTCTGGCAGTTATAAGTTAGTTGCGGTTACCATAATAAACTTGAGTACAGTCTTCTATTAGAATTGCCAAATTTTATAGATCACGGACAGGTAGAAAGCACTTTCTTAGTTAGCCTAAAGGATTCAGTTCTAACGTGCAATACACCCATTATTGAGAGACAGACAGACAGACAGACAGACAGACAGACATGTAGTGGTAGGTTTAAACTGATATTCCTGTCACTTGGCTGGGTAGATTATCGTTGTTCATGCTTTAACATGGTTGTGGGAGTATTAAGAAGCTAGTGGGTGGTCAGAGCTGGAAAAGCAATTCAATAAAAAGCAGGAAGAAGAAAGGTCAAACTCTGCTTTTTTGTGAGAAAAGTGTGCGTTGAATTGTCCTTTCACGTTGACATCAAATGGTAAATGATCTATCTGACTGCTGATATCTTCTTTGGGCTTTTGAAGAGAGCTGACTTAAGGTGGAATAAGAATTTAGAGGATCTAGAAGAGCTCAAGGAACTGCAAAATGAACTTCTTGATGCAGCCTCCAGGTGACTGGCGACCTCTTTTCCCTGAGAATCATTTTTGTGTTATCCTATCTCAGTTATTTTCTGGGCATTTTCTGTGAGATGAACTTGATCTTAGTAACTGGAGTAAGTTTGTTGAAGTCATGGAAGATCCTGTTTCTCTGATCTATTTTTGGATCCATCCCTCTGTTATAAGTAAACCAAAAAGAGATTCCCTTACCCCATGTATGTATGTGAAGTCAATGCGAAGTCAATGCCCAGTCAATGCCCATATCTCATCACAGAATAAGTTATAGTAGAAGCGAGTGAACAAGACTGTGGATGGTGCAATTCAAGTTTCAAATGTAACTCTCTCTGCCTCCCCCTGCCACCCCCCCCCCAAAAACAAGAAAAGTAAAAAACATTTGACTCTCCTCTCTAATACAGTGCACGCATCTTGAAATTGGGTGCATGACACAGAGAAGCCTATCTCTTATTCCCTTTTTCCTTTGATTGATTCCTCATTTTTCCATTTGATATAAAGATTGGTGATGCCTGGTGGCGTGTTAGTGTACAGTACTTGCTCCATTGATCCTGAAGAGAATGAGGAGAGAGTGACAGCATTTCTTCTCAGGCATCCGGTATGTCAAATTGATAATTGTCTAGCTGAACGTTTGTATTATCTCATGTTTAAATTTTAGCTAGTTATTGAGATATGAACGTGGGATGATGATAGCAGCATATCTCATTTAATTTTCAAAGAAAGTTAACAAATTGAAGATGTTGGAAGACTGCTGATTTCGGCTGCAACGTTTCTTCCTGTGGTATAGCTGAGAACTCTATCGTTGGCATTTTCGTAATATTTTCACTGTTTTGCCTGTAGGAGTTCTGCATTGATCCTGCTGACAAGTATGTCCCTGGTGAATTTGTAACGGAAAGAGGTTTCTATTTCTCCAATCCAGTTAAACATTCCTTGGATGGGGCCTCTGCAGCTCGTCTTCTCCGAGCTTTATAGTTGTGGTGTGTAATTGTTTAAGTGGCTTCTTTAGTCTTACCTTTAAAGAAATAGTTCATGTGATGTTCTTAACAATTACAGCCGGTCTCTTCATATGGTCCTATATTCTTAATGGCTTTGGGGGCTTCATGCTCAAATTTGGACTTGAAGCTGTAAAATCCATCCGCCATTCAAAATGGTTGCTATTAGCCTCCTTGAGTGATCATGCCAGTTCCAGCAAACTGTTATCCACGCACATGTAAGGGCACATCTCTTTCACAACCATCATATTGTATATATTTAATGGGGCGTGTACTTAATTTGATAAACATTTGCCATTCTTCATGCTGCAGCTGATTCTAGTTTTAGGGGTGCTGTGTGTGCATGACTTGTCTCGTGCCGTTGCAGCATTTTAATGGTTCTTGGCTCAGTTGAGGTTAATAAGTTTGGAACGGCAGATGCGAGGTTATGTGCAGCCTGATCCCTCTCATACCATGCTTGAGAAATGTGCTTATGTTATTATCATAGGCCAGAATATGTAGCTTCTAATGCGGCCAGATTGAGCTCCAGCGCAACCCCTCCATCATAGATTGATGCGACACGATACAGAGAGATAATGAAGCAAAGGCATGAAGCAGACGCATACCCCCTGTTGCAGTGGATTAGCTTTTCCCATTTGTAGAGGCCTCGCGATTGAGGTCCACAAGCAGCATCATGCTCTATCTGTTTGCACCGAAATTTCCGCATTTTTGTAAGAATTTTGTTACATTGAGGTGTTATAGCCATGAAAGTCCTGGATTGTAGGCTTTTGAATAATCCAAGTCTATGGAATGGCAAGAGTGAGGAGTTGGCGACGTAGCTCTCTGTAGTTCTGTGTGAACAATGGGAAAATGTTTCTTTCAGTGGTACCAAAAGGCCGGCAAGCCAAGTGCCCGCACCATTCTTGTGGCTGATAAGTTTTCCCTAGAATGATTGCGTTATTTTAAAGAATGCTGATGGTTATAATGGATTATATCATGTATCACTAGATGGGGAATTCTCTCGTCACAGTCCGCACTTGTATCGCCAGATGGCAAGGGCTTGAGTGGCTAGGCAAGGCATAATCTTGCCAAAGGCCGGGAAGGTTAACCTCTTCCAACCTCGGCAATTGTCTCTAGCCGGTCGTCGAGGTTTGGGACAAACCAAACTAAGAAGGAAGGGAAGGGAAAAAAAGGAAGGAGAAATAAAGGGAAAACAAAATTATGGGATGTCTAAGTAAATATGAATTGAATTTGGTGTAACTCATTGAATTTGTATTGCATATAAATGACTTAAAACATATATGGGTCGATTTAACTTAAATCCGACCCGATCCAGGTCAGTGTACGGCAGCAGCCGACGTGGCGCGCCGTAACCATCGGACGTTTTGCTCCCTCCGACACGGCCTGGTAATTTTGCTGGAACGTTGAATTCCCATCAGAATCTTCGAACCCGTCGAAGACCGAAGCCGCGATCAACCCCCTCCGATACGCAATTCTCGATCGACGAAGTCGTCTCCTCTTTGAAAACACCGTCGCATATCATCATCTTCATCGCTGAGCACGAGCTCCGGGAATTTCGCTCGTTTTCCTTCTTCTCGCGAGCTGGTTCGTCCTGTTTCCAATCAGCTTCGGGCGTCGATAAGATGGATGTTCCCCTCCCGATGGAGAAGTTGTCGCCGAGATCGTCCGATGAACCGTAAGTCCGAATCGGTTCCGCTCGGCTTTCCAAAGTTGAGTCGGCGCGACAAAATTGCTCTTATCCGTTCAGTCGTTGCTCTTTCTTCATTTTTTCTTCTTTTTCTCACTCGGGATCGTTGATATCCGGGTGCTGTTTTGTCGCCAATTCAAACAAAGTGATCGGTTTTTTACATGTTCGCGACAGGAGAAATGGGTACGCTGTCCTCGTGGCGACCGGAAGTTTCAATCCTCCGACTTATATGCATTTGCGCATATTCGGTAACTCCCTAGCTCTGCTCACGACTTAAGTTTGGCGTGTACGAATGATCGTGGTTTTTACCAGGAACTAGGTGGTGGAAAATTATACTCATGTGATGATTTTTTGATGCGTGGTTTCTGTGTAAGGGATGGAGGTTTTACGTGCTCTTCAGCGCATTCTGTATTTCATCTTTTCTCTTCTACGACTATGTATGTTTGAGATTGTCGCAAGATTCTATCTTTACGGTGTATTTCATTTGCACAGCATTGATTTGATTTCATCTCGCAGAAGAAAAATATATTGATCTCCACCCATCGCGAATATTGTCACGCATTGCATGTCCAACTCCCTCCTTAAGCGCTGTGAAAACATGAACTCGGTCTTCTGGAAGATCTTTTAGCTGATTCTAGTGTTGGTGAGTGCAGGTGCATGTCATGCACCTGTCCTTGCATTTCTTGAATGATATTCGTCATTCCATGATTGCATGTTATCCGGTTTAATCTAGGGCATACTAGTTTATATATGTATTTTCCTTAGAATTGGTGCTGATCTTGTAGATGGTTTCCTCAGCTTCAACAAATTTTTGATTTTCCACTCTCTTTGTTAATGCCTTATGTGTAATACTTAGAGCTGGCAAGGGATGCACTCAATGCGGAAGGGTATTCTGTCATTGGAGGCTACATGTCACCTGCCAACGATGCATACAAGAAAAGGGTATGTGAATTTCGGTCACTTGTCGAGTAGCAAGTAACCAAATAGTAAGTAATATTGATAGATTTGCAGAGGTGACACTCTAATATGTTATTATGTATGGAAAGTCAGAATTTCATGGCAGGTGAAACAGTGAACACAAGGCTGATTCTTAACATAAATCTGGCATCCATGAAATGAAGGGAATTCTTGTGTCACGTGCAGAGATGTTTCTTTCATTTAGTGCTAATTTTGAAGAAAAAGAGTAGCTATGCCTTGTAAAGTTTTTGTCAAGAACTATTACACCTATAGTAATAAATTTGTGATAGATGATATGTATAAGTGAATATCTAGTCTGGATGGTTGATCCTTAACAATAAGGTGATCAGTGAGGCTCAATACGTAAAATGAGATATATTCTACCTTAGCCTTTGCATGGACTGCGTGATTAACTTTCTTGACTTTTTAGCTTGTATCTTTTATCATCATTATAGCTACAGAATAAACTAGTGTCGTTTCTTTCCTTTGGTTTTAGCACTGCACATTAACCTCATGAATCGAGTGCTTGTATAGGGTCTCATATCAGCTGAGCATCGGATACATTTATGTCATCTGGCCTGCAAGAGTTCTGACTTCATAATGGTTGATTCATGGGAGGCAAAACAAAGCTCCTACCAACGCACTCTGACTGTTTTACGTAGAGTGAAGAGTATCTTGTGTCAGGAACGGCAGCTAACCTCTGGTAAATATGGTAGAGTTCATTTGATTAAATTGCATCTTTGATTTTGGCCTACAAAAGCATTTGCAGTTGTGAGTCTCAATAAGTTATCACATAGAGCTGTGGTTATTCTGTGTCCAAAAACCTATGTTGAGGAGAAGGTGAGGAATGCAGTTTCCTTATCCTTGCTTAACAGTTCCTATGGACTCGATCTGAGTGAGTTCACTGGAGAAAATGGTGTCTGCAACCTAAAATGATGCTGCTAGAGAACTGTAACGGTTCCTAGAATGTTTGATTTTACACAAGTGATCAGAAGTTTTCTGGAGGCAATTTCACAGCTTCTGCCATCTCTTTTTCATGCAGATTCCCTTAAAGTCATGCTCGTTTGTGGTTCTGATCTACTCCAATCTTTTGGTGCTGGAGCTTGGATTCGTGACCAGGTGGATATTTTTCCTTATACAGTCCACATTAATGGGTTATGCAATTTGCCAATTTCTATCGTTTAGCTTATGATGCTAAAGTTTCTGTACACGGTGGTCTTTCGACGGTAACTTTTTGAATTGTCTTCCAACTGATGTTTTAAGATGAGGAAAAAAATGAACCTAACGAGGCAGTTCCTTCCTTGAAATCCAACTGTTACATGTCTGATTGAAATACTATTTTCTTATCGAATTGTACATGAGATTCTGTTTTTTGTTGTCGGTATGTGTGAAATGACGGATGCTAATTGAAAGTGAACTTGGAGTTAATGGGTTGCAGCAGTGATTGATGGATCACACTTTTTTGGTCATTGCTTCAGGTAAGAATTATATGCGATGATTATGGCGTGGTATGCATACGTAGGGAGGGACAGGAAATTGAGAAGATAATTTCAGATGATGACATTTTGAGCAATTACAGGGTAAGTCCTCTTGCTTAAATTTTCTTTCCCCAAAATCGTGCTTTCTTTAGACCAGAGTCTAGAATCCTAGATCCAGTTGTCAAACAATCTGGAACATGTTTCACTGTGCTGCAAGGGGCAACATTTGTTGCATCTTTAAAAGACATTTTTTAAAGTTTCACTTTAAAAGATGAAGTGTCATGGTGAATGCAATAGTCAGTTCCAATAGTCTGAGTGCAATGTGGCTCTGAAAGTTAGTAGCCAATTCTCCTCCCTTGTTGAATTTACCTGCAGGAGAATATCAAAGTGGTGGATGAACTTGTTCCAAATCAGATAAGTTCAACACGAGTGAGGTACCCAGTGAACCATCTGTTAAAGTTGTGTAGCCAATTAAAATATTTGATATTGAGAAGTTTTCTGCTTTTGTTATAGGGAATGCATTTCAAGAGGACTCTCTATAAAATATCTGACTGAAGATGAAGTGGTTGAATATATAAAAGAACATAATCTATATTCGAAGTCAAACGAAGAGTAGATAAAGGTATTGCAGCTAAACTATGCAGTCATTTGTTTTGTTCTTTCTTGGAAGCATTTTCTGATGGCAAGCCCAAGAACTATTGTCCATAATGTTAAGATAGTGACCCTTTATTCTCTGATTTGATCTCTGAAGCCATAGGTTGAGTAATTAACAGAAGGCGCACTAGATGCACTATCCCAGTGTAGATTTGTTCCTCCCCATTTTTCTCGTCCATTGGATGCACCCAAATAAATGGGGCATCTTTTGAACTTTATACTACTCTTCTTTAGAAATGGATATATATTTGAAGAAATTTCCTTTTTTCCAGTCAAATGTATTTTTCCCCCGAGGAATGAAATTCTTGGTTGCTCGAGCGAAATTTACTTGGCAGATGCAGTTGGGAGAGTATGCTGGATACGCCTCATCTTATCCATCAATCATGAACATTTAATTCCTCGCTTGAAGAGCTAACGTCTAAATCAGTGAGATTCAGCCAACCATCCACCAGAGGATAGGTTGATTATTGTCGTATCAGCTCCTCTAAGTCCTATAAGTAACTCAACACTGATCTATTGAATAATTACGTGTGTTCATCTTGTTTCCGTTCATCTGTTGGTGAACCAGTTATTGACATCAGTTCTACTTAATTTGCATTGTTCTTTTCCGGAATGACTCAAATCAAGTTGGATGAAAGAAAAGGCATTTATCATGAGAGGTTCATAGTTTGCTTTGAATTATCTTCCTAATGAGCTTTTAACTGTCCCCATTTTCCGATGGCAAATCGAGACTTGGATATCAGATTTTGCAGCAGGTTGAATCAATGCTAGAGCTGTGTATGTCTCTTTCCCTTTTTCCCTAAATAATTTGGGCCGGACCATATATAAAAGTTGCTGAGGCAGATATGTACAATCTTGAATTAAGTTGGACGGACTAGCTGTGTCCCTTGGAGTTTAATCACCAAGAAGAAGCCACTGTTTGTCCCTTCCGGGTCTCTCTCGTGCAGATAAGTTAAGGCTTCTTTACTACGCTGTGCTAAGCCGTGACAGATGTTGTGCCATGCGGCACCAGATCCGCAATCTGCAAAGCGGAAGGGGATGAGAACCGCAATGGCCTTGGCATTCACACCCTGAAACAGCCCCTCATAAAACCTGCGCACAGGTGTAGAATTTTCTTGAGACCACCGCATGACCCTCTGGCGACTCTCTCCGGCTCCATCCCCGGAACAACACTAAACCCCACCGCCATTCTTGATCCTCCTTCGCAGTTCCCAGGGGTTTCCTCAAAAGGCTGAAAATGTCTCCGCCAAAACTGTCGATCTCACTTGCTCATCTCTTGCTGATCTTTGATTGTGTGGTCGAGTCGAGGTCCAGGGTTGTTTCGAAAGCCGGCATGCTTCCTTCTTCCGCTACTACAACAGCATGCACGAACTGTACGATCTGCCAGTACCCGTGTCACACTTTACCTCCCCCGGTACCGCCCCAGGGGTACCCTCTCTATGGAGCGCCACCACCACCGGTGCTAGGAGAACCGCCACCGCCATTGCCGGTTCAAGGGAATTGCCCGCCGGGTCAGTTCTCCACCTGTTGTCAGTATGCCCCTCCAATTCCTTATGGTTATAGCCCTCCTAATCCTTATGGATATGTGCCCGTTGACAACCGCTCCGCTGCTCTTGCTTTTTTGCCTTCCTTGCTCTGGTCGATGGCCGTCGTGCTTTGCTTTATCCACAATTAATAAAGACTAAGTTTGATTTTCTTCTTGGTGATAGGGTATCTAAGTTATAAGCCCCGCTAGGTTCTGTGATAAAATGGTTATCGTGTCATCGCATGTATAATACCTGTGCTCCATGTACTTATGTTTTCCTTTTACCCGTCGAGCAAATGTCGTTTTGTGCTCCCTGTGAAAATAAAGGTACCATTCGCATTTCACTAGTTTGAGGCTTATGTATCAAACCAACTTTGCATCAATTGAATTAAAAAAAAAAAAAAAAAATCACGTTAGTATTGGTATAAATGATCTTTCCCTCGGGTTCGGCTATGGTGGTAGCCCCTGAATCTAGAGTCACTTGACTTATTGATAACTATGAGTTATCGTGATAAAATTTGTAGTGTTACCATGTGAACCATAAGATCCCCAAGATTGCGTTTAGGCTGCTGTAATTAGGACGCAAATGACTCAATTCACTATCAAACAATCTCATAATGAAATATACAGGAACTCATATGTTACACCTCCTGAGACAAACTCTAGTTGAACTCGCAACGCATCAAAAAGCAAATCACAACCACAGAAAACCCTTACAAATGCACACAAGAGACGCCAAAACCAATCAAGAACTATGTCCAGTTCAATGGGAATAAATACTACATCCTATGAACCACCTCACCTGACTTATTACACCCCAAAAATGAAAACACCTAAAGGCACAATAGACTCATAGCAGAAAATGCACACCAAACCACAAGCTCAATACCAGAAAACCAGATCTTGCGCTTCTGAACCTCACACTGCCGTTACTATCTGCAGTCTGATCAGCCGGATCACTCTCGGGAGAGTCGGCTGGTGAGTCCGCGGTAGCCGGTGGCGACTTGGCCTTCGAAGACTTTGGCGAATGGGCCGCCTTCTCAGGTGCGGGAGCCGGGGCCGGAGTCGGGGCTGCCGCCTTAAACAACTCCTTCGGCATCAGAACCTTGTCGATTGAATATATTGCCAGCGGCTGCTCATCTAGCAGAGTCCCGGTGATCTTAACCGTGTTGACTCTGGTCTTTAGGGTCACCTCTTCACCGTTGTTCTGCACTGTGAAGTCGTACTTGCTCGCCCCATCGGTCGCCAAAGTGTTCATCGGTCCATTGTTGGACTTCAACATGGCCATGGACAGGTACATCGGTATGGCAAAGAACTCGAGGAAAGAGGCCTTTCCGGGTGCAGACAAGTTCTTGTACTTGGGCAGAAATTGCTTGAAGGGATCATCAAGAGGGCAAAATGTGGTCAACCCTCCTTCCACATTGTCCTGCAATTGGAAAACGAGGGCAACCCTTCAGCTATTACAACCCCAACACAAGGCACAAACACTTTAGAAAAGAAAACCCGAAAAAGAACGAGAGAGAATCAACAGCAACAAGGCAAGTCATTCAAGCAGCTTTGGTTCTGTACTTGCATGGACCGTTTAAGGCTGTATTTATAACTTGCTACGGCACAATTTCGGTAGCAATTACGTACAGCTCGACGCGTGCTATTAATGTCCAATGGTGCAAGCACCGTAGTCCCAAATGTCTCAGCGTTTACCTCAAATGGAAGTCGATCTCTTTTCTAAAACTCCAAACAAAAAAGAGATCTCAGCGTCAAGATGAGACCCTCACCATCAGAGATTTTTATCCAACATTCGTTAAGTTCAGACAGCGGTTGACCAGTTCTGATGTCCAAATCATAAAACCCACCAGAAAAAGTCAACAGCTTTGCACTCCTCATTCCCTAATTAGTCGCTTAGAGCTTAATCACTCGATAAGCAGAACTTGCTCTTTAGACTACTAATTACCTCTAACCCGAGCACTAACTAATTAAAGATCCAAACTTTAACCCCCACATGTCCACACCCACCTCGTAAGTCTTCATGGCGTCCGCGTTCGCGTCCAGCGTGTCGGCGAACACCTTGCACCCGTGCGCCGACATCAGCCGCGTCAGGTTCATCTCGCTCGGCCCCGGCGTCGGCGCCGCGGCCACGTCGGAGGGGAGGGCGTTGCTGATCTGGATGACGGAGATGTTGTACGGGATCTCCTCGAGGCCCTTGACGAAGTAGGTGTCGAGGCGGCCGTTGTTGTCCTCCGGCGCGAACCCGACCTTGCCGCCCTTGAGGTCGGTGATGTTGACGAAGCCGGTGGAGCCGGGGGCGGAGCCGGTGGCCTGGAAGAGGGTGGCGGCGAGGGCGGTGCCGTTGGTGATCTGGTGGAGCTTCTTGGGGCCGAAGTAGTCGAGGAGGACGTGGAGGGAGAGGACGTTCTTGAGGGTGGCGATGGTGGGGTGCGGGGCGAGGAGGCGGCTCATGGCGGCGTTGTCGATGGCCATGACGGTGATGGTGGTGCGGCTGTTGATCTCCGACGCCAGGTGGGTCTCCGTCAGGTAGTGGTTGAAGGTCGAGAACTCCGGGTGCTTCGCAAGGAGGCGCGTGATGTTGTGGGCGCGGGCGACGGTGAGGGCCGCGGCGAGGAAGGAGAGGGCGACGAGGGGGAGGAGGTGGTGGCGACGGCGGAGCTGCATTGTGGTGGTGGTGCGGCGGCGGCGGCGTGAGGGAAGGAGGGGGCGGGGGAGGAAAAGGGGAGACAGGAAGTGACGGATGAGGAGAGAGAATGGAGTGGACAGTGGAGTGGTAAGCTGAGCTGAGCTGAGCTGAGCTGAGTTCCACAACAAGCAGATCTAGAGAGAGAGAGAGAGAGCGAGAGGAGTGGTCGTGGAAATGGGGCTGGTTTTTTGGGATTATTTACCAATGAAGCCACTCCTTGACGTTATTATTTTTTTTTAATACCAACAAAAATCTCGACAAATTTCATATAAATATAATAAATTTATTTCATATTGACCATCAAAAATATCAAAGTAATACATTTGCAACAAATATTTTTATTATTTTTCAATAAATTTGATTGATATCACGAGAATTCACAAATCAATACAGTTGTAATAAATGGAGAGTCATACAATTTAATAATTTGACCTAGAAATTCAATGAAAAATAATAAAGCATGCTAATTTGGAGTTTTTGTCGTTAAAATATTAATTTGGACTAAATTTATTACGAGTATACTTGTGTACTAGTTTAAGGTTTTTTGTGGTATTTACTAATCTATTTATAGATGCTTGATGATATGATATTTTTAATCAACTCTAGCACATCATACCATTCTTTAATAATTAAGTGTCCAAGATTCCTAATACTTAATCTCATATGGACATAATGATTCACTCATCACATGCACATTGTATAGAGAAAATACATCAATTCTCACGATCACACTTTAAGAGAACTATATAATATCCGGCACTAAATCCGCCATCTCAATTTCATGGATCAAAAGTGTTAATATTAACATGGAAAGGGTTTCGAGAAGAGTGACTTTATCGCGACATGATTAGATCTGATCTAAATCTAAGACACAAGAACTCGACCTTGGATTGCGCTAATCATGTCCCCACCCTCCTTTCTATTTCGTTTTTTATCTAAAGAAGATGGCATGCACGTGAGAATCTTTCTAGGAGGGATGATGATAAAATGTCTAACCATCTTTCTAGCTCGTGATCCAAATCATGTGGATCACCTTCCATCACAACCCTATATTAACCTTTCTTCCTTTTTTTGTCCCCTTCGGCTACCGAAGCAATCGAGTTACCAAGCCATGATTAGGTAATTACGAAAGTACAAGATCGGTCCAAAAGAAAAAGGGACTTGGTGGGCAATCTTTTCCCCAAACTTTTCACAACTCAAAGGAGGAGGAATTACAGTAAATGGGCGGAAATAGATAAAAGAATGATTCGCGAAATAAATCGTTTAAAAAAAGAAGAAGAAGAGAATAATATTAAGCCTCATATTGGGAAATCCCAAATTAATCAAATTCATGAAAATTCGAGCCCCAAATCGGCGGTGTCTTGAGTAATAAATTCGCGATGAACGACCACCGAGACGCCACCAACATGCCATCGATGTCATTAATGCTGTCTTTCCTTCTTTTCTCTTTTTTTGTTTACCTCATGGTTCGAGCCCGTGCTCTTTTTTAATTTTTAATTCGGAAGAGGACATACTTGTCATTTCGACATTTTCCCTTTCTCCCTCCTTTTCTGCTCTGCGCGCGAGTCACATTGCACATGCGACACAGCGGTCCCTTTTAGCATAAATGAAGCAGCGGGTCTACCGAGGGAGGCGATTCCTTTCTCGCCCCCGCGGCGTGGCGACACGTGGACGGTCGACGATCGAGCGATCCCGGGACGGGAGATCACAACCCAGGGCCCAATCCCCCGTCACCGACAGAGGAGAAGGAGGTAGTGGCGTTGCCTTAGCTGGAAGCAGGAAAGCTTTAGGACAAGAGTGGGACTTAGATGTTCCTCTGCATCTTTGGCTCCAAGACAGGGACTCCCGGTAACCTTTTAGAACGAAAACGGACCTCTTTTCGCATGCTGAGTTTGACCCGATCCGAGAGGCAGAAACTCCCGACCGGAAAGCACGACCTAATCACATGATAATAATATTTTGTTAGTTAAAGATGTAGTCGATTTTCGGACCTATGGAATAGAAGCCCCCACTAGCCCCCTTAGGTCGGGCCACTGATGGGTCATCAATTCAGACCGGTTCAACTTTTTTTTTTTTTTTTTTTCATTTTTCAATTGTAGAGCACTTTGAAAGCACATGACGGTAGATAAGTCGAATTCGATCGCACACGCCACATGTAAGGTGACGTGTGGCCCCAAAAAAGGAAATAGAATGGGGAAATAAAAACGAAAGAAGACCTTGCAAAGTACATTAGTAAGCTATGGTAGGCTCTCACTTTTTTTTATATGAGGATCCACGTACATCCGGCTATCTGAAGACCATAGGACATTAGCTTCACGAATCGATTAAATATATATATATATATATGTAATTGATCGGAGCGATCTGCATGCAATTTGTAAAACTATTTCCGACACCTGAACTACGAATAACCTGGCATCCCAATCAACCGCACCGTTTGATTAAGTTAATGCATATCTGGAGTTAAGTGAACTGGACAGCACTGAGCTGTCCTAAGATGCATTGAAAATTAAATGTGAGGGGACGACTCCACCGAAAATAGGGAAAATGACAACCATGAAAGCACGACCTACGGCGCAAAGGTCTGAATTTGCTAATTTGCATGGAGAGATCGTCAACGATTATCTCCCTCTTTTTCTCTACCTGCTCTCCTTCTCTCTCTCCTTTTCCACTTTATTCAATCAGTCGATGCCTCAATCAGCCCGGTTTTGGACTCCTAGGAGCAGCCCATAGCAAGCAAGAAATAGAGCTCTCCACGTAAAGAATAAAGGCAAATAAGCTGGGATCTCGTGTTTGGACCCCCCTTGGAAACAATAATTTCTCGCTTACTTTTCTGATGTAATTACAGTAGATAATGTTGGTACAGTGTCGTCACATGGCCTCTTGTGTTCGCCATGTTCATACGTGGCCATATAATGGCCTCGACCATTTTCGATTTGAGGCCCACTTCTTCCCCACGAGCAAGGAGGGAGAATTGCCACACATGATAACTCGGCGATCAAAGGATCACAATTTTTCATAAGATCACAATTGGAGCCATACGTGAGTAAACTTCCGACCAATTTGCGCCTTAAAGCATTTGGTCTCTCATATGGAGGACGTTTCTTATTTCTGACACGCCAGTGAGGCTATAAAGACGGGCCCGTTCGCCTACGAATGGATTGAGTAATTATAACTCGAACCAAACATTTTATAACGAATGTGAAGCGCTCATTATAACGTCCATATGGGTAGCTGCACCGATCATCATTTCCCCCTCTTTACTCATAAGAAAAGAAAATCATTACAAGGAAGATGAGGATTATTTCGGAAGTATAAATCATGTATAATTATTTTCTGAAAAAATGGTATTTAATGAGCTTATGTTTACACTTATAGTATAGACTCAATGATCATAAAATAGAAGATTTCGGGGAATCATCTTACAGTACGGTCTACACGGTGTTTAGCCTCCACAAACCTATATCCTAAAACCCCCCGCCAAGTATTTGGCGAAAGAAAGGTAGATAAATGTGATGAGTGAACAAACAAGAAAGGTATAAAAGTGATGGAAAATTTTCTACTTATTTCAACTACATCTGGAGGAAATTCTCAAGAGAACACAGTTCACACATGACATCATATCTTGGGTTAGACGTGACTACACGAGCTTTCTCAATGAAGAGCTTCGAAGATAATTGTCCAAAAATTCTTAACTTTATTATATAAACATCAATTCAATCCTAAATTTTTCAATTGTGTTAATTTAATTCTAAAATTTTAATGATTTGCCAATGCAGTCTCAAAACAAGAGAAGTTCTAATAGTAAAACATCATTATGAGAACGACATTCATTTCACCATCTCTGTTCTTGAATGCAGGCAGGCAAAAATCACATACCGCGACTTCCATTCCCCCAACTGCTTGCTTCCGCCATTCGAACTAGTGCAGCCAAGGGCTTGATGACTGAAGGCAGGAAAAAGAACACTCATGATTCTTGAAAAGATTAGATCATCCCAGACTACCCCAAATCAGAATCCTCATTAACGAGACCTACATCATGCTAATCCTGAAATTTTACCTCCTTTCCATGGATTCTTCATAATCTCACGCTCGCAATGCGTCTTCAAATTGCTTTTTCAGTCTGAGCAGTTTGAGCCCCTTTACTGTCTCATTTTCCACCATTCCGACTTGCAGCAAAGCCGTCAGCCTTGAGCTTTCTAGGCCTATTAAAAGCATTAATCTCCAGTAAAAAGCTAAAAGTGATACTGCCTAATGGACCACTGGAAATAAGATACTGCTTCAGTTTGTCATTGCTCCGAACTCAAACCCTACATCCGGTCAGAGACCACTTCAGAGCTCTAATGTGAACTAGTAAATATGAGGTTACCTTTGCATGTTACGGAACATCCAGCAAATGAAGTCCAATACAGACATTTCGGTCTAGAAAACACAAATCCACTCATCTGAGATCACGAAGCACTCCAACAATTAAGAGAATGCCAAGTTGACCAACGTCCTGGCTACCTAGCTGCCTCCGAGCAAAACCAGACTTAAAGTGTACATTCAAGCAAGATGGGGCAGGGACTTATAGGTTTTATCAGACAGGAGCAAATACATGAAAATCTAAGACAGCATGGAATTTACGGTAACCTCAATTGCCATAACCCGGACAGTATCAATCCAACAACAATGCATAGTTCAGTAGATAATATTGACACACTTGCGAAGGCAACCTGACGAAGTGAGTCTGAGTATATGTCACCATGTCGAGATATTCTCATTTCATCCATGACACAGTTCAGTGGCATGTCTGCAGAATAGGCAGCCTCCTTTTTAGCTTTAACCATTCATGTACATAATAGACATTCAGCCTTGACTCGAGTGCAACCACAAGGCTTGATTTCAATGGATCATGTATAGTCTCTAGCTTATAATCTAAGAACCTAAAAATAGGAATCCACAGAGACTGCAAGCGATGAACATCCTTGCATTATTTTTCCCAGTCGAAATTCAAAGTAGTTGACAGACCACTCTTCCAACTTCACGCGGTCAAAAAGCCATAAATGCCACAAAGAAAACGAACGCTTGGACCTTCAACTAAACATATTGTAGAATTGAGGGAACATTCCAAAATTCTGTATTTAACTTTGCAAGTTCTGCAGATAAGATAACTATGAGAACGAGCCAAAAATAAGCCCCCCGGGATCGAATTGCACTAACTACATCATATCACACAAGCAATCAGTAAATTGAGTTGTATAATCTTCTTCCTATCCGGAACAAATAATTCAGTAAACTAACACATGAAATTATCAAAAATTGTATCGCGGCAAATTACAATTGGACGCAAAATAAACATCGATGATTAATCGACCGAATCTTCAAAGAACTTGCCTCTCGGCAGCTTCGGCGACAATGGGCAATCTCGGAATCTGGCCCAGCAAGCAAGAGGACGACCCATAAATCAAGCACACGAGGAGGAACAAGAACACGGTGCTATCCAAACTCATCACCAAGTCCAACCCCAACCCATCGCGCGGGTTGAAGCTCCGCTCGAGCAAATCGGGGAAAATCAGCAACACGTCGAGCACGATGGCCTGCATGGTGTTGAAACGGACGTAGCGGCTGAAGTTGGGGTTCCGCACCACCACGAAGTAGAGCGTCAGGAACACCAGGAACCCGTTGAGAGGGAACCCTTTGAACACCTTGATGGCCGGGACGAGGGGCTGGACGAGGGCCTGAATCGGGGCGAACTGGTTGATGACGTACTTGCCGTACTGGACGCCGTCGAAGAACGGGTAGAAGTAGCAGACGGCCGAGATCAGCCGGTCGGGCGCGTCGACGGATTCGCCGCCGTTCTTGGACCGGGCGGCGACGGGCCGCCGCGGCCGGGCGGACACGAGCGGCGGGCGGCCGAGAGGGGGAGAGGCGAGGGAGGGGGAGGGAGGGAGGAGCGGGAAGGGCTTGGAGGGCGTCGATGGGGAGAAGAGGATGGAGATGGTCATGGCGGAAGAGAGCGCCCAAAAAGACGGTGCAGATTTTTCTGGTTTCTGATGTTGAAGAGAGCGGAAGGTGAAGACCGCGAGATGGATTGGACTTCTTGGATGGGCTCGAGCTTAAATTGGGTGGCTATCTGGATTTAAGGTAAGGAGGGGATGTTATGAAATCAAAATAAATTGTTTGTTTCGAAAGATTTAATTTTGTTATGTCGATTTAAATTTAACGTGTAAATTATAATAATGATACATAATATAAGAGATAATTAAATAAATTATTATTTTCGCGTCTTGCGACGAGGTAAAGCAAAAATCTAAAAAGTGAGGATTATAATAAAAAATAGTAGGACGGTCAAAATAAATGGATAAATAAATTATTATGTTAGTTGTAATGAACTATTTATTATGTTAATTATATCAAGGTTATACGGAATCGAATTGTTAATCTTTTGTATGGAAAGTGTTTTGTCCTACCGTATGTATCGAGAATTGATTTGACTTATTGGTGGTGAATTTTTTTTTTTTTAGGTTGAATTTGTGGTGATTTTAAAGCTGCAATTTCTCGCGGAGCCCTTTGTGAATTTGGGGTTCAACAATAACCGCGTTGTATAAGAATCTCATTCATAATCAAATGTATTTGAATTTATTTGTGGCGATTTCAAGACGACACCGTGATTCTCGCAGGGGCTTCGTGAATTCGGATTTCGATAACCACTGAGTCAAAGTAAATACCATATAAAAGGACACTAAGTTAACCTTTTGCTAGGGAATTTTGATAATGGCAAACCAAATATCTTTTCCTATGCAACAAAAGTTGCTTATGATGTAATTGGGAGGTAGCCGAACCTTCGGGGTAATTCGAATCAAAAGGGATTGGCTTATTGTTTCGGAATTATCTATTAGATAATCTAACATGACAAATGAATATGGAGTGAGTATGAATTATCTAGATAATATACAAGAAAAAAACTTTTGAAGGAAATGGAGCAGTTAAGAACTTAGTTTTAATGTCGTATTTCAAATTTTTTTTTTTTCAAATAACAATGTATCCCATTGAGGGTAATTTAAGAATGAAAGGAGCATCGGTTGATGTGCATAAATGAGAACAATTTGCCTTTATCCATGAACACGTAAAAACAAGTTATGGTACAACTTTATTGTTAAAATGTTATTTTTTTCGAAAGGACAAATTTTCCACAAACTATAATATATCAAATCTCAACGGTGATAAATTGATATGTTGCATATTTATACCATGATCATAATTTACTTTCCAAAATCACTTGTGTATTTTGAAGGAATAATTATGCAAATAGTCCCAAAATTTTGGTTCGTTATATAATACGATCCATAAATTTTAGTTTAATGTGCAATACTATCCTTAAACTTTTAATTTATTCAAAGTGGTTCATAATTTTTGTCATATGTTTAATTTAGTTCTTGAATTATATGAAAATGTTTAATGTTATATTTGAACTTAAGGACAATATTGAACAATTTTATATACTCTATGGACTAAATTGAACATATACAAATAATTCATGAATCCCATTACGCAAATGAAAAGTTTAATGATGACATTGCACGTTTGTTAAAATTCATGAATCATATTGAATAAATTAAAAATTTAAATACCTCATTACATATTCGTTTGTGTCATTTTCTCTATTTTGAATAGGAAAATGACATCGAATGGACCATACTTTCAATAATTTCATAGTTCGCCACTCACTTTCTCATACAACCTACTCACTTTCTTCTCCTCGAAGACTCCGAACATCAATATCCTAAATCGAATCTGGCCCTATGAAAGAATGCCAAATCTCATGCGAGCCTCTCGCCTAAACAACTCAGATTTGAATGTCAGTTCATGCATCTTAGCACAGGGAAACCGTGGATCCCCTGTTCTTCCCGTGGGATATTTTCAGAGCTTTCCAGGCAACACGCAAATCAAGAAAGGACATGAAGACAAAGCTCCATCAAAACGAGGATGCTTATTTAACAAATTGTAAAATACAACATGGCAGCTCCACTACAATCACAATCACTAATTCCGACAGGACAAGTATAGACAACAATAATGTGGGAAAGAGTTACTGATTGAAAGCTTAAACTAAATCTCTAGATAGCCAGGGCGGCCCACACTGCCAAGCCGCTCAAGATCACCCCGGCTCGGGTCGAACTCGAGCCGGATTCGTCGCTTACCGGGCTCGGCGCGGTGTCGGGCGACACGCTCTCTGGCGCCGGGCTCGGCGGGCTCACGGTGCTCGGGAATATCGACGGCGCCTCCGCGGGCGTTGCCGAACTCGAGGGAATGCCGGCCGCCTCAGGAGTAGCGGCACTTGCCGGTACTTCCGCAACTGGTGGAGAACTGACCGGCGCGGATACCGGAGAAACGGCTGGCGCCGCGGTGGGGGCGCTCACCGGGGTCGCGGGGGGAGCGCTCGCCGGGGTCGCGGCAGGAGCGCTCACCGGCGCTGCAGCCGGGGCCTGAGGCGTCGGAGGAGCAGTGGCCGGAGATTGAACCGGAGCAGACGCCACGGACGGAGGAGTGGCGGCGGGAGTGGCGGCCGGAGACTTGGAGGGTGAAACCGAAGGAGCGGTCGGCAGCGCCGGAGAAATTTTCGGAGCATATGCGGGCGGCGAGGCTGTTGTCGTCGGTGGTGCCGCCGCTGCTGCTGGAGACTTGGCAGGAGGCGCGACAGAACTCGTCGGTGGAGCGGCCGTACTCGTCGGCGGCAGGGACGACTTCGCCGACGACGGGGACGGGGAAGGCGCATTGTCGGCGGACCGCGCGGGGCACGCGAGGTTCAACACGAGGAGCGCCAGAATCACGAGTTCCGCGACGGAACGACGCATCTTGGGCGCTCGAGGAATCGAAGCCGAAATGCAAGAAAATGTCAGAGAGAGAGAGAGAGAGAGAGAGAGTGAAAGGGCGTAGAGGAAGAGAGAGAGGGAGTGATGGAGATGAATATAAAGCGGTTACCGGAGAAGAAGACGACAGAAACGGCGGAGGGGAAATGCGACCGTTGGGTGGGGGCCACGGTACGGGGTGACCGGCAACCGGGGTTGGAAAGTAGACGTTGCTCGGGAAGGACACGGGCGGGTGGCGGACCCTCCGTCTCCGTGCGGCTTTTGTTTTGTCCTCTTTGGCGGAACCGGAGATGCCCCGCTGCCAGCGCGGCGAGCACTAATCCCCTGTTGTGGCGCTCACGGTAAAGCAAAAAGCGTCTCGGTCGGCGCGTACGGGCGGATTAAAGCCGGTAATCGATTTGGCGTTTTAGGGCGCGGATCGGCGGGAAATTAATTAAATTAATCGTGGGAGGATTAAAGAACGCGTGTCGTTTTGTTTGATCACGGGAGGAGGAGGATCGCATCGGGCTCTGGTGTGGTCAATCTAGGGGCATGATTAAAGTAACCTTAATTCTCAGGACCAGTGTCGACGCTCGTGATTAGTGCGACGTGGTCCTCTTTACGAACCTATCGAAGTCGTTTTTGCCATCCCTCTCGCGATATCACGGATATGAGTGGTGCAGAAAGAGAATAACGGGACGGTCTGCCGTATCGAAAATTATTACCCCATATGAATAGGTTTAAGGAGAGATGATCCGCGGTGCTGCTACGGCGGCGACGGGCTCGATTCTGTGGCCACAAAGAATATGAGGGAGAAGACGAAAGGACGAGGGCGGTACCACGCGCTCGTGGGAGACAATGGACTGGTTTAGTCAATTGTCGGAAAGCTCACGTGGGACCGGGGTTGAGACGGTGGTTAGATTAATCTGGCACGCACGTTGCGGGGAGATTTCTTAATCTTGGGCTCCAAGTGCCAGATGCCACTGACCAGGGTAAGGCCCAATCAATCTGGGCCCACGGCCCGAATGATCTGGGCCTAGGGCCTTTTGGTGTTGGACTGGACCGTTGAGGTTGAGATCGCCGAGGTTTGACCGGCGATGCCTGCTCTACTCCGCGAATCTTAGAAGGGTTAATGGATCTTAGGCGAAGGATCGGTTTTGTCGAGCCTGTTGCTCACGTTGGCTTTTCGTGCTCGGCCGAATCTTCCACCACATCGCGAATGCAAGCCGTGTAGTAAGCCAATCAATCACGTGCCTTTGAAAGTCGTCGCCCTGCGTAAAAAGGGTGATCCGTTCTAAGGAGTAAGGATTGACAACTTTAAAATTTATGATGTCAAAGTTGATTCTCCATTTTTATAATCGAGAATCGAACCGGTCAAACCTAAAATTAGCCTCTTTTTTTCTTTTTTCTTTTTTAAATTAAGTATATTTTACAGTACATTGCAACTACGTCAAAATCACAACTAAAGCATTGACATTAAGTTTAAGAAGCTATTGAAAAGTGTAAGTAATTGAGGCAATTGGTCTTTCCTTCCTTCGATTATGTGAATTTTGTTTGGCAGCTCTTTTACTTATGAACTCACGTGCACATCGACCATATGCAATATCTCCCACGTCTTGCAAAGAGCTCCCTTTGATGAATGCATGAAATTATCAATGAAATAACATCTCATCTTAATAACTGAAATAGAGAGGAATTTTAATAGTCCCAGATGTCTCGTCATTCGACAACCTAGTCATATTTGGCTTCCACTCGAATTCGCATGCTTGGCACAAAATCATAATAAAACCATTGTAATCGGTATGGATGGAGTCGATATATTGAATTTGGACAAACAAGATACGTGGCAAGATCACGAGGAAGGATGGAAGGAAGGGGAGAGGGAGAGGGAGAGGGAGAGGGAGAAAGAGTACCCCATCCACTGTTTTAATTGGGAGTGAACATGATTTCGAGTTAAAAATTGAAATATGAGAACCGGATAGGTAAGAACCTTTAAGTTTCGAGTTATAAGATATACAGAGTAGATTTTAGATTCAAAAAAATGAGGAATCTGTTTCAAGGAATTTGTAACTTAAATTTGAACCTGAAACATAAACCTGTAATCCAAAACCCGGAACATATTTTAATATTTTTATTGCTTTATGTTTTCGTATGATATTGCGATATTGCATACTATTTGATGACAAGTATATAAGTTGGAAGTACTAATTTAAGCTTATATTTTAAAATCGAGACTTTTATATTTATTAATATTTATATTTTCCGTGTGTCTTTATGGTCTATGAATTATAGTAGTAAGTGATAGTCATTAAATTTTTTAATTAATTGTAATTATTCAATTAATAATATACACGAAAGTTGGATAAACTTCGAAATCAATCACGTAACTTGCAATATGGTAGGTTTCAAGTTTTAAGATATGCAAGGTAGAATTTAAATTCAAAAGAACGAGGAACCTGTTTAAATGGGTAGGTTTCAAATTTAAGTGGTACGGAAATTGAACTTATTTATCCATGATTTTAATCAAGATTGCGGTTTTTTTGGGTAAAAAAGATAACATTTCGAAAGAGTAGAAGAAAAGGAACAAATTTGAAAATTGTAATTCCAAAGCGGTACGCTTCGGTCAACTCATCCGGAGCACGCAAAATGTGTGCCGCCAGTGGATAGATGCGGAGCACTGGCACGCACAAGGCTCACGTTAGCATTCACCGCACTAAAAAAAAAGACCAGAAATTTCTCTCTCTCTCAGAGACCCAAGCTTCCAGATTAGGGTTTCCGTCTCTCTCTCTCTCTCTCTCTCTCTCTCTCTACTCTTCCACAGAGGCAAGGGCACAGCTGCACTTTTTCTCACTCTGGTAAGAGATCGCGAAACTCCTCGTCGATTCGGCGTGCGCCGCTTTCTCCGATCGCGCATGTCGCCGGCCGTTTGTTGAGAATCCGTTCGGGCGGAGCGGGGATCGCTTTCTTTTTCTCTCTCTTGCTTGCCTGAGTGGTAAACCCTAGGAGAGAGAATAAGGGGATGGACGAAGGGGAGGGGGGTACGGGGAGGGCGGGGATCAGCTGGATCAGTTCCACCGCAACGAGGCGATCTCTGCGGTCGCCGATGAGGGGTTCTTGGTCGAGGAGGACGACGATTACGAGGACCTGTACAACGATGTGAATGTCGGGGAGAATTTCCTCCAGACCATGCGGAAGAACGAGGATTTAGGGTTTAGAAACGACGCCGTGGAGGAGAAGAAGAAGGTCGAGCCTCCGATGGTCGCGCCCGAGCCCGTTCAGGCCGTTTCGATACCTGGTGTCGGGGGTGGCGAGAGTGGGGGCGTTGGTGGGGTCGTCGACGGGGAGGAGATTCTAGGATTTCGGGGTATCAGAACCAGGGTTTTAGAGGGAATGAAATGAAGGGACCGAGTGGATCGGGGCTGGTGGTAGCACAACAGCGCAGCGGAGGGCTTCGGGTTGAATTAGGGCCGGGGTCTAGTAAGGTTAACGAAATGGAGGTACAGAGTGGGAGTAGAAGTGACGTAGGGCCTCAAGGGATTGGACAGCAGGCACATGCTGGTGGTCTAGGTAATGTTGCAAATGTCGGTAGCATTCCTAGTATTGGAAATGAGGTTTTAGCTAGGCAAAGCGCAGGAGCAGCTGTGAAAGGCGTTGGTGGAAATGGGATGGTGAATCCAGGTGTCAATAACGTATCTGCTGGTGCCGTCGCTGTTGCTGTTGCTGGTGCCAGTGCTAGTGTTGCGACTAATTCGGGTGGAGGTGCAGGAGGAGGAGGAGGTGGAGGAACGATACTGTTTGTGGGGGATTTGCATTGGTGGACGACAGATGCTGAGCTGGAGGGAGAGCTGTGCAAATATGGGCCGGTGAAGGAGGTCAAATTTTTCGATGAGAAAGCAAGTGGAAAGTCCAAAGGGTATTGCCAGGTTGAGTTTTATGACCCAGCTGCTGCGACAGCCTGTAAGGAAGGTATGAATGGACATATTTTCAATGGTAGACCATGTGTAGTTGCTTTTGCATCGCCTTATAGTGTTAAGAGAATGGGAGAAGCTCAAGTGAATAGGAATCAACAAATGGCTCAGGCTTCACTTTCTCAGACCAGACGAGGGCCTAATGAACCTACAGCGAAGACTGGAGGGAATAATATTACCACCGGTGGCAACTACCAAGGTGGTGATAATAACAGAGGGTTTGGGAGAGGTAACTGGGGCAGGGGCAATTCAGGTATGGGAAATAGGGGTCCTGTCGGTCCAATGAGAAACAGGGGTGCTGGAGTGGGTGGGAGAGGCATCATGGGTAATGGGGGCAATGGTTTTGGCCAGGGTATTGGCGGTACCCCTCCATTATTACACCCTCAGTCGATGATGGGTCAGGGTTTTGATCCAGCTTTCGGTGGACCGATGGGTAGGATGGGGAGCTATGGTGGCTTCCCTGGTGCTCCTACTCCTCCATTTTCTGGTATAATGCCTTCGTTCCCTGGTGGACCTATGGGAGGTGTTGGCTTACCTGGTGTAGCTCCTCATGTGAATCCTGCATTCTTTGGGAGAGGGATGCCAATGAATGCAATGGGGATGATGCCCACATCTGGTGTTGAGGGACCCAACATGGGCATGTGGTCTGATCCTAATATGGGTGGATGGGGCGGTGACGATCATGGTGGGGGTCGAGCAGCTGAGTCCAGTTATGGGGAAGAAGCTGCTTCTGATCATCAGTATGGTGAGGTGACTCATGAGAGAGCAGGTTGGCCACCCAACAAGGAAAAGGATAGGAGTTTTGAGAGGGACTGGTCAGGTTCTTCTGACAGAAGGTACCGTGATGATAGAGAACCGGGCTATGACAGAGAAATGCCTAGAGAGAAGGACGGGGGTCATGATCATGAGTGGTCAGAGAGGAGGCACCGTGAGGATAGAGATATAAGTAGGGAACGCGATAGAGAACGTGATAGGGACAGGGAACGTTCCCGTGATCGTGAAAGAGATAGGGAAAGGGACCGGGAAAGGGACAGGGACCGAGAACGGGATCGGTACAGGGAAGACAGAGACAGATATGCAGATCATCATAGGTACAGGGACCGCGAGGCAGAGCATGATGATGAGTATGAAAGAGGACGGTCCTCAAGAACTCATAGCAGCAAGTCAAGAGTATTGCAAGAGGAGGACCATCGCTCAAAATCAAGGGATGCTGATTATGGAAAGAGGCGTCGCCTTACCTCTGAATAATTTCTTTGATCTCGTTCCCATTGAGAATGGGAAGAAACAAAACAGAGAGATGCATGCCTATCCAGTTCGTCTTCTGAAGCTTTTGTGGGTTCTTCATCTATTGGACAGTGGTCTTGTAAATGGGGCATTTAAAGATCTTGATGGCCTCTTCTTGTGTGGGGCATGGCTTTTTCCGGCCTTAAACAAAGTAAGTATCCAAACAGACTCTCCTAGTTTCAGATATCCTGTTTATTTGTAAGTTCTTCAGTGTTTGTGTGTGCATTGCTTGCAGTTTATTGCTTGTGATATTTTCTCTGTGCTTAAAGATTCTTACAGATAGTGTAATCATGTGACTTTTGCATTTAAGTGAGATGATACCTCTTTTGTTTGGGAATAGTATTATTTCTGGAAGTTGAGTGACTTAATAGCATGTTAAAGTTCCAATATACTGAAAGCAGTTTTCTATTTGTTCATTTGCTATGACACTCTTCATACCGTCAAGAGGTTATTGAAGTATTCTGTCTGTTTCTCTAGTCATTTAATCATTGTCAGCATGCTTCTTACAGTATTCAGTATTATTATTTGTTCTTCTGACTCATTTTCATATTGAGTAATCTATTAAGTGCCTGCCAGTGGTTGTAGAGAATTCGCGTAGAGCTTTTGTTTGTTACTCACGTAATCTCACAGTGCATCTACTCTGCTCGTAACCTTGTGTGCCTTTGACTGATATAACTGTTTGGTTCCTGCGTCCGAATCATTTTTAAGATTTAAGCCCTTGGGTGAGAATTGTGTTTTATTCTGCATTTTTCCATGCGATTTTTAACTATTTATATTCTTCTTGCATCGTCCTCTGACTACTTGTATTCCGTCTCATGATTATATATTGTTTTCTGAATTTTCTGACCATTAGACTTGTTTGATCCTCTATTAAACATGTCACTTGTGTGCTTGCGTGCTTGCATGTGTGTTGGCAACAATATTTTAGACTTGGTGTATACTGAAAGCTCTTAATTCTGACGACAAATTAGAATTAGTTGGCTTTTTGGGGTATCGGGCCATCCTCTCTTTTCATTGTGTATGCCTGATATTTCTTTTGTATTGAAGATTGAACCTTGGGGCAGCTTGTAATATTAACTTTGTAGTTATGCCATCTTTTAAAGAAATATAGATTCTTGCAGATATTGTTCTTTAATATTGAAGTGGATGGTTGATGGTGTAAAGTTATTTGGTGCCGGTATGCCTAGGGGAATAAATCTTGAATTAGTGAGAAACAATCTCTGTTCTTATAGCTTAGCTGCTTATACTAGTGAAACCATGTGGTTCTCTAAGCATTCTGTTTGTGAGGAGTGTTTGTCTGTTGAAATTCTTAATATGTAGATGGGAACATGACAAGCAACATTTTTCTTCTTGAAATTCTTTATTTACTGCTAGTTTTGATGTGGTTTTTGGAACACATAGTTGAGGTTGCAATATGTCTACATTCTCATACCTTCACTCGGGGACCTTTAGCTTATTCATCACTATAAACTTGATTTTTCTTGCTGTCATATGAAATCAGACCTTTTTAAGTGTTTTGATCATCTTAAAACTTTTTGTTTAATTCTACAACAGAAGATATCGATGGTTTCTTGGCCTGTGAAAATATTTAGCACAGCCAAGATCCAATTGAGTCCTCATTTCAGGGGTGAATGAATTTTGAAGCTTTGGTTTTTTGGTAAGGATGTTATAGAAGCTACTTTCTATTTCTAATGATAGAGAACACTGAACAGTGGGACTTGCATGTCAGGATGTCTTTTTTAGTCGTTTGTGGTTTTTAAATGTTGTTGGAAGAAAAGGCACCTGAAAGAGGAAATGATCTTTCAAGTTATTTTGCTTTCAATGAGAAACTAAAAACGATCATTCTGTAAGAATGTCCAAAATTTACCTTTGCATGTAAATAACTGAAAACTGCCATGCTTGATTACAGAGATTATTTGTCTCCATTGCATGGGGCATGGGGCATGTGGCATGGACAGAAAGTCATGAAACTGACTGTAACTTTGATGGAAACATCAGCATTGGACTGCATCGCTAACTTTTTCTAATCAATTTGCTTTCTTCTGTACTTGTTTGGATATCTGTTTCTCTCATGAAGTAATTATTTCTTATGCAAATGGTGCTTTGGCTCATTTTTTTTTTCCATAGCTAAAGAAGGGTCAATACCAAGACTTGAAGCTCTGTGGCAGTACTATGGACTACTCGGAGATGGTGAAGACCTTTATGACTATCGTATATGAGAGGGATAATGCATGGCGTTTTCCCATGGATGTTAGGAGTGGAACTTCCATTTTAAGTTTGAAAGACCTTTGAATTTATGTTTTTGACTTGATTAGCTTGAGCAACCAACTTTGTGGATAATATTATGGCTTGACATTGCTTAAGTCATAGATGTTGTAGATTATCGTAGAACTATCATTTGAATCGTGATGTAATAGGATTTAGTTGAGGATGTTTCGCTCATGTTCTGTCCTTGATTGGCTATTCTTCTGTATCATTTTTTACAGCCTCCTTTTCCCCCCGACTGTATCACCATTGTTGACCACACGATGTGTTTTTTGTAGACTGTAGAAAACCTAACTATACGGTAGTTGATTGGCCCATGTGAATTGTACATGTCTTATAACCTTGTAAATATCTATTTCTAGTCAATCCCATATCTCATCTTTTGCAACACTTTTGCTCTTATCTGTATCCCCTTTTCCTACCTATCTGCTTAATTACATTTGGATTGCAGATTTTACCCAAAATTATGAGTTTTCTGTGAAATTCTGCATGGCGTATTTTAGCCTGTAAACCAATGTTACTGGTAGCTTTTGCGTTGTTGATTTGTCTTCCGCTCCAATTTTGGCTAATGAATTGCCAAATTGGGAGTTGCACTGTTTGATCTTTTGTGGCTGGAAACTGGAAGGCCTAGCACATGTTGGACTGTAATCAGTCCAACTGGATGGTTTTTTTCCTTCTCCTCTTGAGTTGCATGTTGATGTTAAGTTTGACAAATAGAGTTCGGTTTCTTGTTTCAAAATGCCCAAGAGGCATGAGCATGTCTGAGATGCTCAAATTTTGCCAAACTGATGCCAAGAAGTTAGAATATTACTCTCCTAGGTTGTGATTTCGCTACACATTCATACGTTGCATTCAAGATGTTCATTTAACCATTTCCACCGCCTTCTATCATGCTTGTTCTGCAGTCCCTTAGAATGGCCACTTCTTTTCCTAATTACCGATTGCAAATAGGCGCTCGGTTCAGCTTTGCAGTTATTACTCTTTGTTATCCCCTCTTACCATTACTAGATCAGTCTATCCGCATGCATTGATGTGAAACCCGCTCGCCGGCAATGGGTCTCCAAATTCTCGATAAAGTAGGCACCCATCGAGCAACTTTAACCCATTTACAGTCGCATGGCTAGAAGTCTTTCTTTCCCGATGGAGCGGAACCCTCCCAACAAAACGCTGCATAAAACAAATGGACATAAATGTTAACTGAAAAATGCAATTACGGTCCATGCCATGGCAGAAAATATCCTGCTGTATCTGGACAACTGGCCGAGATAGAATTTTGACGATCAGTGCCGTGTAAAATCGAGCATATTTGTACTGTTATTTCGAGAAATGGAGGATTGGTCGGGAGGTTACATATTTGATCATATTTGCATGGCCTATGCCTCAAATCTCAAAACTTCGAGCATCTGATGGATCCCATGGATATGTCTAGTTCTAATAAGCTGTCTTCCTCATTGATTTCATCATCTGTCAAAATCTCTGTTTCTTCCTGCTTCTCAACAACGAACTTTGTTGAGAAATCATCCAAGCAAGCGTTACCTGGTAGAGAGATCTCAATGAGGCTGCCGTCATCATCATCATCGTCCTCGCTTGAACAGACCAGTGGGCCGCAACTTCTGCTATTAGAACTGATGAAATTTAGCTCGAAAGTTCCACTTTCTATCAATTCATCACTACTTTCACCGCCTGCTGGAAAATTAAGCGATTCTTCCCTTAATGTAACCATCTGGGAAGCAGTTCCTTCTCCATCCGATTCTGCTACCTGTTGGGTTTGTTGTTGCAAGTGCTTGTCAACCATACCTATGTGGTGAAGCGCCAGATTTTCATGTCGGGCAGCACTTTGGTCCACAGCTTTCTTCTTCTTCAGGAAAGACGCGACAAAGAAAACGGCTGAGAGTGCCAAGAGTGGAATCTTGACTGGAAGAGGAAGGAGACCGGAACTTGTAAAACCGGCAAAAACTAAAGAAGCAACCATCACTCTGATGTTGAATTTTGAAGTTTTGACGGGAAGGAGGGCACAAATTTGCTTCTCTGCAAGTTTTCTCATCCTGGAAGAGAAGGAAAAAAGGAAGCAACGATGGACAATAACGTGGGGACTATACTGGCATCTACAAAAAGAAAGCAGCAAAAATAACGTAATTTCTACATGCTTCAGGCTGAAAGGAACAGATCGGCTATGAAGATGGGCAGAGAGTCTGAAATGATAATTATCTGCCAAATTATCTCCAAACTTTGGCTACCAGTTGAGATCTTCCTTTCCAGGAAACGAATGAAAAAAAGAAGAAGAAGAAGAAGAAGAAGATGGTCCTGGAACAGAGACAGAGAAACTTTCTTCTCAGAAGGAAGAAACTTGCAAAGGCCAGAAGCAGAGCTTCTGAGTTCTGAGAGAGGTGAGCTACAATCTTCGTCCTCTTCACTCAGATTTCACCGGATATAATCAATTCAGAAACTGGGAATGCTCTTAAACACGTGCCAAAAGGGCTTTTGACTAACGAAGCAATCATGGTGTTTCCATTAAGGATGGAAATCATGGTGTCTGGATTTGCTTTAAAGACTTTGACACGTCCCTTGCCCCCCTAATCACCCTCCCGTGCTTTGCCTGCAATCATAGTCACATGCACGAGTTAAGATGGACCACAAGTTTGGCGATCTCGATGATATCTTAATTCGGTTGAACTGGACAGTCAAAGCTTGTCCTGCATTAGTTTGAAGTGTAGTTAATTGAAAATACGGGTCTGTTCGAGTAATCATCTACAGTGGATGCATTCAGGTTAGGTGATCTTGGCATGGCCTTACCCATGTCTTACAGATAATGTTTCATGACCTTGAGAAGACCTGATTGTTTATGTCCAAAGTCCACTTAGTGGTTATTTTATAATTCGAATGCCGAACCATCATGAACTCGAGAGTCAAGCACATGCATACAAGATGCCCAGTAATCAAGAAAACGTAATTTGCACCAACGTGCTGGTGATTTCAGTTATTAATGACTCAATTTGCATCAGAGGACATACGGTGTTCTGGTGTAAACAAGAAGCACATCAGCTGTACTGAATTGGTTACTTGATCTACGGCATCCAAAACGTCAACGGTAAAAGAAATCTGAAGGATAACCTGTCGTAAGCACAAAAAGATTCATAATGACTCACGAATAAGGGATAGGCGGGAAGGGATTGGAAAGTTTAAACAGACAAAATGTTCCATGGACGCAAATAAAGATCACACATGAGAAGACAGATATGAAAACACTTGAGTGAAGTGCAAGTCAGTACAGGGCGAGATTGGCATATGTGCTGCGATAACTGAACAGTATGCATCATGACAGGGGGACTACGGCACCCAGTTTACCCCATTGTTAGTAGAATGGACTTTCATTAAGAGAACAATACGCAACTGCCAATGCTACTCCTGCATTAGAAATGGAACGAGAGATGCCGTAGGATCTTGAAGAGCTCCTGAGCCAAATCTTTCATTTTCCTAATGCAACTAGTGTTGTGGGATTCTTCTAAACCATGAAAGAACTCCTCTAATCACAGGACCTTACATATACACATAATATCAATAATCCGATATGATATACACAGGCTGCACAAGTCATTAATCGCTCAAGTATGGTGCAATCACGTCTCTGCTTAGGATGATTGGGCAAGCGTTATATCAGAACCAGACAAAGTTCCTGATTGATCAACATCAAGATCATCAAACTCCTCTAAAATTAGTGAGATATCTTCTTGACTAATCTTCCCCATTTCCTTGAGCTTATATATGATGAACTCAGCAGCTCTGAAAAGCAACAATCACATTAATGATAAGTGCAGATAAAAGACAAATATAAGCAATCAACAAGCAAGTAGCAATAGAAACAGCATACTGGGGCATTTTCAAAGATTCAACTCATGGAAAGGTAGAAGTGGTATTTTTCCTCAAGAAATAATTTCCTCTTTTTTCAAACATCAGTGATCCTAGATTATTGCCAACCCAAGGACCAGAGTAAATTTCTAATCTTTAGGTGACAGTTCCTGAGCTAATCAGTGGCTGATAGATGAAAAAGTCATCAAGATGCCACATATTGGCTGTCAATAAAGCAAAATTCAACTTACCCAACAACCCCATCATTGTCAAGATCAGCTGCCTCCAGATCAACGTTAGTCATCCTCCTAGAGAGAACCCATTTGGCCAATGCCCTCTGTCTATTTTCCGTGTTTAGCTCAGCAATGTAGAGGAAAAACTGAGCCAGACATATTGTACTTGTTAGTATCCAAAATACAGCAAAAATACGCCCTCCTTCCGTCGAGAAACTTTTATCTCCATATCCTAGCGTTGTGATGGTAGAACACACACAGTAGAATGCGTCAACAATGTCCAGGTTCTCAACCAAAGCTAGGAAAGTTGTTCCAGCAACTATGAGCAACAGCAGAAGGATAAAGGCTGTGACACACTTATATCTTACTCCGTTGTTTTCAATTTCTGTTAGCATTTCAGTTGGGCCAACTCTGTTACGCAGATGCAGGGCTTTGACCAGCAGGATTTCCTGCTTCTCTACAAGATAATCCGCCCCTTTGCTCAGAATGAGGCCTACAATAGCCATCCCCGAGAAGACAAAAGCACAAGCAAGTAGTTTCGTCAGAACGCTGCCTGGCACAAGGTCTCCATACCCAACAGTGGTCATCATGACAATACAGAAATAGACTGCATCGAAAAGGTCGTTTGTCTTTTCTCCATCAATCTCGTTCCTCACGAGGTAAAAACACATTGTGCCAATTCCTAGGTAGAATACCAAGACTATTGCAACTCTTTTGAGACTGGGGTGGAGGTTCCTAAGTATGGAATTGGAAGGCTGGATTGGGCCATTGAGATTCGCTTCTTGAGGAACGGCTTCTACAAGAGGAGCACTTTTGCAGCGACGAAACCTCTTTCTCTTGAGTTCCTTTTTATCTGTTTGAGGTGAATTGAGCGGCTTCGACAGCAGGGGCTGCTTCACACCATTAGCAGCCATGGAGGGGCTTCTGCAACAGAGGATCACCTGGAAGATATCAAAACATGCCTAAACTTAAAAGACCTCAATCAAAGCCAAGTGAAGAGAGATCACTATCAATGGTTCGATGTAAAATAGCACCACCGACGAGTAAAACCCTATTCGAGCTTCAACAACAATCACGTTTGAGGCAAGTATATTTATGTTGTGGACAATCCAAAGAGACCAGACCACAGGAGAATTTTTCTTGCCTAGAAGAAAGACGAAAAGCCTTTTGATTTCTAACACAGCCAACTCATAAAGATAGTGTATCAAGATAGCATAAGAGTGGTACCAAACGGACCGCACCCTGTACAGTGAAAAAGGAGGAAAATCTGAAGCCCTGGGATCTGCCTTCACCACATCCCAGAAAAATGCTCGGCCTCGGCTTCCCAGCCCGCCGAGCAATTAATAGTTTTTGGAGCGAACTGATCCAGAGAATCCCATTTCTTTACATGAACGACCCACAGAACTAGTCAGACCAAATTCACCACGCAGTTCCTAATTATAGTTTCCAAGAATTGCACAATCCACTCCGATTGTAAAAAACCAAAAGCAGAGGTAAAAAAAAGATCACCTTTCTTTGCCCAACCCGTGAACCCCAAGATCAGAATCGTTCCAGCAGGTAACCAAATTCCGCCAGAGGAAATATATAGCGGATCTCAATCCAAACGTCACTCGCGCTCAAACCCACCAACAAGCTCCCAAGAAGAAAAAAACAAGAACAAAAGAAAGGTAAGAATCTTGGCGTAACCCAGATGCTTCCAACGCTTACCGAAGAAAGCAGGGGAGCATTCAGGACCGGCTCTTTCAGCTTCTTCACGCAACATTTAGAAAAAATAAAAAAAGAAAAGAAAATTGAGAAAGGAGCAAGCTGGAGGAGATGGCTGCCGCTTTCAGAACATGGCAGAGATTTCGACGCGTCGTCCCGTCACTGTGGGACGTCAGTCGGTGATTGGCTGGGATGCACCAACGAGCGTTGACTCTCGAAGATTTGTGGAGCGAGTTCCGGAACGTCGGTAAACAAGGAACTCTCACGGTGGGGTAACTCTGTAATCGAACGACACGACACGACAGAGTGCCCCGAGCATATTCATGATCATTGGACTGATGTCCCGAGGTTTTTTACGTTTCTAACTCCGGGCCACCTGCATGAACAGGCGACATGAAGTTAAGTATCTTCGCATCAAGATCGATCGAGGTAACACGCGAACACGCAGGTTCTAAAACCCGCGACGTCACGGGCACGAGTTTTATCTAACTATTTGCTTTTGATGGTCGCTTGAGTAAATTTCTAACTTCGGATCATATATTTTTCATGAATAATGTCAATTCTCTCTCCCGCTTTTAAGGAAATCTCTAGTTGCTATGCATTGTTATAAGTTGTTTATGCAACAACTGATTCTATTTTTTTCACTTTAACAAAACTTCCAATTATTATTCGTAGTGTTTATTCATCCTATGTTGCGCTCTAGCAAATCAATTTTCAAGATCACTTTAGCATATCAATATTAGAACTTTAAGGCCCTGTTTGGTAACTGGCCAAGTAGTAAAAATTTCTATTTTTTTTGTTCCCGGGAGTAATTTTGGAACAGAATCGTGTTTGGTAAAATTTTTATTTCTAGGAACAAATTTCTTTTTTTTTTGTTCTCCTGAAAATATTTTAACATAATCGAGAATAAAAAAAAATTGATTTTGTTAACAATTCTAAAATCAGCCCATATTTTCTCTTTTTATTTTCTTTTTCCTATTCTTCTTTCCTTTTCTTCTCCTTCATCTACTATCGCTGCCACGGTTGCTATTTGCCCCCAATCGCTGGTCACCAGCCAAGAAGAATAGGAGAAAGAAAGGAAAGAAAACAGAAAAAAAAAGTAATAAAATTATTTAAAAATTAAGAGAAAATGATTTGGAGTAGAAATTTTAAGACGCATCAAACACAATTCTATTCCGAGAATCAAATTTTGGACTGATTCTACCAAATAGTTTAAAATGCTTAAAAATTATTTTCGGGAACAAAATAAAAAAGAATCATTTCTGACCATAAATTATTCTCGGGAATAGGAGAGTTACCAAATGCGCCAATCTTGAAGGATACCCATCATTACAAAAAGTTCACTTAGAGTAAAGTAGGCACAAATTTTTTGAGGATTCGATGCACAACTGCGTATGATGCGAAGAGAAGGCATCACCAGGTGTTAATAAGTGATGATTTTTGCAATTAAAAAGATGAATGTGTGGACACCGATTTTGGCAGAATTTTTTTTTGTGCTTATTAAGTCAATGATATTAATAAACGGATAAAAAAAAACGCAACATAATAAGGTAGCTCATAATTTAATAATTAACGACATAAATAGTAATTAAATCTGTGTTGAATGACAACTTGAAAATACTTAAGGGGGATCATAGAAATGATCATTCCATCTTATAAGCAAAATTACCTAATAGCAGATCCATGGAAAAAAAAGAAGTAATCTATTGTTACAAAACTGACTCTCCGTTTGCGAGCATGGGCGATAAACGTTTCATCTTCCAAAGCATCCACATCCCTCTGATCATGGCAACTTTTCATTTCGCCAACCGCAAGACTGCAAAATCCTTCAACGAGTTCCCCGAATCACATCACTCGAGCGACGATACAGTTTCTCGCACCAGCAGAAGTTTCGTCTGTCGGGCAGTCAACGCTGGTCGGGCCACAGGAAAGCGCCGATGGCGAACGCCCTCTTCTCGTCGAGAGAGCCCCGGAACTTCATCCCGTACTGCTGGAGGAGCAAGTCCAGCCTCCACTCCTCCATCTTCTCGTAATCAGCTCTTGTGTACCTCGGGTAGTGAAGGGGCACTTGGAACCTCGTTGCGGTCGCTGGCTCTTCTCCTCTGTCCTTGCCGCTGGCCTTCCCGCTCCGTTGGGCTTGATCACGGCTCGGTCTTCCCTTCTCTTTTTCCTTCCCAGTTCCTTCTGCGGTCCCAATAACTTGGATGAATGCTGAGCTGAGCAACCACTTGAAGGCCATTGCTTTCCAGTTCCTGTGCACCAGGGAACAAGAACAAGGCAAGAAAATGTCACCCAATTTTCAAAGAGAGAGGGATTTGAAGAAGAAAGAACGCTCGAAGCCAAAGCAAGCCAAAGGGGGTTGTTGCCTGCATATATATATGTGTGTCTATATATATATATATATAGACTTCTTCGTGGCCCTATACGTGGATCAGAAATGACCACAAGTTTCTCGAATATGCTAACCTTCTCGTTGGTTTTGGGTAGTAAATGAAGTGATGAAAAAATATCTTCGCAAGGTTGTATTCGTGGGCAGGATGGATCTAGATCTCGTGACCAATTTGCAACTTTGGTAGTTGATGGTCGCTTTTCATCCTTAAACCCCTCAGCTTCCATGGAGCGTCGGTCACCTTTAGGAGAGGAGGAAATGTCTAGAAATGAGAGAGAATATCTTGGGCCCAAGGCCGGTTCTTCTAGTATTATTGCAGGGGAACTATAATACGGGAATGCCGTCATTCCAACCACCGAGCATGATAGCCCAACAACAAAAGACTCACACGTCTCGCTAAGAAGACCACATATTCGAGCCATTTCGTGGTGAATCTCTAGCCAAGTTGTGTCTTGAGCATTGGTAGTTCATGATGAGAGAGAGATTCCTTAATTTCTAAATGTGTTAGTGAGGGGCTAAGGTGAAGTGCTTTGAGTTCCCAATGTATTGAGGACATGTTTGGTAACTATCCCAACAGTACCAGATTCTGATTTTTTGTTTCCAGAATTAGTTTGAGACGAGAATCGCATTTGGTAAAATTTTTGTTATCGGGAATCAATTTGGGACGAGAATCAAGAATAAAAAAAAAGTTAATTTTTGTTCCGGGAACAAAATTGAGAATCAAAACTCTTCTTCTTCTCTTTTCTTCTTCTTCATTGATCACCATCCCGCAATCGCCGCCCGCCGCCACCGGTCGCCGACGATCGGTCTGGCGAGCTCGCCGAGCTAGGGCGAGGCTCGCCTAATCCCACCGATGGCCAGGCAGGCCTCGCCCAGCTGCTGGCGAGGCCGAGCTGACGAGGGCCGACAACCGGCCTGAAGAAGAATTAGAATAGGAAAAAAAATAAAAATAAAAAGTAGGAAAAAAAAAGAAAAAAAGGAAAAATTATAAAAATTATTTAAAAATTAAAATAAATTGGTTTAAAACAGAATCAATGAACACAATACCAAACACAATTCTATTCCGTAATTAGAAATTTTGTACAGTTACAAAACATATTCTTTTACTCAGAATCAATTCCCCTAGGAACGTAATAAAAAATAATCATTTCGATCGAATTTGTTCTAATGTAATCGTTACCAAACGCGTCATGAGTAATCAAGACTCAAGTTGGACATTCTTGCAGTGATGCCCATAAGAGATAATGGCATAATTCGTTAGTTGCCCTTTCATATTTTTTTTCGAGTTTTGAGATGAACACGTACCATCTCAATTTGATTACAAATCCAATTGAAATTCAAACTCAATTTTCGAACCTACAAGAGAGATGCCTCTTTTCAGGTTCACGCAATAGAGATGGAAGATGCTGTCACCACATCAGATAAATCATGTAATAAGGTTCTTGAACCTAGACGAGACTCGCCGGTGCCTCCAGCAAAGGGGAGTAATATGAAGCTCAAGTTCCGTTCAAGTTAACGGTCGAGTTAGTCGATCTCCAACTCGGGCAGAAGGATCCAAATGGGCTGCTAAGCCCGTACCCGGATTCTGGAAGTTAGGATTTCGCCCCAAGCCCGGAAGGTCCCGGCCCGGCCCATATTGGCCCGCTAGATTAACGCCTGATAAAGTTGCGGGATCGGCGGCGGTCCATTTGGGCCGAATAGAGGCCCGTGGGCCCTCCACAATCGCCATTTTCTTCTTCTTCATCATCATCATCACGTTCGGTCCTACCAAACCCATCCCTTCCCCACTTCTTCTCTCTCATCATTTACCATTAGCTAATCTCTCTCTCTCTCCTCTCTCTCTCTGCTTCCCCATGCTCGTGGTTTGTTAAGCAAGCGCTTCCCATCCCCTGCAAAAATCTCGCTTCCTCCCTCTCTAGAACCTCCGTACGTCCCCTCTCTCTCTCTCCTCTCTCCCTCCCCCTCTTTTTCTCTCTCTAGCCATCTCCATTTCCACTCTCCCCGTTTCGCTGCTCTGGGAGCGCGCCGCCGCCGCGTTTGCCGCCCCCGTTTGACTTCCCCGCTTCAACCCTCCCGGAAACCCTAATCACGCCGGCGCCCTCAGGTGCTCCGAGCTCCCCGGTGGCCCCCAGCCCCCCTGCCGGCGTCTTTGGGGCCCGAGACGCGGCGCTCCGCTTCGCCTGGCGATTGCCAGCGTTGGGTCGCCGTAGGCTGCGCCGGCGTGGGTCGAGGATTTTCGGCGAGCCGAGCGGGTCCTCTGATCTGGTCGCCGATCGGTGGGGGCGGCGTAGCTGCGTGCGAGGTTTGGTTGATCTGTCGGTGATACGGGTTTTGTGTTAGGTAGGGCTGTTTTGCGGGTTGGAGTTGAGAATTGGCTCCCTGTAGGCCTTCGTTTCCGCCTGGCGGTGGCGATTTTTGCATCCTGATATAGCTTCCGAGAGCTTTTCTGAGCAGGAATTGTTCGTCCGTGGAAAGGTTGAAAGTGGGTTACTTTGACCTCTTTCCACTTTGATCGCCCCACCCTAGGCTGGGGAATTAGGGTTTGATCTGCTTTTCGTACCTCATCTGCAGAACTCCTCTAGATTCCGTACCCATCGTAAGTTTGCGAGTTCTTGGGTCTGGGCATGTTCTCTATATTTGTAAGATCGTAGTCCTCGCCGTTGGCTAGTCAATTTGAAGAGTTCTCACTCTCTGGAGGCCTGATTTACTTTTCAGTTATGTAGCGAGTATTTAAAGTAGGTTTTGGTGTTTTTGGAACTACATCGGTTGTTTTGGTGAAAATGTCCGGAGAAGGGTGTTGTTTCGTTGAGTGGAAAGAGCAATTTGTCTCTTCGGAGCGTGGCAACCGTGTGGTTCACTATTTTTTGAAGGATTCTGCTGGGGAAACAATCCTTGCTGTTGTCGGAACAGAGAGGAGCGTCAGGCACATGTTCTACGTTGTTGCTGACGAGTTTGTGCAAGCGTATGGCGGTCAATGTTCAATACATGCTGGCTTCAAGTGGAGATCGAGAAGAGAGGTTGTTGATTGGCTGACATCTATGATATCAAAACACCGTGGTACGTATGGAACCTTATCTTCTTCCCTTGCAGCTTGTAGTATCACGATTATGAAATAGACCATGAAGAACTATGAATTACCTCAGCGAAAACAATAGAACAGTGTACAAAGCTAGAAGAGCACGTCTTTGCTTGTGTTTCGGTTTGAGAAGAGTGTACTGATATTGTGCATGGAACTAAATAATTTGCAAAATATCACAAGGAGTTACTGGTTGGTGTTGTTTTCGTGGTTTTGGAATTCAGAAATTCCATATTCTGGAGTTCATCTGAAGCAATCTTTGCATGGCAGGCCATCAATATTTTGTGCGGACAGTGTGTTGAAGTGCCTCTGCTATCGTCTTTTTGAAGTGGATATGTAGAGTAGATTGAAGCACATGCACTATTAAGTGCTCCGGCAAGAACCTTGCCTTGACTTTCAATATTTCACATAAGCTACTTGTAAAAATTATAGCCACTTGCTGGACTTGCATGGAAGTGAATTATTAAAAGGTATCTTGTGGGTACTACCAATCAATTATTAAATCTGTTGAAGAGAGTAAGCTCTCGTGGGCACAGCATTGAGTTCACATAGTTAAGTTAGATAATGGCATACTGCTGATGATTCAGAACATCTGACTGGTGTCTTTGATGCAAGTTGTTGCTAGAAGTAGAATGACCTTTTGATAAGTTAACCTTGTATGCTACAATTAAAAGGGACAGTGTTCATGTTTGCATATGGTTGCATATCTCGGGACTTGCAAGATGAAGCTTTTACCATGCCAAGTTCTCTGTATCATTGTGAAGATTGTGATGATAAGCTAATTCAACTATCTTTTTGCATTTGCAGGATCCCCAAAACATGATAAGTCACATGCTCTGAGAAATTTTGAGTTTCCTCTGAAGAGGTCACTAGGTCAAGTCTCAGATTGCCAGGTACAATTTTCTTTTTCCTGCTGTCTTCTGTGTTTTTTGCCCGTGATGTTTGTTTAATACCAGCTTTTCAGGGTCGTCTGGTGAGCATACTTGGTGGGCATACCTCAGAAATTGTGTGGTCAGGTACTTCATGGACATGTGGTAAACAACTGAAGCATTACCCATCATTCTGCCGGAACGGGATTACTATAGCTGTAAGCACTAATTACTGAAATTTGAACTGTCAAACTTACGTGTAAAATTCATAGGTAGAGGACCTGGGCAAGTAATCGGGAGTTTTTTGTTGTGTTAGTTGATGCATTCTTCAAACTTCCAGTTGTCGGACTTAAGTTTTTGCCATGTGAGAGACAAGAAAGTTATGCCAGATTCTATAAACCTGAAAATGTATTCAGTTGATCTCTGATATACATGAAATGACCCCTCAAGTGCGCAATCTTGACTTTGAGGGAATTGGATGTTTCACATTGAGTTAGAAATGTCATGAGTATTGTTGTTATTCTTGCGCACTGTATATATGCTTCATTGTCCTGACAGATAGCAAGCGCCCCCTGGGCGGTTCTGCAACTGTGTTTATGTGAATGAATATTACTATTTTCATTGTGTAATCCTAGAGGTATCAACCTCTGTATGTGATTAGTGAAGTTTCATCAGTTTTTATGTTATCAGATTTGCTTTGAGATGTGCATCGCGGTTGAAATCACATCTTTGTTGAGTCATGGGCTTCCTGATGTTTTTCAAATTCTTTCATGTTGTTAGTGCTATATTTTCTCCTGACATAATGTTTTCATGTTGTCAGATTCATTCGTTTGTATTCGTCATGGGCAAGGGAGAGACTCGCTATCTTGCTTATTTGGAAGACATGTATGAAGACAGAAGGGGACAGAAAAAGGTCAAAATAAGGTGGCTTCACTACAGTGATGAAGTCAAGGGTGTAACACCTATACGAAATCCTCATCCCAAGGAAGTTTTCATAACGCCTTATGCACAGGTTGTCAGTGCAGAATGTGTTGATGGTCCTGCTACAGTTCTGACACGTGAACATTACAATGAGTGTGTGGCTGCTGTTCCTCAAGCATTATCATCCAAAATATACCAATGTTTCAGACAGTTCAGAAATAACAAAGTGAAGTCATTTGAGCTTAGCAAATTGAGGGGCTATTTCGATCAGCCCATTCTCTCTTGTTTCCTTTCCAATCCCTTGCAAAAGCCAGACACAGCATTGAATGGTCTGACTGGGGAGGAAGACGAAGATTTAACCTCAGGTCCTGATGTTAAGGTGGGTGGTAAGAGGACAAGAAGCTGCAGAGGTTACAAGAGGTGTGTTGCAGCTTATCCTGGAGTAAAAAGATCTAGAGGGGATTTTGCTAATCCTACATGTGAACCTGCAAATAAGAAATTAATTGATGGTTTGTTGGCTTGGAGGTTGCTATCTCTTAAGCATGTTAACTCTCAGCCTCGTTTTACTCCGCGATTTAAAGTTGGTGAAAAGATCGAATTGCTATGCCAAGATAGTGGCATCCGAGGCTGCTGGTTCAGGTGTACTATTTTGCAGGTGACCAGAAAGCGGCTGAAAGTCTGTTATGATGACTTGAAGGATGACGATGGAAGCACCAATCTTGAGGTACGCTAACTTTTTAGTGCTCTAAGCGCAATGTTCTCTTGGGTATTATTTAATTTTATTTAGAATTAGAAGCTCATTTTTTACTCCAAGATGGAATTATCTTAAATGTTATAGACCCTAAGATGGAGATGTTCATAATTAAGCAAAACTAATTGAAAAGGCTGTTTTCTGATATGCTGTGAACCTTTTAAGTGTTTCCTTTCCCTTTTTCAGTTATTAGGCTTAGTTGTGGATGAATAAAATAAAAAATATAACCCATGCTCATAGTCCATCTGCTACCTGCATGTTTATCAAACTCACTCTGTCCTCCATTAAATTGGCAATTGACGCTTGCACTGCTGGTGTAGGAGTGGATACCTGCAGTCAAATTTGCTGCCCCTGATAAGCTTGGGATGAGGGTGCCAGGCCGCCAAACAATCCGGCCTATTCCATCTTCTGTTGATCAAACGAAACCACCTCTTGATGTTGGAGTGGCAGTTGATGCATGGTGGAGTGATGGCTGGTGGGAAGGGGTTGTAATAGGGGTCAATAACTGTGAAGACGATAATATAAAAATTTATTTTCCCGGTACGTGTGTTAAATAAATATGATAATAAGTTTGTGCTCTCTCGTATCTTTGCATTGATCTGTTCTCTGCTTCTATTTCTGTTTCTTTTAATATTATTCTTGATGACCTGAACAAAAAATATTATTCTTGGTGGTATTAGGTGAAAACTTCACGAGCACACAAATGAAGTATTTGCGGATTTCTAGAGATTGGGTGGGGGACACATGGATTGATATTGAGGCTAAGAAGGATATTCTTTTGGCCATAAATTCTGCTAATGCCCTGGATTCTAAGCTTTCAGCATCATCAACTGTGATCAAAGAAGTCAAGAGTGATGATGTTGCTGGTTCAGAGGGTGACACAACTACTGTCATTGAAGTCATTTGTGATGAAGGGAAACTCAACTGTGCCACAACTGCTTCTAATGGCCTAGCAGAAGATGTAGACCCTGCTGATGACAGGAATCCATCACCATTAATACATGAAAGCAATGAAGATGATGAATACTACAAAATCAATGACATTCGCAATCTTGAAGGTGATGTCGGAGGTAGTGATGATAATGATGACATTGACGATGATGACGTGGAAGATGATGTGCAAAGTGATGATGACAATGCCCTAGATATGGATACATCGGAAGCTTCTGCACAAAATTGTAAGCTGGTGGAGATTATGGAAGTGGTAGCATGACAAGTGATGCTGTTTCGTAGGAAAATAATGGAGAACTCCATTTGGCGTAGGAAATATTTGGCAGTAGCTGTGTCAAATGCGTAAAGTCACGGTAACTTTATGTCCAGTCTTGTAAATATCAACAGCTATCTTGATCGCTGCTCTAGCTGTATGTATTGTAGTGGGTTTAGGATTACCAAGGTCTCAGTTTAACTAATTGTTTTCGAAGTCTAGATATAGAAGCTTGGCATATGGTCTTTTTTTGTAGAGGGGCCATGAAATGTAGCGGGTGTTTCCACAATTATTACCGCCTGTTCTTCTGTTAGTGCTGGATCAATGTATGATCACCTATATTGTGTACCAGAGGTTGTTTCCTCTTGATCTTCAAGTCATAAATTTCTTCTTACTGCTGAAAAGTTTGTGTGATAGTGAACAGACTTGGTCATGCCCCAGTGTCTTTGGTTCAAAAAACGTATTGCCAAAAGTTCAGCATGGGGATCGAAACTTTACTTGCTCGGTTATCGTGCGGATAAACCTGAACTCAGGGTTAAACGTTCTTACGTGTGGGAAGAAGCCGTCGGTTCATTCCCCTTCTTTCGGCCCGACTGTCAGAAGTAAGTTCCTCAATTTTGTCTGGTTCATTTTTTAACCTATCATCTGCTTTTCATTCCAAAATAAGAAAAGGAACATTTAGTCGTGATGTATACTGCAAATGTTCACCGTTTTGCTTGAGCAATAATCACAAAGGGTATCTTGGCTACTTCACAGCATATATATGGTCCGGGACCTAATCATATAAACAGAATGTGGGACAGAGGAGGAAGAAACTCAAAATCGCCCGTGTTGCTCGAGGACATGCCCTCGAAAGAAGGCCCTGAAGAATTTCAGAGTCTGAGCCATCGATCTCCTTGAATAAATTTCTTATCGAGGAACTGTCTCGCTTCCTCGTGACCGAACGTTTTCGACCATGGCACTCGCCCCCTTCTGTCAGCTCCTCTGCCTGTGCACTGGTACTCCCCGAACACCGCCGTCCTATTCAAAAACATAGTCTGTCTTAGAATCATTAGCCTTTTAAACATTGAGTTCAAACGACTCATGACCTCAATTGTTTTGGCATGTTCGATAAGGATAAATTTACTTTTGCCTGTAAGGGTGATTCCAGTCGCTCCATCCCGGAGGCGTTATGATGTTATCGAGGTAACAATAGGAGTACACTACTCTCGAATAGTCTCCCCATGCTCTCCCCAAGTAGACGTTGCCGGTTCCGTTGATGACACAATTGACAAAAGAAAACCCCGAGTCATCGCTCGGTGAATCTCTGTGATGAGCCGCGATCGCCCCGAAATTCGTAGCCGTCGAGTGAATGACGCACTCCTGGCACATTCTAATCAACTTTAGAATCACCACCCGGCCAGAAAAGATCCTGCCTGAAATCAATTTAAAAAAAAAAAAAAAAAAAACCAAGATTTCCAAGAAAATCTAAGTACCTCGTAGAGTGATGTTGACCTGCCAAAGATAAAGTCCACACTTCCCTGGATGTAGCACTGATAGAAGTAGTGGGAGCCAGTGTCATCTAGGAGTGTGTCCTGTGTCCCCAACACTCTCACTCTGTAGAACACGGCTTTATCTCCTGAGACTCTCAGAGCCACCGCTTGCATTCCATAGCCCCCTGGGACTGCAACCACTGTATTCTGTCACCACCCAACCCCATCAAACACATGACCACCAAATTAAGCTTATTTCTTTAGTTTCCTCTTCCTCTTTTTGGCTGGAGTTACATGATAGGAAAAAGCAAAGCATGCATAGACATTGATTTTTGATTTTTTTTTTTTTAAGTTTTACACTTCCTTTTTTGGGATTATTACCTCGAAGGTGATTCCAGTTGCGCAAAAGAAATCAGATTCTACAGTCACGGAGGCTGATCTGTAGGTTCCGAGTTCGCAGCCATCGGTCTGTTTGTCAGAAGCTTTGTCGTGCCAGGAGATTATGGTTTTTGAGCTCTGATCTTCGTCCCCAATGAAGGAAATGTATGGCTTGGAACTTGGCACATGAACCTTCTCTCTGCACAAAACATAAATTCTCAGTGACATCTTCATTCTTAACCATGAGAGAGAGAGAGAGAGAGAGAGAGAGAGAGAGAGTATTCTTTTGTCCCACGTAACCTCCCATAACACCCACGTAACAGCTGTTTTCTTTTTCAGGAAAAGAATGATCATGCTCACACAAACCGCCAACTTATTAAGTAATTCGTCCGTTACTGATAGAAAAACAAAACCAAGCAAAAGCTCAAGCATGACCTGGAAGAGAGAAAACCGATGAATTCAACGGGAAAAAGATGTGATTTTTGCAGTGGATGTGTGTAGGCCTTTCAAGATTCTATCGTGCTGATTCTTCTGTCCCCATATGGGTTGACGCGGTATTGGGAGAATAGCAAGTAATTACAGTGAACTCGTCCAAACCTGTAGGTTCCTGGAAGGATGAGAATTTTCACTCTCTGCGAGTTGTTCTCCGGAACCATGTCGACCGCACCTTGAACTGTGATGGAGTCGCCGCGGCCGTGCTTGTCGACGAGGATCACTCCGCTTCGATTAGACCGACCTTTTCTCGAATACAACTCCTCTCGGATCATGCTTTGGTACTCCTGGTCATTCACTCTCACATCATCCCAACTGATGAAATCCTTCTGTGCCACGGTGCGCATCACTTCAACCTCGCTCAGGACACTCAGGATCGCGACGACACCCAAGAGAGCTGACGTCAGATCCATCGCCATCCGCCCGAGCCGTCTCGAAACCGCTTCCACCTGGCGAATCGCCGTTGAGTTCCTCTCAAGATTCAGTTTCGTCTCAAAACCCACCAAAGGCAGAGACTTTTAACAGCCTCATTCGACCGCGGGGTGGTGTCCGATCTTCCTTTTCCCGTTATGAGAACTCGGAGGGGTGTCCACGGTATTCGTCAGTTGAGAAGGGAGAGAAGGAATGCGAAACAGGTGAGGACAATAAATACGGGAGCGTGCAGGTGGAAGTGTCTGTTCCACCAACGTACGTTTTTTCCGACGAGGCGTAGCGAAGAACATGTCGCATGTCATGCAAAAGCGTCAGTACGTTTTAATCAATGATACAAAGGGAAAGGGGATGGGGGGGTGGCGTTTGCAAAAACCCATGCACCCAATAAAGTGAAACGGACGGTTATGGCCGATCATCACTCGTGGGAAAAAGAGGCCGGTCACGAGGGTTGCGCTCGATGGAAGTTCGGGGGAATTTCAAAAGGATGATGGGTTTTGCATGAGAACTGGGAAGAAGTTAAAAATGGCGTAATGCAAATGGAGAGAGTGGTTTGTTGATAGGTGGTAGTTGGAGGAGGTGGGGGAGGAGGAGAAAGGCAGCAGTTATGTGGCTTCTTTCGGAGGCGAAAAACCGAAAGATGGCGAAAGTGAAATTTCAAATGTGATTGAAAATGGTAGGCTAAGTTGTGCTAAGGTAGATTCGAATCAGCTGCACACGAGTTTAGTGCAGCTGAAATGTAATGTCCAGTGCCTGCGATTTCGAATGGATGAAAAACGACTGGCCTTTGCGGTGAGGGCAGAAGAAGCTTCGATGGGAGATTTTGCTGCGCGGGGGTTGTAATCAAGGGACCGATCGAATGACAACGATTGTTTTCGGTACTTGTTACAAATGAAACATGAAAACCTCGTCGGCCTCTTGAGGCTGTGATACCATGTTCGTATAACGGTGTAGAGGTGTTCAAAACAAGAATGTACACAGTGACATTCAAGAGTATTCTCGTAAAATAAGAAATATATTATATTATAAAGATTTCTCTTCAATCTATACGGTAAGATTGAATTTGAGATCAACGGTTGTAATTAAAGTGATTCTTGTATAAATATGGCTCCATGTCCTTAATTGTATTCACTCAGAAATACAATCAGAATTTCTCTCTAGGTTATCTCTAGTGATCAGATATGAGTAGGGCTAACTTGGAAGACATTTTACGTTTGCATGGTTGAGGGCCACACAGATAAGGAGGAAATACTATATCACACGGGTAAGGAGGAAATGCTATGTCAACTAGTCCATCAACTAGTCCCGGACATTAGCATGTGACTTGATTTTATGACATTTATAAAAAAGACTGGACCATTAACACAAAAAAAAAAAAAAAAAAAAAGGAGTACTAAAATAAGGATTTTCTTTTGCTCTAGTGGGACATTAGTATGTGACTTGATTTTATGACTTTTATAAAAAGTCTGTATCATTAACATAAATAAATGAATATCAAAATGAAGATATATATATATATATATATTTTATATATATATTTTCTGTGAGAACCTAGAGTATTTTTTCAATATATATATGTGTGTGCGTGTGGGTATGATGCAACTCTTTTTTTATTATATAATATTTTAAATATTTTTTTAACTCGAACTTTTTTTTTTTTTGGTCGGTTAACTCGAACTTGAAACAGCGATTTCCTCAAACTTTATATCAAATTCCCATGTTAACGTATCGCAAAAACACATTTTGGGCCGGTGAATAAGCCCACCTCAGTTGGTATATCCATATCCAAAACCACGGCCCATCTTGAGTCGAACCCTCCAAGTCCAAAAACCATTTCTCTCTCATCGCTCAGAAAGTGTGGATAACACTACTGACGAGAGAGAAGCCGAAGCTCTGAGCGCCTAAGCAAGAACCAGCAAGGAGATATCCGATTCGAAAAAATGGCTTCATCTTCGATCTCCGCGACGTTGTTCTCTTCCCTATCCATTCCCAATTCGCATGCGATTTCCCAGAAACCGAAGCCCTCCTGTGCGTTCTTACCCTCTCCGAAGGCGTTGGAGCTCGAGACTCTGAAAAGCTCGCGGACGGCGACGAAGGTCGCGGCGGCTCCCGAAGCTCTGGACGCGCAAGAGACTCTGGATGGGCCCGATTCCGGTGCGGTCGAGGTTCGTTCGTTCGCTCTCTCGTCTCTTTTCGAGGCCGCGTTTGTGCTTCTGTTCGGTTGCGAGTGGGGAAATGGAATGAAGTACGCGATTGCATTGCGTTCTCGAACGGGAATCTCTGTCGTGTGTGTTCGAGGTTTGTCGTGGTGTTGTGATGGGTCTCTCTTTATTGGAGGATGAGTGGATGAAGTACTGCTGTTGTTTGGTGTGCGAGAATTTCAGCAATTGATTTCGAGCGAAATTATGAGAAAGGATCAAAAGAGAACCTTGGTTCAGGAGAGAGAATTGGTTTCTTCCAATTTGAGTATATAGAAGTTAGTAAATTTTTTCGGAGCAATTAGGTTTCGGAGACACCAACGCAACTGGATATTACCTCCTTACATTAGTTAGTCGAGTTCAAAGATAGAGTTTAATGTCTCCGCTCTCTTTGTTTTCCCTTGAATCCGATACTGGGTTGTTTAGGCCTATTTTTTCTCGCATTGATCGCTTAAAAGTCGATAATAGTGCAGTGGCATCCTTTTCGATATCTCAGTGCTGCTGTTTGTATTTCGTTGAGTAGAAGATTTTTGGTGTGGAGCTTAGTAATTTCGTGTTTAGAGCCAAATGACTAGACCTCCTTCTTCCCTCCCTACCCATATGCTCAAAATTCAGTCATGCTTCCCGTCTTTCGACTACTGAGTTGAATCATGGGACAATCATAATAAAAAAGGTCTGGCGTCTTATGGAAAGAAAAGATTTGCCTGTAAAAGCCACACATTGAAGAGAGTTTAAAATCTTGTGCATCTCTTGCTGCGAAAATTGGATGGTGTGCTTGTCATTGGCGGAAGACTTATTGCATAGTTGTTTGCCACTGTCCTTGTTTGCAAGAGTATAATTCTTTTCTGATGTTTTTCAGATGGCTCCGAAGCAGAAAATCAGAATAAAGCTTCGATCTTATTGGGTGCCCTTAATAGAGGACTCTTGCAAGCAGATAATGGATGCTGCTAGGAATACGAATGCGAAAACTATGGGTCCTGTGCCGTTGCCGACCAAGAAGAGAATCTACTGTGTGCTCAAGTCACCTCATGTGCACAAGGACGCTAGGTTCCATTTTGAGATTAGAACCCACCAGCGCCTCATCGATATTCTATATCCGACTGCACAAACAATAGATTCTCTTATGCAACTTGACCTTCCTGCCGGAGTAGATGTTGAGGTCAAGCTCTGAAGAATTGAGGTTTGCTTGCTTTCACTTTTGTTTTTAGCATAGCTATTTTCTTGGTTAATTCCTTCCCCTCGCAAGTCACAGAACGATGAGAGAAATGTAATCTGCCTTCTCTTGGCTGTAAGTTAAAGATATGTACCTATTATTTCGTAATTGGCTCATGAATTTTTATTAGCACAAGATTGATAGAAGAAAGCATTGCAATGATCTCAACCACAATGCGATGACCACATCAAAGTGCTAGAGCAACATCCAGAGGTCAAATTTGGATTCTTAACCGGAGAGAATCTCCTAGTCCTTATCATTGGATAGCCAGGACTTGAAAAGAATATCTGTAAAACAGGGCTCTACGCTCATGAATTCTTTAAGTTGTAATTTCTATGATTGAATTAACTTTTGCTGCTGGTTCCGAGAACGTGAAACCTGGCCACTCTCTTCTGGGTTTGGTGCAACCTGTTTGAAATCTAATATATCAAATAGAACTCCCTTGTTTGACGATAATTCATTGGACTTATAACCTTTGTTTGGCTTGTGGTGGGTTCCCTCCAATTCTAGTTTTGAGCAGTGCCGTGGCACAAGTTCTCATTTCTTGTAAGAACAATTGTCTCAGCTGGTCTTCAGATATTAGTGGTGCCGACTAATGGTTTCTCAATCCCTGCATCCTTTCCTATGATTGTTGCCTTAAGCAGTTACCAGGCAAAAGTTAGCAGAGTAGTCCAGAGAATTCATTGAGCTAGATGGGAATGACGATCCTTTGGAAGGCGGAGGAAAAAGCTGACCGGAGTCATTTCTAAATTTTTCATGCCTACCTTCGGGGTCAACGATTTTGCAAGTCCGTGATTCGCTTGCACGTTTAGAAAGTTAGTAACAAGTGACACAGAATGACTGACCTAATGTTATGGTCACAATTACCCTTTCAGAGAAAGATATCGAGAGGGTTTGGTTGATGCTAGAACTGCTGTGCGTTTCACATCAAGCCGTTCTGATTTCGAAGAGACTTCGAAATTCCGACATCACCTGATCGCAAGGATTAATAATAAACAACATGTTAGAGAAAAGCGTGCTTCTTAATGATCGGAGTGGAAGAGGCCAAAATCTCGTTGGTATCATTGAAAATGTCTCTTTAGCGCATTGTGGTCGGTTCACAAACTGTGTAGACGATTGGGTAGTTCAGGCCCATAAAATGAATTTCCTACCCTCTTTTTGTCTAGCCTGCCCTCCAAATCTTTTGGGGATTTGCTTTGTTTGGATGCCCCTTTGTTGGGTCTTTGTGTAGAACTTTGAAGTATCAACAATATCATGTTTTCGACCAAAAATATAAAGTTAGGTTGCTGGGTGAGATAAAACACGGGCCGTGTCTGGACTCAAGGATTCTTTACTGAGAGCTTTCTTATTCTCCAAAGTCAAAAGCCATACATACATCAATCCATGCCTAATCTTTTTCCCAGGTCAGTTCACGAGAAAGGCGTTCCTTGGCAAATTTTCTAACCCGAGCTCCTAATTCTTGGATGGCCTAACTCTTGATTAAGCTGAAATGGGGGAGTAACTCCAAGGAAGATGTCATGCCGACCTGCGCCCGGTCCTCATCGGATTCCTCCAAATTGAGGAGGACATCAAGGAAAACGCACGGAAGAAGCCCAAACATTTACAAGAGCTTCAAATGATACTTCGAACGTGGATGAACCGAAGTTTGCAATTGCATTTCCGCTTCCTTTCCTCCCATCTGGGTCCCTTCTAGACTCCTCTTTCGCGTTCACACGACGAGAGAATTGGTCAAAAGTCTAACGTACATGTTTCCTCCAAATTAACAATAATAAAGTACAAATCAAACTTACCTTCTCCATCGTCATTTTCTTCGATTCGCTCTCTTCGTTTTCCAAGTTAAAAAGATTGGGGAGCACGTCGTCGTGCTCGACAAGCTTTTGATTCGGCTTTGGATAAAGGGTGTCGAATATTCGAGGAGGAGGAAGAGAATATGATGCCGACACGTGAAGGGCCGCCACATGATCCGAGGATCCATCGAGAACTAGTTCCGAAAACAATATATTATTGTATTAAATAAAACGCGTGGTGCAAAAGAATTCGTGACGACTTTACGGATCTGACCATGGATGATGCCTTCGGATTTTTCGCTGCCCTAGCCAGCGCCATGTCGGCATGCTGTTCAGCGTCTCGAAGGGGCAAAACCCATGCTTCATCGCGAGTGCGAAAGGGACAACTCGGCCTCGGCCTCGGCCCCTCCATCGTACTAACTCACGAGTAGTGCCACAAGCTTTTTGAGCGTAGGTCGAAGAAGCTCAGTCGAATTTGTTGACCCGTAGGCTCTTTTTCTTTTCTTGAATTGACATGGTTCGATTAGCGGTGGTGGTTGTGTGATATGCGATTATTTGACCAAATTCTTCCCATTCAAATCCCCGCATATTTTGTCCATCTAAAGTCTTTTGATTGTGTGGATTGTGCATGGGGTCCGTATTTATCGAACGCGTCGAATGCATTGGTTGCTTTTGCACCGAAGACAATGACATCTTCAAAAGTATGAAGTATAAAAGAAGTTGATTTTGTATTGTTTGTTTGAGTGTTAATGCTTGAATTACACGTCATAATAGATTAGCTGTCAGGTGTCGTGTGCGTGATTAACTTTCATTTCTCGTGCGACATAAGAAATTAACGGTAAAAATACATAATTCTAATCGGAGAAAAAATTAAATTAATTGACATTATTTTTTTGACCACTATATGAATTCTTTTAAAGAAATGGAAAACATTAAATGGGCATTTTTTCACTAACGAAAAAAATTGTTCATTCCTTCGATATTGCTTCCCACAGGGTGCAGGGACGGAATCGGTTATCACACTATTGGATAATTAAGGTATTTTTCCAAGTGTAGTTTCTTAGCGGATTTTTTTATTTTATTTTATTTTATCAAATAACCTAAAAGACACCAAAGGCCGAATCATCTAAGGCAGTATTGACTAATCCTAAGGCTATGTTAGGTCATAAACTTCAGGGGAAATTCCAAATAAGGGTCTAAATACTCTAATTTTATCAAATAAGGGCTTTAAATGCTCTCACTTCCTCGGATAAAAGCTTAAACTAGTCATATCAGTTTTAAAAAAGTTGTTAACTCGCCAATTGATAAGGGTATTTTCATCCTTTTTTTTTTCTTTTTTCATTATTAGATAAAAAAAATTTAAAAATGGACAGGGAAAAGGAAAATGACGAGGGCTATGCATTCCCTTGTTGTTGCTGCCCCAGCATTGCTAGGAAGGGCTAGAGATGGTGGGAGATGGGCAACCAAGGGTTGGCGAGGGCCTAGTCCTACCTAGTGATATTAGGGCAACGATGGTGGTGAGGGCTTAGCTCTCGCCTGATTTCCTTTTTTTTTTTTAAAAAAAAAAAATTAACTTATTTTCGATATGATTTAAATAATATTTAAAATTAAATCTATATTGGACAAAAATGCTCTTTACAAATTGGAATATTTAGCCAATTAGTGAGTAAATGCCTTATTTGAAACTATTATGGCCACTTCAAGCTCTTATTTGAAATTGTCACGATTACTTTAAGCTCTTATTTGAAATAAAATCAACTTCGAGCATTTATTTGATAAAATAAAGACACTTCAAATTTTTATTTGGAATTTTCCTTAAACTTCGGGAAAGGAGAGTGGAAAATGACCTTTTATGTTTTACCATTTTGTTTGTTTTCTTTGATTGATTTCACATAATTTTCTCTTTAAAGATAAACCACTTTAGAATTAGATCGGTAAGTATATGAGAGGCAAACTCTGTCTTTTGTTTCATGGAAAATAAATTATTTAAAAAATATTTTATAAAAATGATAATTTGAAAGAATTAATCAATACTATATATTTTCATTATTAATAATAATTTATATCTTAATATTTTCATGAACGATAAGATCTTTTTAATTCATTCATTTTTATAAGCAATATAAGCGATTATTTTCTTGAAAAGATTTTTCAAATCATTTATTTTTTGTGTTGCATGTTTAAAAAAACAAAAGTATGGACAAAAACACTGGCTTGATTCACATTTATTTTTAGAAAAGAAATGCCGATTTGATTAAGACAGGAAGCATCCTTTTCTTTTTGCTTTGGGCCGGACAGGAAAGATCCTCGAGAGGCGTGCTTTTGACCGATCCCTGTGAGTCCATCCTCGTGAATTTGGATTGGTGGGGGGAACACTGACGTGTGCCTATAGGTCAGCATCACATATAGCTTAGCAACATAATGAAGATTTAAGACGGCGATTCTCAACGTCGAGTTGGGTCGTCTCCTTGTTGAACAAGGCTTTTCTTGTTTTCCGTGTGCATTATTTTAATCACTTTGATTATTTAGGCAATTATTGAGGCCAATGTGAAACTTCGAATCGTCGTTACCCAGATAATTATATATATTTTAATTATAACATATATATTTTACGTTCGTTAAATCTTTCCCTATCATTAGAAGTCAAAGAAGAAGAACGATTTCTAAAGTTCCTCCATAGTTTGCTTCCACCCTTCTCCAATTCCATGACGTAAGGCTTGATCGAATGGAATCATATTCATCGAGGAGCATCTCTTACCTCACATTTTGAAAGGGTTTGACCTCGAAAGCGAAATAGTTCTAGAACACACGAGAGCAAGAAAAGGAGCATATTCCATGACAATAAAGCTGGCACTATTGATTGGGGAAAAATGGGAAAACGAAAGCTAAGCTGGATATCCCAATCTCCCATTGGGTGGGTGAAATGAAATGATAAGTTGGATTCGTTTCTTAATTTTGAGTATAGTTACTCGTTTGGGTAGGATCTTGGTAACGAAATTCATGCATATTCGTTAAGTAGGCGATTGTAGAAACTTTACATTTTTCAATTCGGTAATGTTTTTCGATATTATGTGTAATCGATACTTTTAATATTGAACTACTTTCGGTGTGTTGGTCGTAGATGGTGTGGATCCGCTTCACATGATTAATACCTTGAATTACCATATGATTCAAAGCTGAAAAGTTATTTGAAAAGTCCTATATCTATTGCATTTATACCAACTCAATCAATTGGGTCGATTTAATCATAAATTTTGTATCAATTTAGTCTCTAAACATTTTTGGCCACCATTTATTAATTTAATACTAAATCTTTAAATGATTTTCCCTTTTAATTTTGGTGGAAAATTGCCGATATGATGATCTAATCAGTGGGATGACTGATATTCACGTATACAATTTTCAAAACTTTTATGAAATTTGTATTATTTCTTTCCTAACTCTAGGACCTTGCCAGCTAAAGGTTTGGGATAAAAGAAAAGAAAATAGAGAAAGAAAAAGATAATAAAAAATTTAGAAATTTAACAAAAATTTAAAATCACAAAAATTATCTATGTCAACGTCACATAGGAGTTCTGCATTAACTAGATTATCGTGTTAGTGATTTTTAGTTAAAATTGACTGAAAAGATTAAATTTATGATTAAATTAATAAATCGTTAAAAGATAAATTGATTAAATTAAAAGGTATAAAATTGTGCCGATTCATGATTGCGCTAGAGTCAAGTCTTCCCTGACGCGTGGGCCCTCCGACAAAAGCGAGGGGTCCACGTGTGAGCCACTACAGAGCTTTCTGCTGGAAATTACGTAAGGGGTTACATAAACATGGAAGGCTTCCGGCGGCAATAATTGAGGCCCCAGGATTCACGACGGGATGGACGGTCAAACGCGTTTCTCTCTTCGATTCCTTATCTTCCCTCGTCCCGTCCCGCGATCCTCGGGATGACTCGATCCAGCGAATGGAGGGGCGACACGTCAGCGACAGCGTCACATCACCTCGGGACCAGTCGCTGTCCATTGGCTGCATCCTGCATGGTGGTTCCACGTCGCTTGACTCGACGTTGGAGGGAGGTGGCGCTTGGGGTACAAGGTAAGGTAAAAGGTTACCGGTAGATCGGTCGGGTCTGTTGATGGATGACGCGGACGCGCCGCCTTTGGCTTTTACCTCCGCGGCCTTTCCTCTTTGCTTCTTTTTAACAACCTTTTTTTTTTTTTTTTTTTTTTTTTTTTGTGTCGTTTAAGGAAAATGGAAGGGAGTTGTGTTGAGGTTATGTTCCGCAAGAAATGGACTCATCGTGATGGAAAGGAATTTAATAGAATTGATGGACGCCTTCATTCGCGGGTCTATAGCGTGTGAATAAAAGGTCATTCTATTCCAGAAGTATTTTCATACGATTTTTCCGAGAAAAATATGTATTTAATAACGATACGAAATTTTTGTTTCTAAAATGTAAATTAGTTTAATGACGATATAAAATTTCTTCCTCCTGAGTAGCGACAACGGCCGGCGGGTGATGACAGGTGAGTGGACCACTAATAGTGAGGGTGAGGGATGATATGAGTTTATATTTATCGTTTTTATTCAAGAAATAAAAAGTAGAAAATTTTCGCTTATCATTGTTTCAAATCTATTTCTATATTAAAAATTTATTGCAAAAATTAAAAAATGAAATTGCGTGATCAAACGGATTTCTATTCCAAATCTATTTATGAAAACAAAAAAATAGTTATGATTAAAAAAAAATGATTATCATGCATGCTTTAAGAGTCCTTACCCACGCTTGCTTAAAGAAAAATATTAAATTCTCTGTTGCAACATAGATCGGCTTGGACTAACTTAACAGAAGCTATACTATTGGGATGTTAAGAGTGTGTTTTGTTTGAGTGAATTTTTTTTATCGCGAACTAATTTTCTGAACTTTCAAGTGTCTAATTTGTCAAAAATGCATTATGGTTAAAAGTAGGAATATGAATTCCCTAACTTGAAAAACATACATTTTCCTTTATCATGAATTTTAGTTTGGAACAAACACGCCTTCAGATTATGTTGCACGAGAATTTAAAAAAATTCGAGAAATAAATAAAAATAAAGAATTTTGTCTTGGACTCTATTTATTTCGCAGAAAATAGATGATTTGGAAACACTTTTTAAAAGTAATAACTTATATCATTAAAAATAATTAGTCAATGACAATAATTTATGTTTAGATATCTTCGTGGATGATGAAAATATTATTCATTGATTAATTATTTCAAGCAATAGAAATAATCATTTTTAGAAAATTGTTTCATAATAATTCATTTTTCCGAAATAAACGGGGCTTTAATTAGATTTGATTGGTAGATGGGCATGACCACACTCAAACTCCTGTGTTTAGGGTCCCTAATATACACTTTAGACAACAACTTTAAAAAACTCTCCATTTTGCGATGTGATATTTCAAAAATCTATATCGTTTACATCTAAAATTACCACGATTTATTTATTGCATTTCATCCTCCGTTCTACCTACAGGATGTACAGGGTGGGTTTTGCGAACAATACCTGCCAAAAATCCTAGGGATTTCAAAATGCAGGTGCTCATTGTCTGCTTCGAAGTTAGAGGATGCAAAGTACCCTGAAGGAGAAACTTGAGCATAGTTTTGAAATAACTCGAAGAGGACAATATTTAATTTTCTCCAAATAACAATGTTACTTGTACGGAAAACGAATTCGCTGATTTCAACACCTGATTGAACCAATTGCCCAGTTAATTTATCCCGGAAATAATGGAAAAAAGGAAATTTCTTAATCTGATGAAAAAGTCAAAAGTACAAGAAGGTTGTCAGACGAGGGAACAAATAGAATGCATGATTTATCGAGTAAATAAAAGTAAAAAAGCCAATAATTTTATTCAAAAGTCGTAATGTACACATGGTGTGGTCATGGTCTACTTTTTTTCTATTTGGATTATTAGTTAGTTTTTTTTTTTTTGGGAAAAGCATGGCCCATAGAATTTAATATTTATTTAGTGTCACTACTAGACCTTTCTCGGTCGAAAACAAAATGCATGTTGAACCATAACAATAAGTTCAGCTGGTTCAATAGAAAACCAGATTTGTATGACCCGTTCGTTTAAAAGGCAAATGACATTTCTCATGTACACATACTACTATTGATAATGAGATAAAATTTCCATGATTGATTTTTATGCATGCCACAGATTGATCTTGGCATTTCCGCCATTATTAGAGAAACATCCTTAACTAGATTTCTATTATTGGTTTGATGGTAATACAACTTCCTTTTAAAAAGCAAATGAGTTATACATATTTTGCAAGAAAATGAATGCATTCCACATTGGTTATATGAATCTAAATTTAAAAAGAATCGCTTTATTCTAAAAAGAACTAATTTGTTCATCAAAATTCAAAAAACTATTTGACCTATATCACCATCATCAATCAACTCATTGTCAATTATGAATTTCTTACTGACCAAAAAAAAAAATTATGAATTTCTTATTGCCCCAGACTGTCATCACCATAGTAAATAATTATTAATACTTATTGAGAAACTTGTTAGCGCGACAACTGGTCACTATTTTTGTTATTTTCACTATTAACTTCTAGTTCAGAAAAATTGATCCGCTAAAACCAGGCAATGGTAAATTCACGTCGTGGTCGGACATCTTCTTGTTCTCCACCTGAATTTCGTCATTATTTATAGAAAAAAATAAGGTAACTTCGCAATAGCGTCACGCCGGCGTCAACCTTTTTTTTTTTTTTTTTTTTTTGGCATCCCTTTTAATAATCGAATCCCTTTCCGAAGGCAAATATTAAATTCCTCTGGCTATAAATTACCGAAATTAATCTTGCCAAGAAAAATCCGAGTCCGACCGTTCCTCGGAACGAAATCTCTTCCGCCGCTATAAAACACGACCATTCTTCCATTTCCCACCACCACCACCATCACCTCCACCGCCGCTGCGGCCTGCACCACGACCAGCCTCAGAATCATCATCATCATCATCATCATCATCATCTCATCTTCTCCTTCCTCGTCTCTCTCGGATATCGCGAACCCCGAACGAAACCTTTGCAGCTTCGTGAACTTTCTCAGATTCGATGGCCGCTTGCATAGACACTCCCCGGAGAGAAAGTTGCCAGCTTTCCCGCGATCCGAACCGGTCCCAAGGCGACGATCTTTCCCGCAAGTTCGCGAAATGCTGCCGGCCCAGTTTCTGCGACCGCGTTTCCTCGACGTCGATGATACCCACGCGCCAGAATCGCGGGGAAGTCGCGTCCTCGTCCGCGTCCGTCGAAGCCCTCGATGCACGGGGAGGTGAAGATGATTTGTGGCCCGTGATGCAGGAGGAGGCTCTTTCCAACGCCTGTCAAGAACCCATCTTATGCAGTTACTACCAGGACTCGATCTTGAGTCACTGCTCGTTGGAAAGCGCTCTGGCGAATCAGCTTTCTGTTAAATTGAGCAATTCGAGCATCGGCAGCAGAACCCTTTTCGACCTTTTCAAGGATGTCTTTGACGATGACCCTGAAATCATGAGTGCCGTTAGGGCGGATTTGAGAGCAGTGAAGCAGAGGGACCCCGCCTGCAAGACTTACATCCATTGCTTTCTTAACTTTAAAGGGTTTTTGGCATTTCAATCTCATAGAGTGGCTCATAAGCTGTGGTCACAAGAAAGGGAGAGTCTAGCATTCTTGTTGCAGAACAGGGTCTCCGAGGTGTTCGGGGTGGACATCCATCCCGGGGCGAGGATCGGGCGGGGGATACTGGTCGATCACGCCACTGGAGTGGTGGTCGGCGAGACTGCAGTGATCGGGAACGATGTGTCCATTTTGCATAATGTGACTTTGGGAGGCACTGGTAAAGTCTCGGGTGATAGGCACCCCAAGATTGGGGATGGGGTCTTGATAGGCGCGGGGACTTGCATTCTCGGGAACATTACGATTGGTGATGGAGCTAAGATTGGTGCAGGGTCAGTTGTGTTGAAGGATGTGCCGCCCCGAAGAACTGCCGTCGGTAACCCGGCAAGGTTGATTGGAGGGAAAGAGAACCCAATTGAGCTCGAGAAGTTGCCCAGCTTCACCATGGACCAAACTTCACATATTTCTGAGTATTCTGACTATGTCATTTAGAAGACTAATTAGTCAGTTAATTTTCCTTCTGTTGATTTATTCTGGTCTGTTTAGTTCGGGTGGAATGTTCTGTTTGTGGTATTTAGAGAGAATTGAAGTTCTCATGCTCCACAAATGGCAACCACCATGCTGTCGTATCACTAGCCTGAAGGTTTTGTCTTGCTCGCTGCTATTGCTTACATGTGTTGGAGCAGAGACCATCTACTTAGGTTTGTGTATATTAATGGAGACATGCTCTCAGGAGCTGATAAACTATATTCCCTCCCAATTATAACGGCAAATCGATGTTTGTCGGGTTTTTATGGTTTATTGCTGATTAGCATGAAAAGAAAGTGGCTATGGCCGTACCATTTTCTAGCTTCTTTGCTCGTTCACTCATAGATTGCTTGAACCGCTGCTGTCTTTTATCATTATGTGCATCGTGCATCATATTTCCCGAACATGCATTTGTTCTAAAGATGCATTTTTGTCTGACATGTCAATAGTTAAAATCTGGAATCGGTGTTTCAGAGTTGAAACCTTGGCAATACTCCGATGCTCTCTGTTCAAAGGCAAGTGGCTAGGGGTGTGATTTGCATAGGAACAGATTTGTTGGAAAATAAAAGGGCAATAGGGGATATTCTTGTTTTTATCCACGAAGGAGAACATTCAGGAAAGTCAGAAACAGAAGATCACTCGGGAGGATTAAACTGAGTTGTCATTGTCTTCACTTTAGCACGTGGCTTGAAAGGATGGATCAGAGTATCCTTAAAAGAGGACTAAACTGAGTTGTCATCGTCATCAACTTGAGCAATGTGACTCATTCTTTGGGAAATTCACACATGAACTCTGTATGCTAAGTCAGAGATTTACCTTGTATCAGTATTGGAATAGTGTTCTTGGATATCTAGAGTTGGTAATGTAGCTGCCGGTTTATGCGAATGGGATTCTAACTGAAAAATCAGGCGGCAGCTTTTGATTTTTCCAACTCCCTTTCTTTGTGTTGTGTAATTGACAAAGACCTGTTGGAATGAAACTTTCTTACCAAAAACATAGAAGGGAAAGAAAACTAAGCAATTCTCCCCGGTAAACCGTGCACTCACGTTGGCTTTATGGACTGCAACATAACCAGGTATCACCTAAAAAAACATGTGGATCTTCACCCTTTGAATTCCAATTCAATGTGCTCGCAGTTTGCTGAGTGCTAAATGCAAGACCCAGGTGACCATGAGCATGTGTCAATGCCGACCTGTTCTCCTACAATCTAAGTAATGCATCTGGCCCCAAGCTTTCACCCGAGCTCCGAAATTGTATATCTCTACTAAGAGGAGGAAGGTCCTTATCATGTTTTTCAAAGTAAAACATAACCGACCAAAAATTAAAAAGGTAAAACGAAAAACAAAGAGAAAAACATTTTCATACTTTGTTCTCATTGATGATCATATGTGCTTGGTGCCCGAAAAAGAAAATACAGTTATATGTGCTAGGTCAAAGATGCACTGAATCTGAACGTATAGGAGAGACATTTGTCGCTTCAGTGTTGAACCGGTAGAAAGGAAAGGTCACGCTAAGCCGTCTTGACTTAATGTTTTGAAGAATTACCCGTCTTGACTAAACAGCTTCTGCCTCCTGATGTCGATAAACTATTGTTTGACAATGCTGAATTATATTCAGCTGGTGAAGCCATTGGAAGCAGGCCATAGAGAATGCCAAATACATAAATTAATCAGTTCCTCTAATTAAGAAGACAGGACGATACAATGGCACAGATGGCTCTTTTGCAGGCCACTGACTCAGGCAACTATAAGAGCTTACTTCTTACCTATCTTGTTCTCCTGCAATGTCCAGTGATTACACATTGCGACCATATTTCTTGAAAGGAGATATGGGTTTGCATCGAGTCCTCTTCCTTGCATTTTTCACCTTGCTTCTATCAATCGCTTCTTGTTCTGGACAAGTACTATGCCACAGTGACCAGAGGAATGCCCCCCTCCACTTCAGCAAGTCCTTATCCCTCAATGCAAATTCTTCTGATACCAAGTGCGACATTCTTGCACATGTCGACTGTTGCTCATGGGATGGGGTTGCCTGCGATAATATGATGGGTGATGTTGTTGGTCTTGATCTCAGTTGCAGCTGGCTTCATGAGCGTATTCAGCACCATCTTCCTAGTTCCCCATCTGCAGAGGCACAACATTGCCTTTAATGATATTAATAGCTCGGCAATTTCACTGTAGTTTAGTCAGTTGTCAAGCATGGCACACCTTAACCTTTCTTTTGCTCATTTTTTTGTTACAGTCCCACCTGAAATATCTCATCTTTCAAAACTTTTGAGTCGCTGGATCTTGCTTGCTTTTATCATACTTTATGGTTTGACAATCCTAACTTGAGAACGTTGCTTCGCTGGGACTCGTCCTTGATAGCATGAACCTGTTCTCAATCTTGCCTAGTTCCTAGATGAACATATCTTCCACATCGGCAAGTCTTGGTAATTGTTCATTACAAGGAACATTCCCAGAGCAGATTTTTCACTTACCCAACCTCAAGGATCCGAATTTGCAGTTAATTACTGATCTCACTGGCACTCTTCCAAAAGTCAACTGGACCAGTCCCCTCGTTGGATCTCTCTTCCACCAGCTTCTCAGGGGAACTCCCCATTGAAACTGGCAACCAAAAGAATTTGAAGGTTCCAAATCTACATGCCTCCAAATTTACAGGTTCAATCCCTTCGTTGCTCGGGAACCTCACACGAATGAGTGTTTTGGATTTCTCTCAAAACAATTTCATTGGTCCAATCCCATCCTCACTAGTAAACCTTTAAGAGCTCACAGTACTGGACCTTTCTGCTAACGGATTTAGTGGCACGGTGGAGCTGGAAATGTTCATGGAACTGCGGAACCTCCACACTTCAACTCTTTCGTTTCGTGGTAATCTATCTCTGATCATGGACGGCAGCGTCAATTATATGTTTCTGAATTTTATGTCACTGACATTGACATCTTGCAATCTTCAAGAGTTCCCAAATGTCCCATCAACTCTCAATTCAAGGTTGAAGGTCTTTGATGTTTCTCGCAACCTCATCCAGGGTGAGATACCCTGTTGGTTCTGGGAGGTTGGGAAGGATACACTGGAATATATATATCTTTGTGATAACCTTTTAACGGGAGAAGTTCAAGGAAAATTTTTAAAGAAGGAAAGTGAAAAGTATCAACCTCAGGCGCAATTTGCTTGGAGAGGTTCCTTCTCAAATTCGCAATGTGAGTTCTCTTATGAATTTAGTTTTATTGCATAACAAACTCATTGGCAAAATCCCCAATGTACAGGAAATTTGATCAATCTTCAGTGGTTGGACTTGAGCGATAACAATCTCGAAGGGCCACTACCACTTCCCCGCCTTCTCTGTCTGTCTTACAGGTCTCGAGCAACAGTCTCACTGGAGAGATCCGTTCTACAATCTGCAATGTAAATTCCTTTTATGGTCTGAATTTGTCGAGTAACAACTTCATTGGGATGATTCCATAGTATCTTGGGGATTTAAGCTCCCTGTTCTGGTTGGATTTCAGTTATTATCGTTTGGAAGGGCCCCTCGGTCTTTGGCCAACTGCATGAACCTTCTTCAAATAGATTTCAGCAACAGCATGCTCGATGATGCTTTCCCCTATCGGCTGCATCTCTCCTTAAGTCTACTTGATTTGAGCTCAAATAAATTCCATGGAACTCTACTAGACCAGCTAAGTACGAAATCTTCATTTTCTTTACTCTATCACATCAGCCTAGCCTAGCTCATAACAACTTTAATGGTCATTTGGTGGTGGATTATTCTGAAAATGCGGGCACACTTGACTTGTCCAACAACTTTAAAGGAAAAATTCTGATTCCACCAGCCTCTGCCAAATTTTTTTCTCTTTCGAACAACAAGTATAAGGGCGAGATTCCATTTTCAATTTGCAATAGGACGGCTTGTAGCCCTCCTCTTGTCTAATACCAGCTTGACTGTGACAATTCCCCCTTGCCTGCTGAGTTCCAACATGAGCCTCTCTGTTGTAGATCTTCGTCTCAATAACTTCCAATCAGAGGCCGACTGCCTTGTTATTTTGTAAATTGTACAAAGCTAGAAGTCCTAGATCTTAGCTATAACCACATTGAGGATACCCAGTTGGCCGGAGACCCTCCCGGAACTGCAGTCCTTGTCTTGAAATCCAACAACTTCCATGGGTGGATGCAGAGTTTCAATGCAAATCATTCCTTCCCGAAGCTGCGGATTCTGAACATCTCTAGGAACTCTTTCCGTGGTCCTTTTTCCTCAGTTTTTATTGGAAATTCGAGAGCTATGATGACAGCAGATGGTGAAGAAGACGGTCAGCTGTATATAAGCGACCCGGCATACCAGGATTCTGTGGAGGTTATTGTGAAGAGGATTGGAATTGCACTGGTGAAATTTTGAAGATTTTCACAGCCATCGACTTGTCCAACAATGAACTCCAGGGTGGATCCTTAAAGCCACTGGAAAGCTTATCTCACTTCAGGTACTAAACATCTCAGGAAATAACATCACCGGACACATCCTGGCATCTACAGGGAATCCGGGCAATCTCGAGTGGCTAGATCTTTCTTCCAGCAAGCTCAGTGGAGTGATTATGGCAGTACTGACGGACTTGACATCTCTCTCCATCTTCAGAAAATTTACTTACTGGTCCAATTCCCCAAGGCAATCAGTTCCACACGTTTAAAGGTCATTCATACACTGGTACTCTACAGCTATGCGGATTTCCATTGACAAATTCTTGTAAAGACGATGAAGATCGATGTCCTCTGCCATTGACTTTCCTCGATGAAGATATTTCTGACTCTGAAGATGAATTTGACTGGAAAAATCATTTTGATGGGATATGGATGTGGACTAGTATGTGGATTATTGACGGGATATATGGTCCTTTAAACTAGGAAACCTGAATGGTTTGTGAGAAATGTGAAATTTTATAGGACCACTATTAACTGTTAACTGTTATAAAAACTTAAACTGTTAGATGAAGGCATTGTTTAATATTTAATTATTCTAATACTCTCCCTCATGCTTAGTCTAGCTCTTTTGTCTAATACTAAGCATAGACATATTTAATTGATGGGACAAATGAGACTTTGAAAGATTTGAACTTAGAACTTCTAACTCTGATACCATGTGAGATTCTGTGGGACCACTGTAAACTATTCTAAAAATTTAAGTTGTTAGATAAAGGCATGGTTTAGTATTTAATTACTCTAACAAGAAAGATTGAAAAATCTTGCCAGGATTAGAAAGCCGAAGAGAAATCCTCCTAGAATTTATGGAAGATGAGCTAAGCAAGGAGTTCTCATGGTGACTAATCTTCGGCTTCTTCTTTACATATTATTTATGTGACTTACTAATTTCCACTTGAATATTGTTTCTTCTAACATTTTGAGGCTGGCATGTATTCAGCTTCTTATCCTTTTTCCAACTTCAAAAGAAAAAGGAGCAACTGCTACTTCTTTGCTCCCACATATTCAGATGTAGCAATAGGTTAGGAAAATTTGTCCCGGTCATGGATCGCACTTAATCGCGTCCCTTCTAATGCCAGTCAAATGAAAACTGAACAGAATTTCCATTGTGAAGTTGATGGAGACTGGCTTTGTGGCACATTTTATTCCGTTGGTAGGCTACTACTGAAGGACTTAAATGGAAAGATCTGGACGGCTTGATTAATGCTATTGAAGGATGCAATTGGCTTGTCCATTTACTCAATCATCACTGGACGAGGAGGAGGAGACATCTGTGGCTTTATTGGTAAACCAGGATGCCTCTTCCCCCCAAGTTGCAGGTCATGTGCCGAAGTCCGTGACGTCCATGCACATATTGCAGAGACGTGAAATAAATGCCGCCGATATTTTTTTCCCTCTGACGCTAGCTCAATATAGTCCTGTGTCACGGGCCGTGAGAAAGACAAGCCAAGAGGGTTTTGAGGACGGGCGTGACACATTCGACCCTCGACCGATATCCCGAGACTTAGAGTATTCTCGAGTCTTCTAGAATACTCATGGGGGAGGGCGATACGGTATTTGTACGCATACGATATAAATGCGAGTAGTTGGTAGTTGGGAGTAAATATGGGTAGTTGGGGAGGTGCAATCTCCACCGTTAGATCTAAGGGAGATCTACGGATACGGTTTGCCTTGTACTTGTATATAAAGGGGTCTTCTCCCTTCATTGTAATTCATTTACAAGCAATACAAAAACCAGAGCTTCTCTCTCTAAGAGTTTCTCTCTCTATACACGAGTCTTGTGAGTCGTGTGTGAAAGACTGCTTAGGGGTAAAACCTTAAGGCCGCACATGTCAGCCTACGTGTGATCGAGAGTGAATTGATCGGCCCGTGACAAGTGGTATCAGAGCTGATTTGTTATCCAAGTGCAAGTGCAATGGCTGACCCACGATCTGACGAGGCGCTCGCCATGGGTGGTGACGGTGCTGATCGTGGGCGGAACGCCGAGAAGGGCGGCGCCAAGGGGAAGAAGTCCCATGGTAGTTCGAGGGATCCAATGGGGGATCTTGCACAATAGATGGCGAAAACGGATGGCGAAACTAGAGTTGTTCGTCACCGATGTCCAAGGATCGGTCGACGACCTGACCCAGATCGTGGACGGAGTCGACGCCGAAAGAGAGGAGCTAATTGCGGATGTGCAAGAGCTCAAGACCGGCATGGGAGAACTCCGCCACGAGTTCTTTGGGGACCCTACAGGAGGAACTCGCGCAACGGTACGAACCTTTGGAGGCCACGATGGCGGCCATGCGCGTAGAGATAGCGGAGCTTACGGGTAAGCTCGCCGAAGCACAAGCTGCACGCGTGAACGGAGTGATTACGGTGCAAGGTCCACGAGTGGACACGCCGAAGTCGAAGGAATTTTGGGGTTCTCGGGTGGCCAAGGATGTGGACAATTTTCTGTGGTACATGGAGCGTTACTTCCAAGCCATGGGAATCAACGACGACCAAACACGGGTAAACACTGCATCGATGTATTTAGCTGATAGTGCATTGTTGTGGTGGCGTCGTTGGTCGGATGATAGGTGCAGGAATCCTATCGCGACCTAGGGTGGTTTCGTCGAAGAGTTCCGACGGAACTACTTTCCCGCTTATGCGGAGGAGGAAGCTCGTGACGAGTTGAAGCGTCTCGAGCAGAAAGGTGGTGTGCGCGACTACATCAAGCGATTTTCGGAGTTGCTACTCCAAATCCCCTCGATGAATGAAGTTGAGGCGTTTCACCAGTTCATGGGTGGTCTCAAACCATGGACGAAACAAGAGTTGAAGCGGTACAACGTGGGAGATCTTACTATGGCCATGACCGTAGCCGAGTCACTCGTGGAGTACAAGGCGTCACCTTCCACATCCCGAACGGACACTCGTCCTAGGGACAAAGCCATTGGTGGGGGAGATCGGGGGAGATACAACCGCCCGACCGGAGGTAGACCACCATCGGCTGGTCCTCATCCTCACCGGGCTCATGCGGGGCCAAACGGAGGAGGACAAAGGAAGGTACGCTCGTATAGCTGTTTCTTTTGCGATGGTCTACACATGGCGCAGGATTGCCCGAATAAGGCCAAGTTGGCCGCTCTTTGCAAAGAGGAAGAGTCGAGGGAGGAAGCACGATTGGGATCGTTGCGACTCCTTAGCATGATCAAAGCCAAGAAGGCGAAGGAGCCTAAAGGCTTGATGTTCGCGGACGTGAAGATCGGAGTGACCACGATGAGTGCGCTCGTGGACACGGGAGCATCCGACATCTTCATCTCGGAGGAAGCCGCGAAGAAACTTAACCTACGGGTTGAGAAGGGAGCCGGTTGGCTCAAAACGGTGAATTCGAAGGAAGTCCTTGCGATCGGTGTGGCGAGGGACGTGGAACTACAACTCGGATCATGGAAGGGCAAAGAAATTCTAGAGGTAATTCCACTCGACGACTATGATATTGTCATTGGAATTAGATTCCTAGATAGAATCCATGCGGTTGTAGTTCCCTTTGCTGAATGCATATGTGTGTTGGACAAGAACTGTCAATGCGTGGTTCCGGTCCATCGTGAGTCGGATCGTGATCGGAGAATGATTTCGGCCATGCGACTCACCAAAGGAGCAAGAAAGGGTGAAGTGACCTTCCTAGCAGCCTTGAAGAGCGAGGACGACAAGGGTGAAGGGAAAGAAGTCCCGACGGAAGCAACCCAAGTCCTCGACTCGTTCAAAGATGTCATGCCTTCGGAGCTGCCGAAGAAATTGCCACCCAAGAGAGAGGTGGATCACCGGATCGAGCTAGTGCCTGATGCTCGACCGCCTGTCATGGCGCCCTACCGCATGGCGCCGCCTGAATTGGAAGAATTGAGGAGACAACTCAAGGAGCTGCTCGACGCGGGCTACATACGGCCGTCAAAAGCCTTGTTCGGTGCGCCGGTCCTATTTCAGAAGAAGCACGATGGGTCACTTCGGATGTGCATCGACTACCGGGTGTTGAACAAGTAGACTGTGAAGAACAAGTACCCAATCCCGCTCATCGCGGATCTCTTCGATCAACTTGGTGGAGCTCAGTGGTTTACCAAGCTGGATCTCCGATCAGCCTACTATCAAGTTCGGGTTGCTGAAGGGGATGAGCCAAAAACAGCTTGCGTGACGCGGTATGGATCCTACGAGTTCCTGGTAATGCCGTTCGGCTTGACCAACGCATCGGCTACCTTTTGCACAATGATGAATAAGGTACTCCACCATTTCCTAGATAGGTTTGTAGTGGTTTACCTAGATGACATTGTTATATATAGTCGTACGTTGGGAGAGCGTGTCGAACACATAAGGCAGGTCTTCAAAGTTTTGCGCGAGAACGAACTGTACGTTAAGCGCGAGAAGTGTGCCTTCGCCCAAGAAAAAGTTCCGTTCTTGGGGCATATCGTTGGAGGTGGGCGACTGCGAATGGATAAGGCGAAGATTCAATCTATCGTCGAATGGGAGCCACCGATGAAGGTGCCGGCGTTGAGGTCATTCCTGGGCCTCACCAACTATTACCGGCGGTTCATCCGGAGCTACTCGAGTATTACCGTGCCACTCACGGACCTGTTGAAAAAGGAGAAGGCGTGGGAGTGGACGGATCGATGCCAAAGGGCCTTCGACCGATTGAAGTGAGCCATGACCGAGGAACTGGTGTTGGCGTTGCCCGACCACACCAAATCCTATGAGGTAGAGACCGACGCATCAGATTATGCGATCGGTGGTGTTCTTATGCAGGATGGACATCCGGTGGCGTTCGAGTCCCGAAAGCTGAACGACACCGAGCGTCGTTACACCGTCCAAGAGAAGGAGATGACCGCGGTGGTGCACCCCGGACGTGGAGACACTACATCCTGGGATCAAAGTTTGTCGTGAGGACGGACAACGTGGCCATGAGCTACTTTCAGACCCAAAAGAAGTTGAGTTCGAAGCAAGCTCGATGGCAGGATTTCCTAGCGGAGTTCGACTATGCATTGGAGTACAAGCCGGGGAAGGCCAATTCCGTGGCAGATGCGTTGAGCCGAAAGATGGAACTTATGAGCCACACGATGAGTCGGCCGAGTTGTCCTTGGGTCGACCGCATCAAAGAGGGGTTGACGCACGACCCAAGAGCTCAAGCCCTCATCGGGTATGCCAAAGAAGGTAAGACTCGACAGTTCTGGTGTGAGGACGAACTCCTCTACACCAATGGAAGGCGGCTGTACGTGCCCTTCTATGGGAAGCTAAGGAAGGAGATCTTGCGCGAGTGCCACGACTCGAAGTGGGCGCGTCATCTAGGGATCCACCGCACGTTGGCCCTCGTCGAAGATCGGTACTATTGGCCACAAATGCGCGACGACGTGGAGGCGTATGTGAAGACTTGTCAGTATGCCAACAAGACAAGCCGGGAGCAACGATCATCGCCGGGTTTGTTGGAGCCACTTCCCATCCCGACTCGTCCATGGGAAAGCATTTCCATGGACTTCATCGTCAACCTACCGAAGTCTGAAGGGTGTAGGACTCTAATGGTGGTGGTTGATCGATTCTCCAAGTACGCAACCTTTGTGCATGCAACAAAGGATTGCCCGGCCGAGGAGGCGGCCAAGCTGTTCATGAAACATGTAGTGAAGTATTGGGAAGTGCCACAAACGATCGTGAGCGATTAGGACCCCCGCTTCACGGGACGTTTTTGGTCCTAATTGTTCAAGCTGCTGGGGTCGGAGCTGAATATGTCAACAAGTTTGCACCCCCAAACCGACGGTCAGACGGAGCGGGTCAATGTTCTCTTGGAGATCTACCTCCGACACTACGTGAGCACGACGCAAGTGAATTGGGCGAAGCCGATCGACGTAGCCCGGTTCTCCTACAACTGCGGCGGCGAGTCGACGGGCCAGAGTCCGTTCGAGGTTGCAACTGGGCAACAACCGAACACCCCGAGCACAATTGCTTCGGGTTACCGGGGGAGTAGTCCACCCGCGTACAAGTTCGCCAAAAACATGCAAGAAGAGGCGGACTTGGCACGGGCGTGTCTACACAAGGCCTCCAAACGCATGAAGAAATGGGCGGATAAGAAGCGACGGCATGTGGAGTTCCAAGTGAGAGACCAAGTGTTGACTAAGCTGCACGTGGTTCTTCGATACAAGGACGTGCACAAGGGGTTGATCCGTCGCTATGAGGGGCCATTTCAAGTGCTACAACAAAGTTGGAAAGGTCGCATACAAACCGGAACTACCACCAAAGCTAAAGGTGCATCCGGTTTTCCACGTAAGTATGCTTAAACCCTTCCAAGTTGATGAGGAAGACCCGGGTCGAGGGGAATCACAAAGGGCGCCGCTCGGGGCAAAGACCTTGTATGATCGAGAAGTCGAAAGCATTTTGGCGGATCGAGTCATACGGAAGAGGTATTGCGCGGCCAAGCGTGAATATTTGATCCGATGGAAGGGTCTTCCGGAGAGTGAAGCTAGTTGGGAGCCCGAGGAGAGTTTTTGGCAGTTCAAGAAAGAAATCGAAGCCTTTCATGCCGAAGATGCGATGAGGGCGTCGCCTGATTAGGTGGGGGAGAATGTCACGGCCCGTGAGAAAGACAAGCCAAGAGGGTTTTGAGGACGGGCGTGACACATCCGACCCTCGACTGATATCCCGAGACTTAGAGTATTCTCGAGTCTTCTAGAATACTCCTGGGGGAGGGCAATACGGTATTTGTACGCATATGATATAAATGCGAGTAGCTGGTAGTTGGGAGTAAATATGGGTAGTTGGGAAGGTGCAATCTCCACCGTTAGATCTAAGGGAGATCTACGGATACGGTTTGCCTTGTACTTGTATATAAAGGGGTCTCCTCCCTTCATTGTAATTCATTCACAAGCAATATAAAAACCAGAGCTTCTCTCTCTAAGAGTTTCTCTCTCTATACACGAGTCTTGTGAGTCGAGTGTGAAAGGCTACTTAGGGGTAAAACCTTAAGGCCGCACGGGTCAGCCTACGTGTGATCGAGAGTGAATCGATCGGCCCGTGACACCTGACTAAGAGTTGTTTCTTGGGAAATGTCCTCGACCTTTCGAGCTGAGTGACGATAACAGGTCTCCTCTCAAAAGAACGTCCTTGTTAACGCTGTACCCAACCGGTGGAATCGAGCTAGCTTGTGGTTGGGTACACTGCCGCTAGGCATGCAACTCAGCTATAGGCATTTCACCCATCCTCATTCACCCCAAACGCGGGAAGCTACTATACCTACTTACCCGACGATAGTCAAAATCGAAGTTCTAACGTGGTGTTTACCTTCACCATCGTGAGGTTTCCTAATTTCCTGTCTATCTTTATCTTTTCGACAAAGAGAGAATACGGAAGACAGTACGGGGTCTCTCACCCAGGGCAGACTCCCGCTTGTTTCCTCCTTAAGTCTTTTAAGGACATGCCTAGGTCCAACCCTTTTTGCCCTTGTAGTGGGAGAAAATGACGAGCTAAATGCAGTGAAAAGAAATGCCGTCTTTGCTAGATGGGCCATTTGTACCTACTGAACTTTTTGTGGTATTTGATATTATTGCATTTCATAAAGAGGGCTCGTCAAAGAGAGTTATCAAAATGGTTAAATAACCTCCCACCAAACCTGGTCAAGTGAAGCTATTGGGACCAAGCCACTTACAGATTGAAGCGTAATCACTAAGTGTGCCTCCATGATGAAGCCAATGCGTTGCTCCAATCCAGAAAGTCAATGTCCCGCTGCAATATGATTGGCTTCGCTCTTGATCCCACCCAATGCTGTCCTCTTCCACCTATAGTCATTCGCGAGATTTCTTTATTAGTTTAATGTCTTTGCCATGGCATAGTTGGATCTAGGTTATTGTATTCTGAATAGTATTAACATCAATTTAGCGGGACCGTCTGAAGATAAAAAGCAATTGGCTTGTTGAAGAGCAGGTATTCCGGCATCTGGGCAGCAAGCATTCACAATGTCACATCTTCAACGACTGTGTGTCAAAGAAAGTAGAACATGTTGCAACATGATATGCGAAATGGTATGCTGGATCATTGATGCAAATACGAAGAGTTGAAGGTCAAGAGACTTCATTAAATTTACATGATGCACTTGTCCCTTCATGCTCTCATTTGTAGTCATTTGCTTGACCTAAGCTTTTTAAATGCAGAGGAGAAGGAGACAACTCGACAAATCTGTAAACATGTGAACAGGTATTATACTATGATGCACGTAATAAAAATGGTCAACAAGTTCTTTTCACTCCATCTGATAATGTGAGCCCATCTAAAAGATGTTGCTACCCAAAAGGTTCAATCAAAATACCCTGGGCAGCTGTAGAGGCTCCTGGTCTTTCTTCCTACATTAAACTAAAAGTTTTTAATGCTGAATGACAGGAAGTTCTTGAGCGAACTCTACTTAACAGGATATTATTGGATCATTTTTCATTTTTTTTTTTTTTTGATCTTTTCGCTGAAGATACTCCTAGTTGGAGACTCTAAACTCAACCTGCTATAAAGTTGCTTATACATCCTTCATGTTCCTTGCAAACATAATTTCAACTAGAAATGATGGAAAGCTATCGAGTCCTCCTCTTTTCCTTTCTGATATTGCATTTATCAGTTGCTTCTTCCTCGAGGCGCGGGTGCTCGACCGACCAGAGCACTGCCTTGCTCCGCTTCATCAGGTCATTTTCAATTGTGAACAGTTCCGACCGTGAGGTTACTGGTGTCACTTCTTATCCGAAAACAACCTCGTGGAGGGAAAGCACGGACTGCTGCTCCTGGGACGGCGTCGCCTGTGATAACGCAACAGGTAATGTCATCGAGGTTGATTTGAGTTGCAGCAGCTTCAAGGACCTATCCTTCCTAACAGCAGCCTCTTCTCCCTTTCACACCTTTACTAGGCTCAATCTTGCCGGCAACCCTTTTAGTGGGTCTGCACCATCACCTGAGTTTGGTTAGTTTTCAAGCACGACACATCTCAACCTTTGTGCTCGTTGCGAAAATATCGTTCTACGAAGGTCCGGATGGTGCGAATTGCAAACCTCGACCTCCAATCGAATCCGTGATTGGCAATCTCGGTATGAACGTGACTTATTGACGAACTCATATCAACCAACTAACGTTATAGACGCCACGAGCGAAAGAATTCACTATCTCGCTCGATAAGTCGAATTGAGTGTCATAAGAGAACCTTGATAAGGTTAAATTTTTAAAAGAACAATAGAAGAGAGTCTCTCAATTTTTATTCCCTCAAAAAATAAAATATATTCCCTAAAAAAATTTGGCCAGTTCTTAATAGGCATTTTAGCCATCACACAAACCTTAAAATTAGCTTTAGAAATATAATGCTTCATATTCTAAAATATGCCTAAACAAAAAGATAATTTTTTTTTTTGATTTGGTCAAATGTTTAGTGACTAGATAATCAAATTGCGTTAAGATTTTCAAAATTAAATTGGAAAAGAACATGTCGATGAAAGACGAGGTCCCCACGACAAATTCTTAGGACTTTTGGGTGTACCGATTAGAAAATAGTTTCTACGATCAACCGGCAATTTACCAAACTTTCCTCGCTAATGACAATCTTGAATTGACAACAAGGAAAGTGAGCGAGAAATCTCTCAAAATTTCGGGGGGTACGAGGGGCTGCATTGTAATTTCAGTTGACTCCCCCACTTGCTCTGTCCGCAAACCAAACACGGTTCGTCTTCCGCCACCAAACGTAACACCGAACAGTTGCAGTGCGCAAAATCTCCGAAGCTCACTTTTCTCCATCTCCATCTCCGAAATTTCGAAAACAATCTTCTCTCCCTCGGCATCGCGCGTCCAACGGAGCCCTAAATCCCCCTCCACCTCCGATTGCCGCCTCCGGCCGCGCACCGCCGGGGAAATCCCGAGAACGAGGGGAGGAGCGGCGGATTGAGAAGGTTTGATGGGCCGGTTGCGGCGCTCGTCCTCAGCCGGTCCGCATTTTTCCTCTGCGGTATCGGTCTAGTCGCCGGAAGGGATATATGTGAACGTTGCTTGGTGTTTTTCCGGGCTTTGCTTTTTGTTAAGTCGGCTTCAATCCCTAGACATGGCGATTGAATCTTTGATTTACACCCGGCCCGCATTCGTCTCCGGCGCGAAGTCACCGTTTTTGGTGGTCTGGGACCGGCGGAGGAGATTGCCCGCGAGATTTTTCCCGAGAGGTTACCAGCATTCGCGTCGATTCGCGGTGAATTGTGCTGGTCCGAGCACGTCCGCGGGCTGTTACGATGCTGGGTTCCAACATAATTTGGTTTTTCGCAATGAAGTTCCGTTGAGATCGGTACTGGTCAGGAGCGGCGAGAATTTGTCGAATGGTTCGGTGAGTAGTGCGGATGCTATTGAAGTTGCGATGAGGCGTGGTGTTGTTCTGGTGGCGATGCTTTGTGGAGTGTTGTTTTTGGGGTGTAGAAGAGTTTTTGCAGTGGAGAGTGCAGTGAATGCAGGTTATGGAGTTATTGGGCAGAGCATCTTGTTGCTTAGAAATGCTTGGCCTAAGGTTTCTCAAGTTCTTATAGTATTTAAAGAGCAAGGGTTGGTGTTGGCATTGCTTTTTGGGCTCTCAGCTTTCTTCTCCATGGCGGAGACCTCAATCACCACGCTTTGGCCTTGGAAGGTGGAGCTCTTGGCTCAAATTTGATTTCTTTGATCCTTTGTAACTTCTCGATGGATCCATTGATGTATAAAATAAGTTCAAGAACTGCATCGAGAAGATTTTTTTGCCCTTGATATTGGAGAGGATGACGCTAATCACTAGTTTCTGTGGGCTTCACATAACTACTCTGTTGAGAAATATTTGAAAAATAATCTTTACGTAGACCCTTTTGGAAGCTCAGCAGTAATGAACTGCAGGATTGTGATATATCTGAATCTTCTAGAGATACTTTGACTGAGGGAGAGTCCTCTTAAAAGAATGCTTTAGAAAGTATCTCTTAGTTCCTCCATATAGAGACAAAACTGCTCAAGGATCGGTTCCATCCTCCTTTGTTCTCCATTCCACAAAGTTCTTTTACCTTCACACTAATCTGCTGTTTCACTGATAAATCTGTTATATTATTCTTGCACATGGAGAATGGGCTTATTCATACAAGTCCTTATAGTTGGCAGCTTGCTGTAAATAATGTGAGCTTCTCGCTATCTTATCATCATGTTATATATTGTTTCAGGTGCGTGAACTGGCTGAAAAAGAGCCTGAAAATGGTGTCTTCAGAATGCTTCGAAGTGATGTGACAAGATTCTTGACCACTATACTTATTGGCACAACGTACCAAGCTTTTGCAATTATAAGTTGGTGATTTTATATTCTAGGTTTTAGAGAGAGCTGTTCTTACTTTATTATATCTTCGTGCTCAGAGTGGTCAACATTGGAGCTACTGCATTAGTAACAGATGCAGCCACTGCGATGTTTGGTGAAGCTGGTGTTAGTGCAGCGACTGGATTAATGACTGTAAGTCTATTGTTTTCAAGTCGAAAATCTTTTCCTCTAACTTGCTTCACCCATTGAGAAATTTTAAGTGGGAAGATTAGAAATTACAGTCAGACTTGGTAGGCGCATGATGACCCAATTAGTGCTGTTTCTTTGAAGTACATTTTGGAAAGAGTTGAATGTTTGCTTGAAAATTGTCGATGTTTTTTTTTTTTACTTACTGTGGATTATTGGGTTGGTTAATTTTTATTACATGTTTTGGGTTAGAACAGGACAGTTGCTTGACAAGATGTGCCAATTGTGGCTTAAATTGATTCCTTTAGAAATTTTTCCTCAAGCATATCTGACATCTTCAGGATTAATTGCTTTAGGTTGCCATCTTGCTTCTTACTGAAATTACTCCCAAGAGTATAGCAGTTCATAATGCTACAGAGGTTGCTAGATTTGTGGTAAGTGTAGAATTTTTGAAGTCGTTTACTGTGTATTAGAGATCTGTCCAGTTTTTTGCCTTAAAAACTTCCCATCTTAACAATCTTTTTTCTCTGTGCATTGCATTGGTTAATGATTAATGTTTGTGGTGCCTCTAGGTCAGGCCAGTTGCATGGCTGTCCTTGATATTATATCCCGTAGGAAGGATAGTCACCTATTTGTCAATGGGGATGCTTAAAATGCTTGGTTTGAAAGGAAGGAGGTATTTTCAACACTACATGCTGGTTATTTGCAGCTTCCTCTGTCATGTCATGATTGTATATTTGCTTCTGATTCACATGGTTCTTCATTTAAAATGAATACTTTTTCGTTTTCTTTTTGTGCATTTTGGAGATCACCCCATAAAGTAGGCTGTAACTTTTGAAGCTCAGGAAAGAGACATTATTGCAATCGAGCACATAAAATTTTGGTCATAGCTTGGAATGGCGCATAAATTTTTGCTGGTAGTCATGCCGTTTCTTCCAGACTTCAGATTTAGTATTTGACTTGTGATTCATTTGAGAGATACAGTTCATCCTTACCATCGACTTCTCCAGATTATAGTTTCATAAAGTGGCAGTTTTGAACTATAACATAATCAGGCATAAAAAATGAAACAAAAGATCTAGAACATAAATTTTAGTCTTTAGAATTAATTTTCAATTTTGCACCATGACTATTTGAACATGATACTATTTTGCTGAAAACTTTCGTCATTCCTCACTCTCTGCGTTGGAATTTGCCAGTGAGCCATATGTCACTGAAGAAGAGTTGAAATTGATGTTGCGGGGTGCCATACTGAGCGGTGCTATTGAGGAGGAAGAACAGGTAAGATCCAGTATGAACTTGCCGATGTAAATCCTCTCAAATGCAAGTTTAAGAGCTGTGCTAGCTTGACACTTCACTTTAGCAGAAAGTAAGATTCTGATTGTTTGACTCTCCAAACTAGTTCAAATTGGCTAAAATTAGATCAACTGGAGCTTTTGCACACCACTTTGCCTTATGACTTCTTCGCATGGCATGCATTTCTTACATTCGGTTTTGTAAGAACTGAAAATGCCCACCGTGTTTAGTCTGCTTGTTAGCTAAAGGAAAAAAAGAGAGATTTAGGCTTTACTTTCATCTTGGCTGTATGTGCTTCAGCTTTCTGTGTGTTGGTCACGCCTTCTTGGGTCTCTTAATTGACTGCATCTTCGACGTACAGATTTGAGTGGCTGTTTTCAGGGGTTTGTACATACCTCCTTGAAAATATTTTAGAGAGAAGTCAATAATCCTCTATTTGAATTACCCAGCTTTCTAAAGGCATACACTGCATCACGTGATGTTCCTGTGATGGAAACCTCTTGCAGGATATGATTGAAAATGTTTTGGAGATTAAAGATACCCACGTGAGAGAGGTGATGACACCTCTTGTAGATGTAGTTGCGATTGATGCAAGTGCAACTCTTATTGATTTTCACCGCTTGTGGGTGACTCATCAATATTCAAGGCAAGTCGAACTTGTTTTCTCAACACATGAATCATGTACAGAATTTTGGTCATGAAGTAGCTGAAAGTTATGGGTTACTCTTCAGGGTGCCTGTTTTTGAGCAGCGCGTTGACAATATAGTGGGAATTGCATACGCAATGGATCTGCTAGATTTTGTCCAAAAGGTCAGGCAGTTCTTATTTCGTTCTCTTCTGTTTGGCCTTTGGGTGATTTGATTAGTAATTTTTTGCAACATTCTCATAGAATGCAGATTCATAATCTGTTTAATTTTGAAGGGTGAACTGTTAGAAAGTTCTACTGTGGGAGAGATGGCTCACAAACCTGCCTATTTTGTGCCCGGTAATATTCTTTTGTTTGAGCTTGCATAATAATCAGTCTGGACTGACATTGATATACTTTTACTGCACTCAACTTTCTTTATGTACATACGATGTTAGAACTGAAGACTTCGAAACTTACTGATGCAAGTAAAAATTACTTATGGCCTGTGGTCTAACACTCTGAGTTTGCAAGCCCGCTTTGCCTAAAATGTGAAGATATGTAGAACTTTTTGAAATTGATAACTTGATCAGAACATATTATTTTGCAGTTCAAGTCAAGGAAAACATAGATTTCAATCCACCCAAAATTCCTTAGTTTATGTAGATTAAAATTAAATAGTTATATTCCTTTGCATCATCGTTTATGATGTTCTGTGACTGGTTTTGCAGACTCAATGTCAGTGTGGAATCTTCTTAGAGAGTTCCGCATAAGAAAGGTTCACATGGCTGTTGTCCTCAATGAATATGGCGGAACCGTGGGAGTATGTCATTATCGTTGACTTGATTTTACTGATTGCTTCATGACTCATTTCTTGTTAGCTAGCTAATGGCTACTACACACCCATTACTTCTTATGCTTTGTCAGAGATGTTTGTGGACTGCTCAATTTTGAAACTGTTGCAGAGATGCTTTAGTCATGAATCAGAAAAAACTGTCAAGTTTCACTATGCATGTGTGCAAATCTAAATCTACACCTCACTCATGCTCACATAGCACGATGGGGTAGTTAGTAAAAGTTGAAATGAGAAGTCTGGACTGTGCATATTGTTAAGTGAGTGGTGGCATCTAAGTCACTTGGGTTGAGTTATCAAGGACTTGCTATAAAGAGATGCATATAGTTATCTTACTTCACATAATAAAATTGAAAGGCATATGAGTGATGGCTTTTTATGTAGTAATCAAAAGAATTTTGCGCTGAGTAATCATGTCAGCAGTATTACTATTCTGAACATTGGAGTGATTATTGGTATTCCTGCTTACCTTTGAATTCTGGTCTTTGTTACACTGAATAATCGTGTCAGTGGTCATTCTATTCTGACCATTGGAGTGATTATTGGTATTCAGATGCTTACCTTTTTGTGGTCTTTGTTGTCCTTTTTTTGTATGAAACAGATAGTTACCCTAGAAGATGTCGTCGAGGAAATTGTTGGCGAAATATTTGATGAAAATGATTCTAAAGTAAGTTCACCCCATTTTTTTGTGCAAATGTTTATATTGGCTCATGTACAAGGTCTTTTATTAGTTATGGGATATTTCATTCTTGAGCTAATGACATTGTATAATGTTTTCTCTGGTGGTCCCATGATGCCTTTGTTTCTTGTTTCTAGATCTGTCATAATGAGTCATAGACCTATTTCTTAACCTATATTTGATGCGTTGAATTGTTATATGGGTTAGTTATATTCAATAAATGGGTTAAGAATGTAGAGCCCAAAATAATATAGGTGTTAGTGAGTTAACTACTTTCTTACACCAAACCACCTCTATGACTCTATCTTCATTCTCTCTCTTTTCCTCACTTAATCTCACACTCGTTCACTTAGCGCTCTCACTTTAGTTTGAGTATGAATTTTCCTGGACTGGGTTAAATATGAAAGGATTTAGCAATATAGGCTGGGTATGGGTTACTAGATTTGAATTGCGTGAAAATGGGTCAAAACAGGTTAATTTGGGTTAGTTCATTTTTCAACCCGACCCGCCAGTTTGACGAGTCTACTTGTTTCTCACAGTTGTTTGATACTTTGTTTTGATTCAATTGGCTTTAATCACTCCGTGAGCAAAATTTTTTGATTTTGAATGTCTCCCTTAGTATTCATCAATTTTTGCTTTCAGTACTATCTGTGTTTTGATTATGTGGGTTGTGGAATGTGTTATCTTATGCCTGTATAGTATGATCATAAGTAATTTTATCTGGACAGAGGACCCCATTCATATGTCATTGCACTATTGGGCCAAAAAAGCATCACATGGCACTGATATAGGCTTGCATAGAGTTGAAAGTTTGTCTGAGAAATTATACTTCTCTAATTTGCCTCATAGCCATGAGGACGGTACAATATATTTTAGTCATTTATATGGCATGCTAACAATAATGCCCGCAGTTTGCACAATAGCTCATTAGGAGTTTGTCTAGATAAATGTGCTACCTTCATAGCACCAGTTACAGGACAGTTTTCATTGACCACTTTGTGTTAGAGGGAGTTCTGAATCGAGTCCCTGTCTTTTTGAAGCCACCTTGAATGACATCTAAGCAGTTAAAGAAATGCATAGGCCAAGCTGATTTGTCAACTGGCTTTTTTTATTATCCTGTGTGTTTAACTGAGTTATCCCCTGATTCTCATCCATGTTCTTATGTGCTCTTGTTTGAAACAGGAAGAGATCCAGAAGAAAACTGGCTACATTGTAATGCGAGCAGAGGGAGTTTATGACGTGGATGCCAACACATCAATTGATCAACTCTCTGAAGACCTAAATATCAAAATGCCTGAGGTATAAAATTGTTCGACTTCTAGGATTCCAATTACATTTCCAGTGGGATTTGGCCTGCGTTGTCTTCATCTTATCTCCCTTTGGACTTCATCCATCTATTCCATAGCTGGGGTGGTCTCTTAGCAATGGTTATGTGATGACTACTAATAGCCTAGTGATTTCACTTGAATTTTGTACTTCAGTCCACTTCTAGCTGGAAAAGATTTAGAGAAACGCAATAAATTTGTCATGATCTTGTCACTGGGATTTATCTATGTGTCAAAATATGTGTTTTCATCCATAGGTGAACCTTTTATTTAATGTATTATTATTATTATTCTATTTTGGGGGTGGGTTATAGTTGTTTCCAATAGATATATGTACATGATTAGAGCTCTAGGTCTCAAGTGGAGATCCATATGTTTTTTCTGTTTCTCCCCCTTATCTTATTTAAAGCTCTCTTCTTGTCTTCTCTTGGATGTGCCTGGTCATTTGCAAATTCATCATTATTTCTGTAGCGCTGTTTTCTTAGGATGGTAGACATCCCTGTTTGGCTTATACATCTTATTGTGACAGGGTCATCAATACGAGACTGTGTCCGGCTTTGTATGTGAAGCATTTGGATATATACCTCGGACAGGTGAGTCAATCAAAGTGATTCTTGAGAAGGAAAACCGAGAAGAGGAGGATGAATACATGGAAGATGAATCCGACCGAAAGGATCAAAAGGATCAAAAGGAGAAGGAAAAACATCAATTTTTCAAACTTGAGGTACTGATCTGATCTGAAAGCACCTATTATTTTGAATAAATGGTTTCAAAACACCCAATTCCTGGCTTATGCTTCAGCTGGGACAAGGAGCTAAATTGTGCGTAGTTTTTTGTGGCTGACCTTGATTGGCATTCTAGGCGAATGCTTTCCCTTGTGATTTGTGAGAAATAGGTGAAAAGGTCTTGTTAACAAGTGACTCCAGAACACTTTTGACCATACTCATTAAAGAAATGTTATTTTCAATTTACTGATCCCATGTGACATGAGATAGACAGTTTATTGAAAATGACACCACTTTCCTCCATTGTTTGTTCTAGGACACACTTGTTAACAAAATCCTAGGTAAACTGGCACACGGAGAACAGACCAAACTTCAAGAAAAGAGTGTTTACATTGGGGTTTACTCTGACATGGATCTCACAAATTTCTTACCACGTTAGTGTGGAATCAGCGTCCAGGCATAGGCATTCCCTCTAATCAACTTCCAAGAAGTCTTTAGGGACATGTTCATCTTCAGTGACATTTGCAAATGATTTTTCTGCGATCTCCTATTTGCTGCAGATACTAGAAGGAAATGCCAGAAAGGTTAGCGCTGTCAGATTCGATCGGATCAACAGTGACGATGCAGCCGCCCTAGAGACCAAAGTGACTCGCTTGGTTCCCAAAATCATGAAGAGAAGGTGGAGCAGTGATGAAGAATCGGACTCGGACAAAAGTGATGAGGACGCATTACCACCGGAGAGTGGTCTCTCCAATCCTCTTTTGAGGGTTCAAATGAAAGCGACGACGCAATCAGCGAACAATAATACCTTGTATTGCTTTCCCCATTTGTTCTTGTTTTTGCAGTCCTCGAGAAAGGGACAGAGAAGAATGGACACCGAGAGTAGGGAATGTACGGTCGATTTGTTATCTGTAAATTTGTTTTTCACAGACGAAGAAGAGCGTCAATCTGAATTTTCTGGGGATCATCATGTAAAAATTGTAATTTTGGGAGTTCTATGGGGGAAAAAAGAGTTTTGGCTAACAAACCCGTGAGAGGATATGCATTCTGAGAGGATATGCATTCTAAGCGCATAATAATTATTCAATTTCTCTTTCAAAATTTTTTTTTTTTATTCTAGACTTGTTTTTGGAACAAAATCCGTTTGGTAAAATTATTTTATTTTTATATTTCTGGAATAGTTTTTACTTTAGAAATAGGTTTGGAATATAAATTAGAAGTATATTTTTTTTTTAATTTCTAGAATAGAAATGAGAAATAAAAATTCTTATTTGTTCTCGCCATTAGTCGGTTACTCATTTGTCGTCATCAGCCACCATTCGTTGTTCGTCATTGCCACTCCCCTACCATCGGTTGTCGGTCGTTGGCTTGCTGCGGTCGTCGCTATTAGTTGGTTACTCATTTGTTGTCATCGGCCGTCGTTCGCTATTTGTCGTCGCCATTCCCTTGCCGTTGGTCGTCGGTCGCTGGCCATTGATAGCCAGGCGACGGTCGGGCTAGTTATCGGTTGCTGACTGTCAGTCCAACCGTTGCTGGAAGAGAGAAATGAAATTTTGTGTTATCATTAAATTTGTATTTTTGTTTAGAAACTCATTGAAGAATAGAGATAGAAAAATTTATTTTTCTTTCGAAAATTAATTTCCGATCAAAATGGTTATCATTCACGCTCTAAATTTCTAGAGCATTGGTATACTCTATACGCAAGCTCTAAAATGTATTTTAGATTGTTTTTGCTAAAATGATGTTGCAACATTCAACGCACTGTTTACTTATGCCTCATAGTTTAGTCTTAATATTCAAGCAGATATTGTGTCCCGCATGAATGCAATGAATAATGTTATCTAATATTGGAAATTGATACCAACTCGAAAGACTCAGTAGCAACAATTTATAAGATTCCAATAAATTTTCAGAAGAAGCAATGGAAAATATAATTTTCATATATGATAGGTTAATAGTAGGCTTAGGGCTTGATTGGCGAGAGTTTCGAGATTATGATTTGAAAAATATTATTTTAAAAATAATTATCTATATTTTTTTAAAAAAATGAATGAATGAAAAATATTTTCATCTTCCATAAAAGATTTTCACATAAATTGTTATCGATATTGAAAATATTCCATTAACTAATTATTTTAAATGATACAAATAATTATTTTTTATAAAATGTTTTTCAAATTATTCATTTTTTCAAAATAAATGGAGCCATAATTTATTTAAATTAAATTTTTTGATAAGTCTTTTTCTAAATTTTTGTATCAAATCAATTTAGACGTTTTTGCTGTAATGGTTTCTCAATAAAATATATATCCCTGTGAGTGGATGACCCGGCTCCGACAGTTTCTATCGGGTCAACCCGAGTCGGATCCTACTATAAAAGGCGGAGCCCCTCCGTCGAAGCTGTTCATTGTACGAAAAAAAATGGAGGGAAACAGGCACCGCTCGAGCTCCCGTGCCCCTCACCTGCTAAGCAAAATCCGAGGTTCATCCTCGACAGCGCACGAATAATTTCGCTCGCTTGAGATTCTTCATCTCTTGTCGCTGCTTGATTTTTCGGTCGATTATCTGCAGAACTCACGAAATCGATACTCGACGATCTCGGCAACGGTCGATCTCCGTCGATCGCGATTGATAAATTCCGGAACTACTGCCAGAACCCCAAGGGAAGCTGGTCGGCTCACATCTGATGATTTCCGATTCCGTTTCTTTTCTCTTCTTTTCTTTTGTTAAAATTCTCTGCCGGAAAGTTCTTCATTCGGTTCGGACGAATCGTTTTTCTTGTTTGTACTGGAAGAGTGATTTTATCATCGAGGCATCGTGTTGTTTGAATGACCGCGATTTATTCATAGCTTACAGTAAATGGCGCAGTTCGTAGTGCTGATTAGAAACATGAAGTTCTTGCACTTGCTCATTTTGTTGATTTGTGCTACGTAGCAGTTGAAAACTTGGATGATGTTATGTCCAAAAAGTCAGGGGAAAGAGGGATTACATGTATACTGATCCCCAGATATTTCAGCCTGCTAAAGCATTATGCCGGAAAGATCTTTTTCATGTTTGATGTTGCTGTGTGCAGTACTTGCAAGCCCGATTTTCTGGAGGGCAAGGAAATCATGACTTTTCATAGAGAATCGCATGTGCATAGGCTTGGTATTTGGTCATCTGCCAGAGGATCATTAGCTTACAGACATTGGATTCTGGAATAATTGGAAAAGATACGTAGTCTCCAACTTTGTATTTATCTGTTGGCGCTTTCAGATGTCTTGCTGAGGGTGATGCTGATCGTTCAGCGACTGCTGCAAGAAAACAGACACGGGTCGAAGAGAGATATATATTACATGCATCCTTCTGTATTCGGAGGTGAAATTAGATTATATATGAAATTAGATTATTTATCACTTCGTATTGATCATCAATCCAATCTTTTAATTAAATTATTTACATTGACTGAGCTATTTCAATGAATGCTATGATGAGGTGATCATAGCTTAGTGTGCCCATGCATTTTCAAATTTTACTCTACATGAAAAAAAGAAGCTGTCATCATTCATGCTTTATTCAGGAGGCATACACATTTCGTTCTGTTTCTAGTTTCAACATCAGACTTGTTAAGAATAAAGAAGAGCATCAACATGAGTCTCGGCTGATCATTCAAATAAAGAAAAAAATGACATCAGTCTTATCTGGCATTAGATCATGAATCTACTAATTACCGGTTTTATAGCTGATGGTTTCTGTAATAATTAACTTTTCTCTTGTAGTGTGCCTTAAATATTGCAGTAATTTCCTTTGTATTGTAATCCAGATCAGTCAGTTGTCGATCGGGCGATAAACGACCTGTGCATCCTTCTTGGCTGCAGTCGCCACAACTTAAATGTGGTAAACATTTTTCAGATTACTTTTCATTTTTTTGGTTCTTGATGGGGAACTTCTTTGGAAAGAAGATGGCATGATGAACATTAAAACCAGTCTTTTTTTGGTGGAGCAGTTTAGTGTGACCAACTCTCTCGGAGAACATTAAAAAAAAAGAAAAGAAAGAGAACTCCTCTAGAGGCAAACAAAGAAAAAGGCCCTCCTCACGAATCATGTTATGGATATTGGTTTTCTTTACTGAAATTAGAAGCAATTTTTTCGAGTTGTTTAAGGTTCGGTGGGTCTAGGGTAGCAGATGATATCTATGCATGATTCCCACAAAAGTTGCTAGACCATAGTCTCTTATATTGGAATACTAATTTTTTCTTTTTTCAGTTTGCACAGGATTTCTGCTATTCAGATAGAGTTTGGATCTGCAGTAGTAGCTTACAGTTGCATCTTTTAGTTGGTTCAGACATTTTCAGTTTCTTAATTTAAATGTAGCAGAAAGTTTGATTTTCTGCGCTTGGAAAGTAGGTTGAAGTGAACCCAGGACTCATTTCATGGTTAACCTAGTGCTTTTGTATCTCCACTGACCTCATAGTTACATTAATGTCATATTAACTCAGTTTTCTTTTGGCAGGTTTCTGTGGGAAAAGGGTATGTAACTTTTCTGGGACTTCTCGGGGGATGAGTAGAGAAGCACGCACAATTTTCACTTCTCTTTTGGAGACTAATCTGAAGCATGTCAAATAGTTCACTCTCATCTATTGTATAATCCATCTGATCGTGCCCGTGAAAAGTAGTTGAATGTTGCTAGTCCTATCACGCATTTCGATTCTAATTTTCCATTGAAGTTACTGACTACCACCCAGCTGGCTGAAAGTAACGTTCAATGTCTATTGATACCTCAGAAGATTGCTCACAGCTATGAGCTGGGCTATTACTATTAGTAACCCCACTGCTAAAGGGGTATTTGAGATGGTTCCCCATTTTTTATGACAATTTTAGATTATTCCACTTTTTCTCAGGTTGGTGATGGGCTGGTTAAGATTCACTGAAGCTGGGGCAAGTTTGATTGCATGAACAACCTTAATTTGGTAAGTTGGAAACCGTATGTTTTCAGGTGCATAATCATTTTAAGTAATCATTTTACAACTAAAGGAAAAGTCATATATCCAAGCATAGGCTCTCATTTTGTGGCAGGCCCAACCTGTTCCAGTGCATGTTGAAGAAGTTGAAGGTATTTAACTGATTATAGATATGTTACCAAAAGAAGAAAACGATTACTGATGTTGTTGATTGCTATTTTGGTAAACAGCACTTTCTGGAACTCTTTGTTGAATATTTATTCACAGAATACTTGCTAAGAGGGCAGAAAGTCAAAACAGTGTTTTGAGTCATTCTGTCCTTACCCCACTTTCAAAATCCTAATTTCGTGATATGTCTCAATGTCTCTCTTAAATACTGCAACAAATCACTTTTCTTTATGTGGAGATAGGTAAATTCCTCCATTGTTCTTTCTCACAGATATTTTGAGTGTTGCTGATTACATTCTAGTCGTGGAGAAGGAATCAGGTCAGCAGGTTTAAAAAATTTTCTGAGTTAGTATTTTCTTACTTACCAGATATAAACAGTTGAATGTTTGACATGCAGTGTTCCAGCGATTAGCGAATGACCAGTTCTGCAGGGCAAACCGTTGCATTGTTATTACTGTTAGTGGATAGACATCTTTTGCAAACTAACTAATGTTAAGTACCTTCTACTTTTTCCACCCTGAATAGTGATTATCTTCAGATATCCTGTTTCGACAGGGAAGAGGTTACCCGGACATTCCCACCAGAAGGTAAAGATATTTGTACTCAGTGAACTGGGAGCGATGTTTTGCATCATTGATCTGTTACCTGACCCCGGTTTTATCCCGGGCATCACGTGTCATTTCCCTTCCAGGTTCTTGAGGCTTCTAATTGAGAAATTGCATCTGCCTGCTTATTGTTTGGTAGATTGTGATCCATATGGCTTCGACATTTTGTCCACTTACCGATTTGGTTCCATGGTTCGAAAATTTCAACTTCAGAATCTCTGATATCATTTCTTGAGTCAGTTTATTCCTTCGTCAATTACTTGCACCTTGAGAATAATCAGTCAAATTGCAGTATGAACAAATTATTTGGCGTATCTAATGTTTATTACTTACATATCTCAATTTCCTTTTTCCCTCATTTCGTCGTGCAAGCAAATGGCCTATGAAGCAAAATTTATGCGCAATCCTGAAATGAGCTGGCTAGGAGCTTTTCCTTCAGATTTTGAGAAGTACAGTCTTCCAACGGAGTGTCTCCTTCCTTTGACAGCAGATGGTGAGGCTTTCCCATTTGATGCTTCTGTCTCAATATATCATACGTTTCAACTACACCTTGATGTTTGCCGGAGAATAATTGCTTATGCTCCTACGCACTTGCCAGATAAAAGAAAGACTGAGGCAATACTCCTTAGATGCTACCTACAGCGCGAAGCACCAGATTGGAGGTAGAATTTTCGTTTTATTTTAAGGAAGATAGTTGCCATTACTAAATTTGTGGTGCCCATTGCCTGAGGAAGGTTCGAGCTAGAGTTGATGCTGCAGAGAGGAGTGAAATTTGAGATTGAAGCCTTCTCAGTGCATTCGCTATCCTATTTGTCAAGGGAATACATACCGTCTAAAATCCAAGGACTGCACAGCTGAAGACCAAATTTTGTAGAGCAATTTATTGCCTGCATCGACAAACTTTAGGAATTCTGGCTCATTGAACACGATAAGTAGAGACGGAAGGGTATTATTTGTTCAGTCAGTGTGGTGTCAATACTCATTGTGTTTATAGCTTCAGCGAAATAAAGGCATTTATTATGCTCCATGACTTTATTTCTCACAGAATCATTCAAATTGAATCGCTCTCTTTGCCAAATTGCACTTATTTTTTGGCGAGAATTTTTTTTCCAAGATCAAATTTGCACATTGAAGGCAGTTATGGGTAGAAGTATTGGATAAAGAAATGAAGATGAAACTGAGAGTCAGCTCCTAAAAAGCCAGTAACCCTGAAAAATTGAGAGTCGGTTAGTGAAACTGAGACTACTTGAAAGCCATTAATTCAGTGAACATTCTATACAGAGAGCATTCTCTTTGAGATGAATAGTTTCAGAATTGGTGGTGAACGTGAAGCTCCTAGATCGAGGACTGAACCTTAAATGAACAAGAAAGCAAAAATGTAGTTGCAAGGAAAATATGAGGAATATCAGAGAAATAATTGGTATACAAAGGATGTGGTCTCTGATGATACAGCAGCACCGAATAAAACAATTGCAATAGGCCTTTCTAAGTACGCTTGCTCAGGCCATGGAAGAAGCGGTGTTTCTTTCTCTTAGAATGTCTTCTGGTATTCTTTGACATGACGTAGGGGATAAAATGCACCTGCATACACATACATGGCACGTACACTTCAACTTAGATCTACACAGCCACATACAGGATACAGACATGTGAATGCTATAGCAGGCAAGACATTTCACTGCATGGACCCCCGAAAAACATCCTAATATTTTTCGTGTCAAATGTAAGTGTATCGACAATCTGCCACGACCAATTTATGCACAGAAATTATGTGGGCCCCGAGGATACCATGCCCCAGTTGGTATATCAATGTCGAGTGTGATAAACATGTTCATGTTATTAATATGAAGTGTGCTAAAGTAAAAAGCATTTGGATTTTCCAGACGTCACTCTTATCGACAATGCGATCACCTTTATGATGTTTCCAAGGGGCTTAACACTCATGATGCTTTGGGATAGATGGACCCTATTTTATGGCAAGCATTTAAATACCCTAGTATAGTTTTGCAGCTTAAACTTTAAGGCATCTCACTTAAAGCCACTGATCAGCACATGAATGTTCCTAAATCAAATGCGGATTAAGAGAACCAAAACTATCATATGTAATTCACCTCTCATTAGACATAACTCAAGAAAAAAACACAAGCACTAGACCATTACATAAGCCAATAGACAAAAGGTGCTAGAGAACGAGACAGGGTATCAGAACCTGAGAATTGTTTCGGATGCCAAAATCCTGAAGCTTGGAATCATCGTCAAGCAGTTTCTGATTATGGTATGATAGGCAAAAGTTCGCCCACACATGCTTCCTGAAAAACCAATAGAATCTTTTGTTAAGTATAGGAAGCAATTCAAGAAGTCATTGAGGTCGAACAAAAGCAGGGAAAATTTGTCACATAGTATCATTATCTAATTAGGATTAGTTCAGAAAAGTGAACCTCAACATTGATGGTATCGTCGTATTATTCGACTATAATTTTTGCAGATTAACAGAAAGGGGAAGAACTTGTGTCACTTTCATCTTCATCGGGCATCGCCATTCATCATGAGGATTGGAATGGCCGCTAATTCAACCACCACTTAATTCTCAGCTCAAAAGCAGATTCCACACTTGCAAATACACAATCCACCCGGACGAGTTTCAAGTAAAACGATTCACTAACCACGAAATCTGACGATGACCCATCTTGGATTCTTCCGCATCGGTCACTTTTCTCTTCACAGCCAGCTTCAAATCCTTCACCGTGGCCGAATTCATGACCGCAAAGTCTACGCTTCACCGGGTCAACGGAAAGAAGAAAAAGGTAAGCGCCGAGCACGCAGCCCAGGTGTTCGATAAAACGCCGAGACGACACAAACACGGAAAACGAAGGAAGATCGCAATACCAAAGCTGGTGCCGTCTAATTTGAGGATGGAGACTCGCATGGCGCTGCCCAACTCGAGGCTGATGAGGGTGTCGACATCGGACAAAGTGGGGTTCTTGGGGACGTCGGCGAGGAGGGGGTCCTGGAGAAGAGCAGAGAGGGTGGAGCGCAACCTCGCCCTCTTGATGTTGCTGCTGTTGTAGTCACCTAATCCCTCTTCTCCCTTGGAGCTGCTACCCTCCATTATCGACCTCTGCCACTGGCAAACTCCCCGTGACTGAACTCTAGATATGCTGACTCTTTGGGTGGTTCTGGGCTATTGGGGTTTTGAGGGTTTACGCTTTCTCAGAAACAGAGAGGCGGAACAGAGATAGAGCAGCGAACGATTCTTCGAGCATCAACCAGTTTTTTTGTATGACCACCGGTCGAAACTGACAAAGACTGATCAGTGCTCCGGTTATTTCCCGATTGAAAATCACTTGAATTTTTATAATTATTAGCTTATAGATTTTTTTATTATAATAATTTTATATAAATGTGTTGGTGAATAATGAAAATATTTTCTGTTTATTTATTTTCTTAAACGATATAAGTGATCATTTTTATAATCTTTTTTCAAATCATTCATCTTATTAATATTATAAGATTTGATATACTACGCATCCAAATTTGCTAAATTTTACTAGTTTAGCAAATGAGGTTCTCTTCTTTTCCTATTGCGCAAGTCTATCGTTCATTTTAGGAATGATTGAGTCTAGAGTGGATAGGTTCTAGACCTGTACCCTATACCTAATCCTGTTATAACCGATTCCCCTTTTTAAGATCTTATACTCGACCCTATTTGCATAGGAATTTGTTTTGGATTCACTTTCTTTTTTCTGTTTGGTTCTAGGGTTAACCATGTTTTCACTAGAATCTATTTTGCAATCGCCTGGTCTTATACGACTTCGAATTTTAATTAATATGTGAAAAAATAATGTAATCCTCTTAATTTATATTGAAACAGTAAGCATATGTAATCAATAAATACATAAATTTTTTGACTAAACAAAATACTAAGGATCCACAAAGCTAATTATTATAAACAAACATATAAGGCAAAGCAAAAATACTATGTGACGGACGGTGTGACTGTGAGCCGACGAGGGAGGGAAGCGAGTGAGGAAGAGGAACGACGAAGGGGAAATGCCGTGCAAGAGGAAAAAGGCTATTCTAAAATTAGAAATCAAGGTAAAAAAATATAGAATTTTTTATTTTTGGGCTTACAAAATTGGTTCCCAAACTGGTCCAGTCAATCCGAATCCTGTGTGGGTATTCACTTGGAACTGGAAACCAGACCAGTTCAAATTCGAATTTTGGGAATTGGTTCTCAGACTTGTCTTAATGGGAACCGGTTCTTGGACCTGTTTTCCGAGTGGGTTAGTCTAGTTCCCGGTAGACCCGATCCGATTGCACACCCCTAGTTCATTCTAGGTTCAGCAGCTAGTCTTTCTTCTAGTATAGCAGATGTGCATCAATTATTAATGAAGAACATGCAAATTCTCATTCATCAAATTGAAATGAACATTGATCCCATGGGAAACATGAAATCTTGAACGTCAGAAACTGTAAGATCGACAGCGACAAAAAGCCCCCGAAGCAAGAACTCGAATTCAATAGCGAAATCCCGTTTTGCATAAAGCCAACCAAGCCCAGATGCTCATTTCCTCTTCTGCATCTCCACGACTTTCTTCCACGAGTCTCGGCTCGAGATCTCGTTCCACCACCGGTCCACATTCTTCCTCGAGCTGAAAGCCTCTCCCCGGTTCCCCACAGTCACCAAGTAGTGCGTGTTCGGCAAGTGCGACAGATCCGCCAGAGTGAACTCGTCGCCTGCCAGGAACCTGCTGCTCGCCAGCCTCTGGTCGTAAATGTCGAGCACCTTCGAGAGCTTCTGGTCATTCAGTTTGATCTGTTCTTCGTCTTGCTTTATATTCATTCTGGGCGCAAATGCAAGCTGAAAAACCAGAGTCGAGGATGGAGGGTTGTAGGTCTGGGCCTCGGCCTCTAGCCACTGCTCTATGGAGGCCTTGACCAGCGGATTCGTGCTGTACAAGTTCTTGTTGCCCTTGTCTGCGTGCTTCTCGCATATGTAGCGACAGATCGCTCTGGACTCTACAAGCGAAATGACGCCATGGAATTAAGTAGTTGTCATCGTACAAACTCAACACTGGTAATGCCATTCAAACAAGTGAACTGATGCAAACAGAGGCGTTTGTGATGACAAAACAGGAAAAATCTTCCTGATTAAAGATGCGAATTCGGCATTCAGGTATCATATTGCAGTACAAGTAATGGTAATCTCACACTCCAACCAGAAAAGATACGCTTTCGCTGCTGTAAATTGGCTAAAATCAATCAACAAATTAGCGGTACCAATCAGATGACATGAGAACTTAATTTTTAGGAGATACAGCAAATGAGGATGTGGGCGTTCGTACCGAAAATGGTGATGCTCTCATCTTGGAAAGCAGGGACTTGGCCGAAGGGCTGTTCACAGCATACACGAGGGGATGTTAAAAAGAATTCCCCGGAAAAATGAAAAGAACCAAATTAATCGAACACAGAGAAGATAAAATCAAGCTCGGGGTAAGAGTCTAAAAGATAACCTGGATCTTGAGATATTCAGGCTTCTTGTGCTCCCCACTGGCCATGTTAACAGGGACGAGCTGGAACTCCACATCTTTCTCGTGCAGACAAGCAAGTACCCTTGACACCGCCGTCGACAACGGTGGTCCGTACACCTTCACCGGGGCTGCCATTTGTGTGCGTGTGTTGGTGTGTGAGAGGGAGATTGTTCTTTCTGCTCTCGTTTCCTTGTTCCAGTTCGGCCACACAAATAGACTTGACTCGCCTACTTTATCCTTTACTTGAAGACGGTGGTTCAGTTGGGCCCACCAGCATACAATAGTAGCCTAGGGCGGCACTAAAGGAGGAATTGGACGAGAAGCTAACAAGCATCTACTCCTGTAATATAAGTACTGCACATTAATCAAACACCAGAAGAAAGTTGTCCTCTTTAATTTTCGCAAACTGGCACAAGACTTTCCATGTTTCTCGGGTCTCATCAGCTACGGGCCACAGCCAATTAAGTAGGAAGCAGATAAGTCGAGTAAAGAAATCCAGAGTTAAACGAAGCCGCCGAGTCTAATAAAAAGATCATCCAGCTAATTTTTTATTAATTCGGCGTTTATCATTTCTTGGAGAAGCTACATTCATAGCGGAATTATACAAATGTCTTTTGCACGCAGGGGTCATGGTTAAAACATTGTTCTGTCACCATCGGAGTATGAGATCCTTGAGCCTAGGACTCTGTGGGGAAATTAGCTGGGGCTTGCCCATACTGGAGTACGATTATTTACCACCTGCTGTCCAATTTGAAGGAAGCCTAGTTGAATTTGGATCGGGTATGCTTTGGATGTTCACATCAAGAGGCCGCAACCGGTACTCGATGTCGAGCTCTTTGAAGATTTTGATCATCTCTTCGACCAAAAGAGCTCTCCTGACAAACCTTTCGCCCATGTCCTGATGATTCATTCGGTGTGTGAGCCAAACTGACATCAGCACTCTGTTCAAGTCTTCAATCTCCCTTGTCACCACCATTGGCGCTGGCTGCCAGTGCTCACTCCTGTTCTCAATATACCTGCAACAACAAGCAGCAAATCATTTGGACTAGAACATCTATTTACATAGGCAATCATGATCACCATTAACGGAAGGCATTTTCTCCTCAGTCGGACATTCCATAATCAACAAACATAAGAAGAAACATATGGAAGCGATGAACCCTAGAAACAAAAGGATATGTCTCCTTCTTACCTGACTATTCGTTCCTTCATGATAGCAACTTTCTCGGCCGGAGTCGAGATATGGATAGAGAAATCGACTCCATCACCCATATCTGGACTCCTGTAGTAATTACTTATGGCCTTGGTAGCCAATACACTGTTTGGGTATACAATTTTTTGGTTGTCATACCTCAGGAAGACTGTAGTCAGTAAATTTATCTCTTCCACCACCATCTGCGAGCAAATCAAAGAGATAAAGACTGCCCTCTAATGGAAAGAGAGGCTCAAGAGAGAGTTTACATAGAAAAGGGTCTTTTACCTGTACTCCTTCCACCTCGCAGCGATCACCCACATCAAAAGGATGTATTACGAATAGGTAGATGATATCCTCGAAAATGGTCTTGCAGGTATTCCCAAAGATAAATGCCATGACAACAAGCTGCGAGCTTATGACAATAAGGAAGTGGGTGGCGTCAACTTGTAGTATAGTGAGGCAAATAATCACGATGATAAAAGCTATGACAACATTCAACATCTTATGAAGTTTGTCCACTGCTGTGTTAGTGTCGTTTAGAGACAAAGCAAGGGCCCTCCTCTCTCTAAATGCATTCACCTGCAAAAGGCATCCAACAAGTTTCAAATGACAAAAAACCCATGACATATATCACACCAACCGACAATTGCTTCCATCAATTTTTGCATATATAACACCCCACTTAGTGAAAAAGGAAAACAAAAAAAAAAAAAATGCAAGCCTGGATCTAGTAAAATTTTACTGGTTGGATTATCCTTTTACTGAATCAGAAGGGTTTCAAGTCATTCTCATGGCTAGAAAGAGAAACCATATACGTAATATTTGGCAGAAAGAAGAGAAAGAGAAACCTTATTTAACTAGAAACAGTCAAAATATATAAGTGGAGGAAAAAAGTTGTTACCACCCAATTTTTAAGTGACTGGCAGCTGATTCCCTCGCGTTCAGATGCTGCTCCGAAGAGATGCATTGCCTTGTCTGCTTCATCTTTACTCATGAAGCGCATCACATCCTCCAAATAAATGCACCTACCAGAAGATGCATAAGAATTATCAACACCTACAATTTAATAATTAGCAACTAAGGCAAACCTAATATATTGGAACAAGAAAATTTGCCCCATGGCAGAATTGTGGCACGGGTATGCTATTTCTCAGAGGCATAACAGGATGACCTCATCTTACCGTCTCTTTGCAAATGTTAGCTCGTTCACTCTGCAAAGCCTGACTTTATTCTTGTAAGATACTAAGATATGTAAGCAGATCAAGAAATTAATAAGTAGAAAACCCTTTTGATCCCCTTGTAATATATCTCGAAGCATAACAAGCAGTGCAATCCCTCATATAGTACTTTGACCCGGACTATTTCTTAAAGGCCCCCAATTAATTATTTGAGCATCAGCTGATGCATTGACTTTGTCTATTGGAATCAATAAGCAGCAGAGACAGTTCATTCCTTCCCGTGCCTCATCTGCACAGGTCACCCAAGTTCATGGAAAATTTTGGAGCAGCCATGACACGCTACCTCGGAAAAATCCCAGTAACTAATAAGTGTACAAGTTCCCAAATATTTGTTTAGAATTTGGTGATGTTAACGGTTTGATACACGAAAGAAGCAACTTACTTCGAACCGCGCTTAGCAACGTTCCGGAATATCCTTTTGGCTGCCTTCTCCGCCTCGCGTTCGCTTCTTATCTCCAATGTGGCCTCATCCTTCACATCAGAAGAGAGAATGTGCTCATCCAGCGTAGATAAGTTGCCATTCCTTACGATATTCATCAACATCTTCATGTTCCAAGCCGATACATTCTTTTGATTCAGCCTGTGCAGTTGCTCAATTGGGATCTTCATGTCCTTCTCATGTGAGGCCTCTCCTGAAATTCGAGGGCTCTTCCTCACGACAGGGCTCTTTCCGTTCCCCGCCGACATGTCACTCCTCGGAAGAAGGGCTTCCCTGAGATTGCTAGGAATGTTGGCCCCCGCATCCTGAATCTCTTGGAACTCAGCGATTGTTCTCTCCTCCTCTTCGTCGTCGAACTCCTCAAACGGCGGTAGGCTCGAGAGCGTCACGATCAAGTACTGAGCGAAGAGGGAATTCTGAATCCTCTCGAAGAATGCGCTCACGTGAAATGACGAGGCGAGGACCTTAACGAGCAGAGTCTTGAGGAGCCAGACTACAGCGCCTATCAAAATGCACACGAGTATCTTCGTCACTCTAGGTAATATCCTGCTCTTGGTCTCCTTCTCAACCTTATCATTAAACACACAATTCCACACGAGCAGGACGAGACCGAACCAGATACAATTTCGGGCAGATTTCTTCAATCCGTAGACAAAGTACAAAACTCTCTTCCTCAGTATGAAATTCCGCTCAATCAAGAACACGGCCAATGTGATCAACCAATCGGACACTAAATTTCCACAGATAATCGCGAAAACCATGATCTCCCACTTCCACAGAGGAAGATCCCACACTTTTTGCCTCTTCAGTGCATTTATCCAAAGACTACAAGCTAGGGCTGCGATGATCAAGACGAGACTCACGAATTGAAGCACCGTCCACAAGCCGAGCTTCGAGCCTTTGTACTCCTCCGGAATGTCCTCGGAATCGTCCTCTTCTGCTCCGCGATCGTCGCCGCCTTTTGCCGAGAACGGCCCCGAATCCGCCGCGATCCTCGACCGCTGCTGCCATTGGTCCTCGGGAGGATCCAGCAGCCTCGATTTCGGCCTGTTCACGAGCAGCCGCGAGTTCCGACGAGGCGAGGCGTTGGAGCCAGGTGGCGGCAGCGCCTCCTCCGCTCGCGAACTCGACGAAGTCCTCGGCTCCTCGTGGATGGGCGACTCTTTGAACTGCTCTCGGACTGCTCCGGCCGAGCTCCGTCGGAACGAGGCCGCGGATTCCTCCGGCGAGCGCCCGGCGCCGCTCACCGCATTCTCCACCCCGACGCCGCCGGAGCCGATCGGTCCGAGCTCCGCATTTCCGCGGGAGGCGACGTTTTCGACGCCGACCACCACGACTTCGATCTCCTGGACAACTCGTCGGGCGGCGTCGTCGACGGGCGTCGCCATGCTCGACGGAAGCAGCTCGAGGCTCGAGTCGAAGGAGGAGTAGGAGGAGGATGAGGAAGGATCAAGAAACGTCGACGAGGTGAAGGCGAAGGTTTACGCGTGGGTTTTGGAGAGAGAGAGAGAGAGAGTAAAGTGCATGGGAGAGAAAAAGGCATGCATAGGACGGTGGGAGAGAGAAGAGAAAGGTGACGCTTCTTCAAGAGAGTTCTCCTTTGTTCCTGCGAGGAACAGGACAAGAACGTGCGCGTTGCTCAACGACAGCTCGGCAGCACTACTACTACTTACCGGTAGAGACGGTGAGTACAGAGACTCGACGTTGAGTTTGGCACGACCGCGATCCGATCCGTCCGATGAAGGCCGAGAGTCGGAAAGGTCGGACGACGTTTACGTGGCCGACGAGTCGACTTATGATTCGCTCATTAAAAAATAAAAATAAAAACAAGCTGCGTCATCCTTCACCGCCATGACTTGACTTGACCCAATCATCAAATGGAGACAAAGTAGTATAATAACTAATAGATTTGACGTCGGATTGTTCGCTGCAAATGCTTAAATGACCAGGTGAAAAGATACGACATGAATGTGCAGAGCACTTGAACTTCATTAACAAATTCGATCCGTGGTAGTTCAACCCTCCTTTCACGTGTAACTCAAAGTAGCATTAACATGGGAATATGACAAATGGGTTGACACATACACTAAATAAATTTGAACCCAACTTGACTCCAATAGAAATAATGACACGAATAGTCCTTGAGTTTTTACTCAATGTGTTATGTCGTTTTTGAACTTTTAATATGCTTAATGTGATCTCTAAACTTTATTTCAGCATGTAATGTCATCCTTACATTTTTAATTTATTCAACATATTCTCTACCGGCTCTAATAGTTTCTCTCTACCCCCGGGTAGCTATGGCCTCCGCCTCATCTACAAACCTTAACCCTTCCCTCACCAAAACCTTAAACCCCCCACCATAAGCTGTTTTCATACACATCGTAACCTTCCCTCACCATAACCAGCCAATTTTCCCAATCCCAAAAAATTTTACGAAACCCTAATGGCAGAAACCCATGACCCAAAGTCCCAGCCATGAAGGTCGCTCCTCCATCTAACGAGATAAATCCTATCTCCTCAACAAAGAAAATGCTATGCGGATCCTGGTAAAATCAGCTGCCCTTAAAGGTATGAAAGAGCTCCCTTCATCCGAAAGACGCACCGTAGAGGTTTATCCGTGTCTGAATGTTATAAGCCAGCATCTTGCTTTCGGGATTCTTCCAAGGAGTTGTCCAAGATAGTCTGCTTCTAAGGTTCATTTCTTCAATTAGTTCCCTTTGAGACCTGTGGTATTGTAAGTTAGCAATGGATGGTCAGAATCTAAAAGATAGAAGATTAGCGGCTCTATGTAAAAGTCTAGGTAATTTATGGTCTGAAGATGATGTAGTACATGTAAAAGAAAGCATTTCCGAAGAAAAATTAACATAATGCAGGTAAACAATGTTTGAAAAGCTTTACTCTAGACCAAACGTGAATTTTCAAGCGTTCCTAAATACAATGAAAAGGACATGGAAGACTCCAAATGTTACTTGCACCCTGTTAGAACCGGGTTTCTTCTCCTTTTCTTTCAAATCAGAAGCTGAAAAACAAAAAGTGCTAGATTCTGGGCTGTGGTCTTTCTCTAGCAATCTCTTAGTGTTACAACAATGCAACCCAGACATTCCAGAAATTTGTTATGAGTTTACTCATTGCCCCTTTTGGGTGCACCTTTATGACCTATCATTTGGAAGAGTGTCGTACGAAATAGTGAAAGAGATAGCCTCTAAACTAGGGGAGGTTGTAGATGTGAAATTGGAAGCAAAGGGGAGCTGTAATTATAAAATTGGCAAAGCTAAAGTCAATCTGAATCTGGCTAATCCTCTGAAGATAGGCATAATCATCAACTTGGGAAGCCAAAAACTCTGGATAGAATTTAAATATGAGAGACTTCCGCATTATTGTTATTCTTGTGGTGAAATTGGGCATTATGACATTGCCTGCAAAGAAATACCATATGAACATTCGGAATTGGAGGAAAATTTGCCAAGCAATTTTGGGCAATGGCTATGAGCAGAAGTGCGAGAACTCAGTCCGCATGGAAAAATCTTCTATGGCAAACAAGCTAAAACTCAAGAAGAACAAGATATGGTGCCGGAAACTATTGTTCCTATTGAAACTGAAGAGATTAAGAAGATGAAGGAGGCAATTGAGAAGCCTATTCTGCCATTATGCGAACAACAGCTTACAGATAATATTGCTCAACAAGAGGGTGATAACTGTTCCTCTCCTTTAGCACTTATGATAATCAAAGACAAAGGGACACTAAAGAGAGGAAGCAGTTGCTTAGACGATGAGTCTACTATGGTGCTATGTAAAGAACAGTTGAGGGAATTAGAAACTGAGATGCTAGAAATCCCAGAAGCTGAACACAATCTGATTAGGTATAAAGCTAAAGGCACCAAACTTCCTACATCTAAAAGAGGGAAGAGATTTTGCCCGTATGGTGCGCAATCTTCAAAGTCGCTATCAATTGAAACATCATAATTGGTGGATAACCCTATAACATTGGAGGAGAAGGAAATTCAGTGGGTTTTGGTGGCTAGCCCTAATAAACTACCGGCTAACTCATGAAGTTTTTGAGTTGGAATTGTCAGGGATTGGGCTCACCCTGGACAATTCAAGCTTTGAGAGTCTTAGTGACTCAAGAAAGACCCAGCATAATCTTTTTAATGGAAACAAAAAATCAAGAGCAAATGGTGCTAAAGTTGAGAATACGGCTTAAATTTCATAACAGCTTTCTGGTGAATCCAAAAGGAATTGCGGGGGGGCTTGGCTATCTTCTGGAACGACCGGGTAAAAATATTAGTTGAATCGCATTCAGATAACTTAATAAATGTGCATTGCCAACTTCAAGAAAATAGACAGATTATGAGAATTACTTTCCTGCATACCCCAAATGATTTCAAAGAAAAAGTCCTATTATGGGAGGATAACTTCCTACCTTGGTTATGCGTGGGTGACTTTAATGAAATCTTATATCATTGGGAGAAAGTGGGGAAAAGGATGGCAAAACATTTTCGATTTACAGCTTTTAGAGATTTCCTTCATGCTTGCTCTCTGATGGATTTAGAATGCAAGGGATGTGCATTTACCTGGACCAATCAACGAGGAGGAGACGAATTTGTAAAAAAGAGGCTATGTTCTATGGAGTGAAGGGTTGCTTATCCAATTGCTGAAGTTATAGCCTTACCAGCTATTGGCTTTGACCACGGTCCACTCATTCTGTCAATTTCACTAAAGGATGAACGTAGAAGGAAGGAATTCATTCCACTCATTATGTCAATTTCACCAAAGAATGAACGTAGGAGGAAGGAATTCATATATGAAGCTTTTTGGATAGAAGATGAGGAATGCGGGCGCATTGTGAAGAGAGTATGGTTTAATTTGGAACCCCTAGGAAGGAGTATTGCAGGGAAACTAAACCTAGTGGCTAAATAGCTTTCTGAATGGAGTAAAAAAAGATTCCCCAATGCACGAAAAAAAATATTTTGGCTAAAAAATGAACTTCAAACTCTGATGAATAGTCCTGAAATACATTATAATAGTCAGAGAATTCAGCAAATCAATCAAGAGATTGAACTCCTGTGGCAACAAGAGGAGATGTTTTGGGGAATGAGATCTAGAATCAATTGGTTGAAATGGAGGGATATAAACACAAAGTTCTGTCATGCAACAACCATACAAAGGAGAACTAGAAACCACATTTCTATGCTAAAGAATGCAAAAGGGGAATGGGTAAGAAACGAGGAGAATCTCAAGGAAATGACAGGAAATTTCTTTAACAACCTGTACACGTTAGTGGGCCCTAGAAACTTCCTGCCCATCCTAAGTCAAATCCCAAGCTTGGTTAATGCACTTATGAATCAAAAGCTAACTAAACTTGTTACTTTGGAGGAAATTACTGATATCACTCATCAATTAGGAGCTGCTAAAGCTCTAGGGCTATATGGATTGAACGGATTATTTTTCCAAAATCATTGGTAATAAATTAAGCAGGACATCTTTAGGGAGGTGCATAAATTCTTTGATACCGGGCAATTAAACCCAGATTTAAACAGAACCCTCATCCCCAAAAACCCAAACCCCGAAAAAGTTAGAACGATTTAGACCAATTTTGTTTATAAAATTATCTCCAAAATCCTTACAAACAAGCTGAAACCTTTACTACCAAACCTAGTTGCAGCAGAACAAAGTGCTTTTGTGGGGGGTAGGCAGATTCAAGATAATATTCTGATTGTACAGGAGGTTCTTCATAGATTAAGAACACGTGAGAGGAAAAGGAAATTCCAAGCCATCTTAATGCTTGATATGCAGAAGGCCTATGATCGAATAGAATGAGACTTTCTCCAAGATTGTCTAATTAAGATGGGTTTCTGTGAAAAGTGGGTGCAGTGGGTCATGCAGAGTGTTTCTACGGTTTCATTTAGCATTAAGTTTAACAGGGAATCTATGTCATACTTTAAGCCAACTCAAGGTATACGCCAAGGAGATCCACTATTCCCCTATCTCTTTATTTTAGTGGCCAATGTCCTATCTCATATGATGAAAGATGCCATAACAGTAGGTACGCTTCGTGGAATTAAATTGAATAGAAATTGTCCCACCATTTCATATCTATTATTCGTGGATGATTCTATCTTTTTCCTAGATGGTACAATAGTGGAGTGTCAAAATTTGGCGACTATTCTACACCAGTACTGTTTGCATCAGGCCAGGCTATAAACCTAAACAAATCAGGAATATATTTCAGCAAATGTTGCCCGGAAAGATTAAGGAGGAATATGGTGTCGAAGTTGAGAGTCCTAGAAATTGATAAAACAAGGAAATATCTAGAAATCCCGTCGGATTGGGGTGACTCAAAGAAAGAATTGTTTGCCTTGATACTTGCAAGGGTCAACATGAAATTGGAGAGTTGGAAGGAAAACTTGCTGTCAAAAGCAGGGAAATAAATACTTCTTAAATCAGTGGTGCGGGCAATTCCTCAATATGCGATGTCCGTGTTTAAAATCCTAGTCTCCATTTGTAAAGCCATCGAAAAGAAAATAACTAATTTCTGATGGAGGAATAACAACAAAACAACCGGCCTACATTGGAGAAGATGGGAAGTTTTGAAGCTTAGGAAGGATGAAGGGGGTCTCGGCTTGAAGGACCTACTAGCGTTTAACAAAGCTATGTTAGGAAAACAAGCTTGGCGAATTTCCTAGCATTCAGATACTCTTTGGAGTGAAATTATGAAGAGGCTCTATTTTCCAAATTGTGATTTTTAGCAAGCTAGGAAAGGTTCCTGTTCGTCGTGGGGTTGGCAAATCCTTCTAATAGTTAGAGATGCTATAGCCCCTCAAATTAGGTGGGCGGTTGGGAATGGGAAAAAAAATTTCTATTAGAGAAGATAAATGGCTGAAGAATAGATCAATAGGTGGCCCGACGACAAGAAACGAGCCACTCAAGGTGGCTGATTTAATAGATATGGAAGTGACACAATGGAAAGAACCTCTATTAAGGTCCATGTTTGATGATCAATGAGTCTTGGAAATCATAGCTATCCCTATAAGCCTCTCGACCACAGAAGATAGATTGGTATGGACAAACAACCAATTTGGGAACTATATAATGAAAAGCAGATATTTCAGCAATAGAAAATTACCATTAACATTATTTATTGAAAATGAGTTTTCTTGACAAGTACTTATAATATTTTATATATTAAACAACCGAGCAAAAAACAATAGTGTTAATATTTTAATTTCATGATGTTACATATATCAAGAAAATCAAAGATTAGTAGGAACCACCCTATTTTAGCTATTTTTAATTGGAAAAATACCAACAAAAAAAAAAAAAAAACTGCACCCATTATAATCTAAACTCCTTAAACTTAATTTTGTATCACCAAAAATCCTAACTTGGTCATATGTTAAAAATATTCTCAACTTTTTTTATGTCACGAAAAATTCAAATTATTCAACTGCATCCAGGATATGTTCGGGGTATTTTATAATGGGTAGTGCGTTACAATGTACAAATTTTCAAGGTATTTATACTATAACGGACATATATGAGATTTTCTGAGGTACTAATCCTTTTTAATTTCCTTGTCTTTTTTTTTTCTTTTTTTATGTCATGGCATTTTAATTAGTGGCTGTCCTCTCCCTTGACCTCCCCCCCATGCTTCTGAAAATTCAGTTTCGAATCGAACTAACCACAAAAGCGAAACTCGGCAGCTCTTTCTGCGACAAACAAGCCATCGCCATGGAAGCTCTCGCCTCCTCCTCCTCCGCCTCCGCCGCCGCAACCATCTTCTCCACTTCGCCTTCGCCGCCTCTCTCCATCTTCTCTCCGGCCAGGCCGAACGACTCTCCCGCCAGATTCGTCCGCTTCCTCGCGCCTTCCAAGAGTAAAAAAAGCGCTCGTCACTCCTCGCTCTCATCATCCTCCCCACCTCGTTTCATTCTTCGTCTAACGAAGAGGGCTTCGTTTGTTTTCGACAGAGAACGACGGCGATCCCGGCCTCCGTTCCGACTCCGGCGAGCCGAATCTGCTCCCCGTCCTCAGCAACCGCACTCTCTCCAAGGTAATCGGCCCGCGATCGCTTGATCGGCGACGGGAGTTTCGACATTAGCTGAAATTTCAGGGTGATCGGTGTGATTGAGTGGCTTACGGTCTTCGGGTTGTGACCGAAACCAGGACGCGGCCATGGGATTGGTGTTGAGTGCCGCTTCTGTGAGAGGCTGGACCACGGATTCTGGAATGGAAGGCCCCGTGGCTCCTGCGGGCGCCGAGGGAGGATCGGGTACGGAGAGGGTGTCGACCTTCCCGTGGTCCCTCTTCACCAAATCACCTCGCCGGCGGATGCGAGTCGCCTTCACTTGCAACGTCTGCGGTCAGCGAACCACCCGCGCCATCAATCCCCACGCCTACACCGATGGCACCGTCTTTGTTCAGGTAATTTGCTGATACTGAAGTGGGATAAAAAAAGAAGAAGACTTGATTCTCCGTTGGTGATGGTGAGTTTGTTTGCGTGATAGGAGGGGCAATTTGCTATTTTTATCACGTAGCTGATTTTTCAGTATGATTGATCGTTTAGCTTAGAATAAGGAAATGGGCTCTGTCGTGTCTTTTGCAGTGTTGTGGTTGCAATATCTTTCACAAGCTGGTGGACAATCTGAACCTGTTTCACGAGATGAAGTGCTACGTGAACCCAAGCTTTAATTACAAGGAACCCAAGTGGGACGTTGGCTTCGACTACTTGAATATTACTGATGATGGTGATGAGACCAATGATGTATTTCCAATCTAGTGAAAATAGCGGTGCCAAATTGTACATTCTCCTCAGTGATTATGTGAATTGTTGTGTGTATAGTTTGGATCATCACGTTTGATGGGCTCTTTGTATTTATGGTAACATTGTATATCATCAATGAATTCTCATCGGTTGAAAATACATGTAGTTAGAAATTGAGATTGCTTTGTCCTTAAGGGTATAGATAGTACAACATTATTATTGGAATGGAGATGTTAGATTGCCAATATCACATTGTGCTTAATCTATCATATAGTGTATTTACTATAATTAGTGAATTCTGTATTCATCAGGGTCTGTATCTAATATGATTTGTGTAGCTCAAAACTCTTTACATATGAAATCAGATGACTTACAAAGACTTCTATGTGGTTTACAAGTGTTGTTTAGTCCTGCATATGTATTTCTTGATAATGAATGAAGTCCCTGTGGATGCTGCTCTTTTTGTTCTTTCTGAAATTCTAACTACTGTCTACTGAGTACTGTGACAGCATCTCTGTTTGCTATCTTTTCTATCTTTGTATCTTGCATCTCTTCCACTTGTGGATGCATTTACAACATAAAAAGATGTGACGATGCCTTTTCACCTTTCCGTGACTCTTTAATCCCTCTACTGGAATTGCACTTCCTATCGGTTGTCTAAAAGTTTACCTCAGAATTATCGGTAATCTAGAAATGTTTGGTCTCCAGCAAGACAGTCGATATTCTCAGCTGGTTTGCCATTAGTTGTACTGTTGTATTCATAAACATATAGAACAGAGGCTCCTGAGAGCTGGATGCAAATTTGGCTTCAGTTTTACCAGTCTCAAAAGAGGCATCAAGTCAGATGTTTTGCATTGTTATGAGCTGCCAAGTTCTTGATTTTGATGAATTAGAAGCAGCAAAAATTTTTCCAGTCTCATTCTATAAGCTGATCTTTAGTTGTCTTTCCATCTCATATTTTCCACTTTGAGAAGGCAGCCGTCTTCTGTGGAAATCAGTTGCATGTGCAGTTACCCCAGGCTTTGGCTACTATATTTCTGCCCTAAGATATTGACTTGTATCTATTGGTTGATGCTTGCAACCAATTGGGAGCTGACAGTATGATATAGAATTTTAGGATGCATTTGGTACCCATTCTATTTCCAGAAATAATTTCTGCTTAGAAATGATTCTTTTTTATTATGTTCCCGGAAATAATTTCCGAGCATTCAAAGACATTTGGTAATGCTATTTTAGTGGACTCTTCTTCTCCGGATATCGAAAACATCGAGCACCTGGAGAAAAAGACAAAATCTGAATCTGAAGGTTTGCATTTCGGAGACTCCCCCTTCCCTCCTTCTTCTAACAGATTGAATGAGGGTATAGATGTTGACTTGTCTAGACACGATCAAACTCTTACTCGAGCAGGCATAAGTGAGACCAGCTCAAAAGTCGGCAGAGATGGTAAAATTGATTTAGAAAGGGAGGCGCTTATGAGATTAGTTGATCATCAGAATCCTTCCAAGGCCTGTTCACCCTTGCCCCTTCCCCCTCCTTTACCAAAATCTCTGGGCTCATGGTTATCGCGAGCGTTGCCCTCCGTTGCCTCCAAGAAGCCATCTTCATGATCTTCTCTTGGTGTAAATGCTGTAAATGGGAAACATGCTTTAGAGTCAGCTACTGTTGATCCCAAGTGGGAAACAATCGTCAAATCTTCCAATGTGCACCACGGGCATCTGCAGTTCTCTGAGGTAATTCTGTAACTTCTCTCCCCATCGTCGCTATATTTTTTCACTGCGATGAATGCTCATTCTACTTCTTGTTCATCAGGAACTACTGCCGCCAATCCCATAAACCTGAAAAGAGCTGATCCAATTTTGAAGGATGTGGAAATGTGCGTTTGTGCAATGACCTGAACACAATTTTTTTTTCCCAAAGTTCTCCAATCTCTAGAAAAGGGAAAAGACTTCCGCTCCACCTCATCATCGCTGGTGTTTTGTTTTACCTGCTCTGTTGGGGGTTGAGCATATTAAGAAGAACTGTAAATAGAATTACCCTCTTCTTACAATATAACTACCAAATGCGTCCATTGTCTTTCTGTAAAGATCATTCTTTCCGTATACCAATTTGTACCATCATTCTGTTTTTTCTTGTAAAGGGGATTGAAATCACTGTTCTCTAGTTGTAATAAACGAACGATTTCGCTACTTTATGTACTTGCATATCGTCAATCAGCAAGGGAAGTTCTTCATATCAGCTGTACCTTCATGCGTCTTTGATTTAATGTCGCCCCAAAATTGAAATTCTTCTCCATCATTCCAAGGCAGGAATTTCTTGAAGGAGAGGGAATGATGAGTGCAGAGAATTCAACTCTTGTCGATTCAATGATGTTATGATGCTGCACGTGAATCTTAAAAGGGCACTTTCAAGTTCGGACGGTACCACGTTGCTTCGAGGCATCCGTTGCATGTATAACCAATGTAATAAACGACATTGGAGTATTTCACTGTGGGGTGATCCTGTTGAAGAACTGGATAAGTTATGATTCAGGTCAAGATACATCTCATAGTTCTGTTCGGAAGAATGAGCAATACAATGATCGGCATCATCATTATTGAGTATTCTAATAGTCCTTTTCCAACAAAGGAACAAATTTCTGGGCACAATAACATCGTAACATGATCATTGATAAATTCATGTAGCTGCCACTTGTTGGTCAAGCATGTTGATGGTAATTTATCAATAATGTCAGCAATCTATCAACAATAAAGGCAGTAGTAAGTTATCGAGTTCTTTAGAAATTAGTAACTTAAAGATGCGAATCTGATTACAAGTTAGTAAGTTTCTGATTAATTAAAAAATTTATGTTGAAAATAAACCTCAGGAACCTTTCCTTTTAAATGTAAGTTAGTCAATTACTATTTAAATAAGTGATACCAATGTGGTTGCTTCTAATGCTAGAGAAGTTCTATATGTGCATGGATGAGAGAGGATTATCACGTTTTTTTGTATTTATCAAACATACAAATTATCATGAAGTAAATACCAACACATGTTCGAGCAAATGCATGGATAGAGACCCACATTATATTCCCAAGCAAGCATGTATAAAGACATGCCATCAAATACCAATACAAGCTCAAGTCTACACTTACTTGAGCAGTTAATGATCACTGCAATGCATATTGTTGTGCGTAAATGTGTAAGAGTGTGTTTAATAACCTTACTTTTCCAGTCAGCAAAGAAGGCAGTCAATTCACCCACCAAAAGTATCGGCACATCACAAAAGCTAACACCAAGGCACTAGAGATACAGAAATTAAATTATTTGGTTCAATTGCAAAAGAAATAGGTTGTCCAAACAAACTTCGTATAGCCCAAACTAAGTACAATTTTAAGTTGCCTGGCCTTATGTTAACTTATTTTGAAAAAGCACACATATACCAGTTTCATCTTATAACAAGAAAGTTTGAATTAGATTCAAATATCATCACATGTGATTGTATATGGCAGTGAATCTTTTCAGCAACTATCCAAAACTAATGTGTACAAACATAGTAATAAATAAAACTCAGAATATTTTTGATGCTAATTCAACTTAGAGACAAACAAGAATCGCATAATGCCAAATTGACTGAAAATCTTGTTATTTCTTTTGACATTTAGCATGCACACATCACAAGAAAAAAACAATTTGCATCAATTTTATTGACTAATAACTGTTAATATTTAAATTTTACTATGTTTATTTAAAACTTAATAGTTTAGAAAATTAGGGCTTAGTCTAAAAAAAAAAAGGTAAAGTAAAAGGAACCACTCGTTTTCGCCGAGTACACTAACTTAAGTCTGAATGATGGATATCGGATTTATTCATGATTGCACTTTTTTAGCTATTTGTCAGGGAGATGTGTGGGAGCAAGCGATGAGAATTGATGGGATGAGTTACTGGAGTTTCACCTGACCACACGGGTCATCATTGCCTTCTAAACAAGCTCAAGACGGTTAATTTGTATGCACACGCGATGGAACCATTCGCGATCAAGTTTATCAAGTACATACCTGGGAATGCACGGGTGTTGAGATATTGTTCATCTCCACCAGAAGATGTTATCGAGGAAATCGAACTGGGAGCTTCGATCACTTGGTTGAAGAGGTGGGCTATTCCTCGGATCAGCTTTTGCAATTTTCGACGAACCTTGCGAGTTTCCAAAAAGTCTCTCCCCGTGCAGTTGCGGTCGTGGAATGAGGCATGTGATGGATTTTCACCATCTTTTTCAGAGGCGTCGTAGCTTGGAGGGTGGAGACGAATGATGAGGTGTGTTAATGCTGGTAATTTGAAGTTTATTTTTTCATGCCTGGAGTACTTGGTCATTCGGGTAGATCTGGAATGAAATGCAGCATCATAGCTTAGGATGATTCATGTTGCTGACCTCAGTTAATGGGAGAGGGCTTTGTGGTGGTTGTTTGGAGTTTTTGTTTGGCTTTTAAGAGTTGGAGTTGCAATTCTTTAATATACCACCAATAAAATTGTTGGACAGTTAAGATTTGATAGGAGCTTTGATGGGTTCATACCATGTTACGGATCCAAATGGGAATTTCCAATTTTCTTGTTGTCAGAGAACAGTTTCATGACCCGAGTGACATTGGCATTGGGACGGCTCATCCGGATATAATCAATCTGAGTTCAGTCATAGCATCCTGCTATTTAAGTTCTTATACCTCTGGTTCTGTAACTCGAGTTTTGGTTTTTAGTGCTAGTGAGGAATAAATGTCCTTTTCCAGAGTGGCTGGCGGAGAATCCCTCGATTAGGCTTGTACTGAGTTAGCTCGCATGGACATCTTGATGCTTGATTGTGCATCCTCGGTGTTTCTTCAATTGCTTATTGACTGAGAAGGAGTGGGCATGATCAATTTCACTTGGGTTAATTTTTATTTGTTTTCGTATTCCTGATTGCCGAAGCATGCATCCTAAATGTTTTCAGCTGGATCAATCTGTTTGTTTAGGTTGAATCAGTGCTACTGTCTAATCTTGTTTAGACCTCCTGGTACTTTTCCAGATATGTTTGTGGTGTTTAGAGGCTTTTCGCATTTATACATTGTCTGAACATTTTTCTTTTATTAGTATCCCTGATATTTTGGCAAACTAAACTCATTACAGATGACTCCGACCATGTTTTTCATCACCGAAAAAATATCTAATAATCTTGCCCTCACTCGCTTGAAAACACATTATAAAGATTGAGCTAGGGCAATGGGCTTTAAACCATTCATTCATCAATCGTTTTGCCATTTTTGACTAATCTTGCTTCAATCAAACTTCATCAATGGTTGGAAGATGGTAAGGTATTTCATATGTTTTCACATTCGACTCTAATTTTTAGGATCTTCAGTCTTCCGCAAATTCTCTAACATCCTTGTCATCTTGCGCACGCACCATCAATGCGCTTGTATGTTTTGAGTGCAGCAACGTTGATGAATTATGGTTTCAGATGCAAAGAAGATTGGGCTTGAACTTAAGCACATGACCTACATGCAATCCTCTTATGGCATTTCCTTGAGCTCTTAGGCTACCTTTGATAATTCGAATTTGAGTCCGTATAGATAATCCAATATCTTATCTAATATTTGGCAACATCCTCCAAACGGATAAATTTGGATATACCTAAATAAAATGCTGGATAAGAAATTCAGGTTAAGTAAAGGGATAATTATGGATTGAATATTTAAAAAAATAACTTAATAATTTTCTTCAAACAATGGAGTAATAAAGTGATGCTTTCGACTTCGCTAACCACTGTGCAAAGACCACCTCCACAGCAGCTGATCATAGTCACTTCCAATCAATGTGCAATCGCCATCACCTCTAACCACTATGACAACGTGAAAAGGAGAAGTTATACATCATCACCGTTGAAGAACTCGAATCCTTTCACGAGTGTACAAGGTCATCATCCACAATAGAGCGTATCCGCCTTTTGTTACTCAGGTGTCCCAATGCCGTCCGCCTCCTCTCCGCCCCTTACTACCACCAAATCATCGGCTTCCGCGTCACGTGGCACTTGAGCTTCATGTACAGCATCCACCATCCTGTCGCCACCCCTACATTTGACAATTGTTGCCTCGTCCACCAGATTGTCGAGGGAGCTATCTTCCCAGGTTGATTCAAAATGCCTTCGGCAACCCAATGCTCGTCTTTGCCGATGTCCAAATCGCCTCTACTATAGTGAATCAGCGAGGACTACAGTCTGGAGGAGGATGGCGGTGGATCTGGTGACGCTGGCGATGAAGGAGATGAACCGTAGGGAATTGAAGAGAGCGGGTTTGAGATGCCGGTGAGGAAGCTCGAGCAATGAGATCTAGATACTGCAGGAGATTATGTTGCACAAATGAGATTTTCAAAGATTTTCAATTCTATCTTAAATTACATCAAACATGCGATGAAATACAATCCTATCTTATTCTATTCTGTTTCAATCCAAATTCATAAGGTGGGAAAAATTATTTGATTCTAAACGAGTAACATAAGGATTTTTATCATATGCTCCTTCCTCTTTGGCTCTTGCTCGTCTTGTGCTATACAATCCTAAGCCGTGAGATGATGCTCCTAATTCCAGGATTCTAGATTCTGTCCAAATCCAAAGAAGATGCGGCATTGTTTGTCCCCATCCAACGTTTGAAAAGAGACGAACCCAGAATTCAATATGTGCTCATCGTGAGGCGCTGCGTTACCTTCCCGTTAAAAATATCCGGTACCAATGAATGGACCACGATTATTCTCGAGCCATGCTAATCCTCGAGGTTCCTTCAATGTTAGGAACCACGGAACATTGATAATTATGAAATTTGAACCAATTAACTAATCTTCCAGCAATGTTAGGAACCACAGAACATTAAGAATTATGAAATTCGAACCACGTAATATCATATTATCACGATCCTATCTAATCTATGATGAACATATGAGACTATCCTAAACATTATGTGCTCCTAAATCATTGAAATTAGTGCATCGAGGTGGTCCAATCGCATTTTGAGACAGTCCTGCACGAAAAGGAGTCTTCCATATTCGACCCTCTAATAACCCTATCAGTCAAGGTTTCCATGTATCAACTTGGTCAGATAACAATTTCAACTCCAACCCAAGATTTGTGTCCCTTCCCCTTGCACGGCATACTTCTCATTATCCATCCCACGCCACGTCAGAAGGAATCATGAAATTCAGCCAATGAGAGAGATTCTTTCAGATAACGGTCATCTGCACCTCACAATCTCTGTCCCATCCAGTTCCATCATCTTCAGAAATTCATGGTCACCAGCTCTAGACCACACGATCACAATCTCTCACTCTCAACTCACATTATAATCCTCCTCTCCTCCACCCTCCCCCCCTTGCTTTCCTCATCCTCAGCGCCTCGAGAAAACAATCACACGAGCACCAACTCAATCATTCTAAGCTGAAGTAATGGCCGCCGTCACCTCCGCCGCCGTCGCCATCCCCTCCTTCACCGGCCTCAAGGCCGCCGTTCCCGCCAAGCCTGCTGCCTCTGCTAGGGTCCCCGCAGCCCCCCTGGCCCCTAGGATGGCCGTGAGGGCCTCCCTGAAGGATGCTGTCGGCGCCGCCGCCATCGCCACCGCCGCGAGCGCCCTCCTGGCTGGCAACGCCATGGCGATCGAGGTCCTCCTGGGGGCTGACGGGGGAGAGCTCGTGTTCTCGCCGAAGGACTTCACGGTGAGCTCCGGTGAGAAGATCGTGTTCAAGAACTACGCCGGGTTCCCGCACAACGTGGTGTTCGACGAGGACGAGATCCCGAGCGGCGTGGACGCGACGAAGATCTCGATGCCGGAGGAGGAACTGTTGAACGGCCCCGGCGAGACCTATGCCGTGACCTTGACCGAGAAAGGCACGTACAGCTTCTACTGCTCGCCCCACCAAGGAGCCGGCATGATAGGCAAGGTTACCGTCAACTGAGTTTGATGATATTGTAAGAGACGTGATGATTCTCGTATTCTTCTCGTTTCTTTTTTTCCTTCTCTCGTGGAGGTTGAGGAATATATGTATTGTTAATTTGGAGAATGAGAGAATGTACGGGGATCATGAAAACCAGGAAAACGCCTTACGTATTGCATTTTGCTCGCCTTGAATTATGGAGTTACTTACTATAAATTAGACAAAATATCGCCTCAATCGCCATTTAATTTTAAGAAATTGGAACTCGGCCAGTAACTGTAATCGTGATGCGGCTCGAACCCTATGAGGCTGAAGTAATGTGGTTCGGGCTCGACCAATTAGTTCCTACGTTCGTACATTTTCCGAGATACTTGGCGTGAACTATAGTAATGATTTACAGGTGAAATCATCTTCCTTCAAACACACGTCACCTGTCTTTCTAACCTTGAGTTTAGTCTCTCATTGATGCTCTCGATCATAATTTATGCCTGAATTTCATCACTTATAAGGAAAACACATGAATATATACATTTATGTTTGCGTGTAATTACCATAGATATAGCATTGAGCATTAACCCTGTCTCATCTTCGCTTCCATGGTGAGCGAAATGACTGCCAGTTAACCCGGGGGCATCATCCGCGTAGAATACTGCTGTATTCGGAGGGGAAATCCAGGAGTTATGTGCTCCTTTAGCAGCTACACAGCCAAAAATGAACACTGAAAATCTGTTTGAAAATTGGTATTATTATTGATAATTTATCCTCCCAAGTACTTTCAGATACAAATGATTGTTATGGAGAAATAATAGACGATACAACAGAAAACCGTCTCCTCCCCCTCTTCAATTACAATGACAACAACAGTTCGAAAACAATGGCTATGACCAGCTCTTCACCCGATAGAACTCCCTCCTCTTCACACTGATTAAGTTTACAGCACTAGAAAAATTTATTAGGAAGCTCCAGTAAGTTTGAAAGAAGAAAAATTCTTTGTATGACTCCCCCACTTCCTCTTCTTCTTCTACCCACACACCCTTTATCCATCCGCTCCAGAACTGAATCATCTCACGTTTATCTTCCATGTTGAGAAGGCGAGGCATGAAAATACAACGATGACATAATGTACATGCCAGAAGAAGCTATGTTGTTAAAGCATCAGGAAGGTTAGTGCGAGTGCCAAGCACCCTACCACCTACATCTGGGAAACACTCTTGTCCGGGCAAGGCACTAACTTTACCATTTGTATCCACCTCTATAGGGTATTTCAGAAGATGCCCTTGCAATGGCGTGAATTCTTCTATGGTGAATTTCTTCCAGTTTTCTTCAGCAATCTCGTTCACACTCCTCACACACGACAAGTCTTCTGGCTCCTCAAAGCGATCGTCTACCATGTCCAGGTGCTCAGCCCATAGTGACATTCGGTACCCATATATCTGTAATATCATTTAGAAGAAATGAAACATATGAACAATTTCTGGAGAAATCACTTCCAAAGGGCAGTGCACTTAATGTCAACATTAATATTGAGAATTATCATACCCGAAAAGTGAAAGAAGGAAAAAAAGCAAAAGAAAAAGAATAGACTGCTTGTATGGTTAAGGGGTCATTATCAATATGATTTATCTCCACTTAGATCAAAATGTAATGTTAGGAAAGGCAGACATATAAATAAAAAACCATTATTGCCGAATGGAAAAACTGAGATTACACACCTGGCCATGTGGATGTTTCTTCTCTTTTTTGCCCAAGAAATGTTTCTTTTTCTCGCCCCATGTGTAATGGGGCTGATATGCACCCATGGCAATCTCTGTATCCCTTGAACCAGCCATTGATCGTTGATTGATATTTGCTGATCCAAGTATCACATACTCATCATCCACAATCATTCCTTTGGCATGTACATAGATCATGAACCTTTGAAACTTCTGAGATGCTGAAACCTGAGACAACAATATGGAAATAATGCTCATGGTCATTGACTTTTTTGCTTATTTAAGTGAAAATTGGAAAGTGGTTCATGGTAACTTAATCACAGAAGAAGAAGAAGAGCCATCCCAGTCTGCATTCCACATTTCACAATTCAATTTGTGTCTTCCAGTCAAAGTTAGGTTCATATGTGGAAACTATTTGTCTTCAAGGAAAAGGAACTACAGAACTACATGGACTCCTTAACCAAACAGAGGTAGACATTTCTGCAGTAACTACCTTAACACCATCACTGGGCGGTTGATTAGCAGGCTCTGACAATTCTTTGGGAAGCTCCTCACGGTTACCAGGACAGTAAAAATTCAGGTAGTCACAAGGATGTGCATTCTCCAGACCCTTGGACTTCAACTCCTTTGATATAATCTCATACATCAATTGCATCGTTTGTCTCTGCAAATACGGTGAATAAGTTAAATGTAAGAGGTGGAATAAAATTCTGAACTTTTTGGTAGTTCTTCCCCATAGCCTAGATAATTTTTTTGCAGCTTCATTCCAAAGGTGAAAGGACAAGACCAAGTGTAATGCAAAACAGACTCTCTCTCTCGCGTGCGTGCGCACCTCACACGCGCACATGCGCACCCCTACACCCACACCCACATGCACAAAAAAGACTAGCTCGCGCACACGTGCTCCCCTACTCCCACACCCACGCACAAAAACAAAAAAGAAACATAAAGAAGGAAAAACATAAAGTATGCTCTCTTGCTCCCCTACTCCCACACCCACGTACAAAAACAAAAAAGAAACATAAAGAAGGAAAAACATAAAGTATGCTCCCCCCAAGTAAAATATATCGGTGCAGCACTTCTCCTTACAAGTGCTGACTGGAGGGATCAAATTACCTGCCAGTAGAGAATTTCTTGCACTGAGGCAGAGGAAGGGACCCCTTCTGGCCACATCGGGATTACAACATAAACTGCAAATCTCTCATTTGCTCTAATTTTGCTGGCAATCTTTAGGGCCAGTTCCATTGGGATCAAATTATCAGCACCTAATCATATTAAAAAGAGGGGAAGGAGGCAGAGCTTGATGAGTAAGAAATGCTGCAGACTACATAAGAGAACAAATTTTCAGATAGGTATGTCCCTCAAGTACCAAAAGAATCATGCCACAGGCAGCAAAAAATTGCAACGTAAGCATAATATATATGCCCATAGCCAGCAGTACATACCTAAGAAAGTGCTAGATAGACAATAAGAAAAATGTCCCAATAATTAGGGAACATGATGTGAGCAATAAATACTGATTCCCCAAAAAACATCCCATGATGTCCCAAATTGTATGCATTTAACACAATAAAAAAGAAAAAAAGAAAAAAAGAAAAAAAGAAAAAAAGAATGCAGAAGGTTCCAAAACCTGCACTTCTGTAGATGGCCATGCATATGACGATCCAAGAAAATACTGGTTCTCAATATAAATGAAGTGTTGAGCTGATCTGATTGCCTGGATGTACGCAGTCTGAATGCTCTTATCTATCACCAAATTTTTTGCACAGACAAGGTTCTGCAGAAGAAATGAGTACCATGATGGACCGCTATGACAATATGCAAAGTGAGGTATTGGATAAGATGTCAGCTGGTGTTACTAATTTATCTAAATCTTACCAGAGACTCAGCATCGTATACATCTTTTGGAAAACCTTTCAGTGAGCCAGAATCTATAGACCTAAATATCTGTCAAGGGGAAAAAACAACAGTACTAAATAAATGCACCAGAAAATTTTTCATATTACAAATGAATTCAATGATGCATATTACCTGCACATGCCAACTCTCGTGATCATTCTCCTTAGAAACCCAAAGAGATGGATCGTCAACTGGAGTCGATGCTGAAGGGCTTAGTATCCATGAGATGCGTTCTATCTTTATCAATGCATCATCATGCCAACGAGATATCCTTTTAAACCGTTGACCAAACTCTGACCATCTTGTTGCCCTTCTCCAGCGCTGCTCAAAGTTCTTTAGCACATCATAAGCAGCAGGGCCTTCAATCTTGCAATGCAAATCATGCCATGGCTGTCTTGGACCCTTAGTACCAACCTATACAAAAGGAAAAAAAATAAAATTTGAAGTTAAAGTTCTGCTTAGTTTAAAATCAGGTCACAACTTTCAAATGATTCAATCCGTCAAGCCTTGACAGTGTTTTCATTTAAAGTCCCCATTCTATGAGAGAGAGTCTGCCTTTGATGTGTTTTATCCTCACAAACAGAAAGCATAAAGCAGTAATATATTTTTCGGTTAAGCATACATTTATTTTTTAAATATATCAAAGAATATTTTTTGTTTTCTTGACTAATAAAAAATCTCTCTAGAGAATCATTGTGTGAAGGAGATCTCTCATCCAAACAAAATGGGACTATTTAGCATAATAAAGAAGAGGAGTTCGAAATACCAGCACTCACTGGAAAAGTTGGATTGTGGTAATCATTTTCAAAGACTGTGCCAAGGTCCCGAAATAGTCGATGTTCGGGTGTATCATAGCGCCCATCACAAAGGTCTAAGCCACCAAGAAAAGCAGTAATTTTTCGGTTGTTTCCGTGAGCTTGTGTATCCACAATTATACATTTTTGGTGATGAGTGAATAAGGTTCCGACAACCTGATTGTACAAGGAGCAGAAAAGTATTATAAATTGGCATGAATGCAGATACAAATCAAAGTATTGCTTCTAACTAAAATGTTCAGCAGGGAAAGGACAACCCATCAGCCTAATCAATCTGTAATGACTAATTATACTGTCAAACTTAATAGCCGAGATCCTATTCAAAGATGGAAGCCCAATAAATACAAATCAATGATAGAGATACCAAATTCCATATACAAAGGTGGTTTAGAAGTGATGTGGAACACTATGATGGAACTGGCACTTCACATTGTAAACCAACTTTGTATTCTAATGTTATAACTTAGCATCATTAGCATTATTTAAATAGAAATTGCGGGCAGTCCCATAGTCATCCAACCATTCAAGCAGAGTGATGAGAATAGAAGTTATGCCAGTGTGATCAGATAAATAGTTGATAATTGGAAGGGGAGCAACTGTACTTGTGATTGTTAGAATGAAAATAACACTTTCATTGCACCTATATCATTTCAGCATCGCCAATTTTACAGCCATTTATATTGAAAAGTATGCCGTGTTTCAAAAAACTGCTGAAAGGGACTTCTGACTTTTCAGAAGCTTAATTCTCCCTCTTTCATGGAACCCTAATCAAAGTATTGCAATTATCTAATCTTAGGGACTTCCCACCTATATCTATTACTTTGATGATTAAATAAGTGCTAGCCACTAGGGTAAAGATTAGCCTGCAAACACAAGCAGTTTGATGAGGATGCAGAAGACAAAAATGAAAAAAATAAGTATTCTGATAACAGAATATGTGCCAACGCCAGAATAGTTATAATTGTCTCAGATGTGATCATGCATCCTTCAGGACAATGACTTGGAAAAGAGCTTAGAAATTAGTGGTGAAGTGCAGGTAGAAATCGATACCACTGTGAGTGTTCCAGTCTACTTGAGAAACAGATCCTTATCATTATAGTGTGACTTCTGGTCACATTGTAAGCAAGGCTTTAGCATGCATTTTTTGTTGTTCTATGAGCAATTTAAAAGTAAGTGAGAAAATTGCTTGAAATAATCATGACAAAAATTGTTGGGTATGTATTAGGTGACTCTCTAGCTCCCAATTTCAGGTGACAGCCTTCTGTAATTATGTGTATTCATCGGTGAACAGATATATAACATGAACAGCGAAGTAGGAATTGGCAGGAAAAGAGTAACAACACTGGACCATGGTGTAAAGCATGCCTGTTGCTTGAAAATGCTAAGCTTACTGCTGGCATAGCGAGGGGACAGCACACACGTAACAGAAGAGTGCTTGAAAAATTTACGGGTTTCTTCATCATGAGTTTGCATTACCCCAGCCTGCAAACACATAAAATTAATTTGTGGTAAGAGACTGTCATGGGTATGTCATAACAACTACAACAGATACTGCATGAAATCTTACTTACTAGCAGTAGCAACCTATAGATCATATTCAATACATAGTCATGGCAACAGCCTCTATGCAAAGCAAAAGTGAGGCTGCACACATCTATCCCTCCCCAAGCCCAAACCCCAAATAGCAGGAGCCTCTGGCATGGTGATGCCCCTCTTTTAGATAACATATCAAAGCTAATTCATTACTTTTTCTAGTCTATCACAGCCCGATGCTTCCTCAAGGCCCATATTTGCTTACACGGTCATGTTGCTGTCATTGAATCTCATCAACCACTAATTCCCTCCAGTAAGAGTTTAAATTGCTTAAGATCTATACAAACAAAAGTTGACATCTTCTCTTTTAGTTAACTTTTGTATACCATCTTCGGATCACATTGCAAGTTTCCACTTCAGCTAAAACAGTCCCATCTAAGAAATTATTCCATCAATAGGATTTCAACGACGCTAACAAGGCTTTTACCAAAAAGAAAAACAACGCTAACAAGGCCATAACCCGACAATTATTTCACTGGTGTGCTCTTAAACCAGAACCCATCAATGTTTCTCACAACAAAAACATCTGTAGAAAGTTACAGAGGATTCATGATCCTACCGTCTCGATAAAGAACTTGCTATGGGATGTCTTATCATCCCAAACCAGTAGCAAAACTCGCACCCCTTCCTCAGACTTATACTTCAGTAACTCCCCCAAATTCAAATTTCCACCGTTAGGCAAAGGTTTGCTCGGCTCTCTGACGAGCTTCACTTTATGAAAAACCGACCAACCCACGATGTACACCACATGATGAGCTTCCAGAATCGCATGGCATATATCCTCCCAGCACTTCTCATGCCCATACACATTCCCCTTCTCCAATTTAATCTCCGGGAGCATCGAGTCCGGCACGTGCGCGTCCTGATACAGCGTCACATTGCAGCCCTTCCGCATCGGAAAATAACAATTCTGGATGCCGAAATTCTCAGGATCGGCGCCAATGCCGACCTTGTACAGATCATTTTCGTCGCACGGAGTAAATTTAATCCTGACTCGAATAGCGCAATCAGGTTTAGGTTGTTTACCGTTGTCCCCGATTATCGGGAACCAATCCTCGACGTCCTCACCGGAAATGACCCTCCGAGCGGGGACCGAGGCGGTCCCGATCTTGTCCGCGCCGAAGATGTCGTTGTCCTTGACGTTGAACTCGATGCTGGCCACGGGATGCGCGAGCGGCACCCGGAACCGCTCGTTCCATGTCGGATCCTGGGAGTTGGAGATGACGCGCGTGCGGGCCACGGTGGCGCCAGCGAGGCAGACGGTGACGTAAGGGTCGCTGGTGATGACCTTCCCGCGGTGGTGGTGGCGGTGGCCCTGGCCCTGGCGATCGCCGCCGGCTCCGGCGGAGACGGCGGCCCCGGGGGCGGGGGCGGTGGCGGCGTCGGGGGCTGGCAGTCGAAGGGCTGGCGGCAGGCGGTGAAGATGCGGCGGAGGCGCTCCGAGACCATGTCCATGTTGGGCAGGCTCCGGGCCTCCAGAATCTGGAGGTCGAGGTCGCCGTGGAGGAGGAGGACGGCGTCGGATTTCTTGTCCTCCGCCATCGGGAGCCGCGGCGAGAGAGCTGATGCAGCCGAAGACGGAGATCGGGAGGAGGATGAAAATACGAAAAGAAGAGAGAGAGAACGAATTTAACGGTTACATGCAGGTTGGTTTCTCGGAAGTTGGCGCAACGGAAGCGAGGGTGACGGCGACGGCGACGGCGACGGCGCCGTGCGCTCTGTTTCGTAGGGGCCTTCTTGTTTTCCGAGTCTTACGTCGGTCGCACGAGCGCACGCCGTTCCTGTCTGAAATGTAAAGGCAGAGTCATTAACGGTGTAATCAAGAATGATTAAAAGGTTTAGGCGAAAGTAATTACAGTGCGAAAATTCAGGGGTGGTTTCTGGGGAGAGAGCGACTGTTCCGATTTCAGATTCAAGCATCCCAGGCTGTCAAATCGGTGGGACTCGCGACGCAAAACGCGGTTCGGGTCGGGTCGGGTCGGGTTCGGGGATGAACCGATCTTCCTGTCCAAGTCAACTCGCCGTCTTGGCCGAACAGGAAAGTCAATCTGGGGACTTATTGCTGGGTGAGTTGGGTGGAAGACGTTGGGTTTTTCTTATTTATTTTTATTCTCTGTCTGAACGGATATTACGATAAAAATCGGAGAATCGGCTAATTTTTGGCGGATCTGACCGTCTTAGAAGTTGGTTCTGAAATTCTTTCCTGAAAAGTGGCTTTTTCGGCAACCCCCCCAAGTAGATGTTCTTGTCCGAATCGGGCAAAATTCAGACAAAAGCGAACCGTCGGTTTCTCGGGCCTGTGGCAAAGCGCCCTTTCCCGCTAAGCAAATTAAAGGACAAAAAAAAGAAAAAGCAAAAGGGAAACTCATGCAACCCCACCTTTCAGAAAGAAAAGACTCCTTTCCTTTTGCGATAAAGCTTACGTAAAGGATGCTGCGACTAGATCTTGGTTCCCGTATTCTTGAAGACACGCCATTAAAAAATCACAGCCGAAGTGAGGTCTTGAACACAACAGTTGATTATAAAATCAAGATCATGTCTTAAGCTCGAACCTTCAATTCGAGAATAAAGGCTAACGGATGAGATTTTTGACCTCGGGCGACCCCGTCAACCCCACTCCGTGGACCCATCTGTGATGAGACCATTTCAGACCGAGTCTAGAGGAAAGTAGGTCATAAATCTGCTAGCTCCGACGTGGGGATCGAGGTCATTTTTTCCTTGGTCCAATTCTTCAACGGGGTTGACAATGTGGACTTGGCTTACTTCGGGACTGGGGTTCATGCGCGGGCTATGTAATTGGACTTATTAGAGCGCATTTAGTAAATATTCCCTCCTCAAAAATAATTTTTTTTTTTATTTTGCTCTCCAAAATAATTTTTGAATTTTTCAAAGTATTTAATAACTATCCAAAATTTATATTCTCATGATAGAAATGAATTTGATAGGATTCTTAAATTTTTATATTTCTTTTAATTTTTTAATACTTTTATTATATTTTTCATTTTTTTCTTTTTTTTCTTTTTCTATTTCCTTTTCTCTTCTTCTTTCTTCTTCTTCGTGGCCAGTTGCAAGTCACGACGATAGCCAGTAACCGGCTAGGCGAGGTCTAGCGATCTCGTTGGAGGCTCGCCTAGCCACCACGAGGCTTGGCCTCACCCCTCTTGGTGGTAGCCCGACGAGCCTCGCCTAACCACCAAAAAGGCTCGACCTCCCCCCACTTGATGGTAGCCTGGCAAGGCCAATCCTTGCCTAGCCACGGTGAGGCTCGGGTCGACAAGTCTCGCCGTGGCTTGGTGTCACCGGGACCAACAATGCTTCACTAGGGTCGCCAGCCCTTAGCTGGCCAATCGCCGACCATGGCCAAGGTCGACGACCGATCAAAAGGAAGAAAAATTAAAGAAAGAGAAGGAGAGGAAAGAGAAGAAAAGAGAAGAGAAAGGAAAAAAAATTAGACTTAATTCTAAGAATTGTTCTAAGAACAAGAACCAACTTTTTTTTAACTTTTTTATTATGTTCTAAATCTATTTCTAGGAACAAAAAAACAGATTTTTGTTCTTGGGAACAAAACATTTACCAAACAGATTTTTTTTTTTATTCTAAGAAATACAATAATAGAATCAGTTGTTCCTGAAAGTATTATCAAACAGGCCCTTAGTATTCATTATTTTCTTTATCGGTCTATTCAACTTCCGATGTAGAAATAAGTTATTTAATGAATATGTTAATATTCTGTTTTCCTAGTATAGAAAATTAGTTTTCATGTCTTAATATAACCGTCAGAAACTAGCAGGCAAGCCGTGGAGACAGGAGAACGTGGAATCTGGGGAGCGAAAGCCGGGTCAAATACTAGGCAAGCGACTTATAGTAAGCAATGTGGACTGCACATGACGTGCACACAACCTCGTGATCGATGTCCACGAAACATACATTTCAATGTCAATTTATGTCACGACGAATATAATCAAATGATATAAACTCTTATGTTTAATAGGGTTGTGTCGTACATGTCGCGCATCAATTCGAGGATGGCAGATGCGTGCGAGGGGTGGAATCTCTCTCCATTCAAGAGTTTGCTCGCAAAGGGGGAGAGACGTCTTCCAATTATCAAACTCGATATCGATCTGATCGAGTTTATGGCTCGAAGCCATCTTATTATGTGATGTCATGACGTGATTTTTCAACTATTTTGAGTCAATTACTATGAGCGTTTGATGAGGTTGGGTGGGATTTGCACCTACCGATGACATTTCTCAATCTATCGAGCAAGCCCTCGTTTTCTGACACGGTCTCTTATAGATGGGGGCAAAGGATAAACACACAGAATATGCTCTATTTTGGGTCATTGGATGAATGATTGACGAAGGATAGGGTACATTAGAACGCATGAATTCTAACCGAAACTAACTTCTGTCAAACGGTTCTGCTTCAATGGCTTTTTGCCAGATACTCTTAACCATAGAACCCTACGGTCGCCACATTTATCTACTAAACCCCGTCTTTAGGGGTGATGAAATCAAGTCTTGAACCACTAGGATTCGCCCTAGTGGCCACTCTTCCAACATGGAAGGGGGAGGTGAGGGGTTCAAATCCCCACCTTCTCAGGGAGGGATGGGGTGGGGATGCGTAAGTTTGAAGTGGGTTTCGACTCCCACGCCCGCAAGAGATAAGGCAAAAGTCTAGTGTGAGTGTAGAATAGGAATAGAGTATGGAAAAAAAAAAAAAAAAAAAGATCGAGTCTTGAGGCTAGATAAAAAAATCATTAAATTTTGGTTACTGTGAATTGACGATTTGGCATGGAATGCTAATTTTATAATTGAAGAAATTTTTTCAAAAAGTCTTAAACTTATTGTACTTTTGTCAATACAATCCTAAATTTTTCAATTTTACTAATTTAATCCTAATTTTTTTCACAATTTATCAATTGAGTTCATGAAATCATTAATGCGGACGCCGGCCGTCCTATGTGACACGACCGACACGGACGTAGATAATTTTTTTAACAATGATTTTCCTTTTGTAATTGGATCGATGACCTAAGTTTGCTTCCTATTTGTCAAATGATAAATCAAGATAGAAAATAAAACCCTTTCTAAGGTTTTAGGAAAACGAGCCGATCAAAATGCTTTTAACATGAACATAAACCCATGCTCGAACATTTCTATTGATGGGTGAAATTAATGTATGCTGACTTATGTTCCTAGGACATGCAAACAAACGGCGGGAAACGAGGAAAATATTCCTCGGATATCGGTTTTCCATGAATCGAATACACGAGGTACTTCTGCAAACGAAATCAACAGAACTGTTTTTGGGCTCGTACCAGTTCTTGAGCTTCCAGGCTCAATTTTGTGGCAATATCAGTGGGCTGCCTGATTAGTATGGGATTTACCCTCAATCACAAGCCACGTGAACGTCATGCATGCCATAGATCCACGGCCCGGCCCATTTGCCAAAATGCGATCTTCCTAGATCATGGCACCTCTATCTTGTCCGACCTCTCTTTGGTTGACGCTTCAAGCCCTCTCCTCTAGGGACAGCTTTCCCTCTTTTCTCTCGGATTTCTTCCGTCTAATGATGATGTTTCGTCTCATCATCCATCTGTCCTTGCATCGCCGTCCTCCATCGGGTGATTTAAGTTTCCAAGAAAATGGTTTGTGGAGGTTGATGCCGCCATTGCAGTAGAAAGGATGAAAGAAAGATACATAAGCAGAGCTGGGACAGGCTCACTGAGGCAAAATCGAAGGGAGGTGTGGGTTTTAGAGACTTGATAGACTTCAATATTGCATTGTTTGCTAAATTAGCTTGGACAATGCCTTGTAAACCGAATGAGTTCCGAGCTCAAGTTCTGAAAGGCTTATACTTTCCAAATAGAAATTTCCCGGGATCTAAAAAAGGATGCAGAGGCTCGTGGGGTTGGTAAAGTAGACTCGAAGGGAAGGAAGTAGTGAAGAAGAGTAGCAGGTGGCCAATGCACAATCTGTAATGGTATGAGGAGATAAGTGGTACCTCAAATTCATGACCTATGCTGCACCCCAAATCCAATACAGACCTTCACCCCGTTCTAGAGATGGAAGCCATCATTGATTAAGAATTCAAAAGCTGGAATATAGAACCAATTTGGCGGCAAGTGGAAGAGGAGGGACTGGACAGAATTCAAAAACCAAAGCTAATCGGAGCAAAGGTTGAGGACAGACTACGATGGCCCTGGGGAAGAGACAGGAAATCTTTCGGTCAAAACTGCTTATCACTGGGCAAGACAACTTGAAAGATGAGGCATGGTTAAGACTAAAAGCCCCAGTTCTCGTGTCGTTAAGGAGCAGGTATGGAAAGTAATTCGGAAAGCCCAGGCCCCCTAAAATGCAGCATCATTCCTACCAACAAGAAAGTTTTCCTAAGGAAGATTAAGCAGGATTCTTGTTGAGCTATCTATAGGGAAAATGGAGACTGCAGAACATTTGTTGCGAACATGTGGTAGATGTAGAACTATTTGGTTTGGGAGTGCTGGCATCAGGATTACTCAAGAGCAGATTACCACTTTTGATGTGTGGCCAAAAGAGATGAATAATTAGGGATCACCTGCCGGTTTAAGCGTAGAGATTGTATAAAGTAGCCTTTTGTTGATGGCAGATTTGGAAGTGTAGAAATGAGTTGGTTTTCAACCAGGTTGAACAACCTCCCAAGTTGTAGTCTGTCTGATTAGTGCTAACTTAAGGAAGGTTGTTTTGGTTAAGGAACAGTTGAGAAACATTAGGAATAAGAAAATGACACAAATGATCTTTAAATTTTGGCCCAATATATAATGTGGTCCATAAATTTTTAATTTATTTAATGTGATCCTAAACTTTGGCCTAATGTAATTAAACTATTAATTTGTTCAATGTGGTCCTTTAACGAAATGACAACACTAAACATTTTTATATAGTTTAAAGACTATATTGAATATGTACCAAAAGTTTAGGGATCATGATAAATAAATAAAAAATTCAGGGACTACATTGCACTTTAGATTAAAATTTAGGGATTACATTAAACAAATTAAAAGTGCAGGTATCAAATTGCGTAATGGTCAAAGTTCAAAAATCATTTGTGTCATTATCCTATTAGGAATAGTGCTCTTAAAGCTACAGTAAGATCTTTCACAGAAATGGAAGAAGCCTATGGGAGATGTTTATTTTCACAGACTGTGATGGGGCTTTCGACCATGATACTTCAGAACCACTGAAGCAGCAGTGGGAACAGAGGCTTAGAATTCTGATGGAGAGCTTGTTGGGGGCGGAGGCTTAGTAGTTGATACAGACTCTATAGATATAGCAGATGCTCATGTTGCGTGGAACTCCATTCAACTGGCTAAGGAATAATCCTGGGGCTACATCTGCTTTGAGATGGACTCACTGGCTGTGTCTAATGGGCTAAAACAGCAGGAGGGCAAAAAGTCTAGGAAGCCTGGATCCTGTCCTAGCTGCCATATCTAAGGAATGAAAGCATTTTCATAAAGTCCTTTTCTGCGTTTTCCCTAGAAAGCTTAACATGCGCGCCCATTGGGCAGCTTCAGCCCTAGAAAAGGAAGATGGAGCCAATGAATTGGCATCTCGAACTCCCATCACCTCTCAAGTTGTTACCTAGTTTCTGATGAAGGGGAATGTCCTCCCTGAGTTGGTACTCGGACTCCCTCTGTTACAGGTATATGGAAACCTTTCTACGGGAACCAAAAAGATCTAGTTCGACCCAAAAAGAAAATCTAGTGCAGGGTTTCCCTAAAGTAGAAGATTTAGCCTGACACGGGTAAGTGTATCTACGAAAACTGTTGTAAATCCGATGAATCTATTGCTACTGTACAGATATACATCGGTTCATGCGATTGCTCTTCCCAACATAAAAGTCAATGCAGGACGGAATTCATCATTAGGATAAGACTTGCGTGGATGAGGACTCCAAATTGCCGGGTACTCCAGATGATTTGTTTAAGGAATCTGTAGCGCGACCTACTGATTGATGCGATTTCCATTGGGAGTGGCATTGCTTGGAAAAATTATCATTTGCGTTGTGTCATCAGCATATTTTCTAGGAAATACAATTCAAGCCAAAAAGCCTAAGCACGGACTATATACACTAAGCCTATGATCCGAATCGATCGATTCCATTCGATTCAAATGCCATTCAATTAATCTTTCTTCCACGTGTCAGTATTAAAGCTTGCGGGAAAATATCGATGGGGAAAAAAAATCAAGCACAAAACGCACCGAACTTGTGGATGACATGATCCCCTGGAAGAAATGAGTGGACGTGATTCCTCTGCCCAGCTCAGAATCTCCCTTCTTAACAAATTCCCCTGTTTACATCTGAACTGAACTGCCCTGTCCTTCCTCTGTTCTGCTCATTATCCCAAGCACCCACGCTTCTCCGACACTCGACTCTCTTCCTCCCTCTCCCTCGCTTCAATGGCTACAATCGCCAACTTCCTCCTCTCCAAACCACCTTCATCGCCGTCTCTCCCCACGCAGCCAGCCCCTCTCTTCTTCCGCCCCACCACCACCTCCTCCTCCTCCTCCTCCCCACGCCGCGCCAAGCCCAAACAGCCACTCGTCGCGCGGCCCCGCCGCCCTCGCGGCCTCACCTTGAGGGCCACTTCCGCCACCCAGAAGTCGTCGACGCCGGCGAGCGACGAGCGCGTCCAGAAGGTGCACAGCACGGAGGAGTTCGACGAGGCGCTGAGGGCGGCGAAGGACAGGCTGGTGGTGGTGGAGTACGTGGACAGCCGCACCGCGAGCACCGGCAAAATGTACCCCTTCATGGTGGAGCTGAGCCGGCAGTGCAATGACGTGGAGTTCCTGCTGGTGATGGGGGACGAGTCGGAGGCGACGCGGGATCTGTGCCGCCGCGAGAAGGTGAACAAGGCGCCCCACTTCACCTTCTACAAGTCCATGGAGCGCATCCACGACGAGGAGGGCATCGGCCCCGACCAGCTCGTCGGCGACGTCCTCTACTACGGCGACAACCACTCCGCCGTCGAGCAGCTCCATTCCAGGTAAGAGCACGCAGGAACTTACATCAGAACTCACCCGATAAGATAGGACCGGCGGATTAAAGACGTTTTGGATGAAATTCCAAGAGCAATTGAGCTTACTTCATGAAATAAGAATTGGGAAATGCTAGATACACATATCAATTACAAAGATTAGTACAGGAAATCGGATCTGGGGTGCAGAACACTAGTGGCAAATGATAATTTTAATGACCCTTTCTTTGTGAACGACGTGCGTCTTAGAATTTTCAAACAGCAACACTCGTTGTGCAGATTTTGATTCCTAAAGTTTGCAGGGAAGATGTGGAGAAGCTGATCGAAGGGCACAAGGCTGACGACAAGCTGATCGTCCTCGACGTCGGACTCAAAAACTGCGGGCCGTGCGTGAAGGTGTACCCGACCGTGATCAAGCTGTCGAAGCAGATGTCTGAAACGGTGGTCTTCGCCAGGATGAACGGCGATGAGAACGAAGCTGCATGCAGTTCCTGAAGGACATGGACGTCATCGAGGTGCCCACGTTCTTGTTCATCAGAGAGGGCGAGATCCGCGGGAGGTACGTTGGCTCCGGCAAAGGTGAGCTCATCGGAGAGATCCTCAGATACCAAGGAGTCCGTGTCACCTACTGATTCCGACTATTTTGAACGCGAGATTACCGATTGAATTTTGATCCGAACGTCGTTGGTTATGCCCGGAAGATGCTTTCCCCCAGATTACTGGTTGCCGGCAAGAGAGACGGCGACCTTGTATACTCAATAGATTTTTAGCTCTTCTTGCATTGCGTGGCCTCATCAGGAACTTCTGTTCTTTGCAAAAGATATTTTCATGCTCTGTTGATGTCCAAGAAAATAGACGCTCTTTGAAAATGACGTCGTGTCCTCTTCCCAAATGATTAATGCATTAGGGGAAAATATCGTTGAGAGCACAAGTAGCTTTCGCAGATCGACTTCTCAAAAATACAAAAGAGAAAAAAATCAAGGGAGATGAATTGATTTATGGCAGCCTACCAACTCAAAAGCGTTGGCCGTCCATTGAGCCCAATCAATTTTTAGCACATCCCTATTTAGGGGTGAGCACACGGTTCAATTTGATCCTGTTTGGATGGAAAACCAAGCTAAAACCAGAATGAATTAATTAAGGGCTTGAAACTGAATTGAACTTAATCGAAACTCTCAGTCAGTTTGGAATCGAATCGAATTAGATTCATCATCTTTTTTCAACTTCTCTTATCCGATACCCTTGGCTTTCGTCTGGTGTTGTGCTTACTTAACCTTGAATTGGGTAATGTTAAAGCCACATGGAAAAGTGAAGTTTCAATGCAACTGTGATTCCCGCAACTCCAACTTACATGTAGGTTTTATATGAGAAAGAAGCTCATACACAAATGGTTCAGCTTGTGGTTATAGTTCAGTTTGAAAAAAAATTGATTAATCCAAATTGCCAAATTTCAATTCGGTTCGATTTACGAATTGAATTTTTAAATCACGTCCCCAAATCAAATTGCATCGAACTATGCTCGATCCCTGTCCGACGTTTTTATGACTTGGTAAAAAGAAGATGCTAAGAGGACATATGCATACAAAACTCAAATACAAGTACGCATCCTTATGTTTGAATGCGTATATATGTCGTAGAAGATTCTAAGTTGAACCGTGGCTTTCTTCGGTTTGACAGCTGAGATTTTCCGCCATCCCATGCAGGAAAACCTAATATAAATATTATACGCATTCTCCCGAGAAAATAGTCAGATTCGGTTGCTGGTCTATGAAAACAGGCATTCGGCACCCTGCTTTGGTTTGATTTCCCACTTACAACCGAGGCAGAGCACCGGCTACGACTTGTTCCTCCTGTCTCGCCTTCTCTAATTTCCATTTCATCCGTCTTTCAAATTTTCTGAATAGAAAAGTACTTGCTTGCACATTGAGACGTGCAACTTACAAGCGCGTGACGTTGATGGTGGGGGGAGATTGACATTGCACCTACCAACAGTTTACTATTGAGTTTCAAAAATGCCGCTTTAGTATCACATAACCCACAGCGTGATTCTCGATAAGGAAGAAATTTTTTATCTTGAGTTTACTTATCATGATATGATGATGTGATAACACTGATTTATCAAAAATTCTCATTTAATGCGCGTAACACGAGCAAAGAGGGCTTCTAGTACAAACTTTCTCGATCCCAAATACTAAAGGGCTGAATCTCCCATATCAAAAGGGAATGTCATTAAACCAATGTGGGGTGTTACATTGTAAATTCTCAAGAGGGGCGTGACTGTAGAGCGCAAACAAGGACGCATCGAGTTCCGATGAGAATAGAACATCGGGATTACTCATTACGCAGGTGACATGCTTGCTCGACCAATGCGTGAAGCTGTCGTTTTGATTTGCTCACTGTGGGAAAAGAAGATACCACTTCAACTCTCTCAACACAAACCAAGAAAGATGGATTCCCGCTGTTAACAAAAAATTGACTGCAGAGACGAAAAGGATGCGACCAAGTGAGACGAAAACCAATCCCCATGAGAGAATTAAGGCTGCGTTTGGCAGTCGGGATAAAATTCAAGATATGATATGATTTATCCTATTTTACATTTGGTGTTCACTCAGGACAGGATAAAGTCGGATATAAGAGGAATATAAGCAAGATAAAATTATCCCATGGGGGAGGTGGGATAAAGGTAGATAGGATTTCTAATGTCCATACTAGGAAAATTATTTTTCTCGAATAGTAAACTTATTAAACTAACAAAATTGAAATTTTATTTCAATATAAATAATATTTGAATTTTAATTTAAGAAATTAAAAATAAAAAATAAAAATTTATTTTTAATTAATCTTATTTTAATTTATATATTCAACTTTAATTCTATCTTATAATAAACATTCAATATATAAATTAAATATATATATTTATTATATATTTTAGGTACTTTGTATTTTAGGTATGTTAGTACAATTTGCTACTTAATAAAAAATTATTAAAGAATGATGAAAGGGGAAAAAAGAAATAATAAAGAAAATAATATAAAAAAGAGGAAAAATAAAATAAAAATAAATTAAGGAATAGTGTTACACGAGATTTTCATCATCTCCGTTTATGAACATTTAGGTTCATTGTTTGTCATCTTGAATGTAAGTTTTGGTGCCAAGCTCCCTATACAGTTATATAGCTTCTTGATAAAAAATCAATATATCTCTTATCTTTTACAAAAAAAAAAATATATATATATTTAAGTTCATTTATAATAATATACCATTCATATTAAAAAATATATATAATATGATGTGAATATATCCGATTTTAATACTTCAATTCACCAAACAATAGACAGGATATAAAAAAAATCTCAGGATTTCATATCATATCCTATCCAGTCCTATCCCGATTAAAAATCCAGACGACCAAATGTAGTCTAACAACTTGAGTTTTTGTAGTTTAGCTTTGGAGTCATCGAGGTTTCGCTTGCCGGCAAGTCGAAAATTGACATGGGACATTAAACATTAAAATACTGATAATAGAGTAATGTGAAATCCCTTGGTTGGATATTCGGACCTTTCGAGGGACGATTAGTCTCAATATATGCAAACCACCCGCTCACAACGGTTGAAGAAAAAATGGCGCTGACCGTTCAATCTTTGTGTACTGGCGCTACAATAATGTCGATGACATGGAGAAGGAATCGGGAGCAGAGAGAAGGGGAGAGATAATTACACGCGTATGCTCTGCACAAAAGCAAAGATGTTGCATGCAACTTATTTCGCCTCTCGTCCTCCCAAAAATCGTAACTTCATACGACAAATCAATTCCTCGTGCGGGATGCAGGGGCGAGGCCAATGCAGACTTGGAAAAAAATTTAAAAAAAAAAAAAAAACCAAGAAAATGGAAGGAAAGAACACCCAGAAATCGGGAATCCACGGACGCAACAGTTGGAGAAGACGACTGGCATTTGCAGGATCAATGGGGATGTTGCAAGCGAAGTGGTTGAGGGGGAGCCATCGTCCTCCTCTTCCACAGGTTCACTTCCTGCTTCGCCTTCCACTCCACTCCTCCACCTACCGAGATGGGGGCCGAGAATGGGACTATCGCTTCGTCGTCGTCTTCCTCTCCTCTGTCTCTGTCTCTGTCTCTGTCTTCGTCGTCGGAGTAACAGTTCCTCTGCTCCGCCGCGTCCACCGGCGCCACCTGCGCCGCCCAGTCGAAGCTCGCCAGCGTGTTCCGGCCGCTCGCGAACCTCCTCATCTGACCCAGCGACGGCGCTCTCTCTTCGGAGACTCCGCCGGCCTCCCCCTCCCCGCGGTCCTCTGTAGGGACGCCGGGAGCACCAGATTTCCGCCCCGCTCCCGCCCGGCTGAAGATCCTCCTGAAAATTCTCGACCTCGGCTTCTTTTCTTCACTACAAAACGACCCACAAGAAGGCTGCTTGACTCGCGCTCTCTCCTCGCTCTTCTTCTTCTTCTTCTTCTTCTTCTTCTTCTTGATCTGGCCCATACACGAGACCTTCGGGGAAGTGGGTTCTTGCGGGGCGTCGAGATTGGCGGCGTCGTCGTCGTCGTCGTCGTCGTTCTTGAACCTCCTCCTGTGCCTCACTTCCTTGGGGATGAGGGGCACGATGGGGCCCGAGAAGGAGGCTCTTTTGGCGTGGCTGATCTTGGTGAACAGTTCCGACGACGAGGACCGGGCGTTGGTGTCTCTGCTGGGGCTAAAAGGAGGGTTTTGGAAAGTGACGAACTTGAAAAGGCTCTTCTTGTTGCTGCTGCTGCTGCTCTTCCCCTTCTGCGGTTTCTCCATTGGAAAGAGTCCGGTCTTGGGAAGAGTTTCTGAACCTCTTCTCCCTTCCCTTTTAATATGGAGGAGGAGAAGATGACGAGTTTCGTCTGGGTGGAGTGTTCTGACCTTTCAAGAGATGGAGATTGTCGATCTTTGTGGGTTTCATTAACCCCCGTTTTTAATTTTATCTTTTTATGTTTCTGGGTCAAAGCTGTTTCTTTGGTCAAAAGGGATGAGAACGTGAAAACCTTCTTAACCTGCCCTAGGAGTAGGAGGGAACTTAAATAACGCTGACCGACGAGGAGATGGATGGAGGGAACCGGAACGGGTGTCTCCTCCCGTAAAATTTAATGAGCTTTGCGTTCGAAGAAGGATTGATTGACTGGATCCGATGCAAACATTTACTCAGGATTGATTACTCGGTTTCCGGTGTTACCAAACTTCGAGGAGGGAATGAGGTTCTCTTGAGCCATTGCTGCGGACCCTAATAATTATCCTTTTGTTTTTTTACTCCATTTTTTTTTATTGTTGGGACTTTCACCCATACTGTTTTTTTAAATCAGAAGATACATCATTTCAATTAAACTAGGAAATTCAAACGGGCCCTATAACCCAATTTGAAGGTAGAGAATTGGGTTCGTGGGATTTAGCGGCCCAGTCCGCAATAAAATGGGCCTCCCATCTATAGTGTTGGTTCCGAATTTGCAAAAATTGCATTAGCTGATCAACACTTTCTTCCCATCGCACCTGACTTTGGATTGTGAAAGCATTAACTTATATGATAATATTTGTCTCCGGTATTAGATGTTCTTTCTCTTTGTTTGTTAAAAACATATCTCGAATTTGAGCTCAAAAAAGAAAATCCCTAATTTAAGTAACTTTCCTATTTTAAATGGATTTCTTAATTGGAATAGGTTTCTTATATAAGAAATGAATGTTTTTTGTGAAGACTATTGAAGAGGAACTTATGTTTGTGAATTACATCATAGTATTTGAAGCCAATTAAATCTTGTAATAAGATTCGTACAATTCTTTCGTGAAATTAAGAAATTATTTCGTGAGAAATTATGAGACTAAATAATGTTAGTTATTGGGTGAAATTCAGATCTGGAACCACTAAAAATGTTTAAGTGATTTGAGTGTAGTTATAATTTCTATTGTATCGTTTGATTTATAGCGGAATTTTTTGCTTCTCTCCTATGGATATAGGCCACATCAGCCGAGCCATATAAATTTAATGTTCGATTTATTTTCTTGTTTTGTTTATTTTATTATTTGATCATTTATTTTCGCAATATTCTTTCTCTGTAGCAACAACTTTCAGGTTTGCATCAAAACTTGTACTTCCACTTGCCAAGGGCGACGCTACTATAATTGTTGTGTACATTTTTCTATTCCTTAAACTCTCATTTATTTATCTTGATAGTTTATTGTGCATAGTAAGATTTATTCACTGCACTAGTTTGTCTCCAAACGTTGTCTTATTGCGGTATTAGAATTGATTATTTTTAAATTCTACATATTCACCTATTCATCCTCCTCTATATGATAATTCTAACCCTAATAGATCTTACCACACTCAATCTAACTTGAGCGTCTAGTCTATTGAGCGAAATAGCAAATATCTTTAATAATTAATTTCAATTTATCATGATCTTATTAAGAAAGTAGCATCAACTTCTAACCAATTTATATACGGAAAATCAACTCGGCCTCTAGAGTTATATAAAGATTTGTTCATTCTATCCGATAACTTCTAGTACCAACCATTCTTATACCATATAGACCAGTTATATTCATCATCTCTGCTACCTATTATATACGGAAAAAAAAAAAAGAGAGATAGAGAGAGAGAGCCTATTTTACGCCTAAATAAATTTCGACAAAGGAACAAAAAAAAAAAAAAAAAAAAAAAAGGGCTACTGCCGCTCTGCTAGCTGGTATCACCGAAGAGAAGTCTCTACAAACTGAAATCACTTCTAAGCTCGTCGCCCGCTCGACACATCAATCTCTTTCCAGCCTCGAGGTATTCTTCTGCTTCCTACTGATTCCAATCTCGTTCTCTAATTCGTGCATTCGCGAACTCGTGGGTCGATTTCTTGCATTGCCCGTCGTTCAAATTCCCGAGCTTTCCCATCCTAGATTCGCCGGACTTTGTAAAATTCGAATTCTTGAAATTTTCCGGCTTTCCTCGTTTCACCGTGATATTGCTCGTGAAGTTCCTCGTCCTGTATTCATTGCGAAACGGGGGTATCGATTTCGAGAATCGAGTTCGTTTTGGGGAGCCCATTTGATGAAATCTGTCTCATGCTGTTCCAGTTGCCAGAACAGTGAATCATCCATGGAAGAACTAAGAATCTGTTTGGGTCCATACCTTTGTTGTCGATTTTGTTCGATTAAGAACATGTTTCTTTCCTCGACTCAATCCATGTGCGGAATTCTTGAAATTTGCTGTTGCTCTTATTTGAAAGTGAGCCGCAATTGTGATGAAGCTCGTTCTTCTTCTTTTTTTCTTTTCTCCCTTCTTTGAAGGAGACTAATGTGGAATTTATTGTGCTAGGAGGAATCTGTTATGGTTCATTCCTTGAGTCTGCAGGATTTTCTCCTCCGCGCTAGAGTTTTGAAGCTGTACAGGCAAGCTCTTAGGATTGCTCGAAGAGCACCTGATCATTCTCAAGGTGAAGCATCTGAACCCGAATGGATTTAACTTGTTTTGGACAGGGATGGTTTCCTAGGGGACTTCAGTGCATGGCACACTAATTGACTGAATATTATTTCTGCTTAGTAGCTTATCTGCTTTGTTGAGCTTTCATTTAACTACAGAATGACAAACCGAAAAAGGTCACCTAGCAAAAACCAAGTTTTAGAATACCCTAAAGAAAGTGGTTGCCACTAGGATGTTCTGTAATTCCATCTTCGTCAAAATATGTTTTTCGAGTTGATCTTATTGATCTGGTGGGACAAAAAATGGATCTTATAGTTTTTATAGCATTTGTCCTTCTGTCAGATTTTCTGTGATTTGTGTTTAGGCATGAAAAATTGAATCTAATGTAGAGGGTTTTCTTTTATTATGGAATTTGCTTGTTAAATATATGAGGACATTTTAGCAATTTTTGGATCAACATAACATTGCTGGTACAAATTTTTAGCAGTCTGGTTTTGAAAGTGTGCTTCTGCAACTCCAACAATTCAGGAAATTGCTTGTACATTTTCTTCGTGAAGAGTTGAATTTGCTAGACTTGCTAGTCCCTTGGTCTTGTCTCAATGTCTCGTGAAAATGTCCATCTGTTTTGGCCTGTCTAAGTTGTAAGTGGGTCCATGTTTAACCATGATACTGATATTAGCCAGCATCTTGCTCTAAGAAAATCTTGCTGCTTAATGAGTTGCCAGGACTATCAGATTATAAAAAGCTCACAAGCACCATGAACTAGCAGTAGTTTCCCTTGTGCTGACATCATGCAGTGTCATGTGCCATGGTATGATTATGATCTCCATGATGTGCCCTTCTTACAGATGAAGTGAGGCAGACAATTCGACAAGAAATTGAAAAGAACAGGTACTGTGATGACAAGCAAAGAATCCGATTCTTGCTCAGCGAGGGATTGGAGAGAGTGAAAGATCTGGATGAGATGCTTGATATGCAAGGTCACTGATAGTGGATTGAATAGCAGTCTTGCCTGTACCAGCAATTTAATTTTTCTGAGGGAGGCGAAGTATTTTCCTAAATGTTGGAATTTTCTCGTCTTCTGAAATGCTTTCACATTGCGGATTATGGATCATCAGATTAGGCATGTTGTTAGCTCAGAGATAGTCGAGGTAGATCCTAGCCAGCACATCCAACTCATCTGGGTATACTGTAGACTTTTGACTATTGAAATACCTCTCCCAATGAGTCAGCATCCATTATGTGAAACTTGACTTTCAAATCAGATCTTTGAGGAACTTACTTGAACTAGCAACTGCAGCAGATGCTAGGATAGCAATTGGTTAAGGAAGAAAGGGTCCTCAAACTAGATTTGCTTCTCTTTATTCGACTGGAATATGTTATTACACAGCTTGTTATTGATCTGAGGTATGGACTTTATACTATGCTGATGACACCTTCTTATATAAGAGTGACCGACCCAGATATCCTAATATATCAAAAAGTTGAAGCATGATGATCAGAGTTGGCTCATTTGGGGATACTGTAGATTTTGCGTGGAAATTTTTTTGCTTCATGGTTATTGAGAATCTAACCTGATTATATTTATTGTTTATGCTAGCAAGTATTCAGTCTGTTTAGCTTTGCATGATTTCTAAACCTGAGCTCGAGAAAAAGTTTAGGTACTTCCGAAGTGTAGTCTTGTGCTATTTCAGATGTTTTGAAGTGTTCTAGTGAGTTTCAAATTTTTCAAATGTTGTCTTTTTCTCAAAATGATGGTTGTGATTACTTCTTAAGTACTAAAAATTTTGCTTTAAAGAATTGCATATTTGTTCGTTGGCTCTTGGATTGAGTCTCCACATTCCATCAAGTTTTTGCACTCAGAATCTCAGATCACGCAGCCTTGGGCTCCTTTCCATGAACTAATTTTTGAGAAAAAAGCGTTCTCGCGTTGTGCGATCATACATCAATGAAATTGTCTACATAGAATCAATAACGAGCTGATTATCATGAAATTTGCCATGCTGGTCATCACCTTATTTTGAAAAAAAAAATGCCAACGTTAAGATGTCGAAAACTTATCTTTTGACAATGAAAGAAATACGGGTAAAAAGCGCTAATTACTGATAAGTAACTACTTGCTTTCATTCAAGTTCAATAGTTACTCTTTGCATTGAGAAAGTTAGTCATTATATAGTTCAATCTTATCCTAGGACGTAATTTTCAATCTATTAGCCATTAGTACCTCTTTCCGTAAATGATTATTAGCTTCTCAAAGAAATATATATGATTTAAAAAGTAAGCTTGTACATATTCGTAATTATAGTTTTACCATACGATTAATAAATTTGCATATAAGAAAGGCCATTTTCACTCAATCTATAGTTAGCAACTGATGGTACCTTTCCACATAAAAGAGTAAGCTCGAACATTTCAATCTGGTAATTTCTCCACTTATTGTGTAACTTATGATAGAAATGGAAGAACTGTATCGATTTGCCCTTAAGCGGGTGGCTGATAACAAAAAGGATAAAATCGAGAGATCTACTGCAAGTGATATTCATGGGCGAGTAGTAACTTTTTCATCTTAATTGTCCGTCTTTAAATTTATGCTAATCCAGCAACTTTGCCCTAATGCCATCCATGTTTAAACGAACGCGAACACACAATGACGTGACACTCCCATAAGTCTAAAAGGTGGCCAACCAAGAAAAATCTGTACTTCAAACAGGCCCTATAAAGACTGCATCGGTATTGCTCGGTTGAATATCACTCTTGGCGAACTGGGCAGCTTGTTGTCACTAATTTCCAGACCCTACAATTCATTATACGCTCGCAATTAGAATTCTTGATTGGAGGGCATTCCGTCTCACGTGAAGCTTGAATCTTGCCCTTTGAGCCATTCGCACAGTTCAAAGACCTCAACACGCTTCATTTAATAAATTCAAAAGCACTTCGGTATGTCAAACCACGCATGGCACCAATGCCACTCCATCGCTTTCAATCTGACTTTATCTCAACCCCATTTTAACTTAGAGGGCACCTTTACTTCACGGTTCATAAATCCCTTCATCAAGAACAAAAATGACAAGCTATCGGATTCAAAACAATAGGAATGCAGAAACATTGTGCCATTGGGCTGTCGTGCTAGGAAATTTATTGTGCTCAGCCATTATGATACGTGAGATCTGTTCATTTCGTTACAACAAAACCAAACACCAGCTATAATACATTACCAACGAAGTATGGTGCAAATAATGTATTATACAAGTAACTCGTTGGTTGCAGCTTCAATACACGAATCCTTTGGATACCTTAATAATGGGCAACATGCGATAGTCAAGAAAACAACCAATCTCCTCCCCAATCCCAACTCAAACCGCTCCCATCCCCAAGAAATGAAAAAAAAAAAAAAAAAAAAAATCAAAACAGAGAAGAAACACTAGAAGAACGACCTCATCTTCCTTCAAAAATTAATTTCAAGTAATAAGAAGGAAAATGCGACGAAATGACTCGAAAAACTTCAAAATTGAAAGCCCTATGACTCTACCCAAACCCAAGATAGCAAAACCAATTTGGGATGTAATGCAGACGTCCCTACCCTAAACATATGAACCTGAAGTCTGGGGGAGGACAGACACATCACTTCAATGCAATGACAAAGTGCTACAAAAATTGCACTTTTAGACTAATCTCCCCTCAAAACTTTAATCGATCTGCCCTAATCTCATTAAAATGTCTAACCAAAGGCAGCACACTTGACCAACACCTCAATGCAATGACATGGATCTGCTCCAACAACCTCAGACCAATCATCAGCTTCATACCCCAAGAACTGAAAGTGCCAACATGACAATGCGGACAGCATGACAGATGTGGCCACAGGTAACTTGATAGATGCTATATCTGGTATTTGGCTAATTTTTCCTTCTCAGAGGGCTCCAGTGCTGATAAGAATTGCTCCCACGATCCATCTCTTAGCATCTGTAGGCACATATGTCATGTATACCTCGTAAATATTATGTTCAACATCTAGTGAGACTCGGAGAAAGGGGAAGAGAGAAGAGAACCTGTTTATAACCATGCAACACCTGGCCAACTTCATCATGTAGATCCTGACTCCTTATGACCTAAAATCAGATGAGGACTAAGAGCTAAGAAAACTAGAAATCATCCAGACTCTAGAATTTGTGTTGGACTAGAAAATCTTACATTCCAACTTGCAATAGATTTGCACACATAGACAAGTGAACTCAAGGCCCCAGATGGATTGGCCCGAACCTGCAAAAATATCCATTTTGCATGAGACAAGCTTATTATGGCTATGGAGAAGTGATATAGAGAAATATATGAGATTACAGAAGCATTACAGAGAAATTTAAGGGATTATACTTACAATAGCACAGAGACCACGGAAAGCATCTTCTTTCTCAATGTCATCACGAATCCTGATCAATATTGCCACATAGATTTTGATTATTGGATGGAGATAAGAGGATCAAACCATATTTCTTAAAATTAACCAGAAATTGGATAGCATCTGCAATCTTAAGAGTGAAAATTCACTAATGCTTTCAATGATATGTGTTAGAATATTTAAATAATAAACCACGCCTTCATCTAATTAATTACTCTAACAATATGCAATCACAAGGCAGTAGAATAGTGGAAGCCTGTGCTAATTGCCTGAACCCATTAAGATCAAATTAACTATCCCAGGGGCTTGAGAACTTCGATATATAATTAGAAACCCTCATTTCCTTTTCTTGTTGCATTCTTCAACACACTCAATTTCCAGACTAAGCATGATGGTGACAGCAATAAAGGTCAATCCACCAGTATTGACCAACAATTTGAGCACATATTACCTTGTTAAAATTATCTTTATTACATTGCCTCCAGAAATGCTGCTTTTAAAGTTAGTATTGACATCCATACACTTCTGATTTAAAGATCATGTTCATGAAATACTGTATACTGTATACTGCATATCTACTTACTCTAAAATAATGAGGCTCTTGTGCCATAGCTAATTGTTAAGGTCTCGTGCCCAGCGGGCCACAATTTTTTCAAGTGGATAATAAACTTACATGGAGAGAGCGATACACCAGTGTTGAATGAAATGCTCCATGTGTGGTGATACTATATCTGGACAGACCCAAGCAAGCCTCCCAAGAGTAATTGCACCATTCTCAATGAGTGACCTATTAAGGCTCTGCTAAACATCAATGCAAGTTAGGATGAAGTGTGGCCAAAAAAGAAAAGTTAAGATGACAAAGAAGAAAATTCCAAATAGACTCAGATAAATATTGAATAATACCTCCGGACGTTGGAGGATCGGCACAATACATGAGATCACAGCCATCACAATTGGAGAAATTTCTTGACGAACCTGACAATCAGATGGACAATACCATTACCAAAACTCTACATACATAATTACATGCAAAATGTTATTGTTTACTTCCAATATGCAAAATCAACCAAGCTGTAAGGCAAAAGAATAATCACACTAAGACCACAAGAATAACTGACACGTGCAATCTCAAATGCTATAGCCAAAAATAGAACAATTCTTAGTCAATGCAAGCAATTTTCACACTAAGAGACAAAGGACAGTGCATCAAATAATGAAATACAATAACCATACTGAAAACAAAGTCCCTAGTGCCCACTCTAATAAGGTTATAGCCACATTATTTTGTTGAAGCATCTTTAAGAAGAGATTAGCAGCAGAAGCAAATCAGGAATCTCAGACGAAGACAGAAAAATAACCACCCAAAGGGGAAACATGACAAAGGAATCAATATCAAGTCCAATCAGCCAAACCACTTGATATTTTGACCTTTCCTTCCATTCATCTAGACAGTACTCTGCTTACACTCATGAGAGCCACATCTATCAGTAGATGAGTTACTGATGGAGACCTACATGATCCAGCTAGACTGGAACAGGGCAGGAAAGCCTAATGGGGGTTTGGGATGTGGATGGGGCTAAGGCAGGTAATGCATGTGCATGCATGAGGACAATGAAAATATACAAACAATTAGCTCGTCTATATTGGGAAGACTAACATTGTTTTATTGACTATTTGAATTTATCTACTTTAAGCAAAAGTATCTATTTCACCAACCAGATATATTATTTTAGCTATAAGAGAAACTATGAAAAAAACTATACAGGAAGGAAAATGACCCATAAATGCCTATATATAGAGACTTTTAAAGTTTCCAGAATTTCAATATCAAGCAAAGTCATATCTAAAATGCTAAAACGAAAGAGTAAAAAGCACTCCAAACAATGCTAAATGGACATATAACACCGATAAAGTTGTTTCTTACTTAGAACCCTATTGCTGTTAATTTTGCATAAATTCTCCAATAAAATCCAAGTAATCAAATTATTGCCTTCAATCTCCATCCATGTCTTTTAGGTCTTCCCTTTTCAAATTTCATTGCCACTGTAGAGTCACATCTTCTACACCCTTAAGCAGGCCTTCAACTCAAATCTCCAAATCACCACATAAATACAAATTTCTTTCACCTTATCCTCACTAACGGAGCCCCACTTTTTTTAAAACAGGAAAGCATCTAGGCGTCACTGTACATGCTTAGAATGAATGATCTTAATTTGGCAACAGCAGAAAAGTGAGGTTAGAGAAACCCACCTTAACAGCTAATTCGCCAATAGCCCAACATGCATTGTTGGCCACAGAAATGGACTCTATCAGCTGGCTAGTCTCCTGCATAAAAAGTTCCTTTAGCTTGTTACACAACTAGTATATAGCAGAATACCTCCTGGCATCGCATTACAAAGAAGATTTTCTAACCAGTTGTTTGGCAGCTATCGTAACAAACTCGGACAAGCGTGGATGCAAATATGCTGGACACACCTGGCCACAAACACCAGAATAAGTGATGAAAATGCCTTACATATAAAGATAGAAATCTCAATACATAAAAATGAAATTTCGGATAGTGAATTCAGACTAACTCTTGCAAGGTCCCCAAGGAGAGCAAAAGCACTTTGCCTGATATCAGGAGCATCATCCATGCAACATTGCAGAAGCAGGTCTCTCAAATTGCTTTGTGCAACCTAGAAAAGATAATTGGTCAACAACATATCATAGAAGGCACAAACTACATGATACCCTAATGGGGAGGTACAGCAATCTGTCATGTAATTAGTTGTGCAACAATTTACAGCAAGAAAGAAAAGATTGACAGCCTACATGATTATCCTCAACATAGTGAATCCCATAATTACATTGCAAAAGGATGTCAATGCTTACTCAGTGGCTATTCACCTACTACATCCAGAATTCTTGACCACACCCCAGTTCTTCAATATGCACGTTAAGCAGGTACATCTCTTTTTAATCACTGGTGGTTTCCTATGAGAGCTATTCAGATTACCATCTTAAAGAACACCTGGCAATTTGTTTGATTACTCAGTGCTTTACAACTTTTGCCATAGCCAAAAAGAACTCGGTATGAATCTTAAAAAGGTGTCAATCCATTTGAATTCCTCATCAAGACCCATATTTGCTTGAAATTCTGAAGTCTATATATCCTATCCACAACCTCACCCCCCCCCAGCCCTCTTTTTTTCCTTCTCCCTCCTTCAGCAGTTAACTCTACACGCACACGAGAGCAAGAGCAAGATTGAGTCAAGAAATCAAAATAGAACATGGCCAGAGTATCTAAATAATAACAAACTAAGAAATGTGCCGGAAAAAAGAAGCTTCTGCAGAAGGAAACAAAATCATCAAATCATAATAATGTATCGAATTGCAGATAATAAACAGGTCTATACCAAGTTCTCAATCATGCTACCAAGACCCTCTGTGAGCCCTGATAGCAAGTCCAACGAACAGACAATGAACTCTTTATCATATTGAGCTCCTGCTGACACGGGATCAACCTACACATAAATCACAGATCTCAAGCTTAAAACAGAGAAGGAAAAAGGATAAGATTTCATCGAAATGCAATTGCAGATGTAAAAGTTAGTCCCCCTTCCCCACCTTAACAACTCTCTCCCCTCATCTTTCGGCGTCCATGATTTTTCAATTATTGAGAGACTTAGAAGCTACACAAACTTTTAAGGTAAGGCTAATGAAGACCAAAGAAGATCAAGGCTGCCATCATGATGCAGCATAGAAATTGGAGAAGGCTCAATAGCCCTTATTTGTTTACACAATTGCATTACCGGTATCTTAACATGATAAATTGATGATAAGGAATAAAGCATTGTGCAGATGCATCTGACCAGATTAACAAGTCCACAGTGTCATTGACATGATCAATTAGGCACCTCCCATGGTTATTCTTCACCATTCTTATTTGATTACCACTATAGGTCAAATGGAGAAACAAAACATAAGTTTGCTCTGGAGTCTATTCATGTTCAGAAGGCGGAAGAAAATAGGTGACCACGTGCATGAATTTCAGATGAGGAAAAACTCTCTCAGTGCTGTCATATACATTAAGCAGTTCACTGCATCTCCACTCTTGGATTTGATAGAGCACTAATTGCGCTTTAGTAACATATCTAAACTATGAGCGAGAAAGGAGGCCTCCACGACACCTCTATTTACATTTCTTTATATCGATGATATTGGCTTATTAGGTATTTAACCCACTGGAGAAAGTGAATCTAAATTATCCACACTACTACAAGACATTTTCCCTATAAGCAAGTCAAACACATAGATCATTTCAAAGATCACGGTTCATTTAATGGCATAGTTCTGTAACATCAAAATAGACAAGGCCTTCCCTGAAGCTGCCATCATGTCTCCCACCCAATAGCCATAAAACAATAGTCATAGCACTTAGTCTCAAAGACACATATCGATTCTGAAAATGTAAATGCAAACAACTCAAGCACTTCATGTGAAAACTCGAGTAACTGATAACCTTTGCCAATTGTTGTGATTGCATTATGATCATGCACCTCTGGAAAACTGGCTCAGCAAATTGTGAAAATCCAGTGCCAAGCGCCTGAAAAAGATTTTAACCATAGTAATTAATAGATGCGGCCCTACAGGCCATTTAATCATACGTCATATCATATGGAAATCTAAACCCAGCAAAGATATTTAAGTGATTGAGAGAGAGCTTAAGTTCATAGCCAAGAGGCATTGGGTTTTTCCTGGGAAACTAGAATCATTCAATCATACGAAAGGGCAGATTCACATGGAAGCTAATCATCAGACAAGTTAAACAGACTAGAAAAACAAAATTATGTTTACAACAACGCTGGATCTCTCAAACTTCCAATTTTCTAGGCCTTAATTACACCAGCCTTTTACCACAATATCTAGACAACAACAAGATTAGATAGCTCATCAACAATTCATATGCAACCAGTAAAAGATCATGTGCAATACCAAACAAGGCTGACGTACCTGTGCAATAGATGTAAAGCATTCGAGCAATGGAAAAAGATCTTTGTCTGAGTTAGAGAGCTGCTGCCACTTGGATATTAGTGGAGGCATCAAAACATCAAGATATTTAGGCTGTACACAACCAGGAAGAAAGATTATGAATTAACTTTTTATTGAATCTGGCAAATAAGAATAAGAATAGATGGAAACTACCAAGACTTGCAACAGCTACGTGGAAAGAGAAAGAACATAAAATAATGCAAAATGAGCTTATACCCGGTTCAGTTCTTCTCCAACTGCATCTGCTAAAGTACCAATCGCGTCGTAAACAATTCGCAGATTTCGTCTCTATGATAACAAAAGTAAAAATAGAACATATATACTCAGTAAAATGAGACCACAAGCTTGCATGTTCCCTGAAAAAACTGGAACAGAAATCAAGTCGCTTCAATTAAACAGAGACATGTATACCAAACCTGGTATCTTCCAAAAGCACACATGAGGTGCTGGAGAATAGTTTCCAAATGTGGAACCAACACATCTGCAGCTTCCTAATAGCAGATAGCAAATAGTAAGTGGTAAAAAATGTGCACTTCTAACCTGAAAGACTAAGAAACATCAGTTCCAGTACCTCCTCAAGTGTGGCAAAAGCTGAACAAGCAGCTTCCTGGACACGCTTGTTAGTATCTAATATCCTTTGCAGAAGGCCCATAAGTACTTTAGTGAACTGTTCAAGGCCTTTCTGATTCCCGATACCCTAATGACACGTATGAAGGTTACAGCAAAACTTAAGGCCTTCAGCAGATTGTAAAACAATTAACGGGCTATTTATTGTATCAACTTGAAGCAGACCTTATCCCTCTCGGTTCTTAACTATTCTTAACTGGAAACATTGAACAATCGTTTCCAAGAGAAGAGAACACATGTTCCTCGTTTAAGATAAAGTTTAAGAAGGTTATGTGATTTATCCATCTTTTTCTTTATCACCAATTAAATTAAAAAAAAAGACATTTTGTTTCCAGTACAATTAATTTTTTGTTTTTGTTTTTCTTTATAAACTGTTTTTAAGCTTTAAAAAAGAGGAAAAAGAAGACTGATCATAAAAAGAAAATGGGGGAAAACTGTTTCCTCTTATGATACCATGACACCCAAGCAAATCAAAAGGAATCTATCAAATACCTGAACAATGAATTTGCTGAAACGAGAAAGTGTCCAACAAGTTATACTCCGAATCAGAGGAAACTTATCATCCAACAAAGGAACAAGGAATTCCACAATCTGCAATTACAAAAAAGCAAACCATAATCTCCCTGCTAGGGGGGAAATAAGGAAAACGATTTTAACACACAAGACAGAACCAGTTTGCTGTCCTAACATATGTTGAATGAATTACATGCATGGGTTTAATAAAAAGGACGAGTAAACGTGTTTGTGTTAAAATGCAAAAATGTGAAATATGTACCTGACTAGATCAAACCAATAAACATGTTTGTGTTCAAATGCAAAGAAACATCACTCTGGTCAATTCCTTCAGTAAGACAAAGAACATTCCAACAACTTGCTGTATAGAAGGAATGGTACCTCAGGCAGATGTGGGTAAAGACCTCTGATGCAACCTTCTGCTATGGCACCAAGAGCCAACACTGCAGCTTCACGCTCTTTCCAGTTTTCATCACCAGATGTGGACAGCTTAGCCTGGATCAAGAAAGGAATCGTAAAATTAGCAAGTAAAGAATGCACAATCACAAAATAATGTCTGCATAATATAGTCACTGCTAAGTTCAGGAATCAATTTTTGATCAATGAGTAGATTTCACAGCTTTTTCTTGTCAAAAAGGGTTTAATTGGAATGAGGTTGTATGCAATACACATGCCCTCTTCTCAAGGAGAAAAATATAAGACATGTTTTTTTGCTTTTACAATGCCATTGGAATGGCATATAAATAAGCTCAATCTAATATTGATGTTGGAGAAAACATAAAGGAACTTGAAACAAAACATCGGCTTCAGACCAAGTCAAAGCAAAGTATGATTAGTCTAAATTCCTTTAAGTTAGTCAGATCAGTTGAAGACTAGCAGAAGAGTAGAGCAGCTCAAGAGAGTAGGTAGATGAGCGCATTTTTATTATTAAAACAAAGTTCCATTATGAAGGTACCAAGGAGGGTATAACTCAATGGAGAACAACCTCAAAGAGAAAGCCGCCCCCGCGCAAGAAAATCAAGAAAAAAATATGGGCTCCAGCATCTCTAAGAGATTGTACATAAGTGAGGAGTGAGAGACCAACTATCACATCCCAGCAAAGCAATTCTCTTCCTTGTCTTGCAAATTGGCCAAAGAACGAAAGAGAAGTTGTATCTAAGTGATTTCTTTTACTGTGCAACAAGAGCTTCCTTTACAAGCCCAAAGTAATCGAAGAAAAAGTACATATAATGATGATGCACATGCACCCCACTCAAATCAAAACAGCACTATTTAAAACTGGTACTTGTATTGTCATATGACAGCAAACACAAAATCACAATAATTACATTTACCTGAACCAACGGCATCAATGCTGGAAGGATATCATCCCCATAGACATTGGAGATTACATCAAGGCTAGCAGCACTACATTTCCTCAAATTCCACACATTGAAACTATCATCATCCTATGTAAAATGCAAAAAGAATAAAAAATTATCAGCAGCTGATGATGAATATCAACTTTTTTTTTTCTGAGGTCAGCATGCAATTAAGCATCAAACAGACAAAAATATCAGCCGCAAATAAAGCAGGAAACGTGTGAATTACGACAATAAAGCAATTACATCATCTGTCGCTTCATCTGATCCATGAAACCGTGATGTGTGAAAACGGGGCTTCAAATCCTGCATGGAATTGACATGAGAGGGGAGTGGACCTAATAGTTATAACAAGTAAGGAAGCCTTAAATGACATTTGTCAGATGACGCTAAAGCATATGAGACAAAACAAAACCTGTTCCCTATCTGGAAGAGAGTCATCCTCCTGCAAACAGAGAACTGAAAGGTAACGTTATGCAAATTGATGACAAACAAAAATTTGGCCAAAATTGGCAAGCATGAACACACAGAAACAATAGACATGATGAAGATGAATTCACCTCCGCCTCAGTAAGTGATTCATCATCATCTGCATAGGCCATATTCGTCAATAAGATCTGAAGAACATCAAAAGAACGGCAATTCACAGTATCAAATTTAGTACAGTTGCATAAATTACTCAAAAAATGGCAAAACTCAAGGATGAACTATACCGGTAATAGACGTTCCAAAAACTCTCTCAGTAGTTCAAGGTTCACCTGAGCTTCACAGTATGTGGACCTAACACCGAAAAAAGTTGCCTAAGCTTGCAATTTCTTTAGTTCTGAAAAAGCTAAAATTCTGAAATGTAGCAAAAATACAACAGGATTGCTTTCCCCCCAAATTAAATGGCATGATGTGAGGAAAAATAGCTGGTTATGGAGATTACAAACACAAAATAGGGAAACCATGCCTTATCTAATGGAAAGGATACTTAACAAGTTTAAAGTACGAGGTGAGAAATGCACGGATTAGAAGATTAACTGCAACATCAGGTTAGGAAAATATTCATATTTCTGATCCTCTTTATTCACTTTTTAGAGCAAAGCCTCAGAAAATCTTATCCTTCCGACTAATTGTCACCCATAAGATTGATAGGGTAGAACTGCGTTGAATACTACAAGTTCAACCCAATGCATGAGAAAGCATGTGAACTTATCCTAAACAATGGATAATAATGGATTTGTGTTTCCAGAAGAAGACTTCCAGCAAAAGGACACATTCAGTACAGGATGGGATATAGATACTAAAAACTAAAGCTATTAAAAAAGAAAAAAAAATAAACATAGTCGAAGGCAATACCAAAATTCGCAAGCTTCAAGAGCCACCTCATCATCACTGTCCTTGTTAGCTTGCAACATGAATTCAGTTATGTTCCTCAGATGCGGCTGTCACATAATGATGGAAATTGCATCAAAAAGGCCTCAAAATGATCAAAAATATGAGAAGTAAAAATAAAAAAAAATTGAACAAACAGAAAATTGATATTTTCCAGTTAAAAATAGATATGCTGGTAGCTTATCTAAACAGTAGTGTTGTCACATAACTTCCATGTTCTAAAGACTCAGAGAGATCTGAAGATGTAAAACAATTAAAATCACAAAAAAGAAGATAAAAGAGCATGATTATTTACCTCCAACACAGACGGTTGAACTTCAGTGAGCTGGACAAAAGCTGCACAAACCTTTTGGTAGAACAAACTAAAGTAAATACCAGATGAACAACTTATCGAACTTATGCAGCAAACAAATTCGAACAAGTACATAGTGATCAACATACCGATTCACAAGTCGAACAAAAGTCCTAATAGGATTATCATTCTTCTCCATGATATCTCAGGAGTACAATAAAAGTTAAGGTCCACCAGGAATTTTTCTACACAGGCTTAAAGTTCATTTGGAAATGGTTTCTCCTTTGTCCAATCAAATTAACGAATTTAGTAAATCTAAGTGTAGTCCTTGGTGTATTGATCTTTTTGGGAAAGGGAGTGTGTGCGAGTTGTTTATTTCAAGAATTGGCTGGACTAAACCAGCTGCACTTTTTTTCATTATAACTAGTAAAAAGTAAAAGATGCATGATCCCGTGAATTACTTATGTACAACTTCCTTGAGACTAGGATATGATATTTTTACAATGGATGATTCGCTAAAATAATGACGTGTGTTCTCTAGCATTTGCTTGACATTAGATTATGTGACGAGATTCTTAACTTAAAGCTAATACCACGGGACCCAAAGTATGATGATTGATGCTTAGGAAGTTTTGAGTTTAATGCCTCAGATATTCAACCCTCTTTTTGGCTATAATTGCCTTAACAGATAATGCTCACAGCCAGGAAGAGTACCTCCTGATGTGACTCCTATCCTATCAGATTCTGATTCTCCTACATCACTAACTGATATAGAGAACAAAAGCTCTCAACTGCGTATACTCCAGATTAAGAGCAGATTATAATAAGGTAGATCCAATAAAGATGACTTTGTATTCATTACTTTTTTAACAAAATATGAACAGATTAAAACATCCATATGCATCATTTTTATCCATCAATATGTGTGAACACCTTTTGAAACACTTCCTGATACATCCAATGACAAAGGGGAAAAAGCAGCTCGGCACTGCCAAATAGCAAGTCCACCAAATGCAAAAATGCATTACAAACCGTACTACAAGTCATGTCTCCGGACAGAGACTACAATTGACCGATATAGGAATATGGGGATCAAGAATGTAGAAACTACTTACCAACTTTCTGACTTCTGCAACAGGATCTTGAGCAAGGACAAACAGGCCTTGCAAAAATTTATCCATGGACCTATATAATGCCTGACCACGGGCAAAATGAGTGAGCAAAATGCCACCGTGGGGGGGGTGGGGAATCATATCGCAAGTACAACCAATACTCACAGCGGGCATCAGCATAATGAACTGATTTATCGATCCTAAAGAAAGCTTCCTCAGTGATGCATGTGGTGATTGGAAAAACTGGCGAAGGATAAAAGTACATGTGGAAATCATGACAAAAGATCAATATAATGAACACACAGATGATAAAGCAGGAGAGAATATCTCCTGCCAAACCGACAAAAGAGGAGTATGACACATCACCTGGAAAAATCTTGGTAGAAATACATCAATGGGGCGTTCACCTAATCCAGGAATATCCGTATCAAGCTCCTGGGGAATGTCTTCACATATCTAGCAAAGAAGAGAATATAGAGATTTCATATTAAGTTGATCCATATATCCAAAATTTGGCTTACTACAAGTAAATATTATTGCCTGACACTCTGAATCTAAAAGGCCTCTGCAAGCAAAAGTCTCCCTAATTGACAAGGTGAATGGCAAGAGGGGCAATGCATGTGATAGGCTCAAAGTCGACAACTAACATGTGCTCTATGGACTCATGAGAATGGCATTGAAACTCAGCCCTTAAATGTACTCAGTTTGTAACGTGTGATTTAAATACATAGATAACAAAAGTCACAGGAATCCGGATTGAGAACATAATCTGCTCAAAAAATTAATCACATAATTTTCACAGCCCACTGCCTTACTTATGCTAATCACCCTAAGGGATGTTTGCTTATGTTTAGAGGAAGCAAGAAGCATCTTCAGAAATACCTTTGACAAAGCATCCATGGCACCTTCCATGTGGTTCGCATCATTACTGTCCAAGCACTGTACAAGGCCCTGCAATAACTCCGGCCATCCAGAAATCCTCCCTTGCTGAACTACAACACTAATGATTGTTCCAACTGTCGATCTTATGTGTCTATCGGCTGCTCCCAAACAAGGCAGTAGCTCCGTCTTTATATATTGCTGATAGGTAGGATCCAATGATTTGAAAGCAGATCTCAAGTTATTCTTCAGAAGTAGACCAGCTGCTTGCCGAATTTCAATTGATTTACCCTGTGTAGGAGATTGGTGTCAATCAACAAGCTACTGAACCCTCCGATGAAAAAAAGTAAATTCAAGCTTTCAAACTCCTCACAATGCCAAGAAGATAATTTCTCCTCATTAGACAATAAAAGAGCACCTCACATACTACTAGCCACTAAAATCCTACTTTGCAACAAGCCACTGAGTAAGATTTTGGTGGCTAGTTGTGCACAAATGCTTTGGAAATATAATGATGAGCAACGTCAAAGGCAGCAGTCAGATCCAAGAAGCTAATTCAAATTACTATAGACAAAATAAACAGAAGGCAGAAGCAAATACACACGACTTAATGTGTTCATATGGACATTGTGCTGAAATTTGACACCGTGCACCGACACTAACACAAATATTTAACACCCTTAAGAATCAACGGCTCCAAATTTCACATGGACATCTTGCACACCAGCCATTTCAGGCATGATCAGCCTCTTGTAGGCAAGCCTTTTTAGTGAAGAGGACGAATAGATATTTCTCAATAAGACAGTGGACTATCAACATCCAGCAAAATATGAACCGTATTAGGGAGCTTGTGAAAGGCCATTGTCTACTAGAATCACCCTCCTCCAAAGATGAAACCAAAAATCTACGAAGGCAACATTTTGCACGTATCTGGTAGGAAAAAGAAGTGATCCATAATCGAGATAAACCTCAACCAAAAAGCAAGGAAGCGTTGCAGGAGCAGAATGAGCCGTACTACAGGTTCAAACACATATTAATTAGCTTGTTTCCCGTCAAAAGACGACTAAATAGATTCCGAAAACCACCCCCAATCAACGAAAAATCGCGTTCAGCAATCAAAACAGAAGCAAGGCTAAAAACATCTCTGGCCCCCACTAAACCCTACCAGAAACCGACCAATACAATCGGAAAACTCATCGACTCTCGTCCCCCGCCCACGCGCAAAAAAGCCACGGAATTCCTCGGGCGGAAAGCTACCTCGGCGCGGGCGAAGATGAAGGCGAGGTAGTTATTGAAATCGGGGAACTGGCTGTAGTGCTGCAGCTGCTGCCAGATGCGGGACTTGTCGGAGGTGGGAGAGATGTGCTGCTCGAGCAGCGTGCAAATCTCCCGGAGCCCTTCCTCCTTGGGTTGCCACGCGGGTTGCGCCGCCATGCCAGCCGGTGTGCGTCTCGCCGCCGCCGCCGAAGAAGAAGGCCGGTATGAGGCGCCCGATTGCGGGGATTGACGTCGGCGGGAGATGCGACGGAGGAGGCGGGCGGGTATCGACGGCGGAGATGGCTGGTGCTGACTGGGGAGGCTCTTCGGCGGAGGGAAGAGAGAGAGAGAGAGAGAGAGAATCGTGGACTGGGAGTCTGAACCAGTAGAGGGAGAAAGAGGGAGAGAGGGGGAAGGTCTGTGTGAGCTGGTTTTTGGGGGAATAATTGCCCTGATGAGGTCAGAATTTCCTCGTATTTGCATAATTAGCCCGGGCTTTTCGTGCGCGGAGGACTTGTCGTGCGCGACTATAACCTGCCGGTCTTTCTTTATTATTTTGCCGTCATGACCAAATTTTCGTATGGATTAGGGCCCCCTCGGAAAAGCTTATCGTTGTGCTCGCCATTAAATAATTGGCAAATAGAAAAAAAAAACACGTCAAAAATCCTAAGCTATATTCACTATATCGCGTTTGTTTGTATTTCTTGTTTTTTTGTGTTAGGAACAAATAAAAAATTATTTCTGTTCCTAAACGTTTTGAACAAAACGCGCTGTTAAGAAACTGTTTCCTGAAATAAAAAAGAACAAAATATGTTTGGTAAATTTATGTTCTTTTTTATTTCTTTTAATTTTTAATGTTTATTTTTTATTTTTCATTTTTTTTCTTTTTCTTTTTTTCTTTTTTTCTCGCTGGCCGGGCCGGCGACCGATCCGACGAGGGCCGGCGGCCTCGCCCAGCCACGGCGAGGCTCGCCGGCCCCGGCGAGGCTCGACCTCACCGGCCACCGTCAGGTTGGCGTCGCTTGGCCGTGGCTCGGCCTCGCCGTGGCCGGGCGAGGCCGCCGCCCCTCGTCGGCCGTCGCCGGCCATGGGCATGGCCGAGGCCGGCGACCGCCAAAGCAAGAAGAAGAAGAAAAAAGAAAAAAAAAGAAAAGAGAAGAGAAGAGAGAGAAAAAGTGTTTCCGTTTTTGTTCCATAAACAAAAGCAAACAACTTTTTTGTTTCTTGTTTTTTTTTTTTGTTAACAAAAGAACGATTTGGAATAAAAACGCAACCAAACGCGTTTTCGTTTTTTTTTTGTTCCCTAACGAAAAAACGAAAAAGTGTTCCTAACAAAAAAAAGAAACACAAACAAACAGAGCTATATCGCTTTTACATCCGTGTTTAGAAATGGTAATGGATCACATCCCTATTGAGATTCATGGCACAATCACGAGGAAATTGATATTAAAAGTAAGAAGAAGAATTTGAGATACAAGGTTTTATCATGATTTGCCTTTAAATCAGGGTTACATTTAACTAAGGATTTTTTATTATAATTAGTATACAGTATCTATTTGTAACTATTCATAAACACAATGCCAAACTATCAATAAAATATGAGCTCAAACTATAAAAATCCTCTAATGGTTCGGAGCGCTGCCCTCGTCCCTTGTTTACTCATGGGAAAACAAGACCTGTGTATCATCCTATTGATAAGAAGTACAGACTACACCCCAATAATATCTAGATAGTATTTAATTATCATATCGATCAAATTTTACGACAAAAAATAGTTTTTTTTTTTTCGAATTGAATATAATTTATTAAAATGTATTAATTGGTCTTGGAATCAACTATTGATATTTAAGCTTAGTGCCGACATGGCTAGGTCTCACTTGATATGAATAATTTGTCCATAGTTCCAGCTCGCTTAACTCTCATGTGCTAATAATAATTAAGTTAGAATCATCTCTCTCAACGATGGAACTGGACAATTAGTTAAGGCACTAACCCTAAAATCTTGGGTCGTAAGTCTGGAAGAAAAATGATTCGTGTCACACCAAAGAAGGTGAGGGTTCTTATTTTGATAGCAGATCGACGAGATTATAACAATCCATCCATTCCAAAGAAAGCGAGGGTTCTTATTTGGCTAGCTTATTGATGTGATTGCAATGATTCATCAATTATGGAGACATCCTGGTCTATTATTGCATGGATAAAACTAAATTTGGAACGCTTCGAACGCGAAACTATTTGTAGCAATCAAGAAAGATTGATTTTGTTCAGAGTAGCTTGTATCTTTTCGATCGTATTATTAACGGTATGCGCACATTTAGCATGTCTGAGAATCACGTTAGGACAAAGAAAAAAAGAGACAGGGCGCATTTTCGAGATACGGCATCCATTTTTTCGTGCGACCTCTTTTTGTTCCAACTTAAATGGACCATTCCCCCCTCATGATGGGTGACGCGTCTCATCTCCCATAGAATACAAAAAAAGGGGGGTAAGAAAAGTACAAAATAGTGGATTTCCAGCTGTACTTGGGCATTTTCTCTTTCTTTGGCCTCGAGTGGCGAATCTAGACTCACTGTCCTACAACTCCTACCACTACTCAATCTCGTGTTTTCTCATGAAATATTGATTCAGCGATTATCGAGATTAATAAATTTGGATGTCAATTAATCAAAAGATTAATATAGAACCTCTTAATTGATACAGCTATAATAAATCTATTTCAAAAATATAAATGAATACAACCATGATAAATTTACCATCCATTAGTTTTTGTTAAATTTTACCATGAAAGTGATAAGTTAAATGACACGTGTCAGTTGATAAGTGTATCGATTTTGAGTTTTATCCTCCATTTGGTATAGGTATAATAGTTTGTAATTAATCAAATTTAACGAAAACTAAAGAATGATAAATTTATGATAAATGTACCGATTTGAGGTTTTTATAAATAAAAATTTAGTTTATAATAAATTTATCGTAAGGGTATTAGTTTGAGATTTGTAGTGTCTAAAAACTTAGTTTAAGATAAATTTATTATAAATATATCAGTTTGAAGTTTTTGTGATATTAAAACTTTATTCGAATAGACGTTCCTATGACATTAAAGTGGAAAAAATAAAATTAATCAATTTGACTAAATGCCTTTTTCATGGAATTGCCGCACGTCTCGGTGGACGGGCTTGGGCCTCTTCTGGCTCGGCCCGACCCGCGTTTACTTGGGAGAAAACCAGCGGTAAGAAGACGACTTTCTAGAATTAGAGAAGCCTATTAAAGGTAAAGTTCAGACAGCCTACTGATCTCCATACAAACCTTGGAGCTGCCCACAAACTAACCAGAAAAACCATGAGCCATACCGCCTTGACGAATCTACCCTCGCCTTGACTTCCGCACCCTTCCACACGCTTTTTGCAAAATCAACGCGACCGCCTGCGACGCTTCAAGGCCATAATCGACATTTCATCACGAACCCAAGGCCTCTATATAATCTCGACAAGAACGAGACTGAAAGAGCATCGTTTCGTTTCATTTCGTTTCGTGTCTTTTGGTCCCGTGTCGTGAATCTTCATACCTCCATGAGGCCTCACGCGATCGGTTTGTACGTTCAGTTCCTGTGGGATTTCCTCAAGAAGGCCTTGTTTTGGCTGGATGGTGGTCCGAAGATGGCGAAAGGCAAGGTGGCGCGGGTGCAAGCGCGAAGGGCGTCGAAGCGCTCGCTTGCTCTGGCTTTGCTGCTGTCATTCACGGTGGTCCTTCTGGTCTTGCTCTCTTTCGGGATCGTGTCCATTCCCGTGAGAAGAGAGATTTCGCCTCGTGATGGGCCGAGTACCGTCGAGAGGTAAATGCGGTCGCGCGCGCATGCTGTATGTTTTGCGTCTGTCGTTTTGATGAATCGCGCAATGCCGGTACGTGTGCCCACGAAAGTTTTGGTGTCGTTTGATGATTTGCAGGGCTGCATTTGGAGGGTTGGGAGAGAGAGGGAAGCAGTGGACTCAGGTTCTCTCGTGGGAGCCCCGAGCTTTTCTCTACCACAATTTCCTGGTCAGTAAAACCGTTCGATATCGCAACTGAGCGTCACGATTTTACCGAGTGTCGGTCGGGATTATGATTTCATGTTTCCCAGCATATGATGAATCTTTGTCAAATGCTAAGCTGAGTCGAGATCCTTTGATTTACAGTCCAGGGAAGAGTGTGAGTACCTGATAAGTCTTGCTAAACCTCACATCAGCAAGTCGACCGTGGTCGATGGCTCTAACGGGAAGAGCATGGACAGCGGGTAGATGTCTCCTCGCTCTAAAGCCTCGCCTCCGTTTCATTTTCGCTCAAGAACGAGCAAGCTTCATGCTTTGTCACTTATACTGAAATGGAAATTGCAGGGTGCGCACAAGCTTCGGAATGTTTCTCAATCGAGGGCAAGACAAAATCGTGAGGGCAATAGAGAAAAGAATAGCAGATTTCACTCACATTCCCGTAGGTAAGCCGAGCAATGCGGGCAAAATATTCAGCTCGAAAAGTTGGTTTTGACTTTTGAGCATCATTTGCTAGTCTCACATGGCCCTCGCAATCCATCTCCAAAGTTGAAATTTGTGGTCCATCGACTATTTAATTTTCTAGATTTAACCCCATTCTATGCCAATTTCCATGATCTGCGTACCAATCCGCTTTTTGTTGGGATAGTTTGACTGATGAAGGGAGAAACTTATGCATTTGCAGAGAACGGAGAAGGACTTCAAATTTTGCAATATGGACACGGGCAAAAATACGATGCGCATCATGACTACTTTTCCGACCCTTTCAACACTAGGAATGGAGGCCAAAGAATGGCAACAATGCTTATGTATCTGTAAGGATCGTTCTCCATTTCCAAATGCATGTGACAATAAACACAAAATTCAACACCCTTCACATAAATAGTACGCCTTCTTTTATAATGTTCTCCATTGAGTTCCTCTTGATGATAATCCAGGAGTGACGTCGAGGAAGGGGGAGAGACTGTGTTTCCAGCTGCTAAGGCAAACTTCAGCGCCGTGCCTTGGTGGAACGAGTTATCAGAATGCGGCAAACGGGGATTGTCCGTAAAACCGAAAATGGGGAATGCAGTACTTTTCTGGAGCATGAAGCCTGACGGGACGCTTGACCCAACAAGTTTGCATGGTTAGTAGTTGCCTGTTCTGGTGATTAAGTTCCCAATTTAGCTCCTGCCCTGCGTCGCATGGGAGAACGAACAACCTGTACTGAAATCGGCATTTGGTTAAATAATTTCCCTTGAGAAAAATGCCAAATATGCATTTCCTCATTCGACGTTCTCTACTGTCTATGTCAGGTGCCTGCCCCGTGATCAAAGGGACAAAGTGGTCAGCTCCCAAGTGGATGCGCGTCCAGAAGTATAGCGTCTAAGCCATCGTTTAGTACAGGTACTTCAATAATCATGAATCTAATATTGTCATGGTCACATGCGATTCTCATGTGCTTTGTCACAAGCATATGTGATCGTTCAGTATTGTGGATAACTGTCTAGACACCCCATAATACATTTAAAGATGTTTTACTCGATCTTCCCTTGTACTTATCAAGTCGGCAATACCACTCACTATTACTATGTCCAACTTCGATTAGGATTTCTGATGAAACCATCCTACAAGACAGCCTCAGAGATTTCCACACTACCTATCTCCATAGGAAACAATACTAAAAGTTAGACGGATAACTATTTTCCCCACATATGCAACTAAGGAAGAAATCATCAATTTAAAGGGCATGCATTTTACCATAATTTTTTGTCCTAAACATTGGTGGGCAAAATTACTTCTTTTTTCTGTAAAATATGCAGCCGATCCAAAAGTTCACATCTGATGCTGCCACTCTCTGGAGGGTTAGTATAAAAACTCTCACAATCAAGCTGACCAGACTTGATCACTTCAAAAGTTGACATGGGAAATCTGGTTACTTTTTTGTTTTTTTACTCATAAACAAGCAAACGAGCATCCACTCACTCTCTGATGGTGAATGCTTGCCAATAATTCTTGTCTAATTATAAGTACTCAGTATATTCAGAATCCTCAGTTACATGGGACTTAAGGTTACAGAGTACAGCCTAAAGATCCATAACCCGTAGAACTCTATTCTTTCCCTTTCCCTCATCCAGAATTCAGATATCATATTCATTCTTCCACATTTTAACGAACCATAGTCAGGCAATGTTTGAATCTAACATGCCTCCGTGGAATAACCTCTTTTCTTCTTGCAATTATTGGATGTAGCCTGACATGTATTTTTTTCCCCTTTGCAGACTCAACTCAACGCATCTCCTATTCATCTATAATTACAACTCCTGTACATCTCTATCTGGCGAATTGTTTTGACAATCAGAGTGTAAATTGCCCATATCAGTTACATAACAGGCTAAATTGATTCCCCAGTGTACACTAGGAAAGAAACGTTCCTGCATTGATGTTTCATCCCATGATCTTTATAGAAGCTTGTTCTTACAGTTCATTCAGCGCCACTGTATCCAGATCACAGAGTGCGGGAAATAATCTTAATCTTGTAGCATAAAAGATGGAATTATAATGGTCAGTAATTCACAAAATCCAATTCATACCATGTGGCAGACATCTCCAGAAAGACAGGAATGTCGCACAGCGAGACAAATATAATTTAAGTAGGCATGGTATTCTCATCAAATTATTAGGCAGAGATAAGCAACTTCAACAAAAGTCTCACTAACCTCGTGCGTGCTCGCTCCAAATAATATGAGCACCCACTAAGCTGAAACTTTTGCTAGGACTAATCATGTCTTCAAGGTAGGCTGCAATCAGAGAGAAAGGAATAATTGGGTTTTAAAGAAGAAGAGGAACTTATGGCTTATGCAATCAGAGAGAACAGGAAAAATTGTGACCAGTTCACTGACAATTAGGGGCGCTTCTATTTATATCGATATATACTTTAAACTTTATGAGGAAAATGGAAAGCATTTTAAAATTGCACCCGATTGGATAACTGCAATCTGCTGTGCCTCTATCACCAGCAAGCAGAATAATGAACGTACAAGGTGCTTGATCAACTCAAACAAATTTTCAAAGTAGGGCATTCACATTCAAGACAGCACCCAAAATTAGCACCCTGAGGCTCACAAAAAGAGAACAGAGACGCCCTGGATGTCAAGAGAATCCTCATCCTTGGAGCACACTGTATTTTCAAGGTAACTTGTAAGCACTGTCAATTAGGACAACACTTACTAATTTATCCTATAAAGGAGCTGTGTACCTTGCTTTGCTCCTTCGACAGCTCAACAACCCAAAAAATGCATACTTGGGCCAGAATTTCAACAAGGCCCAGAGCATCTTGACCATTACGAAAAGAGGCATAGGCCAATACGCAAAGAAAAGGCCGCACCAATCAGTTAAATTCCTCCTGCTTGATTCATACATGTAAATATTGAGCATTTGCAATTCCTCCTTCATTACCACTAGACCATATCAACAACTCCCACATACAGCCTCAGGGAATTAGCAAGAACGCATGCAAATCATGCACAGTTCATGACACGAGTAAAACGATATAATTCATTTATCAAATAAAACACGAAAAGGAAGTACAATGATACAGTTGACACCATTGCTAAAAGATGACAAATTACCTTCTTCATGCCAAGTCTGCGAAGTTGACACAATATTTCAGAGAAATCTTCAGGTGGCTGACATGAGAACTGCACATTTTCCCCTGTATAGGGATGTATAAACCTATAAAAGCAACATGCTAGAGTGAACCCAATTGTGACAACTTGCCATCGTCAGAGGCAAAACATTAATGACAATGGTTTAGTTTCTCACCCAAGAGAAAAAGCATGGAGGCAAGGCCTTTCTAGTTTAGAAACCAACTCTGAAAGCTGGCTTTGGCGACCAATTGGTAATTTGGCTTGCAGGAGTGACAATATCATGTTTTTGGTCCCTCCATAAACCTCATCACCCAGTAAAGGAATTCCAACATACTTTGCATGGGCACGAATCTGCCTCAAAAAGGCACTTAAGGGTCAGGATAATAAAATATCCGAATAAATACATTTCAATGATGTAAGGATAGAGTCATGCAAAAGCTGACATATTAACAGGTAGAGTCAAAAGAGTATGCAGCAGGGGCAAGAACGAGAGAGAAATTGCTATAAGCAGAATTTGCAATGCAGATATACAGGTTACTACAGAGCTAGATAAAAACTAACTACGCATGAAGACATAGAAGTTGTTAGAAAACTGAAGTGCGAGTAGGAGATTGTCAATGTAAAGCACGAAGAAATAAAACTATAGCAGCAATTGTTTTGATCTAAAATCTCTGGATCTGGTTGCACCACCTTTTTTGAAACAAAAATACAAAGGATTAAAAGGTTATTTACAAAACCACAAATTAGTTAAAGAGTGATAATAGAAAAGATTGCATTCTTGACAAAGAACAGTGAAATAGAGCAATAAAACCTATTTGCTGCATCAAAAAGGGTCCAACCAGAAATAGAAGGGAAGGCAAGATGAGAACTTTGTGATACACATATAACAAAAGATGCACGACAAAGCTCACTGATCTAGGAATACCAAATTTTTAACTAGCATGCCACTCAAAGCAGACTTCTGAATGTGATACCTGATGAGTACGCCCAGTTTCTAACCTCCACTCGACCAAAGCGGAGCTTCCACCAGCAAGCACTTCAATTACTTTGTACCTGTAAAAATTAACAGATATAAGACTATTTCATGAGACAAGAAAGCCCACCATGAACTCCCCATGGTGCTCATGCTCTCTACAACTATGTACTTGAAGAATTACATACAAAGCACATCTCGAAAACCAATTTTCACCACTTCCAACAAAGCCAACAGACATCTTGAAGGAATAGAAAAGGTGATCTCAACTGATAACCATCACAAACCTCAACTTGCTCAACCGAATTTATATAACTATTAATTTCTTCAAAGCTCATAAACAGGCATCATGATACACAACAGACCTCTTAAAGTTTGAAGAATCATCTATGACAATCTCATCAAACAATTAAAACCCAACAGATTCCTGAAATATGACATAACCATTAAGCAATTAGAGTGATGATTACCACAATTCATACAACTACCAAAATAAAGCGTGCATGAATCACCTACTGGCAGCATAACGTGCCTGACGCCCATAGCTTGGTCCCGGAATAGCAGACATGCGAATACGGTTGTTTGTATCACGACCAATTGGAACCTCAATGCGGCCAGATGTCGCAGAAGGAACCCCATTTGTAAGACTGACGTACACTCTCCGAATGGTATGCATCTTGAATTGCTCGGACAAATGGGCATGGGAATGCTCATTCTATGTCATTGTGGAAGATAATGAGCAGGAATTCTACCAATGAAAGTAAAGTGAAAATATCTGGAGGAACTACTACCTTCGCAACAACTAGCAATCCACTAGTTCCTTTGTCCAACCTGTGTACAATGCCCGGACGCACAGAACCTCCAGATTCAGAGGAGTTAAATCCTTTAGTAGAAGTTTCGCAAACTGTAGAGCTACTAGACTCATCATCAGACACATCCTCGCCCTCGGAAAGAAGTTCTGTTTCTGAAAAAGCAACCGTTGGAAGACTGCAATGATGAAGAATGGCATTCACAAGAGTCCCAGAAGCATTTCCAGGCGCCGGATGAACAACCTGGATAGTAAAACAAGAAATCCAATTCAACTCCCCGGCTTCTACCTCACTATACTCAGCTTCAAGCTTACAAATCACTTGAATTCAAGCGATAGGCCACTTAGACTATTCCAAATGACAGAATCAAACCTTAATCAAGTAGGTTTATAATGCTATGGAGCCTAAATAATGCACTACAATATGCTGCAAACTGAAAATTTTCAGGAGAGAAATACACACTGGTCTTTCAACAACAAACGATCCAAAAATTCTTATAGCAACAGGCATATCTCTGAGATAGAATTCAAAGTGCGATACCTATAACGTACAAAATTATGATCATAATAATTCAATTGGGGGAAATTACCATGTGCGCAGGTTTGTTGACAACAAGCACATGCTCATCTTCGTACACTATGTCCACAGGTATATCCTCCGGCTCCGCCCTCAGGGGTTGCAGCTCCGAGATCGTGCAATCAACCATATCTCCAGCTCTGACATTATGCGAGACCTGAAAAAGGAGAAGGAAAGCACGCAATCCGCGACTTTCAATTACCGAAATGATCTCGGCACGGAAAAAAAAGAAGAAAAATCCGCTCGAGGTCGGTGCCTCTTTACCTTATCGACGACGCGGCCATTGACGGAGACCAAGCCCGATCGAATGCTCGACTGGACGCGAGCTCTGCTGACACCGTGTATCCGAGAGGAGATCCAGGCGTCGAGCCTGAGCTTGCCGGGCTTCGCGGCGTCGACCGTCTCCAGCAGCCTGACGCCGGCGTAACCGCTCGCCGGCGCGGGGGCCGGTTCGCGGCTTTCGAGAGAACCGGCGCCGTTCTCCGCCGGAGCCGAACGGGCTCTGAGGGCAGTGAGGAAGCTGGAGCGAGCTCGAATGCGAGGGCATCGGCGGAAGGGGGAGGCGGAGGAGAAGACGGCGGAGCGAGTCGCCGAGCAAGAGTACGCTACATTGCCGAGCAACATTCCGTTCTTCGCAAAGCGCAATGCTCGTTCGTCCGATATTCATATCGGTTCGTATTTCTACTTCTCTTTTACTTTTATCCAATTTAATTAAAGAATTTTGCAGTGTAAGATGGTTAGATTTTGTCGAGGAATGCCATTCGCTTCTATGTTTTTTGTTTTTTTACTAAGCGAATGCGATTAAATTATTTTCTCACTGCACTTAACTTCTTTTGGCCTATTTCCCTTTAAAAAAATCTAAACATTAGGTGTGGTCTCAATTCTGTCCCCAAATATTTTTATTTAAAAAAAATTATAAATTTTATGTTCTTTCTCAAATTTGGCATGACCATTTCTTAATCTAAAAAATTATTTAGTCCAATCCTAGATCTATCCCTAATTTTATTTTATCTAAAAAAATATAATTTTTTAATTTATTCTCAAATCTACTATGTGGTATGCTCTCAACTTGACGTGATATTTCCACTTCAATAACAAATCAACATCAATAAGGTGGCATGCAAATTTATCTCCAAAATAAAACTATTTTAGGATATTAAAATTAGCAATGACTTGCAATGAATTAACGAATGAGGGTTAATGAGAGCGGATTTGAGATTAGAGTAAAAGGATAATTTTTCTCTTAGAAAAAATAATTCAAGGTAGATTTGGGACTAAACATAGAATTGAGGGTTTTTAAACAAAGAAAAAATGGTGTGAATTTGGATTGGGTCTAAAATTTGAGATTTTAATTTTAAACAAAAAAATTTCGGGATAGAATTACCACTAGACCAAAATTTAATTTCTTTTTGGAATTAGACCTTTTCTTTTGCAACAAAAAAGTTACAATATAATCTTTTGCATCAATGCCTTCTTGATTTGCTCCCATGAATCTTCTAATCGAAGTCGGATAGGTGATGAGGTTTGAAACACATTTAAGCTTTGGTTGTTTCGTGAAAAATAATTTTCAAGAAAATGTTTTCAGATTTTTTGGTCTTCGTGAAACAAGTTAAGGAAAATATTTTCCATCAATTAAAAAACAACTATAAAAATTGGGAAAATGTCTTTCACTTTTTAGAAAATGGAAAACATACTTCGTGCTCTTTCTTTTGCCACTCATTTTAGTTATTTATTTTCTTTTTTCTTTTTTATAAATTCAAAAATTTACATTATTTTATATTTTATTTCTTTTATTCCATTTTTTCCCTTCTTCGGCCTGTCATTGACCACGACAAAGGCTGGCGACTGGCTATAGGCAAGCTTGAGTGTGGCCGGAGACTAGTGAGGCTTGAGTGACGCCAAAGAATGAGAGGCTTGGGTCTCACCAAATTGCCAATGCTCAAGCGTCACTATAGGACAGGAGACAAGAAGCTCAAGCCTCTCCAAAGTTCAGCGAGCTTGTCCCTCAACTCATTGATCATCGCTGTAGTCAACGACTAATTGAGGAAAAGAAAATGAAAGAAAATAAATAAATAAATAAAAGAAAAGGAAAGAACAAATAAGAAAGAAAAAAAGAAAAAAATAATTAATTAAAAATTCATTTTTTAAAATAAAATAAAAGAAAAATATAAAAGAACAAAAATAAAATAAAATATGATCAAAAGGAGTGCACAAAGGAAAATCAAATTAGATACTAAATGGTAAAAAATATTTTTCGCTTTATTTTTTAGGTTTCAACTGAATACTAAAAATATTGATATTTTCCTAAAAATTAATTCTTGAAAAATGTTTTTTGAAAACAATGTATTTTTCATAAAATGAATGGAGTTTTAATAATTGTTGGTTTTTTTTTTTTTTATGAACGATCAATGACATTAAAATATCTTCTGTGTTGGTGATCGCCCTATTGTTTTAGGGAGATAAATTATCAAAAATATTTTCACCATCAACAAAAACAATATAAACGATTATTTTTCAAAAAAAAATAATTATTGATTATTCACGAAACAAACACACTCTAGATTTACATTCCCCAAACTCAAATTATTGGACTTTTTCCTTTTCACAAGATGGTTACATTATGTATAGAAAAAGATTTGCAACCTTCCATATAATCATCTTTTTGGAAAATGACTCTAAATTGTAAACGTAATAAATAAATTCCAATCGGAAATCGAGAACGTGCTCAATATGTCGTAATCATCTAAACCTTGAGCTTAGTAAATTGGAAATTTCGAGGCAAAAGGAGTAGTTAAAAGAGGTACTGGTATAAACGCACGTTACCGCGTGGCGAAAATGGTAGTATAGTTCCGCAGACATGAAGTCAACTGCTCAAGATGCCCACGTAACTACGCCGGACTGGACAAAAGGAAGCGCCTGGAAATCGAGATCCATCTGCCTTGAATTTAACTCTCTCTCCATCTGCTTTCAATTTAACTCTCTCTCTCTCTCTCTCGTGGCATCGTACGACTTGATCGACGACTTTGTCCTCGCGTGTTTCATGTCTCGTTTGACCAGTCCCCCGATCGAGAGCGTTAGACCGTCAGTCGTGCGGTGTTTCCATGCAGATTCTCCACACTCGCCGCCGGCCACTTCGTATTAAAAAGGCCCTTTAGCTCCCTTGTCTCCACAAATTCGAACCTCGAACGCAAAAGGCTCAATCCTAAGCTCCAGTTCCGGGATTTTCGGGTTTTGCGATGGGGAAGGCGTGGGTTTGGTGCTGCGATGGAGTCTCTGCAATCGTCTTCGCTGTCTCTTATGTCCTCTCCGTCTTCTTCTTAGCTATCGGTTCGTCCAGATTCTCATGCTTTTCTTCATGTTTCCTTAGTCTCGTCGAAAGAAGTTGTGAAGTAAACATGGAGTATCACATGAAAATTACAACTTGGGGAAGACGAAAAAGGATGGGTTCGCTTTTGTAGTTGGTTTCTGCAGTTTTCAGAATGAACACTTTACTAATTGAAATGTTAAAAATTGGGCTTTTTGAGCATGTTAAGGCAATCATCCACAGAAATAACACTTCATCACATGCTTTCTGGTTTCTTTGAGGTATCTGACTAGCAAATGTTTCTAATCACTAAGTTTTCATGTTCTGTATAGTAGGACGCTGATTTTGATTCCGTGTTAAATTTCCGTTGATCCCCAAATACTCGGTTAACTTAGCAACTGCGCTGACGCCGTGGGACCCCGCTATTTTGCAGTCGGAAGTACATTCGGAGTGTTCGCAGGAGTTCTGATCGGCGTGAAAAGCCAGAACAACCTCTTCTACAGCGTGGGGTTTGGAGCAATTGAAGGCGGCATGTTCTTGACAAATGCCTTCAGAATGTCCATTTCTTTTTGGCTGTCTGATGATTGTTCGTCCGGCAACATTCTTCAATCGGTAAGTTCTCATCTTCTCAAGGCTCGAGCTTGGGTCAGTTGTAACTTCTAAGATACTTAATTCCTAATCCCACATCTGCTCTTAGCAGACTGACTCGACAAGAGTACTTGATGCCGGAGAATTCGTTCAACAGTTGTTGTATAGTCTCATCCTGTCGAGATTAGAGCAGACTCTGGCACATGGAGATAATATGACCAGCGAGAACACGGCGGACCACGCCAAAATATCGAAGAATTTGTGCGACAGGATTCCTAGGATTAGAATAGCAGAGGACGACTTGATGGATTCATCGGGAAATAGAAACTCCTGCTCAATATGCCTTCAGGTTTGTATTCTAGACTAGACACAGACAATTCGACCCATGACTCGTTTTTACCTGGTTTTTATATTCCATTCCAGTGCTTGATCCTCATTCTTGTTTACTGATCCAGGACTTCGAATGTAAAGATGAGGCGAGGAGATTGCCTAACTGCTGCCACTTGTTTCATATGTGTTGCATCGATAAGTGGATTTCCAAGCAAAGATCTTGCCCTTTATGTAGAAGTCCCGTAGTTTTGGGGAGCTAACCCAGTTCTGCATTCTTTTCACTCGAGTAGTTTAAATAGGTCATCCATTCTTTCGTTTCTTGGTTTATTGTTACAATGCAAAACTCGGGTCAATATGCCACGAGGGAGCATTCAAAATGCAAGACCTGTAAAAAATCCAAATGGAAGGGTCATAATTTGTACTTCGATCCCGACTCCCTTTATATGTACCTATAGTCAGGACAGACTAAGATGTACAGACTTGTCAAAGATATTCATGGACTTTGCTCTAGCAACTGCTGGCATGTCATATATGCATTCCTCTTATCCTTTGGAACATACCAAAAGATTTTAACATATACCGGGGGACATTAAACCATGATGGCAATGCGTTTCTTATCACCCCGCGACAAGCCACTGTCTCCCGCTTATCAGCTGGTGAATGCGGCTTCTATGCTTCCTTAATTACTTTCACGCTAAGCATTCCTTTGACAGGTGAGTTGAGTGTTCAAAATGCGTCTCCTCTAAAGGCGAGAACTAAGCGATTCTAGGTGCAGTCCACATATTTTCTGTCTCTACTGTCAGCGATTAGTGCGAAGGATTACAAGTATATCTTTATCCCAACTTCTACAAATTTCCGAAACAATTCATTCTAACAAATGCAGACCCGAAAATAAAAGGAAGGATTTATTTTTCCATCCAACAATGTATAAGGGAGGAGAATACAAGGACCAATTCGGTTTCTTTGGCTGGAGAAGCTAGTGAAGCATCATAAGTTGCTCCTTAGAGTGGTGACAGCATCAAGATTAATCGTGTTTTGAAATGACCTGATTTTGGTTGCAAGCACGCAACTTCTTTATGTTGAGAAAATTTTCCCCAAGTAATTTTGAAGATTGACAAAATTTATCCCAAGTAAAGACCTTGATTCTAATGACAAATATTTTCAAATAGAAAATCCGATGGGCTATGATCAAACATTATCAATCAAAACCAAGTTGTGGCATACTTAATTCCTTTCTTATGTATTCAGTTGGACAGCTAGGAAGAATGCAATATATTCGTGCAAAGGTTAGTAGCGATTGGTTAGATTTCCTACCTTATTTATAAGGAGTTCTAAAAGGAAAGCCTTCCAAATATCTCTCCGATATTCAACTTTCTTCAAACGATATACTTGAGACGAAATATTCTTTCCAAAATGAAGCACTCCAACTTATGGAAACCTAAATTGCTATATGGGTGGCATCCTCGGCAATCTTGAAGCAATTAGACCTTCTAAGCAAGATCTAGGCCAATGGGTAGATTGGACTGGGAGGAGTATAAGAGGAGGTCTCGAAATTGAAAGAATTATTGCACCTAAGAGAATCGAAACTTTCAATTCCAAAGTCTGAAGTTGTGATCTAATACATTTGTTTTTGTGAGCGATATTATGTAATTTCTTAGAGGTTGAAAGTGTGAGAGGAGTTATTTACACGAGCTTGAATATTTACAGTTAAGATCTTGTAAATTTTGATTGGTTCTACATGGTGGAATCCAACCAATGAGTTGTAACGCAGGAGAGTGAATATAGACTTGCAAAAACCGATCTAATATAATCTTTTGTGTGCAATTTTCTATCCCTTATTCTCTGGATTTTAATTGCGATAAAATTGCATATATGTAAGATCTTACTATTAAATTCTCTATGACCAGAATTTGTTTCCTTGCAATATTAGTTTAAATTCTTTAATTTCTACAATATTACTTTTTCACCCCCTCTCTAGGTAATAGTCTTAGCCATGACAGTTTAGATAACTTTGTGGAGTCACGGCTGAAGTACTGGTTTAGGGTCTTTGCTGAATATAATGGAGCAGCTCACGAGGGAACATGCCGAAGCAAAGTCCAGTGACCGATACATATCGCAAGGAACTCCAGATAAAGCTGCAACGTCGCGAGTGTCTTAGCCCCCCTGCGTTGTGAACTTCTCTCGAACTGTTCAAGGAACTCTAGATAAAGTTGCAACATCACGAATAGAAATCACTTATCATTATTTTGAGAAAAATTATTAAGTGGAACACGAACATGAGGAAGAGGACGAGAGAATCGAAGGAGGACAATCTAGATGACTTATTTTTTACTGGATTGAGAAGGCAAATTTGTAATTTGAAATGTGAATTCATTTTTGTTGCAAATTAAACATTGCCGTAAGTGCTTCAAACTAACGGTACATTTTGAGCCTTTAGTATCACTTCAAAAACAACATGCTACCAGACATTTGATTAAATTAATAATTTAGTTTAAGTAGCTAATAAATTATGATAGTGAGAGAGGGAGAAAAAGGAGGTAATTAAAGTGTGTAATAAATATCAATTCCCATATTGAAGATTATGAATTACATGTATAGATTAATTAAAAGTTGTGTGTACTAAAGGCAATTTGAACATTCCAATGGATAGTAATCATGTCATCCATGGCACTGTCATTATCAATTCAGTAGCACTTTATAATGAGACTCTCATTAATCTCATGTAATATAAGGGCACTAGATTTAGTGTAAGAATTATAAAGTGCTAAGCATACTTTATCCATCATAATTCATATTCAACGTAAGAGCTATATTTGACATACCGATGATGTTTTGCTTAAATTTTAGTAGGAAATTTTATTTCCATATAACATAATAGTTGCTCACATAATGAAAGGAAAAATTTAGGATGTCACAATCAATATGGCCTTACTAGTCACAGAGGACATGCAAGGCGAGATCCTCAATAGGCACCGGGCTATCATAAAAGGTGAGCTGATCGACAATCAATTTGAGGTCACGGAGAATTTCAAAAATAGATTTCGAGCGGCTAGTGGATAGTCGTAGCCCTTCCTTGAGAGTCATCACCCAAGCACGAGAACAATTGGCGTACAGAGACAAGTGAAATCATAGTTTCAAAGACAGACATGAGAATAGCGTGGCAGAGAAGCTGGTCTTGATGGTTCCAAAGAACATACGCTAGGTTGTGTTCGATGATTTTCCCCGTCAATATCGTGGACGGTTTTGGCTGGTTGCGGGAGAAAGCCGTCAATGTAGCCCAAAAGATCATAACCCACGAGCAAGGACGTGAATTGGGCACGCCATGAAGTGTAGTTGGACGGCGAGAGCTTGACGGACGGTTGGACGACTGAGTTGATGGCGACTAGCGTCGGACTTTTGGCATAGTGGAAGGAGAAGACAAAACAATTACCTGAGTAGTGTTTTCGGCCATGATGGGATTGTTTGCTCCCTTTGAGTATTTGGAGCTCTAATACCACATGTAATGAACACAACCTAGCATTTGTTTTATACAAATATAAAACAAACAAATTTAACGTATACAGTTGACTTTGACCGGTTGTTAACTCAATCGTAAAGATTACAACTTGAGTTTTGAATTGAAAATTCTATCTCCATATTAAATGCAAACAAATTATTTATTCATTGTACATAACTTTTTTTTTGCAACAAAAAGTCGCAATACAATTTTTTGCATCAATACCTTTTTGATTTCCTCTCAAGAATCTTGAAATGACAAGGTTCAAAAAACATTTAACAGTTCATTTCTTCGGGAAAAATCAATGATTTTGAAAATGTTTTTTTTTTTTTTGTTAATCAACTGTATAATTTGCGGAATGAATTAAAATAAGTATATTTTCATTCTCAAGGAAAATATTTTGGGTTGTTTCTAATAATGAAGATATTTTCCAATAATTGATTTTTTTAAACAATATAAAGGATCATTTTTGGACAATATTTCCGAAATTATTGATTATCCATGAAACAAACACACTCCTAGTCTAAAGCTACACAAATTAAATTGTTTGTCTTTTTTTAAGAAAATGACTAAAACTCAATTACATTCCGTATAACCAAAAGAAAAATATATATATTTAGAACCTTCCAAGTAATTATGCTTTCGAAGTTTTTAGAAAAGGAATCTTAACAGCAAATGCAATAAATGTTAGAATATAAGTAATACTAATATCAGCTAATCTCATCATAAGGCTACTCATACATATCATGCATTAGGTGAACTCTATTTCCCGGTCCAAATCGACCCAATATAGTTCCTGGCGTGGCTAATCGAAATTCATGAATTTGCTCAATACATTATAATCGTCTGAACCTTAAACTTAATGGATTGAAAATTTCGAGGCGAAGACTTTAGTTAAAAAAAGACTGGATGAATAATCGCACGCGGCCGCAAGATTCCTACGTAACTTCACCAGTCTGGATGACGGAGCAAGAGAAAGGATTTCATTTGACCACCTGGAAATCATCTGCTTTGGTTTTACACTCTCCCTCTCTCTCAAAGTATTATATGACTTGATCGACGACTTGTCCGAAGTCGTTCTCCTCGTGTGTTTCATGCCTGGGATGATGTCTTTCTTGACCAAACCCGTACGCAAGCAACGACGTTGGGTGTCATTTGCAGTATTCCCACATATACTCTCCACATTCAGCGACGACTTCGTATTAAAAAGCTCTTCCCCTTCCTCGTCTCCATGGATTCAGCTTCGAGCGCAGAGGCTTGATTCCAAGCTTCGTTCCGGGGTTTTGAATTATGTCTGTCGAGAAGGTGTGGGTTTGGTGCTGCGATGGAGTCTCTGCAATCATCTTCACCTTTTTTTATGTGGTCTCCATCTTCTTCTTAGCTATCGGTACGTCCAGATTTTTAGCTTTCTGATGGTTCCTTAGTCTCGTCGAAAGAAGTTGCAAATTAAACATGGAATATCGCATGAAAAATACAGCATGGAAAAGAGGAAGAAGGAAAGAGCACTGCACTCGAGAATCTTCATTCGAAAATATAAATCGGTGTCGCTTTTGTAGTTTATTTTTTGCAATTCTCTCGAGTGTACGAGGTCATACGGACTCCATCGTATGATTAACTTGACTTCGCTAATTGAAATGTTAAACTGGGCTATTTGAGCATGTTAAGGCAATGACTGCACAGGACGTGACAAGAAATAACAACAATTCATCACATGCTTTCTAGTTTCTCTAAATATCTGACTAGCAAATGTTTCTAATCACTAAGTTTTCGATGTTCCGTATAGTAGGACGTTGATTTTTGGTTCCGGGTTAAAATTCCATCGACCCCCTGATACTCATTTATCTTTAACAATTGCCATGACGCCGTTGGACCTCACTATTTTGCAGTCGGAAGTACATTGGGAGTATTCGTGGGGGTTCTGATCGGCGTGAAAAGCCAGAACAACCTCTTCTACAGCGTGGTGCATGGAGCAATTGCAGGCGCCATGTTCTTGACTAATGCCTTCCGACTATCCATTTTTTTCTGGTTGTCTGATGAATGTTTGTTCAGCAACGTTCTTCAATCGGTAAGTTCTCGGCTTTTCAAGGCTCGAGCTTGGGTCAATTGTGACTTTTCAAATATCTACTTCCTAGTAACAGATCTGCTCTTAGTAGATTGACTCAACGACAGCACTCGACGATGGAGAGCTAGTTCGACAATTTTTGTATAGTCTCACCCAATCGAGATTGGAGCAAACTCCGGCACATCCCGACAATAGGATCAATGAAATCATAGTAGACCATGCCAAAGAATCGAAGCGTTCGTTTGACATGATTCATAGGATCGGTGTAACGGAGGACCACCTAATGGATTCTTCAGGAAATAGAAACTCCTGCTCGATATGCCTTCAGGTTTGTATTTTTGACTAGACTGAGAGAATTCGACCCATGACTCGTTTTTACCTAGGTCTTATGTTCCATTCCTTTGCTCAATCCTCGTTCTTGTTTACTGATCCAGGACTTCGAATGCCAAGACGTGGCCAGGAGATTGCCTAACTGTTGCCACCTTTTTCATTTGCATTGCATTGAGAAGTGGATTTCCAAGCAAAGATCTTGCCCTTTATGTAGAAGTCCCATAGTTCAAGTGAATTAATCGGGCTATGCACATAAGAGTGATTGCTATTGAAGGTGCAACCTCTTCAAAAAAATATAAGGCACTTATTGAAGGCACCTACTGATAGCCTGTATAAAGAGCACCACAGATAACAAAGTTGTATTATATCCTCCATTATATAAAATACATTAAGACTAATGTCGGTTAAATGAGAAAAATCAGATGTCTTCATTTCTCCTATTTCTGCAATAATCATTTTCTCAAAGTTATATCTATGAAAAAATGTATGTCTTCATCTCTCTTGTTGTGAAAAAATACGAAGATCTAAGATTCTTTAATTCAAAATTTCCACAAAAGAATCATATTATTGCTAACAATTGATATCAAAGCGTGATTTAGAATCTTATAATTTTCCAATTATAAAAAATATATATGGTTTTGTTAATGATCTCCCATTAATGCTTGTAAAAGATATATATACACATCAAATTGATTTATAAAATTACTTGCTTAATGAAATAGCACATAAATTACTGTTTGGGTATAGTGCTCTTGGTGTATATATATTTTTATGCTTTCTAGCACGTTAATTGTTTAGTTATATGTATTCATATGTTTATATATGATTTTATATATATACTTATGACATCATAATGTATAATTTGATTTGTATACCTTCATGACGATTTTAACACAAAAATGAATAAATATTTAACATTTAGAGATAATAAAATAATGAAACAATTATTGTGTTTTATAATTTAAAATTCAATTATGAAAGGTTTGTCAGTCACCAAAGTGGCCGAACCCTAAGGTCTCTTGAATTTTCAAAATTACATAATTTTTATTTAATTACCCATGATTTATTGACGCTATAACTAAAATTAATATGTTACATATTCTTATTAGTGTCATGGGTATCTTAAAGTTCCTTCATTATAAGAACTTAGGGATTCACCCAAAGGTTAATCAATTTCTCATAATTCATGGACATAATCGTTGGTAATTATTATGTCTTGTTAAATTTGTTTGTGTATCAAAAGATAGTAAATTTTAATGAGATGCATTTATAATTACCAAAAAAAAAAAGTTATTAGCATCATTGTGGTTATGTTAATTTATTACATGATAAATCTTAATTAATGAATGCACTTGAGGTGTATATTAAAAAAGTTGAGAGGCAATTAAATAATAAATGTGAAAATAGTGAGGTCAAATAGAAGGGGTCAATGTTGTGGAACGTAGAATGAATCGAGACAATATATGAGTTTATTTGCTAAATTCATTAAAAGACAGGGTATTTGTACTCAATACAAGATGTTAGGTACACCACACAAAATGGTGTAGTAGAAAGGCATACTCATACTTAAATGGAAATTGTTAGGAGTATGGTGAGTTATTCATGTGTACCCTTATTCTTGTAGATGCATGCATTAAAGATTTCTATGTGTTAATTATACAAGGTTCTTAGTAAGGAAGTTCCAAAGACTTATTTTGAACTATGGATGGGAAGAAAAACTAGTTTACCACACTTTCATGTTTGGGGTTGTCCATCAGAAGTAAGAATTTACAATTCACATGAAAAGAAATTGGATTTTGGAACAATCAGTGATTACTTCATTGGTTATACGGCAAAATCCAAATGGTATAGATTTTACCATCCTAATCATGATACAATAATTGTTAATCTAAAAATGCTAGGTTCATTGAAAATGGTGACTTCAATAGGACTTAAAAAATGCGCAATGTTTGCATTTAACAAGTTAGGGTGGAAGTTCCTAGTCCTAGAATTGCAAAAGTTGTTCATAATATTACAGTTCAACCTAACAATAATCACAATTAACAAATAAATAACCAAACACTTCATAATGAAAATGTCAATAATGAACCTACAATAATTGAGCCATAAGAAATAGCATTACTTAGATCTCAAAGAGAAAGGAGGTCCTGTTATTTCTAATGACTATGTGGTTTATCTACTAGAATTAGAAATTAATTTAGAAATTAGTAATAGTCCAGGTTTATTTTCATGAACCATAAAATATGATGATTCTATTAAATTATTTAATGCCATGAAATAAGAGTCAAAATCTATGGATCATAATCAATTTGGGATCTTGTTGAATTGCTTGTATATTATAAAAATTTCAAGTGCAAATAGGTCTTTTAGACTAAGCACAACTTAAAGGTGACATCGAACTATATAAAACTAGACTTGTTAGTAAAGATTTTGTTCCTTTCATTATGATGTAGAGTTACAGCAAATAGATGTTAAAAATGCATTTTTAATGGAAATTAGAGGAAGAGGTTTACATGGACTAACTTCAAAAATTTTCGATTAAATGAAAGGAACACATGGTGTATAAGTTAAAGAAGTCAAAATATGAACTTCAACAAATTTCCCGATTATGGTATCTTAAATTTAATGATACCATAACATTTTTCTAGATTTTAGGAAAATATTGTTGGTCAGTATATTTATGTACACACACATAAAAATATATTTAGGTTACTGAGAGCAAGTTCATTTTTCTAAATTTTGTATGTTGATGACATTTTGCTTGCTATAATGATATTGTTTGTTACGTGAAATCAATATTTCTCTTTAAGAATTTGAAATGAAATATATGAGAGAGGCAATATATGTGATATGAATAAAAATATTCCATGATAGATGATAAAAATTGTTAGGGATGTCTCATAAATTCTACGTTAATACATTTTTAGAGAGATTTAATTTGGATAAATGTTCAATGGGAGTAATTCCTATTTAAAAATGAGACAAATTTAGCATTATGCAATATCCGAAAAATGAATTGGAACAAGAGCAAATGAAAAAAAAAATATTTATATATCTATTGTTGGGAGCTTAAGTTTGCTTAAATTTGCACCAAACAGACATCAGTTTTATTTTTGGAATACTAGGTAGGTATCAAAGTGACCTAGAATTAGGTCAATAGAAAATGGAAAAGAAAGTTCTCGGATATTTGCAAGGAAATAAGAATCATATGCTAACTTATAAAATATCATATCATCTTGAGGTGATTGAATATTTAGATTCAGATTTAACCAATGTGACTATACAAGAAAATCAATGGGCTATTTGTCCCTTTTTGCTAGAGGGGCAATTTCATGAAAAAATGCAAAGCAATCAATCTTTGTTGCATCCACTTTGGAGGCTGAATTTGTGATATGATTTAAGGCTACTATTCATGGGCTACGCCACATAACTTCATTTTAGGGCTTGTAATTGGCAATAGTATTGTCAAGTCGCTGAAAAATTATTACGATAACTTCACAACATATTTCTTTTCTAGAAATGATAAGTATTCTAAAGGTTTTAAACATGTGAAAATTAAATATTTGTCCGCTATACAAGAAGTTTAGTAATAGAGAGTTTCAATTTAGCCCTAACAAATTGAGTACATTAGCACGGACTTTGTGATTGTAGATCCCTTAGCAAAAGGATTATTGCCCAAAATATTTAATGAACATGTTAAAAAGATGGGAATTATTGGACATCATTAATAATATTGTAATATGATTCGATTAAGTTTATTTATGTGACACTCCGAGCTCATTCAAGCAGCATCCTTTAAGTGAGTAGGGGTGCGTCAGACCGCTGACGAAGATATGTTTTTTATATTTCTTATATTCTATTTAGGATACACAATGGAAATAAATAAATGTTTAACAAAATAGACTGTAACAAAGACATTACAATGGGACCATTATTGTACTCCTCATTTATAGGTCATGTTAGGTAGAGAGTTATAGTTATAGTGCATGGAAGAGACCATATTGATTAATGACATAAAACCGTTATGACTCGCTTTAAATTTCGTTACTTAATTGTGATTATTACGTTATAGCCAATCAAGAAGGTAATAGCATAATGTTATTGTGTATATTATGGTCTTGATTAAGTCAGGAAACAAAGGTTATATGGGCAAAAGGAGAAATTTAGAATAATTATGTCTTACATGCTTTTATTAATAGAAGGTTTAATAATTTTTAATGCTAAAAAAACTCATTGGTTATGAAAAGGTGCAACTCTTTAAAAAATGTGTTTTAATGGAAGGTTCTTTTTAAAGACACCTATTAATAGCCTATACAATGAGTCCAGTCATCTCTTCATCATGAAAAACAAAGTTATATTCTACTCTCCATTGAATAAAATATATTAAATTAAAGTGAGTTAAGGGAGAGAAATAGAATTTTTCATTTTTTCTATTTCTGCAATAATTCTTTTCTCAAAATTATTGTTATGGAAAAATGTATATTTCCATCCCTCTTTGTGAAGAAATCATGAAGATCTAACGTTCTTTAATTTAGAATTTCTGCAAAAAGAATTATATTATTGCTAGCAATGCATTCTTTCATTTTGAGTGGTTTAAACAGGTCAGTCATTCTTTAATTTCTTCGTCTATTGTTACGTTGCAAGACTCTGGTGAACATGCTATGAGGGAGCTTTTGCATTCCAAATGCAACGTGCGAAGACATATCCAAACAGAAGGGTCACAAAAATTACTTACACACAACTCCCTTCAATATGTACCCGTCATTCAGAATAGACTACGATGTCTGGACTTGTCGAAGATATTCATGACAATGCCCTAGCAACAGTTGGAACGTAGCCAGAAAAATTCTAACCTAGATCCGAAAATATCAAGCCACGACAGGTGGCGAATGCAGCTTCCATGGCTCCTGAAATCAATCTCGCCGTGAACATTATATTGTATTAACAGGTAGTTGAGCGGTCATAACATGTCCACTTCAAAGATGAGAATTAAAAAACTATAATTTCTGTTCACATCCAGCAGATGTCAACAAATTTATATGTACCTACCGGCAGCGTTTCTATCGTGATTCAGACGGGATCTTTGCAATTATATCAAGACGCGTGAAAATGAAATTATAGAGAAAACAAAATGAGGTACGATAAAGGACATAGAAAGATTGACGTGGTTTGGTTTCAATGTCGATGTCTAAGTCCACGGAAGGAATCAACTGTCAATAATGTGCTGATCAATTAGAGAATCACACGATTACGGTTGCTCGTACACTCGAGTATATTCTAGCCCTATAACTTATATTCGAAATCCACGGTGTTTAATCTATTTCAAGACGCTCAAGATGGACGTAAATATTCTACGCAAAAAGACACGGTGTTCGGAGCAGCTGTTCTTCTTCTTCGTCTCTGTGCTCTCGCTTCACATGTTGAGAGCTCACATCGAGATCTCTTTAGATATATAATACACGGGGAGGAGCTCAAGAAATCATTTATGTGCCCAGGAATTCAGGTTCCACGCTGTCTCCTCCACGCAACTCCAAAGGAGGGACTAGTCTTCTTCATTAAATAATTGTTGCTTGCGGAAGTCTTGTCTTGCGGTCAAGCAGGAAACAAAAACTACTCCCCCCCAATAAACAAGGAAGAAGAAACAACATGTGCAACCGAGACAACATGATCCCACTAAATCCGTGGATGACCAGCGTACTCATTCATCCAGCTTGCACCCATGCACATAATTGATGCAGGAAGCGACAAAACAGAAACAGCCGATCGGACCTTTCTTGTCCGGTCACCCGCATGGTCGCTTGCTTTGATTTTGGACCTTGCTTGCTCGGCGGGCTCAAACTCGAAACATGATGTAGCAGTTCAAGTGTATCTTTCGCCCAACTTCTACAAGTTTCCGAAACAGTTCATCCAACAAATGCAGCCCTGAAAATAAAACACATAGCTTGAACTGTTTGAGGGTCTTCGCAAATCCGGTGCCGAAGCCCCGGGGAATATCGGCGCCACAAAGTCAATCCCCCCCCCCCCGGCTTCCCGAATTTCCAAGTCGAGCTGCCCGAGGGACTCCAGATAAAAGCTGCAATATCACGATTAGAAATCACAGATCATTATTTATTTTAGTCCTTTTTTTCTCTTTGGTTGATCACCTGCTATGGCGAAGGCTAATGACCGGCCACGGCGAGCTCGAGCATCCCTTGAGGCCGGCGAGGCTCAAGTCTTGCCAAATCAACGACACTTGAGCATTGTGAGCGGACAGGAGGCTTGAGTCTCACCAAACCGGTGACGCTTGAGCGTCGCCACAAGACAAGAAGCTCGAGCCTCACTAGAGGCCGGTGACGCTTAAGTGTCGCCAGAGGCTGACAAGCTTGTCCCTTAGCTCATCCAGTTTGTCACTATAACCGACCGATTGAGGAGAAAAAACGAAAGAATTTAAAAAAAAAAAAAGAAAGAAAAGAGAAGACAAATAAAAAAGGAAAAGAAAATAAAATTAATTAAAAATTCAATTTTTTAAAAAGAAAATAAAAATAAAATTTGATCAAAGAAGTGCACGAAGGAAAACCAAATTAGATATCAAATGATGGAAAATAATATTTCATATTTCAATCAACTTTTGTTAAAAATAGATTCTTGAAAAATATTTTTTATAAAATGAATGGGGCCTTAATAATTGTTGGATTTTTTCATGAAAAATGAATGATTTTAAAAAATCTTCTTTTTTGGTGATCACCATATTGTTTTAGGGAAATAAATTATCGAAGAATATTTTTCATCAACAAAAACTTTTGGACATAAATTATTTTGATAATAGAAATATTTTCCATTGATTAATTTTTCAAGATGATATAAAAGATCATTTTTCAAAAAAGCATTAATTATTGATTATTAATGAAACAAACACACTCTAAATTTACATTCCCAAACTCAAATGATTAGACTTTTCTTTTTGACAAAAATGGTTAAATTATGTATAGAAAAAGATCTACAACCTCCCATATAATTATCTTTTTGGAAAACGACTCTTAATTGCAAATGAAATAAATAAATTGTAACAATAATTCATGGATTTCGAGTCAAAAAGGATTAGTCAAAAAGGGCTGGTATAAACGCACGTAACGCGTGCGAAAAGGGAGGAGAGTTCGGTAGACGTGAAATCAACTGGTCAAGATGCCCACGTAACTTCCCGGTCTTGACAATGGACGCACCTGCAAATCGACTCCATCTGCTTTGGTTCTCTCTCTCTCTCTCTCTCGTGGCATCATACGACTTGATCGACGACTTGTCCGAAGTCGTTCTTCTCGCGTGTTTCACGTCCGGGCCCATGTCTCGTTTGGCCAGACCCCGTTCAAGAGGGGCGTCAGAGCGTCAGTCGTGCGGTATTTCCACGCAGATTCTACCCCCTCGCCGCCGGCCACTTCGTATTAAAAAAGCTCTTTCGCTCCCTTGTCTCCGTGGATTCGAACCTCGAACGCAAAAGGCTCGATTCTAAGCTCCGGTTCCGGGAGTTTTAGGCTTTTGCAATGGGGAAGGTGTGGGTTCGGTGCTGTGACGGAGTCTCTGCAATCGTCTTTGCCGTTTCTTATGCCGTCTCTGTCTTCTTCTTAGCTATAGGTTCGTCCAGATTCTATGCTCTTCGTTATGTTTCCTTAGTCTCGTCGAAAGAAGTTGTGGAGTAAACATGGAGTATCACATGAAAATCACAACTTGGGGTCGCTTTTGTAGTTATTTTTTGCAGTTTTCAGAATGAACACTTTACTGATTGGAATGTTAAATTGGGCTATTTGAGCATGTTAAGGCAATCGTCCAATCACCAAACCAAATCAGAAATAACACTTCATCACATGCTTTCTGGTTTCTTTAAAGCATCTGACTGGCGAGTGTTTCTAATCACTAAGTTTTCGTGTTCTGTATAGTCGGATGCTGATTTTGATTCCGTGTTAAATTTCCACTGACCCCCTAGTACTTGGTTAACTTAACAACTGTGATGACGCCGTGGGACCTCACTATTTTGCAGTGGGAAGTACGTTGGGAGCATTCGTGGGAGTTCTGATCGGCGTGAATAGCCGGAAGAACCTCTTCTACAGCGTGGTGTATGGAGCGATTGCAGGCGGCACGTTCTTGACTACTGCCTTCAGAATGTCCATTTCTTTCTGGCTGTCTGATGATTGTCCGTCCAGCAACGTTCTTCAATCTGTTAGTTCTCAGCTTCTCAAGGCTCGAGCTTGGGTCAATTGTAACTTCTAAGATACTTACTTCCTAATCCCACATCTGCTCTTAGCAGACTGACCTGACAAGAGAAGTCAATGCGGGAGAATTCGTTCAACAGTTGTATAGTCTCATCCTATCGAGATTAGAGCAGACTCCGGCACATGCAGACAATATGACTAGCAAGAACACGGTGGAACACGCCAAAGCATCGAAGAATTCGTGTGACAGGATTCCTAGGATTAGAATAGCAGAGGACTACTTAATGGATTCGTCGGGAAATAGAAACTCCTACTCAATATGCCTTCAGGTTTGTATTCTAGACTAGGCAGAGATAATTCAACCCAAGACTCGTTTTTACCTAGTTTTTATATTCCATTCTATTGCTTGATCCTCAGTCTTGTTTACTGATCCAGGACTTCGAATGTAAAGCCGAGGCGAGGAGATTGCCTAACTGGCGCCACTTGTTTCATCTGCGTTGCATCGATAGGTGGACTTCCCTCATTTGGCAATGAAGCTGATGTGGGGTCTGATTCGCTATAGTTTAAGTGAATTACCAAGTTCTGCATTCTTTCACTGGAGTAGTTCATTCAAAATGCAAGACCTGTAAACATATCCAAACGGAAGGGTCATAAATTGTACACCGATCCGACTCCCTTTACATGTACCTGTAGTCAAACAGACTAAGATGTATATAGACTTGTCAGAAATATTCATGGACTTTGCTCTAGCAACTGCTGGCATGTCATATACGCATTCCCTCTTATCCTTTGGGAACATACCAAAAGATTTTAACATATACCAGAGGACATCCACCCATGATGGCAATGCGTTGCTTGTCACGCCACGACAAGCCACATCTCCCGCTTATCAGCTGCTTAATTCGGCTTCTATGCTTCCTCAATTACTTTTGTGGTGAACATTCCGTTGACAGGTGAGTCGAGTGTTCAAAATGTGTCTTTCTAAAAGCGAGAACTACGAAATTCTATGTGCAGTCCATATATTTTCCGTCTCTACCGTCAGCGATTAGTACGACGAAGGATTATATCTTTCTCCCAACTTCTGCAAATTTTCGAAACAGTTCAGTCAACAAATGCAACCCTGAAAATAAGAGGAGGGATTTATTTTTTCATCGGACGACGTATAAGGGAGGAGTACACGAGGACGAATTCCTTTTTCTTTGGCTGGAGAAGTCAGGGAGCCGTCCCTGGTTGCTCCTCAAGGCTGGTGTTTGTTTAGGCAAGCCAACAAATGAGATGAGAGAGCATCAGCGAGTGGTGACGGCATCAAGATTAATCATGTTTCGAAATGAACTGATTTTGGTGGCAAGCACGCAACTTCTTCTTTAGATAACTTTTGTGGGGTCACGGTTGTAGTACTGGTCCAATGTCTTTGCTGGGATACGGTGGAGCAGCTCGCGGGGGAACATGCGGGTGTCTTAGGGCCCCTGTGTCATGGACTTGCTCTCGAACTGTTCACGGAACTACAGATAAAGCTATTATTTTGAAAAAAAAAAGTTATTAAGGGTGCATTTGGAAACTATTTTGTTCCCAAGAATAATTCTAATCAGAAATTATTCTTTTTTTTTCAATTCACGAGAATAATTTCTAAACATTTTAAAGCGTTTGGTAACTGTTCGAAATTTCTATATCTGGATTGAATTTCATTTGGTACCATTCTCAAAAATTTTTATCCAAATCATTTTTAAAAATTTTAAATAATTTTATTATTTTTTTCTTCTTCTCTTTATTTTCTCTTCTTCTTTTTCAAGCTTTGGCAGGTCGCCAGTTAGGGAATGATCGACGACTAGCCAAATGAGGGCCGATGACCTCACCTATAGCTAGGCGAGGCTCGGCCTCACCAGTAGTTGGGCGAGCCTCTAGCAAGCTCGTCGGATCTTTCCCAACCCGTTGCCAACAACCGACAGCGGCAAATGACAATGGCAATGGAAGAAGAAGAACAAGAAGAAATAAAATAAAAAATGTGTTGGCTTTGATTATGGAATTATTTTCGGGAACGAAAATTTTACCAAATGGATTTATAATTCAAATTTATTCCAAGGAACAAAAGAGTAGAATTTTTTACCATTTGGCCAATTGCCAAACGTGCTCTAAGTGGAACACGAACAGTAGGAAGAGGAGGAGAAAATCGAATCATGACACCCCAAATGGCTTGAGAGAGAGAGAGAGACCAGATCCTCAGAATTAGAGCTTCTTCTCCAACCACAGCTTTCATAGCTTGAACATATTTCTCAATTGCATGATGAACCTTGCTAAGCTAACAGCACCGTTATTTCTTGTGAATAACGGTGCCTTTTTTACCCAAAGTGCCATTGACACTATTTCTTTCTTCCAAAAAGGAAATGAAACCCATAAGAACTAATTGGTGCAGGTGAACTTTTTTAATACTTTGAATAACTACTTAAATATTAAACTCTTTTGAGGAGTGAATAGAAACTTTACTAGATCTTTTTTCTTGATTGAGTTTGTCATGTTTTTTATTTGGTCTTATTAGAGTTAATTAGAATAGACCACATTGAAGTGATTTTCTTGATAATTTTCCATTTGTTGATGACTTATCAAGGCAAATTTGTATTCTGCTATGTGACTTCATTTTGTTGCAAATTAAACATCGTCGTAAGTGCTTCAAACTATCAGTGCATTTTGAGCCTTTAGTATCACTTCAAAAACAACATGCTACCAAACATTTGATTAATTAATTATTCAGTTTAATTAGTTAATAAATTATGATTGTGAGAGAGGGAGAAAAAGAAGTTAATCGAAGCATGTAATAAATATCAATTCCGATAATGAATATTATGAATAATGTGTATAGATTAATTAAAGGTTGTGTGAATTGAAGGCAATTTGAGCATTCAATGTAGTAATCATGTCATCCGTGGCACTATCCTAATATCCTCAATTTAGTGGCACTTTATAATGAGACTTTCATTAATCTTATATAATATAAGAGGCACTAGATCTAATGTAAGAATTATAAAGTGTTAAGCATACTTTATCCGTTGTGATATATATACAACATAAGAGCTACATATGACATACCGATGATGTTTTGCTTAAATTTTAATAGGAAATTTTATTTCCATATAACATAATAATTGCTCACATAATGAAAGGAAAAATTTAGGATGTTACAATCCATGTGACCTTACTAGTCACAGAGTCGATAGACAAGAAAAGTGTGCAACTATAGGTGTGGCTTTGATATGTGAGATCACCATGATGATAGGCCAGTTAATTCAAGTGATAAATTTGTTGTCTTGGTCACTGGTTGTGCGGGGGACCTCCACATAATAATTGGCAATCGAAACGTGGAGATCAGTAGTGATGTTCTCACGCACGAGGAATTCTTCATTAGCAAATAATTTGTTATGGAGCTCTTCAAAGGTCAAAGGGGTGTCGCAGGTGCAATGGATGCTGATATCTCGCAGAACTCATACATGAAACCATTGAGGACATGCAACGTGAGATCCTCAATAGGCACCGGGCAATCATAAAAGGTGAGCTCATCAACAATCAATTTGAGGCCATGGAGAAATTCAAAAATAGATTTCGAGCGGCAAGTGGATGATTGTAGCCGTTCCTTGAGAGTCATCACCCAGGCACGGGAACAATTGGCATACGGATTCCTGATGATGCGTCGGCTTCTCGTGAGGTTTTAGCATGGAGACAAGTGAAATTATAGTTTCAAAGACTGACATCATTTTAGCGTGGCAGAGAAGCTGGTCCTGGCGGTTCCGAAGAACATATGCTACGTTGGGGTCGATGACTTTCTCCGTCAGTATGGTTAACAGTTTTGGTCGGTTGTGGGAGGGAGCCGACGTTTCGGCCATGATAGGATTGTTTACTCCCTCGAGTATTCGGAGGTTTGATACCACGTATAATGAATATGAGTCGTAGAGTTTAAAGGATGAGTTTCATTGAGATGTTGTACAATATATACACGCGCACGAGTGTCTTACAAATAAAAAACAAACAATAAAAATATATCCATATTAATTGCAAGCAAATTATTTATTCATTTTACATAGCTTCCTTTCTTTTCTTTTCTTTTTGCAACAAAAAGTTGCAGTACAATCTTTTGCATCAATGCCTTTCCGATTTCCTCTCAAGAGATTCTTGAAGTGACAAGGTCCAAAAAACATTTAAGAGTTTATTTCTTTCGCGAAAAGTCAATAATTTTTATAAAAAAAAAATTCAGATGATCGATTGTATCATTTGCAGAATGAATTAACGAAATATATAATTTCATTCTCAAGGAAAGGATTTTGGGTTGTTTCTAAATAATGAAGAAGTTTTCCAGTAATTGATTTTCCAAACAATATAAAGGATAATTTTTGAAAAATATTTCCGAAATTGTTGATTATTCACAGAATAAACACACTCTTAGTCTAGCTTACACAAATTAAAATGTTCAGACTTTTCTTTTTTTAAGAAAATAACTAAAACTCAATTACATTCTGCATGACAAAAAAAGATTTAGAACTCTATTTCCCGGTCCAAATCGACCCCATATAGATCCTGGCGGGCTAATCGAAATTCATGAATTTGCTCAGTACATTCCAATCATTTGAACCTTGAACTCAATAAAATTGGAAATTTCGAGTCAAAGTCTTAGTTAAAAAAGATTGGATGAATACATCGCACGCAGCCGCGTGACGAAAATGGTAGGGCGTTCGGAAGACATGAAGCCTCAACTACTCAAGATTCCTACGTAACTTCACCGGTCGGGATGAAGACGTACCCGGAAATCATCTGCTTTGGTTTTACACTCCCTCTCTCTCTCTTAAAGTATTATATGACTTGATCGACGACTTGTCCGAAGTCGTTCTCCTCGTGTATTTCATGCCTGGGATGATGTCTTTATGACCAAACCCGTACGCAAGCAACGACGTTAGCGTGTCATTTGCAGTATTTCCACGCATACTGTCCACATTCAGCGACGACTTCGTATTAAAAAGCTCTTCCGCTTCCTCGTCTCCATGGATTCAGCTTCGAACGCAGAGGCTTGATTCCAAGCTTCGCTCCAGGGTTTTGAATTATGTCTATCGAGAAGGTGTGGGTTTGGTGCTGCGATGGAGCCTCTGCAATCATCTTCACCGTTTTTTATGCAGTCTCCGTCTTCTTCTTAGCTATCGGTACGTCCAGATTCTTAGCTTTCTGACGATTCCTTAGTCTCGTCGAAAGAAGTCACAAATTAAGCATGGAATATCAAATGAAATTTACAACATGGGAAAGAGGAAAAATTTAAGAGCGTTGCACTCGAGAATCTCCAGTCGAAAATATAAATCGGTGTCACTTTTGTAGTTTATTTTTTAGAATTCTCTCGAGTTTATGAGGTCATACGGACTCCAACATATGATTAACCGGACTTCGCTAATTGAAAGGTTAAACTGGGCTATTTGAGCATGTAAAGGCAATGACTGCACAGGACGTGACAAGAAATAACAAAAATTCATCACATGCTTTCTAGTTTCTCTAAAATATCTGGCTAGCAAATGTTTCTATTCACTAAGTTTTCGATGTTCCGTGTAGTAGGACGTTGATTTTCGGTTCCGGGTTAAATTCCATGGACCCCTTAATACTCATTTATCTTAACAATTGCGATGATGCCGTTGGACCTCACTATTTTGCAGTCGGAAGTACATTGGGAGCATTCGTGGGAATTTTGATCGGCGTGAAAAGCCAGAACAACCTCTTCTACAGCGTGGTGAATGGAGCAATTGCAGGCAGCATGTTCTTGACTTATGCCTTCAGAGTGTCCATTTCTTTCTGGCTGTCTGATGAATGTTTGTTCAGCAACATTCTTCAGTCGGTAAGTTCTCGGCTTCTCAAGGCTCAAGCTTGGGTCAATTGTGACTTTTCAAAGATCTACTTCCTAATACGACATCTGCTCTTAGTAGATTGACTCGACAACAGAACTTGATGATGGAGAGCTAGTTCAACAGTTGTCGTATAGTCTAACTCACTCGAGATTAGAGCAAACTCCGGCACATCCCGACAATACAATCAATATAATCATGGTAGACCTTGCCAAAGAATCGAAGCATTCATTTGACAGGATTCGTAGGATCGATATAACGGAGGACCACCTAATGGATTCTTCAGGAAGTAGAAATTCCTGCTCGATATGCCTTCAGGTTTGTATTTTCAGACTAGACTAAGAGAATTCGACCCATGACTCGTTTTCACTTAGGTTTATGTTCCATTCCTTTGCTCAATCCTTGTTCTTGCTTACTGATCCAGGACTTTGAATGCCAAGATGTGGCCAGGAGATTGCCTAACTGTTGCCACTTGTTTCATTTGCATTGCATTGACAAGTGGATTTCCACGCAAAGATCTTGCCCTCTATGTAGAAGTCCCATAGTTCAAGTGAATTAATCAAACTATGCATGTAAGAGTAATTGTGGCCAATATAATATTATTAATTAATGATTTAATGATTATTTCAATGCTAAAAAGACTTATTTGCTATGAGAAGGTACAACTCTTCAAAAAAATGTAAGGCACTTATTAATGGCACCTATTGATAGCCTATATAAAAAGTTTGGTCCTTTCTCCACCATAGATAACAAAGTTGTATTATATCCTCCATTAGATAAAATACATTAAGACTAAAGTGGGTTAAAGGAGAAGCATCAAATTTCTTTTTTTTCTTTTTTTAGTGAAAGGTGATTAATATATTGAAAAAGATCGAGTGAACAGAAAGAAAAAGAAAAAGAAAAAGAACACGGCATCAGAACCCACACTCAAAACAAATGATCATAATGAGTGGAGGGATGCCGGAAAAGGCCACAGACGTGGCAACCCACTACCAAATAAGAAAAGAAAGCACGGCATGAATAACCGACAAACAGAAACAAAACGCCCTCAGGAAGGAAATGAACCATCTTTAGGATTCAGTGAGAATCGTTGCACCAACTGCACCAACTGCCTTAATCAAGCCGCACCAGCTGAAAGGGAGGGAATTAACGCTCCCCAGAAAAGATGACCGGGTCAATGCCCCATCTCCACTACAACCTTCTATTCCTGATGTTATATTCAACATTTCTAACAGTAATCGCTTTATCTCTGACCACTTTAAAGAGATGATTCTTAATAACCGGGACAAAAAGAGCTTGTTTTCGGAAGAGAATACTGTTCTTGTTGTTCCAAATAATGTGACACAACACTCCGAAGGAGAAGCGGACTATGCACTTATAAAACTCCTTTCCCATAAGCATGGTGATGGCCCAATGGAGATTATCCTCCCACGCCATGTTATGCCAAGGCAGATTGCATTGGTCACCTAAAAGAAGGCAACCCCGGCTGTGACATGACACCCAAAAAACAGATGGTCAATAGAGTCCGGTACATCATTGCAGAAGGCACAAGCACCACTATCTATTCTACCATGCGACAATAAAAGTGTCTAGGTGGGTAGCCTACGTTTCGCTATAAGCCAAAGGTTTACTTGATATCGTGGTGTAATTTCGTTGTTCCAGACGAATGTTTGCCAAAAAACCTGAGTTCTCTTCCGCCTAAAGGTCTCCCAAGCCGTCGCAACAATGAAGCGTCCTAACGAATTCTCCCTCCAGCCAAAACAATCTGAATTCTGAGAGAGACTCGAGAGGGGATGATCCCAAGACTCAAGCACTAACTTGAGAGGTTGCGCAGCATCAAAGAAAAGATCAGTCACTATTGCCTGCTAGAAAGCCCTGAACTATATATGAACGAGTCCAAAAAAATTAAGTTCAAGGGACCCCTAGAGTGCCAATTGTCAAACCATAAGGAGATAGAGAGGCCGTCTCCAATCCTCCAATAGAAGGCATTGCGGACCTCGCTTATGAGGGATAGGATTTTTCATTTTTTTTTCATTTCTCCTTTTTCTGCAATAATCTTTTTCTCAAAGTTATTGCTATGGAAAAATGTATATCTTCGTCCCTCTTGTTGTGAAAAAATATGAAGATCTAAGACTCTTTAATTCAAATTTCCACAAAAAGAATTATATTATTACTAGCAATTGATATCAAAGTGTGGTTTACAATCTTACGATTTTCTGGTTATTGTGTGTGTGTGTGTTGGGAGGGGGTTGTTAATGATCTCCCATTAATGCTTGTTAAAGTTATATATACATCAAATTGATTAATACAATTACTTGCTTAATGAAATCACACATAAATTACTATTGGGTTTAGTGCTCTTGGTGTGTATATATTTTTATGTTTCCAACACATTAATTGTTTTGTTATATGTATTCACATATTTATATATGAATTGACATACTTAGGGCACCATAATATTTAATTTGATTCTTGTACCTTTATGGTGATTTTATCATGAAATGATTAAATCTTAACATTTAGAGATAATAAATTATGAAACAATTTTTTTATTTTATAATTTAAAATTCAATTATGAATGGTTTGTTAGTCACCAAAGTGGTCGAACCTTAAGGTCTCTTGAATTTTTAAAATTATATATATTTTTTTCAATTACCCATGATTATTGATGCTATGACTAAAATTAATATGTTACATATTATTATTGGTGTCATTGGTGTATTGGAGTTCCTTCATAATAGAACTTAGGAATTCACCCAATGGTCAATCAATTTATAATAATTCATGGACGTAATCATTGGTAATTATTATGTCTTGTTAAATTTGTTTGTATATCAAAAGATAGTAAGTGAATTTTAATGAGGTGTATTTATAATTACCAAAAAAAAAAAAAAAACATTAGCATCGTGGTTACGTTTATTTATTGCATAATAAATCTCAATCATGAATGCACTTGAGGTGTATATTAAAGAAGTTGAGAGACAACTAAATAATAAATGTGAAAATAGTGAGATCAAATAAAGGTAATGATATTATGGAAAGTATAATGAATCAGAATAACATATGGGTTTATTTGTTAAATTTCTTGAAAGATATGGTATTTGTGCTCAATACATAATGTTTGGCACATCACAACAAAATGGTGTAGTAGAAAGACGTATTCATACATTAATGGAAATAGTTAAGAGTATTGTAAGTTATTCATATTCACCCTTATCCTTATGGGTGAATACATTAAAGAATTTTATATTTTTATTAAACAGAGTTATTAGTAAGACAGTTCCAAAGACTCATTTTGAATTGTGGACAGGAAGAAAACCTAATATTTACGAAACTTTTATGTTTAGGATTGTCCAGCATAAATCAAAATTTATAATCCACATGAAAAGAAATTGGATTTTAGAAGGACATGTGATTATTTTATTGGTTATACTTAAAACTCTAAATGGCGTAGATTTTACCGTCCTAATCATGGTACAAGAATTGTTGAATTAAAAAACGCTAGGTTCATTGAAAATTGTGACTTCAATGGGAGTGAAAGAATGCATAATGTTTACATTCAACGAGTTAGGGTGGAACGTAGACTTTTAAAATTGTTCTTAATATTATAGTTCAACCCAATAATAATCAAGAATAACAAATAAATAAACATACACTCTATAATGAAAATGTCAATAATGAACTTGCAATAATTGAGCCACAAGAAATAGCAATAATGAGATCTCAAAGGGAAATGAGGTCCAATTATTTCTAATGACTATGTGGTTTATCTACAAGAATAAGAAATTAATTTATGAATTAGTAATAGTCTAGGGTTATTTTCATGAACTATAAAATATAATGATTCTACTAAATTATTTAATGTCATGGAAGAAGAGTTAAAATATGTGGATCATAATCAAGTTTGAGATATCTTTAAATTGTCTTAATGATGTAAAAATGTCGAATGTAAATAGGTTTGTTAGACTAAGCACGACTTAAAATGTGATATCGGACGGTATAAAACCAAACTTGTCATTAAATATTTTATTTAAAAATAATGCATTGATTATAAGGAGACATTTTCCCAAAGTCCCAAGAAAGGCTCATTTAAAATTATTATGGCTTTAGCGGCTCATTATGATGTAGAGTTTCAGTAAATAGATGTTGCAACTATCTTTTTAATGGAAATTTAAAAGAAGAGGTTTGCATGGACCAACCTCAAAACTTTCAATTAAATGAAATGAACACATGGTTTATACGTTAAAGAAGTCAATATATTAACTTAAACAGGTTTCTCAATACCGGTATCTTAAGTTTAATAATATCGTAACATTTTTTTTTTTAATTTTACGAAAACACTATTGACCAGTATATACATATATTATACATACATACATACATACATACATACATACATACATACATACATACATACATACATACATACATACATACATACATACATACATACATACATACATAATATACATATATACGTATGCATGAAGGTTAGTGGGAGCGAGTTTATCTTTCTAATTTTGTATGTTGATGACATTTTGCTTGTTACTAATTATTTTGTTTGTTACATGAAATCAAGATTTCTCTCTAAAAATTTTGAAATGAAAAATATGAGAGAGGCAATATATGTGATATGAATAAAAATATTATGTCATAGATCACAAAAATTGTTAGAGTCATTTGAGAAAGCCTACATTAATAAATTTTTAGGGAAATTTAATATAGATAAATGTTGGGTAGGAGAAGTTCCTATTCAAAAAGAGACAAATTTAGGCTTATGTAATGTCTGAAAAATAAATTGAAACAAGAGCAAATGAAAAAAATATTCTTTATATATTTTTTGTTGGGAGCTTAATGTATACTCAAATTTGCACCAAACCGACATTAGTTTTACTGTCGAAATACTGAGCCGTTATCAAATTAACCTAGGATTGAATCACTAAAAAGTTGAAAACAAAGTTCATAGATACTTGCAAGAAAAGAAGAATCATATGCTCACTTATAAAATATATGATCATCTTGAGGTGATTGAATATATAGATTTAGACTTAATTGGATAAGTCGATACAAGAAAATCGATGTTTGGCCACTTGTCCCTTTTTGCTAGAAGGGCAATTTCATGAAAAAGTGCAAAGTAATCGATCATTGTTGCATCCGCTTTAGAGGCTGAGTTTGTGATGTACTTTACGGCCATTGTTCATGGGTTATGGCTACAGAACTTTATTTCATGCCTTGTAATTGTCAACGGTATTATCAAGCTACTAAAAAATTATTATGATAACTTTGCGGCTTTTTTCTTCACTAAGAACCACAAGTATTCTAAGGGTGTTAAACATATGGAAATTAAAAACTTGCCCGTTATAGAAGAAGCTTAGTAACAAAGAGTGTCAATTAGGTACATTGAGAAATAATTGTATGATAGTCTATAAGAATAACAGTCTATTATATGCCACAAAAATTTGAATTATATATAATTATAAATTGTTATGGGACCTACTTCTTTAAAAATTTATGACTCACAATAAACTGTTATTCCATAATACCTCAAAGGATTGGTATGCTAGCAAAGCTTGAGTACATTAGCATCGTGATTGTAGATCCCTTAACAAAAGGAGTGTTGCCCAAATTATGTCTCACATGTTATTATTAATTAATGGATTAATAATTTTTAATGCTATAAAAAAACTTATTAGTTATGAGAAAGTGCAACTCTCATTGAAAGATGCAACTCTTTAAAAAATGTATTTTGATGGAAAGCACTTATTGAAAACACCTATTGATAGCTTATATAAAGAGTTCAATCATCTTTCCACCACAAATCATCCATTGAATAAACTATATTAAAACTAAAATGGGTTAAGGGAGAAAAATCGGATTTTTTCATTTTTCCTATGTCCACAATAATCATTCTCTCAAAATTATTGTTATGGAAAAATATGTCTCTATCCTTTTTGTTGTGAAAAAATCATGACAATCGAACGTCCTTTAATTTAGAATTTTTGCAAAAAAAAAATATTATTGTTAGCAATGCATTCTTTCATTCTGAGCAATTTAAACATGTCACTTATTCTTTGATTTCTTGGTCTGTTGTTACGTTGCAAAACTCTTGGTAAACATGCTACGAGGGAGCTTTTCCATTCCAAAGGCAACAGCACCCGTAAAAATATCCAAACAGAAGGGTCACAAGTTGTGCAGACACACGACTCCCTTCAATATGTACCTGTCGTTCAGAATAGACCCCGGCGTCTAGAGCTGCCGAAGAAGATAATCATGGACTTTGCTCTAGCAACAGATGTCACTGTCACAAATGCGCAATCTTAATGGTTTACCCTCTTATCCCCTTGGATCGTACCCAAAAAAAATTTAACCTATATATATATTAGAGGATATCAAGCCACGACAGCGATGCGTTGCTTATCGCGCGGCAACAAGCCTCCATGTCACACTCTTATCAGCTGGCGAACACAGCTTCCATGGCTCCTGAATTATCTCGCCATGATTATTATATTATATTAATAGGTAGTTGAGCATTCATAACGTGTCAACTTCAAAGACGAAAATTACAGAAACCATAGTTGCCGTTCACATCTAACACATGCATACAAATTTTTATGCTCCTACCGGTTGGGTTTTTGTCGTGACTCGGACGAAGTCTTTGCAATCATACCGAGACTCATGAAAATGAAATTACCTACCGCAGCGCTTCTGTCTTGAATTGTACCGAGACATGTGAAAATGAAATTATAAGAGAGAATAAAATAAAGTACAATAAAGGATATAGAAAGATTTATATGATTCGATTTGGATGTCAATACTTAAGTCCACGGGAAGAATTGGCCATCAATAATTTACTGATCAATCAGAGAATTACACAATTCAGTGGTTCGCATACTTGAGTATATTCCAGAGCACCCGTTCCTCTTCTTTGTGCTCTCGCTTCACATGTTGAGAGCTCACATCGAGATCTCTTTATATAAAATACAGGGGAGGAGCTCAAGAATTCATCTATGGGCCCAATAATTCATGTTCCATACTGTCTCCACGCAACTCCAGAGGAGGGAATAGTCGTCTTCATTAAATACGTGCAGCCCCCGGAAGTCTTCTCTTGCGGCAAGTAGAAAACAGAAGTTAATCCCCCCAATAATCAAAGAAGAAGAAACATGTGCAGCCGAGACAACAAGATCCCACTAAATCTGGAGACGACCGGCCTACTCATTCATCCAGCTAACACCCGCGCACAGAATTAATGCAGGAACCGACAAAACAGAAACAGCCGGTCGGATTTTACTTGTCCGGCCACCAGCACGGTCGCTTGCTTTGATTTTGGACCTCGCTCATTCGGCAGGCACAGACTCCAGACATGATTTAACGGTTTTAGTGTACCTTTCCTCCAACTTCTACAGGTTTCCGAAACAGTTCATCCAACAAATACAGCCCTAAAAATAAAACACATAGCTCGAACAGTTCAAGGGTATTCGCTGGTATTCGGTGGAAAAGCTGCCAGGGGAATATGGACAATGAATGTTCATAACCTGGGGAAGAACATCTGTCATGTGGTTATGAACATTTGCCATTTAAGGCGGACAGAGTTCTTGTCGGGTATTTCACCACCCCTTGTCACCCCAGGCGCGGGTCGGAGGTTGATTACCCCAAGCCTATCCAGTAGTAGCCAGGATTCCTGACGTGTGGTGTCTACCTTCACCACCCAAGAGCCCCCTAATTCCCCGTCCATGTTTTACCATCCGACGGAGAGGATGGGGAGGCAAGTATGGGGTCACCCACCCCCGGGCGGTTCTCCCACCTTTACCTCCATGAGCAGTTTAAAGACTTGCTCAGGTCCAAAACTCTGTCAAGATACTAATGTGATATTTTTTCGACAGATAAATATAAAATGATATCATTTGATATTGACATGACTAAATAAAATGAAAATGATATCGTTTTGCATGCTAACATTGTTAAATAAGCAAAAAATGACATGATTTTGTCTCGAATATAAATACATTTAACACTAAATGATTATTTAAAAGAAAAGAAAAAGGAAGAAGAAGAAGTTGCAAAAGGCATCATGCGAGATTGGGCAAGCCCTTGCCAAATCTAGCGGAGGGCCGCTTGCCCCAAATATGGGCAAGGGCTTGCAAAACCTCACCACGGTCGGCCAGGGCTCAACAACGCAGGTCGACCCTCCCCCATCGTCGCCAGCCCTTCCTGACAACAGTGAGGAGGTGGTAGCAAGCATAGCCTTCGCCGTTCTGCAATCTCTCCTTTTTTAATTTAATTTTGAATTTATTTTAATTAATATTTATATTAAAATTTAAATAAGAGGTAAAATATGTCGTTTTGACTCTTCTTTGCTGATTTAGTTCTCCGGTGAGCTATATAGATGAGTTATATTAATAAAAAATTGTCACGTAAGATTTCCGACTAGGGTCGCCAAACTTGACACTCAGATATCTCAATTTCCAAAAAAAAAAAAACTAGTACTTATATTTACTTTTCGTAACTTTTGGCACTTGAGTGTCATCCATGCCAAGTTTTAGCAATTGCGCTATACCTCTGCCCGAGGAATATGTAAAGCAAAGTCCATAGCAAGTCAAGAGATTGATAAATGTCGCGGGTATTGTTGTCACCCCATCCCACCCACCCCCGCCCCTCGCGTCGTGAATTTCCTCTCAAGCTGTTCGAGCGACTCTAGATAAATGCTGAATTATATGAATAGAAATCACGGATCATTACTTCAAAAAAGTTATCAAGCGGAACACAAACAGTAGGGAGAGGAGGAGAAAAATCGATGCAGGGCAATCCAAATGGTTTGAGAGAGAGAGAGAGAGAGAGAGAGAGAGGAGACTCTCAGAAGATAGAGCTTCTTCTCAACCACTGTTTTCATAGCTTGAACATCTTTCCCAGTTGCATAATCTGCATATAGCTGCCAGGAAAAAGAAAAACAGCTTTGCATATAATTTTGTAAATATATTCTTTTGCAGCAATGCCTTACTTGATTTGCTCACAAGAATCTCCCAGTCACCTGTACAGAAAATTCACCACCTCTGCAAAGTCTGGAGAAGTGATAATTGCGGAGGAATTTATGGTAACTTTTCACATAAATATAAGAGCACGTTTGTTTCTCAAAAAATTGATGCTTTTTTTAAAACGTTTACTTAAAAAATGATCGTTGGGAAATTAATGTTATTAATGAAGATGTTCTTCATTGACCAATTTTCCCAAGTAATAGAACTGATTATTTTTCGAAAAATATTCTTAAAATAATTAATTATCCATAAAACAAATACACTACAAATCTGCATTACACAAACCAAAATGATTAAACTTTCATTGGCTAATTTTCCCAAACAATAGAACCGATAATTTCTTGAAAAATATTTTAAAATGATCAATTATCCATAAAACAAATACACTATAAATCTGTATTGCACAAACCAGAAAGATTAAACTTTTCTTTTCCAAGACATTGACTAAAGCTCAACTACATTCTATATATATAAAACAAAAACATAAAAACATCTAGAACCTTCTATATGATTGTGGTTTTGATTTTTTTAGAAAATGAATTTAGTAGTAAAATGAACTAAATGTTAGAATGTAAATGATACCAATATAAGCGAATATTTCTTTATCATCAGACTACTCATACATGTAGGGCCCTCAAACAAATGGGTCAAGTCTAGTCAAGTCAGGTTTGGGGGGACAAAAAATGTCCAACCCAAATTGACCCATTTTTTTATATATAGTACAAGTTTTGTGACCCATATCTTAGTCAACCCAGAAAAATCAACATAATAAGCAATTACTAAAAAAAATTGATGAATCAAACTATTAGAGCTTTCTCCAGTTATTTCTTTTGGTGCTAAAAAATTTGATCTAGTACACCTAAAACTGTATAAACTTCTCCGTCAAAAAAAGTCAAGAAAATGCATGCGCGGATACGAAAATATCCTGAGAAATGATTTTCCCAAGCATAGATATGTCTGTATGCACAGAGGATCCGCAAAAGAGAAAGATTTCGAAATAATTAAATTCACAATGTCAATTTGATGAAATTGGGTTTACTCACTAATTTTCTTTCTTCTTCATGGTAATGTAAGGAAAGGGTTGGGTGCCCAAGCTTCAGAAGCTACCTAGCCCAAGGGAGTGAGCTGGCGGAACGTGATTGGGTTGGGCCAAGCATTTTTTCACAGAGGGTTGCCAGTACGTCTTCGATAGCATTAGTGGGTTAAGAGATGGGCCCGTAACCGGCCCGTTCAAGCCCATTTTATATAACCCGTTTTCCACCTGTTTTGTCAAATACGAGTCAAAATATGCGTTATTGACCCATTTTGTCACCTCTTATTCATGCATCCAATGAACTTCATTTTTTGGGATCCGGAGCGACCCAGTCAATTCCGACGGGGCCAATCCAAATTCGTGAATTTGGGGAATAGATTCTAATCGCCTTAAACCTTAAATTGGATGACAAATTCTGTGCACAGGACATTAAGGAAAGTCCAACACTCTACCTAAAAAGCGGGGACGACAAGGAATCTTCTACTCCCGTTTCGTTCACGTCTCTTCATCTTAAGACGCAACGGATTTTTATTTCCTTTCGGGAAGAATTCGCATGAGCTTCTCCAGTTTTGAACAAGATGAGAGACAAAACGATTCCGTTTGACGGCGGCCAGGAATTCGAGGACCGTCTGCTTTGGCCACCTTCTCCTCGTTTGTTTTATGTTTGGGCTCGACTTTTGACCAAATCCGCGCCAGAGAACGTTTGGAATGTCGTTGCGCAATTTCCACGACAATTCAACGACGGCTTCGTATCAAGGGATCCTGCTTTGAACACGCCAAGGCTGAAGTTTTTTCAAAGCTTCGTTCAGGGGGGTTTCGGCTTTTGTCCATGGAGCCGGTGTGGGTTTGGTGCTGCTGTGGAATCTCTGCAATCATCTTCAGCTTCTCCTATGCAGTCGCTGTCTTCTTCTTAGCTATTGGTAGCTCCATGTTCTGTAGTTAGCCGCCTTTCTATTTATCTTTCTCCGGCTTATTTGCTTCTTAATCATTCGTTTAGAGAGCAACATCTCGTCCAATCACCTAATCAGAAACGGCATTTCGTCACATGCTTCTGGTTTCTGTCCTCATTATTCGGAGCAAGAAAGACAAATATCTGAATACCAGATGTTTCCATTCGCTGAGTTTTTATCTATAGAGCAGGGCGCTGATGTTGATTCCGCCGTTTAATTTCGTTGACCCCAAAATACTCCATCGTCTTAATAACTGCGATGCGCCGATGATGCCGCGGGACATCACTCTTTTGCAGTCGGAAGTACGTTGGGAGCGCTCGTGGGAGTTCTGCTCAGCGTGAAAAGCCAGAGCGGCCTCTTCTCTAGGGTGGCGGTAGGAGCTATAGCAGGCGGCGTGCTCTTGATTAATGCCTTCAAAACGTCCATTTCTTTCTGGCTCTCTGATGATGGTTCGTTCAGCGACGTTCTTCAGTGGGTAAATTCTCGGCTTCTCAAGGCTCAAGCTTCGGTCGATTATAACTTTTCAAATACTTACTTCCTAATCACCTTTTTGCTCTTGGTAGACCGATTCGATGACAGAACTTGATGCTGGAAATTTAGTTCAACAGTTCTTTTATCATCTCACCCTCTCAAGATTGGAGCAGACTCTAGCGCCCCCCAACAATATGACCAACGAAATCAGGGTAGACCGCATCAAAGTATCAAAGAATTCATTCGACAGGATTCGTAGGATCAGAATAACAAAGGAACACTTGATGGATTCTTCAGGAAATAGAAGCTCCTGCTCGATATGCCTTCAGGTTTGTATTTCTAGTTTAGACTAAGAGAATTCGACCCATGAGTCGCTTTTACCTGATAATAAAACTCCATTCCTTTGCTTAATCCTCATTCCTGTTTACTGATCCAGGATTTTGAATGTGAAGACGTGGCGAGGAGACTGCCTACCTGTCGCCACTTGTTTCATGTAAGTTGCATCAATAAGTGGACTTCCAAGCGAAGGTCTTGCCCATTATGCAGAAGTCCCATAGTTCAAGTGAAATGATCTGGTCATGCATTCTTTCATTCAATTAGTTTAAACAGGTCGCCCATTCTTTCATTTCTTGGTCTTACCGTGACATTGCAAAACTCTAGTTGATATGCTATAAGAGGGCTTTTGCATTCAAAATGCAAAACCTATACACATATCCACACAGAAGGGTCATAAATTGTACTTAGACACAACTCCCTTTATATGTACCGGTTGTTAGGACAAGCTAATATATCTATACTTGTCAAAGATATTCAAAGACTTAGCGCTAGAACTGATGACATTTCATATATGCATTCCGTCTTATCCTTTTGAAGCACAACAAAATATGTTGACATATATCAGAGGATATCGAACCATGAAAGCCATGTGTTGCTTATCACGCAGCGACAAGCCACCATCTCACACCAACTTGCTGGCAAATGCAGCTTCCATGTTTCCTGAATTAGTTTCACAGTGAACATTATATTGACAAGTGAGCTGAAAGTACATAACGTGTCCACTTCAAAGACGAGAACTAAGAAACTACAGCCGCAGTTCACACTAAACAGACGCAAACAAATTTTCTGTATCAACCATCAGCGATTCAGACAAGAAGGATTATAAGTAGATCTTTCTCCCAAGTCCCAACATTCTACGTGTTTCTGGAAAAGTTCATTCGATAAAATACAGCCCTGAAAATATAAGGGGGGAATTATACTTTATACTTTATGCAACAACGTAAAAGGGAGGAGCATATGAGGATGAAGAAGCTAGTGAGCCATCACAAGTTGCCCCTCAAAACTGGGGTTGGTTCAGGAGAGCCAACAAAAGATGACAGCACTGGTGAACAGCATCAAGCTCAGTCATATTTTGCAATGAATTGATTATTGGTGACAATCATGCAACTTCTTTAAATCAGTTTGCGGCGTCACGGCTGTAGTAGTGGTCCAGTGTCTTTGCCGGTATACGGTGGAGCAGCTCGCGAGGGAATATGCGAAGCAAAGTCCAAGCCAAGTCAAGAGACTGATAAATATTGCGGGTGTCGTAGGCCCCCTGCATCACAAATTTCCTCTCGAACTTTTCCAGGAACTCCAGATAAAGCTGAAATATCACGAAAAGAAATCATGTATTATTACTTAAAATATCAAGTGGAAGACTAGGAAGAGGAGGAGAAAATCGAATTAGGAGAATCCAAATGGTTTGAACGAGAGAGAGAGAGAGAGAGACCAGATCCTCAGAAGATAGAGCTTCTTCTCCAACCACGGCTTTCATAGCTTGAACATCTTTCCCAATTGCATAATTTGCATATAGCTGCAGAAAAACCAGTCAAAGTTTAATACCACATACCAGCAATTCGATAAAGATTAAACTATCTATTTCACAAGGAAGTACCTGATTGGAGACATCAGCATGATCTCTACGCGTCATTCCCTCACCAATTGCACTCTGCAAGGTAAAGGGTACAGATCAAACACCTGAAGTAAATCCAAAGGGAACTAAGAAGTTCAAATGCAGTAATAAATTTCTTACTTTCATCAATCGCGAAAGTGATGGAAGCACATTGATGGGAGGATAGATCTGTTTCAGAAAAGAAATAATGTATAAACAATGATCTTATAAGTAGTCAAGCCTTCAAGATAGAGCTAAGCACCATTTGGTACAATCAGAAAGATTACATTTCCAGCCATACAACCAGAGTATTTAGTGAAGAAATAAATGAAGTGATCTATCACATAAGCAGTAAGTGTCATGGAACATAATATGGTCCAACTATGTTTGCCACTTAACTAGCTCATTAATTTCTCCTATAAGAGAAGCACATAAACCACCTCGTAAAATTGTTGCTTCCATGCACCAAAGCACTTATCTCTTTAGGCATACAAAAGCTGCAGAATGATTATATCACTCTACAGGACAACAGCCATGCATTCAAGACAGCAATTAGAACAAAACGTGGTACAAGAAATAGGGGATGCTAGTATTTGCATTTGCCAATGCAGACAATGGCACTGAGGTGAGTTCTCCACATCCTAAAGTTTGAGCCCAACTAACCTGTCGATTGTGAAGTTGTCTGTCGATATATATCTGCCCCTCAGTAATATAACCAGTAAGATCTGGAGTCGGGTGCGTAATATCTAATGAATAAACAGTGAATTATAGACATCTCATCAGCATAACAAGAACAAACTATATCAGGTGTGGAGAAATGACTGGATAGCAGACCTTGTGTAAGCATTAAACCCACCATCGTTAGGCATAGTCAAAATAGGAATTTGAGTGATGGAGCCCTTTCGCCCTTCAATACGCCCGGCACGCTCGTATATCGTTGCCAGATCAGTGTACATGTACCCAGGATACCCACGCCTTCCAGGAACTTCCTCTCGTGCAGCTGATACCTACAGGCAGATGACAGCCCAAAATCATCAGTCAGAAATTGCAAAGGGCTAAGAATTTTGGCCCCAGACTGATTGCAAATTTAGCTGCAGTTTTCCAGCGCTCGAGGAGAAACAAAGAAGCAAGAGCTTGCCTCATTAATGAACAATTAACAGCAAGACTAACTCTCATAATATGGTCATTATGGCGACTTTTTTAAGACTATCCTTACCTCACGAAGGGCATCTGCGTACGAACTCATATCTGTGAGTATGACTAACACATGCTTCCCACATTCATAGGCCAGATACTCAGCAGTTGTAAGGGCAATTCGCGGAGTGATGATGCGTTCAATAGTTGGATCATTGGCCTAAAAAGAAGAGCAAACTTCATAAAATGAAATACAAGCACCCATACAGCCCTATAATCAGTAAGGAGATCTATATCACGAACTCAATCTACAAACTTGCAAAAATTGCCAGAAAGAAAAAATCTGCGAGAAAACCAACTATCAGCTCATTAGAAATTACCAGATTAAGGAAAAGGGTCACTCTCTCCATTGACCCATTTTCCTCAAAGTCACGTTTGAAAAATTGTGCAGTTTCCATGTTCACTCCCATAGCTGCAAATACTATGGCAAAATTGTCCTCTTCATCATCCTACATAAATTTGCAGCACATCTTCAGAAATGACATTGAAAGAGAGAGTTTGGAATATTAAAGCAAGATGAAGCCTTAGAGCATCGATTCTCAAAGCAAAGCAACAAATAACATAACATCAGAAATCTTCACAAAGAATGCATTTAGCAATTGAGAAGTCTAGCGGATAATAGTGGAGCTAGTCAGTCAAAGGACAAAATACATTTTAGGTGAATTCTGAGCCTTCAGTCTGAAAGCATAGGAAACTTCTGTGAAATTAATGGTAGTTCATTAAATATTCAAGGCAATAAAACTCTTAGAGCAGGGCAGGGTATTATAACATCCGTATATGGAAAAAATGCTACATATACCTTGGTAATACCGTCAGCCTTCTCCAATCGCTTCACAAGACCAGCCTGGCGGCAAATCTGAGCAGCTATTTCGTTATGAGGAAGACCAGCAGCAGAGAAAAGTGGGATCTTTGTCCACGAGCTATGGAATTCATTACATCAATGGTGGAAATTCCTGTTTGTATCATCTCTTCCGGGTAGGTTCTTTCACTGGGATTTATAGAACTTCCTAAGAAAGACAAAGTTCATCCATTCCATAAGACAGCACAAGAAAGTTCTTGGAATTGCCACAGGTGCCATGGAATACAAATGGCTTCATGGCCAATCGAAATTACTGTCACAATAACACAACTCACCAGAAATATCTAGGTAAGCCTCCGGCAGAATTGGAGGGCCATTATCAATGGGCTTCCCAGAACCATTAAATATGCGCCCAAGCATATCCATGGATACAGGTGTTTTCAGAACCTGCATTAGAAAAAAATGTAGGAACTCCACAAAAATTTTCTAAAGGTTCTTCTATTTATCCAAGATTAAAGGAGTAAATGCTGACACAGCTGAAGAGATTTGCGAAGGCAGAAAAACAATGCACTTTTGACAGCCTTTCATGAGGCCAAGGCCATGACATATCCCAAATTATTTCTCATGCTACAAGTGAAATCTTATAGCCAACATGTAGGAGTATTTAGTTCCCAAATGCAGAAAAAAGAAATCTAACTCTTTATTTCTACAGGAAGATGAAACATTATTTTAATAGGAAAATTAAAACAAATGGCATGCATAATTACCTCGCCAGTGAATTGCACAGTGGTGTATTTGTTGTCAATCCCAGAAGTTCCTTCAAAAACCTAGCGACAAGAGAGTGAAACACGGATCACCAGAAAGCTTTACATACTAGAAGTCTAAGATGAACGACCACCGGTCACACAAGCATGAGCAGAATACTCACATCTAAATTTTATAGACAGAAACTAGTGAAAAGAAGAACCTACAGAAGTTCGTGAAAAATTAGAGACATGTAAAAAAATTATTAGCCTTTTTAAGAGCCAAAATAACCCACACCGTGACTGGACTTCCATCACTTGAGAGAGAGAGGATCTATAATTGCCTACATGGAATGCTAATTAGATTAGCATTGTTCTCCTCAAGAAACTCGATCACAATTTTTTAAATATTATCCCATATGATGTTCTCACATTTCATCACATATACACAAGAAAATATTCTTCATGCTCTGCTTTTTCTGATGCTTGCAATGCACAACAGAGATTTCACTAGGCCATTAGTTGAAAAGTATTGCACACAAAAGTGACACAAGTAATATGGTCCAACCAACAAAGATGCAGTATCAAGAGAGCCAAAAGAAAAAAAGAGGCTGGCAACTTAGACTGAACCTGCACAACAGCTCTCTCTCCATCAACTTCAAGGACTTGCCCACGTCTAGTCGTTCCATCTCCCAAGCGGATATTTACAATCTCTTGATACTTTGGTCCCTGATATACAATAAAATTAATTGAACATGTCGGTATAGGAGTTCACTGAACCTCGTAAAATTATAACGGTAAAATTTACCTTGACTTTGTCAAGTATGACCAATGGCCCAGCAACACCGGAGACGGTCCTATACTCTGCAAGTTGCGAAGCGATTGTCTGAACAACCGATAACTAAGACCCAGTGACTAAGGCATGCTAGAAATTTGAATTGGACAAGGGCTAAATATTTTCCTCACCTCTTAACCAATACACGTGAAATGATAAGAGATCGTATAGATCTAAGTATTAAGTGCATTACCGTCGTCAAAACAGGGGTCAGCATAACTTTTCGGAAAGGAGAAAGCTACATGGACAGCCTCGAAAACAATATCCCATGATTAAAGCTATGATTCCAAGCACGGTGAAATTTATATGGGTAAAGACATTATAAGCCACGAACAAGGAGACAAAGCTACTCCCCGCAATACAGACAAAGCTTTATTACCAGATTCAGGCATCCCAGCAGATTTCTACTGTCCGTAGCTCAAAAAAATCCAGAAAGCGGAGAGGGCCGAAAGCTTACCGATGCCGATCTCCAGAGTCCCCTCTTCCATGTCATAACTCATCAGTGCCACTCCCATCTCCAAATCCCAAGCCGCTCGGAAATTCTACACACAAGAAAAGCGTCAACCGAAGCGACCGATCAGGAATGGCCAGCAAGTCACCCTCGCATAACAACTGAGTCCAGAAGCGACTAGAGGACGCCAAAAAACACAGGAAAACCGAACCGCTGCTCGATCGAGCTTTAACTCTGCAGTCTGCACAACTAGCCAACCGCGACGATTTTTCACAGCGTTTTCAGTTCAATCTTCGCTCGTTTCCAAGCGGTCTCGGATCACGATTGGTAACAAGAGATGAAAAAAAAAAATCCGACGTAAACTCCATTGATGAGCAAAACGACAAGAGCATTAAACGTCGCTCGAGGCCACCGGATTCAAACCTCGGTCAAAACACGTAAGAATCCACCAAAACGACGACGCGATTCAAAACCGGAAGAAGGAGAAAAAGAGAGATAGAGAGAGAGCGAGAGAAGATCACCTGAGTTTCTGAAGACAGGCTCGCGACGGAATCGACGGCGAGGCTCGCGAGGGAACCGGGCGAGCGCAACTCGGTTTCGAGGCGGCAGTTAGACAGCGAGGGTGGCGGCGATGGAGCGACTCGGGAACTCACTGAGTGCGGGGGAGCGCGTCGAATCCGACGAAGGTACGACGCGAAGCGGAGAAGCGCGGCGATGGGACGGAGTGGAGGGGAGACGAGGCAGCTTCCTCCCGCGACCGAACTGTGTTTGGTAGTTTGATTGGCTTGCTCTCTTCACCTCGTCACGGATTGGGAGAGAGCGTCACGTACTCTCTCGCCTTTTTCTCTGGAAGGTCGTGAGCGGTTTCACTGGACCGAAAAAAATAAATAAAAAGATCCCGAATTCTCTTTTGGCAAAAAGATGTTACCGGTAATGTTTGAAAAGGACGGTAGAAAAGTTAAATTAAAAAAGGTAAGTGCCCCCACGTACTTCCTAAATTCGGACAGTAAAAATCGAGTTAAGAAAATCGTGATTAAATTTTGGGCGGTAAATAAGGGACCGTTTGATTGCCTTCGTATAAAGATTTTCGTTTATTTTTTGAAAGCAAAAACAGTTGTTCTCGTTAAAGCACTCACGGATGAAATCGATTTTTTCTAAAACAATAATCAACGTAATCCATCACTTGGAAAGAAGGAAAATTTCCTAAATTTTGGAGCTTTTGCATATTTGCTTTTATTTGGTATGAATTATTCGGAAGATTCTAAAGTATGTAAAAAAATGATATTAGCGTCTCGTTTGGATACATAATTTTTTGAACATCAAAAGTCCGAGTGTAAAAATAACAAATTCACTATCCTCCTTTTAGATCGGGGCTTTATATATTTTTTTTAAAAGTAACTTGTTTAGAATCTCCAACTCTCAAATCCCAACGTGAATGTTGGTTGATTGGAAAGGTGCCCTTACTCTCTTGGAAAGGTGCCCTGACTCTTTTCATTTTCGAATGAAATGTGCCCTTCATAGGTTTAAAGTACTCTTCAATCACAACTCCACAATACTTGGTATTTGCACATTTCATGCAAGACTCCTTGAAAACAAATTGCATAGGGATAAAAGTACAAATGATTCATGAAGTTTGTTCTTATGCATAACGTGGTTACTAAACTTTTAATCTATACTTTGTAATCATTGAACTTTGACATAATATATAATGTCGTCCATTAACTTTTAATTTGTTCAATATAATTTATAAATTAATTGTAAATATTTAATATAATCTTTAAATTATATGAAATTGTTATTGAATCAAAATCTAATAATCATATTAAATAAATTAAAAATTCATAAATTATATCACGTGTGAGATCAAAATTTAGGAATCATTCTTGCCATTTCTCAAATTGCATATGAACAAATAAGATTATATATTCAATTCGATCCAGGACCTCGTTCTACAGCTAGGATCAGTCCTAGTCAGGCGAAAAAAAGGGGGTAAATTATATAAGACCTTTTCCGTCGTGCTTCCATCATTGTCGTGCTTCCAAAGCCGACAAAAAGCGTAGACAATCGATTGCCTAAAAAATTATCGTGTCGAATATCGATCAACACGTGGACGCATCGGCAATTTCGTTGATGGGCCCACGACAGCGATTCGAGCGGGTCGGAACACATGGAATGATCACGAAATCCGCGAGGGCAAGAGAAAAGAAAACGATCGAGGATGATGCTGTTTCGGCTTGGACGAATATCCCATTTCAATCATCCCAACGACCTAAAAACGATATGACTATTTCATTGGACTGCAGGGCTTATGGTGATGATTCGGGAACGGGCGTTTTAATGGTGAATTTGGACGACCATCTACCAAGAGCGACCGGGTCAAATTGCAAAGTACTCGAATTAGGATTCCGGGGAGCCCGACCCTTTTTACCTCGATGAATTCTCTACCTTACATAGACATTTTCCTTAATAGGTCATCGAGTCGTGGCGATAAATGGCAATATTCGGTGCAATATTCATGAAGATTGTCGGTGGATTAATGCGCTCTGCCATGATCATATCATTGTGTGGACCAATGCATGCATGGCTTTTTTATTAGCACATACATCATTGTGGTTGCCAATTAGATGGGGTTTAACTGGCGTTCTGATCTAGACTTGATACATCGGGTATGTTTCATTTGTTGACAGCTCGTTTTCAATGAGCCAATTCTATTTACTCATGATTGATCTCTTAACAAACCATTTAAAATTTCATTTATCATTTGCCCACCACTCTCAAACCCACCGAGAATTCTTAAGAGCATCGCACCACAAAAATTTGAGACATGCCACATCTCATATTTTAATCTCGAAAATTAAATGTGAAGTGCTAAACAAATTAAAACATCATCCTTTCTCAACAGTTGGATTTCGCACATTTAATCTAGTTTTGTCAATGACAAATATATCCGATAGAAATGATGTTATTTTTGGCGATTCATTTTAATCATCCGTTATAGCAAGAGTTCTATACCACTCTTTACCATTGATTCCCTTTGAATGATTGCATCTAAGTCGTCCATCGAAGCCCATATTAAGCTTATAGAATCTCGTTTTTGCATAACACTGTCCACTTCTCCGATCTTCCCAAATTTATCTTTTATCTCTTTCAATCCTTTGCTTTCACCTACATATATTCAGGAGCTTTGATTAAATGGCAGACTCAGATTCGCAGCCAGACATTGCATTTCTCCCACGTTGAGTCCTCTTCTAAACCTGTATCAAATGTTATAGAATCACGTTGACTTAGGTGTCGGCAGCATAGAGAGGACAACTACCTTCCCGATGGCTTGGCCTATGGCCTTCGCCTTAGAGCATTTAATCGATATCATTTTTTGATTCTACGACGACGAATCAAACGACTACAAAACAATAGTGACGGCTAATAATACAAATAGTACTTAATTGGGCCCTAAAGGTTGAAACGGAACACTAGTAGACAATGGGTTTGCAGTTGCACTTTGCAGATAAGCCGACTGGCAAGTCACGGGTGGATTGCGGGAATATGGCCCAAAGCTCAGTAGGCGAGCCCACCCAAATACTTTTTAAGGCCACTAGCCAAGGCATAGACTATTGTCTCCCTCGGCTCCTTCATATGTTATGCGCTTTAAAGTACAGAGAAGATGTTAATAAATAATCCATGAACTTTAACTTAATATATAATATAATTCATGAATTTTGACTCAATATAGTCACATCATGAACTTTGAATTTATTTAATGCAATCCATAAATTTTTTGTACATGCTCAATCTAGTCATTGAATTGTATACAAATATTTAATTTTTTTTTTTTTTGCACCCGCCAGACCGACAAAGGCCGTAAACCTCCCCGCGACGCTAGGGGAAACCACCACCCCGACGCCACGCTTAAATATTTAATATTGTTATTTAATGTTGTTCTTGAACTTGAATTAATGAAAAAATAGCATTGAATATTTTCTTATTTGCTGAAAAAATTAATAGTTAATGGACTAAATTGAATATGTATCATAAATTTATGGATCACATCGAACAAATTAGTAATTCACAGACGACTTTACATATCGAACTAAATTTCACGAACCGTATTGTATACTGGGTTAAAGTTTACAGAATATTCGTGTCATTATCTTTAAAATATATTTTCCGACTTTTTGAGCCCAAAATAATAATATTTACTGACCTAAGTATCGAAGTATTCTCGATTCCTTGATGGGTCGGAATTTGAAGACTTTCCCTTCAGGGGTGGAGGTAGACGTCCGGGGGCTTCGCTAGCAAATCGAGGATCCGCTAATTTGCGCAATTTTTATCCCTGTTATTCTTGAAGATTCATTCCTTCCACTAGCTTTCCCTTTTGCCATTTTTTCAAACGAGCATACACTGTGTGGATCGTCAGTTCGGGATCGACACGATTGGGCCGAGTTTTTAGGCCTCGCTTCGGAGCTCCTTGGATCATTACCCATCAATTCAAAATCCGATGACTCCTGAAATTATTTATAGAAAATTTTCCTTTTGTTAGAGATAGTTATTATATTACTGTTAATTATCTATATTTCTCGAGATGATATGTTTATCTTTCTTAATTATGCATATTTTGATTGATATATATTATCTTAAATAATCGTATTATAAAGCATATCAAAATATATAGAAATTCTAGATTTCTCTCTTCTGTATCATTGTTATTTCTCAACTACTACAAAAATTTTCCTCCCCACGTTATTTTTCGCACTCAAAATCAAATGAAACTTTTTTTCTTTGAAAATTCAAATAAGACCTCGACTTCTCACGCCATCTCACTTTCTCGCGTTACTTCAAATTAACGCGAACGCGGAATTTTCCAACCTTTGGCGTCTTCTCACGGACCAACTAACATGTGCTGTGGACACAGTGCTCTCAGTGCACATCGACCGTCGTGATCCGTCTGACGAAATTTAACCCGCGATCCGACGGCTCAGATTTACCGATAGCAAATGCAATATCCCTCTAGGCGCCTCTACAGGAGCCCTACAGGATCCTATAAACCGTTAAATCCACAGTAGAAGACAACGTTGGCGGCCGTGGAATCTGACAACAAGCGCAGTTCCACGTTTCCACTAAGGAAACGCCAGTGCGCCACTATACATCTCCACTCGCCACCAGAAAACGATCCGAAAAGTCATGGCGACGCCGAGCGCTCTGTCTTTCCTCCTCCTCCTCCTCTTCTCCGCCGTCGCCGTCGGGGTGATCGCGCAGTCCCTGCCACCGCCGAGGCAAGACGGCTTCGTGTACACCGATCACCGAGTCGACCTGGACACGATCGTCGTCGAGGCGTTCCTGGACCCGGTCTGCCCCGACAGCAGGGACGCCTGGCCTCCCCTCAAGCAGGCGCTTCAGTACTACGGCCCTCGCGTCTGGCTCGTCGTTCACTTGCTTCCCTTACCGTGCGTGAGCCTCGCTCCTCTAAGCTTTTTTCACTTACGTAGCTGTAGCTCGTTCGTCGCTAGTTCCAGTTTCGTGCTCGAGAAGGTCGAATCTGAATCCGGCTTCGGTGGATTTAGCTTCGACGAACTTACCTCGACCACACGGAGCTGATTTTGGTTTTCTTTATCTGGGTTTGTTTCGTCCTGATTGGCCCCTGAATTTGAGTTTAACAACCTGATCGGGTTACAGCTCGTTTCATCGGTAAAAGTCTGGTTGCTTCGCTGTCCTTAGTTTCTTTTTGTCTTTTTGGGGACTGCTCTGACATTTGGATTTTACTGCTCTCTCGCACTGAAAGGAAATTCATGTGGAGGTTCATAAATTCTACACGGAAATGGATTCAATTTGAATTCGTGCGAGCATTTTGGATTTGCGTGGCTCAGAATGAAGGGGAATCTGCTGACGCATGCCCTCATAAATGAGTCAATGACGTTAGTTAATTCCCAGTGCATGTGTCGTTCCAGTAAAACAAAGGAAGTAACCAAGATTGGGCAGGCTTACGAGCCTTCGAGGTCATTCACAATCTTGTTACTGGTCCACTAGTCGTCAGGAAAGCAGAAGTTCTTGAGCCAAAAAAAAAAAAAAAAATACAAATAAAGAAAGAAAGCGGAAGCTCACGGTTTGCACCATCCGTTCTAAGTTCATGAATTTAGGAGGAATTTAATTTAATGATGTCTCCGATTCAGGAAAACCAACTGGAATCTGTGTCTATAAGCTCACCTTTTTCTCCCTGTTATGCATAAATATGGACCAAGTATGATCTGCAAAAGTTGTTTGATAGTGGTCAAATAATCGATACTTTAAAATGCTTGATGACATTTGGTTTTATTTTTCATGCTTGCAGTTACCACGACAATGCATTTGTCGCATCTCGTGCTTTGCACATCGTAAACGCTCTGAATACTTCTGCGACATTCCAATTGCTGGAGATGTTTTTTAAGCAGCAGGTTGGTATTACTCACACTAATGCCTTGGCCATCTGTTAGGGGAATCTCTGCTCTTGCTTTGCTTGCGGGGACGTAAAACCCCATTTTATGAATACTTAACTGCAGCATCATTGTCTAGTCATTCTTATTGCACTTATTCTGTGATCAATGCATTGGGTTTGATTGACACTACTTGCAATTGATGGACTTTCACTCCTTTAAGTAGCTTTACTAGAACAATTTATCCCTGTTGCATGCATTGGATGCACTGCTGTCAAAACTCTAAAGTCAGGCTGCAAGATCCTTATGCTGCTGCTGGACTCTTGGACTTTGTTGCCCTAAACCTATCTTGCTCCATTTCTGGGTTTCTGCAGAGATTTAGTGAGTTCCTATATGCTGATTGAACGGTTCCTTTAACTGGAGTTGAGGTTAGAAAAGAGAACGAGGTTACTGGGGAAGTCTCGTGGTGTATATGTAAGAGAAGATCGTTAGATGCATGACTATGGCATCTAGAAAGATCTACCCACCACATGACTTTTATGATTGATTTCCCAGCATGTGTTCATCTGGTAGAACTAATGGTGCATAATTCCTTCTTCAATTCTGCCTCTTCAAATATACCCTGTTTATGCACTATCTTTGTTGTGAGTCTGATTGAATCTAGAACGTGAGAGAAGTCGAAAAGTGGTAGTTGACGATGTTACTGTCAATGAATACATGATCCTTCAATGTGATAAGCACAAAGAATTCTTCCCTACGTAACATGTCATTGACTAAATTTCATCCATGCAATCAAACAGGAAAGATTCTACAATGACCCGACAAAGAACATGTCAAGGGCTGCTGTTGTGAATTCTATTGTGAAATTTGCCTCACAAGTGGTTGGGAACTCCTACTACTCTAGCATAGCATCGGGCTTCAACGACCGGCAAACTGATCTCAAAACAAGGATATCTTTCAAGGTAAAAACAGACCAATCACCTTTTCTTTTGCTATTAATAAATGAAATCATAGCCTAACAAGACAACTTGCATTACCTTTTAAAAGTTCATATTTATTATCTGGGGTCCATCATTTCCTGATACGTTTCCATATATGCTTTGGCCATGCAGTATAGTACTTCAAAAGGAGTGTCTGCAACTCCGTCTTTCTTCCTAAACGGATTCTTACTGCCCAATGCCGGCTCCCCTATAGATTACAATAAATGGAGGAATTTTATCGATCCACTGATTGCTGCACGAGGACAAAGGAGATAGGAAATTATTCACCTTTCCGAGCGAAAAAACCCAATTCTACAATATATCACAGTATGTCGTGCTTTGCTTAATGTGCATTTAGTTCTATTTTTGTAGGGAAGCAGAGCTTCCGGGTTCTCTCTGTTGTATGCAGTCATCTATCTCACTAGTAAAATTCGGTTATTACACTCTGACTTACGAAATATGTTACTAAAATAAACATGGTCTTAGTAACAAGTGTCTTATTACTTGATAGTAGGAAAGATCGTGTGTTGAACTGCTTTAGACATTGATAAGAGAGCCAATTCGAATAGTGAAAAAAGTCAAATTTCCAATGAGGGGAACTGCTTGCACCTCGGAGCTAATGCTAGTCTTCGGCTCTGTGCAAAATGCGCATGGATGGGACTACGAGCACCGATTTGGGAGGCAGAAAAGAAAAGGTAGAAGAGTGCACGAGATTCTGTTGACCTTTTCCTCATTGGGCTTCACGTTTTGATGGGACTTATCACATTTCAATGCCTTACAATTTTCGTCTCTGAAAGTGTACAAGGGCCCATGTATCAAAAAGGGTGTCGAAGTCGCGTGCCTTGCAAACTGTAAATGTGAATTCCGCGTGGACGACGGAGCAAGAAGCTAGGGTTTGTTCGGGTCGCTTGGACGAAAGTTCTTGGAAAGGAGTCGATCCTATTTGAACGGAAGCGTGAGCACTTGTCGGCCCGTCATATTCGCGCAAGAAAGCAAGGTCACTGCTGCTTTAGGATTGAGTAAATAGTAACACCACAAGCCAGCTATTGTCCACTATAAGCTTAAATTGGAAAAAAAAAACGACTTTCTCTTTTGGTTACTTTCCCTAAATTACAGAACAAATGGGAATTTTTTTAGAAAAAGTTTTCAATGAAATAAATACATCCGAATATTTAGGGCATTTATTCTGAGATTACGACGTATCCTAAAAAATTGACCGAATCTGGAAGTGGAAGCACGGACTATGATTTCCTCTCCTTCATATTATGGAGAGAAAAAAAGTGTTCTCTTGAATCAAATTGATTTTTTAAGTGATGGTAATCATAGTGTGTGTCCCAAATATAGGGGTTCTAAATTCAAAATTCAATTGAAGCGGCGGTCTTAGAGTTTTTTTTTTTTTTTTTTTCGAGTGGTCTTTTAGAGTTCAATCACAACCAAGTTACGCAAATAACTTAATCCGCTCCGGTTCTTATTTTACAGGTAATTTGCGTTTCCCCCCCTAGAAATGGCCTAATTAACTAAGTATGACAATTCGACAAAAAAAAGAGAAGAAGGTTTAACGGAGATACAAGACAAGCAGACTATTACGTAAAATTAAAAAATACAAGTACTTACTATTACACACTTATCCACAATTACCGTTCGCACCTTTTGATTCTGCACTAATCCGCCTTCAATGTTTAAATGAGTTATCATAGTCGCATTTTCCCATTACATCTCCATTTACAACTTTTTCAATAACCCGTTTCAAAAATAAAAAATGTTCGTCTCACTTATTTTTCAGAAGAGATCAATAAAAAAAAGCCATAAAAGCCTTAAACTATGCCTATTATAATGCATTTATGTTAATTTTTTTTTGTAACATCGAAACCTCAAATTGTGTTTATTGCAACACATTTTTCTTAATTTTTTTTTTGATGACATAAAAACCTATATGATACATTTACCTTATGTTAAGATTCTATTAGTTAATATTTTAGCCAAAACAACAGTCATTCTTATTTCACTCAGGTCGCGTGGGTGTGCCATGTCAACGTTGTTTGCTTTATGGCGTCTATGTAGACAGATTTTTAATAGTTTTCATTAATAAAATTTGGACGAAGGGTGAACGTATTATATAAGTATAATTTTTATGATTTTTTAAGTCACAGAAAAAATTTAAAATAGACATGTCATAATTTGCATAATTTAGGGTCTTTTGGTGATTTTTATCCTGATAAATAAACACAAGACACGTATGAAAAATTCATCATGCTTTAACACAAATATTGCAAATGGAAAATAATATAATAATTTTTTATTCAACCCCCCTAAAAATTAAAAATAGCTTTTCATCCCCCGGTCAAGATTTCGCCGAGTCCGTGTGGCGTGCGTGCGTGCGTGCGTGCGTGTAGGTAACTTTGGTTTCGCTCCGCTCAGGGCTCCCTCTCCCTCTGCCTCCGCGCCCCCTATATAAGCTGGGCACTGCCTGTACGAGCGGTTTTAGGGCGTCAAGAGAAGAAACAAGCCGTTGAAGAGGGCTCTCTCTCTCTATCCGTGCGCACCCAAAATACACAACTCTATCCGTGCGAGAGGTACCGCTCCCCCTCCTCCCTCGATTCGCCCTCTCAATCCCTAGCCCCGCCCCCGCCGCCGCCGCTTCTTCGTCGTCCTCGCGGTGTTCCGCGGCCGGGCGGTTTCGAGAGGCGCCGGCGCGGCGGCACGCCGTCGAGCTCGGTTTCCGCGTGCAGATCGAGGCTCCTCGGCTGTGATTTCGGGATGTTTGCCTTTGAGGCTTCGTTTTTCGTTTTTCTTTTGGTTTTTTTATATGTGTTTTTTTCGGATGGTGACAGGAGAAGATGGATCGTTACCAGAGAGTGGAGAAACCAAAGGCCGACACACCGATTGACGAGAATGAGATTCGTATCACCAGCCAGGGCAGGATGCGGAGCTACATCACCTACGCCATGGGCCTGCTTCAGGTACCTCGTGTGTTTCCCCGCTCCGTTTTTTGTTTTGTTTTGTTTTGTCTTTTGGGAGCTCGAAGGTGATAGTTTCTCCCTGTTGAAACAATTTCTCGGGCTTCCTGCTTCGAGATTTGCGGTATTAGCTGCATTTGGACGTTTTGGCGGTGCCGCTAACTGGTCGTGTGAAATTATGTTCCGTGTGCGCTGATTAGGTGATACGCGCTGGGGTGAACATGATGCATGTGGATGTTCTGATGATGTTTTTAGGTTAGTTTTTGAAGTTGCATGTGACAATAGCTTTTAAGATGTACAGAGATGTTATTGTGCACTATTTATGAAGTACGAGCACAAGGAAGGAAGTAGGGGGAATATATTGTTCTAGTTGAAATCGTGGGTACGAGAATTATATTTCAAATCTAGCTGTTAACATGAAAGCTAGCTGTTAACATGGGGTTTCGATGTGTTAATGGACGTTCATGGATTGTTTAACATTCTTCACTGTCTATGAACATCTGTGTAAGTTATGCTGAGGAAGAAGTCCATGCAGTTATGTTAGCGCAATTTCATTTGTGCATGCTTTTTCAATGGCTGTGCGATTGGTAATAGGAAATTAAGCTATCATTTCATAGGGTATTGTGCGATATATCTTATTTCAATTGGTTTATCTTTTGCATTCTGTTTTCTAGGAGAAAGGTTCAAATGAAATTGTCTTTAAGGCAATGGGAAGAGCTATTAACAAGACTGTTACCATAGTGGAGCTTATCAAGGTATGTGTTTGGGTAGGTGTTCCCTTAAATGTGCAGCTCTTATTCTATTATTGAGACAAATTTGTTCCTTGTGACAATGTGTGCAGAGGAGAATTGTGGGTCTTCATCAGATAACAACTATCGGATCTACAGATATAACTGATACCTGGGAACCGCTCGAGGAAGGACTCCTCCCGTAAGATTACTATCGAATTGAAAATAAGAGACTCATATTTTGAGTTTTTACACAGGTCGCAACCTGCATTTTCACATATTTCCTATGGGTGTTCCTTTTTGTTTGTCTAGATTGGAGACTACAAGGCATGTGTCAATGATTACGATAACCCTGTCGAAGGATGATTTGGATACTTCATCTGTTGGGTGAGTCTGAATCCATTGTGCTTTGATTGATTTTGTTGCATTACTGGCAGTAATGAAATTCTATAAGTGTGCATATTGGTTTGTTCCTTTCTCTGAATTTTCTCATACCATATTTTACCAGGTCTACTGCTCTTGTAAAGTTCATTCTATTAAAGTTTATATGAGCATCAATAATTTCTGAAATGCAAACTCAGGACTGAATCCGATCGACATTTTTTTGCTTCATTAAATACTACGTGGGTTTTCTTGTTCTGTTTTTCCCCCTGATCTTGTTATATCATGTGAGAGAGATATCTGAGGTTTGAGTACACATTAAATAGTTCAAACGCTTTGTGTAGGAATGTTTGAGAATGCATGGTTAAGTTCAGCAGTCTAATAGAACTTATTTATTTGATTACGAGTTTCCATCTTTCAGGATATTATAATTGTTACTTAGTTGGAATACAAACTTAAATTTCACTCTTACAGCGAGTTCTGCTTCATGAATGTAATTTTCCTTTGCCATTGAGGGATTGGATTGCCATTGTGTCTAAAGAAGCTACTGTGACATGTTGAATATGATGGATAATCTCTTTGAATTAACCTTGGCCCATAATTCCTTTCTGATGAAGATGATCTTGTTCTCTTTGGATATAGCTGAAAAGGAGCTTTTCCCCTTCTTGTGTTACACTATATGTCCTGGCTACATATTTCATTAAAAGCATGCTGTTAGCAATTTCTTGACAGGTTTTTGCTTAGTCAGGGAATTTACTCCTTGAAATGGAATTTTTATCCGCTGTATCTGCCGTATCTCATTAGCCCCCCGATGCTGTTTAATTCAGGTATCAGCCTCCATTACCTGCAGAACAAGTGAAGGCCTTGGGGGAGTTTGAAAATGAAGGAGGTTATTTGATACTAAATGACCCAGATTGACGACACTTTTTTGCTTATAACAATGGTTAAAAATTATTTTTCTTAACTGCAGAGGGCTATCCAAATGGTCGAGAAAGGGTCAACAGTGGTAGAGGAAGACCAAGGGGGGGTAGAGGTAAGTATAGTTTTTTCTGTGATCGTGTACCTCTTAGCAGATATTGACTAGTTTCTGGAGAAGTCCAGCATGATTGTATGGGTCAAGACTTATGATTAGCAATCAATTGTATTCGGCTTTTGAACCAATCTCTTCTCGTTATTTACTGAAATTTACCTAAATATTTGGAGTTCTTGAAGGTGTTTTGACTCGGTGTGGTTGGAAATCTATGATGTGAATAGCTGTGCTGTCATTTTTAGGTAATGGTTTCATGAATGCTGATTATGATGACGGGGGTTGGGAAAACAACCGAGGATATGCCAGAGGCAGGGGTCGAGGAAGAGGCCGTGGTTTCCGTGGACGCGGAAGAGGAGGGTATAATGGACCTCCGGCTGACATACAGCAAGATGGCGGATATTATCAGGAGCCTCCTGCTCGAGGCCGCGGTATGATTTTAATTTATTTGCTCGATTAAGTGCTCTTCATCAGTTGACATTGTATGAAGACTTATTTCATTTCGTTGCACTGTAAATTTTATTCCCTCCCTTTGGGAACATACTGTGATAAGCGGTTGTTGGTGACATTGTTTGGTTGCTGGAGTTAGTTGGCATTAGATATCTTGCATATTCGAAATTATAAAATCTTCAAACTTTTAATTTTGGAAAATGACTTGTTTCGTGTGAATTGTTACATATCGGGACATATCTTTCTATACTACCCTTTTTCCTCATCATGGTCCTCAAAATTTGGAAAAAATGAAGATTGCAGAGAGATGCACTGTTACTCGGTTCTGTTGGGGTTTACTGGTTCCATTGGGTCGAATAGTTGATTGTCATGCTGTTTCTTTTGCGAGGCCTCTTGTGAAATTTTTAACATGTGCAAGTTAAGTAGGAGATCTACATTCTGTCCATTATGGATATGAGTCTTGACACTCCTGCATCATGCTTTGTGATAGGTCGTGGTCGTGGGAGGGGGACTCGTGGAAGGGGGCGTGGCTTCAGATCAAACCGACCAATCCAAGCAGCTGCCTAAAGGTGTTCGATGTCTCTTGGAAGTTAGGAGCAATGGTGGATGCCTTCTCTATCTCTATGTTTATCATCTTTTAGGTTTTTTTTCCCCATCAACAGTAGGATGTCGCTGTGTAACTGTTTCGGAGACACTAGTAACTTAGAACTCACCCAAGCTTCCTTTGTTTTTTACCCCCTTTTTTTCCGCCGAAGTGGTAGGTTATATGGTGAGCGTTGTCGTTTTTCCCATCTTTATTTATCAGTGGCACATTCTTTTAATTGATTCTTGCTTTTTTTAGAAGAAAATTTGTTACATGGAAGTGTTGGGAGCATTGGGAGTTCCTTCTTCCTTTGCATCTGCATGTTTTTGGTATCTCTAATTTCCTGTGAAGCACATGAAACGTGGGCTGGTGCATATTGAGTCATCTTTTACAATCTGATAATGGGGTGTTTCTGTTTTCCTTTCCAAATTGGAAATGGGCAGAAAACTGGTAAGTTCGCTGCCCTCTGATTTGATATTTTCAGAGCACGGGTTTCTAGAGTGAAGGCAACTTGAGCTCAATGGGGTCCAATTTTTCGGATTGGAATGTGACGTAGATCACATTGGTGGAAATTGACATATTACAGAGCAGTCGGGCCCTGCACTCGATCTGAAATTTGTTTCCTTGTAACTGGCTGAAAGGACGCGTTCATTCAACGAAGTGCCCGTGCTCATGAAACTTGCTGCTGTGCATGTTTGAAGTGTAGGGAAGTGAAGAGAATGTGTAGAAAGTTAACGTGTGCTGCTTTTGCAATTGAAATTGAGTAATTTTTTATAGGTATGAAATTCACGTGCAGGATTTCCTCGATTTTTATTTGTAGGAATTCCATGTATTCCAATTCAAGTGAGTTATTTAGTGAAATTGAATGTTTCAATAGCTCCTCAACTGAATAAAATTTTGGGGATGTAATCGTACATGGGGAAACGTAATTGAAGAAATTGACATTGGAGGAAAGTGCTTTGGGGAGTTTGTGGCATGTTTGGTATGCTCGCCCATGTCTCGCATGGGTTTTGATAGGAAGCTCCTTTTTTCTTTTTCTTTTTTTCAAGTTATGTTGATCGAGATTGCTTCTCTGCTCTTGTACATTTAACTTATATGGTAACAGTATTCTCAGGTTTATGTGAATGAAAATAATCATAAAATTGTAAGAGAAATATCATTCGTAAAAATATGTATGATTTGAAAGATAATCGAGTACGAGGAGGTCAGTAGCGTTATATGGTTTCACTAATGTCTCTTGTAATTTTCCTCAACGCATATCAAACATCTCGTGTCATATTTTGCACGATGTATTTATCTGGAACAATTTTCATTCAATTTGACTCGATCAATTGATTATTCAATTTTGAGTAATTATTATCCAAATAATAGTAGCTCTATTTTGTATTTTAGTACACGTAATGGATGGCATCGAGGTAATTTTACTTTCTATGGTGTATTATACCGTAAGTGGCTAAATCGATTATTCTCTTCATATGTGGTTCAATAGACATGTGAATAGATTTCTCCTTGTAAGTATATCGCATAACATATCATGCATAAGAGGATCAATTTTACATGAACTATAGATAAGTCTCGTTGAGCCAATTTTGCCATGTATTACTTTAAATATTACTAGATATATGCTATACCTTATAACTATGTTAACATTTGAAATTTTTTCTCTTTTCTCTTGTTGGTCAAAATTTACGACATGTTAATTTTCTCTGTACTTTTACTTTTTTCTTGAAAAAGCTCTTAAACTTTCCCTTTAAAAAAGGAGGAAAAAGAAAAACACCCTTCGTTAACATTTGAGGCATTTAATGTGCAAAAGTCACTTGTAATATAATACATTAGAATATCCTTGTGCTAAACCAATATCAAACCACAACACTCGCATTTTTCTGATTTGCATTACAATCCTCAATTACGCCTTTGCCATAATAGGGGTAGGCAATGGGTGAACTGAGGCTACATTGAGCCTAAAGATTGAATCTCATTTCTTGCCCTTGCCTAGACTCATTAATAATTTGAAAAAAAAAAAAAACACCTTGGAAGTTTCACAGGGTGTCCTGTCCTACAAGGTGGTTGCAAAAGCCAGCCATTTGCCCTTCAAATATTACGGGCCTAACCAGGCCAATTGAACTGCTCAATCCATGATTACATTTAGCTATAGCTACCCATGATGGTCATAATCCATGCATCTAGATGTACATATCCTAAAAAAAAAAAATCTAAATTTAATTTTTCTTAACAAAATTAATGTAGGTATGGAAGGCATAAGAAATATTAAAATTTCACGGAACATGGATGGAAAGGTAATATAATATTTCTTCAAAAAATTAAAAAGCACATTGTAAGTAATGAAAAAAGTTTTAATTGATTCTGTAGCGAATTTAAAAGGCCGTATATATTCAACATTAATAACTGTTAACTTTAATATGCACGAGAAAATAAAAGGAGCGAAAGACCTGTCTCATTTTCTTGCTCAATTTCCTTCAAATCCACCAAAATGAAATTAGAAAAATTTTAAAAGTAAATTCTCTTCAATTCTCTTTATATTTTTGGTCTCCTTTGCCCGACCCAAGCAAAGCCAAAAGAAAAAAAAAAAAGAAAAAAAGAAAAAGAGAACGGAAAAGGAGAAAATTGACTTGCAGAGAAAGAAACGAGTGCGAGCGTGACTGATACATTGCTACTCCGAGAGCAAAAGCCAAAGCTTCAAACCCTAGATTTCCTCTCCACCCCCTTCCTTCGCTCATCTCCCTCGCCAGATTCGTAAGCGCGAAACCCTTTCTCTCTTCCTCGATTCGATCGATTTCAATTGATTCCTAATCTCTCTCTCTTCCTCTTTCAGAGCGGCAGTCGTTCGCGGGATTGATTTGACTTCGCGCCGTCGCGAGCTCCCGACCGCAGCAGCGCCTCCTCCGAGATGACGCAGGACGTGGAAATGAAGGATCACCCCACCCCGTCGCACTCCGTCTCCTCGGCCGTCCCCTCGACCCTGCAGCGTAAGTCTTTTTTGGGTTGGTTCGTCGTTCGATTTGGAGGGGGTTTTCTCCTTTGCGCTGTCTTTAATGGTGAACTCCTCGGGGCAATTAGATTTGAAGGAGATCGCCTCGCTGATCGAGACGGGGTCCTACGCGAAGGAGGCCCGCCGGATCGCCCGCGCCGTGCGCCTCACGATTGCCTCGCGCAAGAAGCTGACCGCGCCCGTGCTCACCGCGTTCCTTGATTATGCCCTCGGACCGGGTTCGGAAGCGCGTTCTCGGTTGTCCGCTTATCTCCCCAAGGTATGATTTTGGTGGATTCTCGGTTTTGTTGGACTTCCCTGAGCTCATGTCACTTTAGCGTAAGACTTGGCTTTTCCGGAGTTTTGTTTGATTTTGAAATTTTTGCTTGGATTGCTATCCGGTGAGGTATGCGAGTTTGTTATGGGAAAGTGTTATCTTTTGAGTGCCCGGAGTTGATGGGAATTTAGCTGAAGAAGGTGAATGATTTGGCCCAAAATGTAAAATGTTGCTAGAATCTTAATCTTATATTTGGTTTGTCTTACACAGTGAGAATGCCATGTTGCTGGGGCAGTTGGATTAGGTTAATGAGGAATTCAAAAACCAAAAAAAAAGTTTAATCAGGAATCGCATTATAAGGCGCTTCAGTCAATTGTGACTGTGACTCATAGATCTTATTTTGACCACAGTATGTAAGAAGTAGTCCTGATGCCAGATATTACTTATAAGGTCCACCGGATCTATTAGCTGAAGCAGTTGATGTTATTAAAATACATCTGTGCAAAAGTTGCAGAAAATTGGTTAACCTTTATCAAGTAGTTCACAAGGGTTAAATATGGCTAGTCGGTTGTCCAGAGCTTTCAGAAGACTCTGATTATTCCATGGTACTCAGATGATGCTGAATGGTTAAGTTGTTCTGTGCTTGATAGAATTATCCTTAACAATAAATAGAAGTTTCCAGTAGGCACTTACATTGAGTTTCAGGACAGTCTTTATTCCTGGTCTGTGCATTTTAAGAGGGAGTGAATGGGTTTCTCCTCCTAAAGCACATCTCACGCAAGACTTGCATATAAGCTGTCAAAAGGAGTAAAGCATAACTTAATTCCATCAGAGTGCTAATTTGGATGATTAGAGATTGTTTAAAGAAAATGAAATATGCGAATTAGAGAAAGTTGAGGCTTTAGTCAATATTGATTGAAGAAAAATTTCATAGACAATGAGAGAATGTTACCATGGTGACTTTAAGATAAAGTCTTGTCTACTCGAGATGCAAACTACCATCTGCTCGTCTTCTCTGTTGAAAAGCTTACAAGTTCTAATGTCGATTTCACTTCTGACATCATTATTCTGAGTAATGTCTGCACACACTAAATCTAGCGATTTATTGTGTGTGAGTTGTGAGTGTGATAAATTGAAGTACTTTAGGATTGATATGAAAGTAGTTGATATTTTCTTTGTGAGAGCACCTTTTAATGAACTTAAATCAGTCGACCTGTTGTTTCTCTTTTGGTTCCTGGAGCTGTCAACAGAATAGTGCATTGAGCTGTGTTTTGAAACCCTTGATTTATTACTTGTTTTTCAAAATCAATTACTTGCCGGATTGTGGAATCCCATTTTGAAGGAGCAACATTGTAGTATATACAGTAGGTCTTGAAAAGGTGACACAGAATAAGTTTCCTACTGCTGTTGGTCTTGCAGGAAGATGAGCATGACATGGAAGTCGATACCGCGTCATCTGCTAATCAGGCTCCTGCTAAGCATGTTTTGCCTGAGCTTGAGATCTACTGCTACTTGCTTGTGCTGCTCTTTCTAATTGATCAGAAACGCTACAATGAGGTAGCAATAACTTCTTCCCTTGCCTCATGTCCTTGTCCCTGTAAAAGTCCCTTACAATTTGTACTTTCAGGCTAAAGCTTGTTCCTCTGCTAGCATTGTTCGGCTGAAGACTTTAAACAGGAGAACCCTTGATGTGTTAGCTTCCAGATTGTACTTTTACTACTCATACTGCTATGAGATTACGGGTGATCTTTCAGAAATTCGGGGGTATGTTATATTTTTAATTATCTGAAATACTGTCCTCCTTTTTAGCAGGCTTCTGTGCTCACTGCAGTGACCTGTGTTTGCATACTGTTTGCATGCTTGTCTCGTCATCCTGCTTGGACATAATAATAGTGTATTTTGATGTTTTGGGAGATATCATTATATTTGTGGACAGTAGAATTTACATTAAGTTAGCATGAATAAAAGTAGATATCTGACTATATCGAAACTCAATGTAGATTAATTATTTTCACATATATGCCTTCACTTATTAGTTATACAGACTGTATTTTATGTTTGCATGCATTGTTATGGCATCACACACACACACACACTCACACACACACACACACACACACACACACACACACACACACACACACACACGAGGCATCTCGATCAATAATAGATTTTACCAGACTCCTGGGGGTTTATCTGAGACCAACAGGAGGAAATATCAAGGAGTGGGTATGTTATTGAGATTTACCCGGTTTGTCTCATGTTTTCAGAAACCTTCTTGCTTTGCATCGAATTGCAACATTGCGCCATGATGAGCTGGGGCAGGTTTGTTGCTGCCCTTGTAAATAAGGATGCAATGTTTGGGATGTGGAAACTTACATATGATTTATGTGATGGTGCAGGAAACTCTTCTCAACCTTTTACTTCGTAACTATCTCCATTACAATCTTTACGATCAGGCAGAGAAGCTGCGTTCTAAGGCACCAAGGTTTGAAGCGCATTCAAACCAGCAGGTACGGAGAGATATCCAGCCATGATGAGAATCTATCTGTTCTGTCTGTTGCATCTTCATGGAGATTTTTCATGGACTTCTCTTTCCATTCATTTGATCAGAGAATCCTGTCTAGTGGCCTATTTATTAACAAGGGAGTTGTTTTCATTCTGTTTTTACTGGCTCATCTTATGTGACGTATTCAATCTTATTTTTGCATACTGTGTAATTCCTTTGGTCCTAATTTTAGGTAGTGGTTTTGCTAAAAATGCATGTGGCCATTGTTGTTTATGATGGAATTGTTTCCCTCTGCAGTTTTGTCGCTATCTTTTTTACCTTGGGAAAATACGTACAATTCAGTTGGAGTACACCGATGCAAAAGAGGCTCTCCAACAGGCTGCTCGGAAAGCCCCCATCTCAGCTCGAGGATTTAGAATTCAGTGTAACAAGTGGTCCGTTTTAGTCCGTTTGTTGCTTGGTGAAATACCGGAGAGGACTATCTTTATGCAGAAAGGGATGGAAAAGGCTTTGAGGCCATACTTTGAACTGACCAATGTGAGTATGAGTTTGGTATATCTGAAATTGTGCCCATGATCACATTCATCTGCTTTCTTTACTGAACTTATGTTATGATATAGTAGTATGGCATGTTTCCGGCCTTTTTCCTTAGTTGTGAAACACAGAAATATTTGAGTAGAGAGCAAAGAGTATGCTAGCTCAGAACCACATGCCACCTCTGGGCAGTATGGCCTGTTCGCGAGTGGCAACAATGTCGCTGTTTCTTGCTTCCTTGTTATCTAGTATTTGTTCCCGAAAACATGATAGAAAGAACATGAAGAGAACTGTTTTCAGTTGTTGTGACATATGGAGAGTGCTTGCCATTGATGGCTGAATTTTATCAATTCTTAGTTTGCTATTGCAAGCTACTTGTCACTAGACAGAATGAGTGTCTATTATTGTTATTTGAAATTTGAAACAATTGAATGATCTCAGTCGCCCTCGTTCCAAATTTTGAAAGTAACGAGGTTTGGCTGAAGATTGTCATTATTGTCTTGTTTACTCCCCAAAATGGGCTTCTGTCAAAACTGTTTGAACTAACTTTTATTACAGTTTGCCCAATGAACTTTTGAACTTAGTTGTCTTTTACAACCATTACTAAAAGAAGCCTCATTCCTGACTTATTCAGGCTGTGCGGATTGGTGATCTGGAGCTCTTTAGGACTGTTGCTGAGAAGTTTGCTACGACTTTTAACACAGACCGAACCCACAATCTGATCGTACGACTGAGGCATAATGTCATCAGGACTGGTCTACGCAATATCAGCATCTCTTATTCTCGAATCTCTCTTGAGGATGTAGCCAAAAAGCTGCGTCTGGACTCACCAAACCCTGTGGCAGATGCAGAGAGCATTGTGTCCAAGGCCATCCGTGATGGAGCAATTGATGCCACTTTGGACCATGCTAATCGGTGCATGGTATCAAAGGAGACCGGAGACATTTACTCGACAAATGAGCCTCAGATGGCATTTAACTCCCGGATTGCATTTTGTCTCAACATGCACAATGAAGCCGTCAGGGCCCTGCGGTTTCCACCAAACACACACAAGGAGAAGGAGAGCGCAGAGAAGAGGCGCGAGAGGCAGCAGCAGGAGCAGGAGCTTGCCAAGCATATTGCCGAGGAAGAAGATGATGATTTTTGAACAGGATGATGTTTCTTGGTGCTTTTCTATCGGGGCGAGCTTCATTTATCTGCTCTTGGGGTATTTGCTTCATGTGGTGATGTGCTTTTGGGAATACTATTTGTACTCTGCTAGAACATTGTTCGCATTATGTTCTTTCATTCCTAGCAAGCAGGAGTAAACTATGGTGCGAATACTTGGTGGGAAAGGAGGTAGGAAAATCTAGTTAGCATGATGGTGGTGCTGAAATGCTTGAATTGTCACTTTATTGTATTCATCACTCTGCATTACTTTAACAACCTTATGTTCTGTCTCTTTTTATCGGTTTATTTATTTGACAACTTCCCAAGAAGCTTGTGTATTTTTCTGGCATATGTGATTGGAACCTTTTAATCTTTTTTTTCTCCTGGATGTTTCATCTTTTACGTGCAAGCATGTGCAACATGGTGTGCCTGGAAGTCTAAATGCTGAGAATTGAATCTGTCAGTGAGGCTATCATTGTGCTTCCAAAGTTTCCTTGATTGTAAACAGTCAGCGTTCACGAAAAAGCATAAGTAGCAACGAAAGAAGAAAAGAATCCAAAGGTAAATGCTACTTTCTTCCATGAAAGGGCATTTTGGATCGAGAATTGGATTTTTGCATAATAAAATTTCATCTTTTCTTTATCTGGGGCCAGAAGGACAAAAATTTCTCCTTCACTGCTCAAAAGGAATTCCATTTCCTGTCAGTAGATCCCGAGTGGATCCCGAATGCAATGCCCATGTCTGGCTGGGTCCTTAATCCTTGTTGATCAATGAGCTAAAGATGTTTGGCATAATTTTCAAGAATAAGGAAAAAAAGAAAAGAGATGCTCTCAAGTCTCAAGGTGGAAACAGTCAGAATCCTTTTTGAGCCTATCCCAACTGGAAAAACACATAAACAACTCATCCATCATCTAAATGCCAAAAATGGGTCATGTGCACTTGACCAGAATAATGGTGTCTGTAATCTGCATCATACGCATCAGAACTATCCATGTGAAGCAGCAAGCGGTGATCTAGGGAATACATTATTCTATCCCACAAAAAGCAATTTTTTCTTTTTGGTCTCACAAAAATAAAATTCAATATGCGATTTTGATCCTTTCACCCAACAAAAACATATTCCTTGTTCTAGATAACATGGATATTGTAACCTTCAGCTTGACCAATCACCCAACAAAAACGCTTTACTGTCTAGTTAGACTTAAAAAAAATTAAATTACCTAAAAATTACTCAATGCAGTAGCAAGAGGGACTCCGGAAAAAAACAAGAACAATTGGGTCAGTGGCACTTTTGATCTGTTCACGGCTCTTCTTGGGGGAAGAAGATGCATGTGGATTTGGGTGCCCATGGGTAATGAGAACGTGGGAATGATTGAATGCCAATCAGGAATCATCAGACTTGCAGGGAGACACGATTCAATTGACGGCAAATCTTATCTATGTCCTATCTCTCTCTCTCTCCATGTTGGGATCACATGTTCGGTTTTTGCACTGATGTTTAGGCTTTCCTATTTATAATAGCTGCTCTCGGTTCCTAAGAATCCTCATTGGCTCCATTTTCTCGCTCTTCTCACGTCTCCTCCCTCCTCTCTGTTTCTTCCATCTTGGGCAACCGAGAGATGGCAAAACCCACTCTTGCAGTAGCGACTCTTCTCGCGTTCTCTTACTTTGCCGTGACTGTCAATGCCTTCTCTCCCTCGGGGTGGACTAGAGGCCATGCCACCTTCTATGGAGGGAGCGATGCTTCCGGAACCATGGGTAACTCACCCTTCTTTTGCCTTTCATGCTTCAAGATATAGAAAATTGTAGTTTCCTCAATACAAAGAATTTCAGAAAGATTCCCTCGGATGTTGGATTCGTCTCTGATCTTGCGTGACTTGCTTTCGGGCTGTTCCGATGGTAGATCAGTCTTGCACAACCCGCTTTAAACCACCCTTGTGGGCATGGACAATGTCATGTTGGCTCGGCGGCTGGTAGTTCGGGGCTTCTTGGTATTACTAATGGCTCATTCGTCTTTGGTTTGCAGGGGGAGCATGTGGATACGGGGATTTGTATTCAGCTGGGTATGGGACTAGAACAGCTGCCCTGAGCACTGCCCTGTTCAATGACGGCGCTTCGTGCGGACAGTGCTACAGGATGATATGCGACCACATTGCGGACCCCAAGTGGTGCAGGCCGGGCGCGTCCGTGACCATCACCGCGACCAACTTTTGCCCTCCAAACTTCGCTCTTCCGAGCAATAACGGTGGTTGGTGCAACCCTCCCCTCCAACACTTTGACATGGCTGAGCCCGCGTGGGAAAAGATCGGCATCTACAGAGGCGGGATCGTCCCCATCTTGTTCCAAAGGCATGTTCTTCTTCTTGCTCTCTCTGTCTTCCCATCGGAATCTAAGATAAACTACCATAACAGAGCACTTGTGATGCATATTCGGTAGGAAACACAATCGCTGATGGCTGATCACTCTTAATGAATCGTGCAGTATGAACTTTTTGATAAGGATTTATTCAACTAGTTCTTGACAAAAGTAGCGTGATATGTAAGAGAATACAGATGTTAATCAGTCCGATGAATGAACTTTCATTTAACCGAAATGCAGTCTCCTTTGGTAATAGACAAAATTGTAGTCGTAGCAAGGATGAGAACAAAACTGCAATTTCTGGGATTCAATTGGTGCACCGCGTAGTTACATTCTACTGAACCACTCCGATAGCTCATGTAAAATAGTTCAAACTCACACAACTCCACAATCTTCAAGCTTTTTAACTAGTTGAGGTGAAACTTGAATCTGCCACTTCATATCTCCTGTGTCTCATGCTTTGGAATTATAAATCTTGCAGGGTCCCCTGCAAGAAGCACGGCGGGGTGAGATTCACCATCAACGGTCGAGACTACTTCGAGCTCGTCCTCATCACCAATGTCGCGGGAAGCGGATCGATCCAATCTGTTTCGATCAAAGGGTCGAAAACGGCCTGGATGGCGATGTCAAGGAACTGGGGGGCCAATTGGCAGTCCAATTCCTATCTGAACGGCCAGTCTCTATCTTTCAGGGTCACTACTACTGACGGAGCGACTCGAGTCTTCGAAGACATCGTGCAGTCGAACTGGGCTTTCGGCCAAACATATTCGAGCTCTATACAGTTTTGATTCAGTGAAGGTTGTGATCCTAATGAGAGAGGGAAGTTCACTTGATGGCAGAGGCGTGCTTGTTGCTTTCAATGCTTTGCTGAAGCAGCCCGCCATGGTTTGGAGGAGAAATACCAACTTCAAATCTATGCGGAGACGAGACTTGAAAGACCAGATTAGTGATTTTGGCTGTTGCTATTATGTTTAGCTTGGAGTTTACTCTGATTCGTTGGATTATTAATGCATAAATCAATAAGACACACAATGAAATGGTAGCTTGCTCATTTGGAATAATGTAAATTCGCTTTATATAGACTTGCTTGTGATGGAAGAATGATCGGTCGACTTGATTTTCATGAGATTCCAACAGTTTTGCACCACCTCTCCCTGCCCATTTCGGCCCTTCATGGAAAATCTTCATCTCATGATCATGTGATGGTTCGTTTTGTTTTATTAGGTATCGTGTCGTCTTGATCACAAGAAATAGCCTCCGAGTGAGTGGGGAAAAATTTGGGCCTACTTGATGGGCTCAGCCCGACCCATTAATGATGATGTATAGAGCGGAGCTCGTTGGGTATGGGAAGATGCATCATATGCAACCGCCCAGCTTTTCTTGGAGACCCAGAATGTCGTGATCGATGATATTGGCATTGCCCACGATTCAATCGATCAAAGGATGATGTTCATTCGACCCAAAAAAAAAGGGATGACGTTCGGGCAGGGAGGATCGAGTCGTGAAGCACTCTTGTACGTTCGAAAGAAGCTGTACTCTTTCGGCTGCAATTGGTTGTGAGAGTATGATATGACAACGACAACTTCGATTGGTTGAACTCCTATTCCCGTCGTCCGACCGAACATCATTCGTCCGAACTTTACGGTGGTCACTTTCGCTAACAACTTCCCCTCTTTTGACCTAATATTCCTTTGGACAAAAGGAAAAGCATGAGTTGATGCACGTTGGTGACTCGCCCTTTGTCGTCGTACCGCCTCGTGGGAATCCAAAGTGACATTCTCTCTAAATTCTAACTGAAAATTTCTATTTAAGGTTGGCCGAACTTTTGATGGGCTATGGACATTGGACCGACATTCTGTTAATTGGTCGATCGAATTTATTCTATACAAATCATGAATGATGTGTCCGTTCAATGTCACTAAAAAATTAGATCTATAATTTAATCGACAAATCGTGCTTCATTTTAGAAAATCGAATGTAAATATTTAAGCTATGTATAAAAAAATCATATAAGTGAAGATATATCAATACTCCACGAGTAGACCCGTCAAAATAGATTATAAATCCACTTATTAAGCTATATATGACAAGTTGAGTTGTCATATTGATTAGTTATATTGAGTAAATGGGTTTAAATATAATATAAGTGTTGAGTGGATTGCAAATAGGTTTACAACTTATTTAGATTTAACCCATTTTTATGACTCTCTTTTATTTTCACTTAATCTCATGTATATTGAGTTAAATATAAAAGTATTTTGGTAATATATGACTGATTCGGTATGGATTAGTAGAGTTGCATTATGAATGTATAGGTTATAAACAATTTAATGAGTCAATTTGGATAAGATAATTTCTGACGCAGATCAAACCTGACCTGAGCCACCACTTGGACAGGTCGACCCCACAACAGGGAAAGGAAGCAGCATAGAAAGAGATAAGATTAGGAGGTGGTCGTTTATGAGAATGTTCCAGTTAGTCGAAAAGCAAAACGAGCAGTTCACGTCCTTGCTCAAAGAGGCCATATGCTACACGACATAGTACGACGCATCCCAGGCTGTCGTGCTTTGCAAGCTTTGCGTCCACACCACAACTCCACCAAAAGAACAGACAGGCTTCTTAATCACCAAATCCCACTAACCCCCCGCCATTACATCCCTGTTTTGGCAACAACTCCAGCAGCTCTCTGCTCTTTTTACTATAAAAAAACCCATCTTCACTTCTTCTGTATTTGCACACGAGCATTAAGCGCTCGATCAAAACTTGTATCAGCTCCCCACCACCACCAAACAGAAGAAAAACAGAAGAAAAGGGAAAGTTCGAACAACCTCGAACGATGCGAGCCCTTGCTGTTGTGCTCGGTTCTGCTATCTTGCTGGCGTATGTCGCGGGCAGTGCGGGTGGGCTGAGCTTGGATTACTATGACCAGACGTGCCCGAAGCTCGAGTATTCGGTGAGGGGGGCTGTGAAGAAAGCGATGAAGAACGACAACACCGTTCCTGCTGCTTTGCTTCGCATGCACTTCCACGACTGCTTCATCAGAGTAACTACTTGTTAATCCTTCACTCTCTGGTAAATTTTTGTATGTGAGGTAGGGCTAGCTGTGTATGTTTTCGGCCTTTGTTAGTTCTCCTACGAAGGCAAATGAAAAATGACTGCTTCTATGGAACAACTCGTCTCGACGAGACGAGTAATTCAAGTTTGAACTTATAAGGCATTCATTAATGGTACTAAAGCTTTGATATCATTTCCAGGGATGTGATGGTTCCGTGCTCTTGAACTCGACGGCAAAGAACACGGCCGAAAAAGACGGGCCGCCTAACATCTCACTGCATGCATTCTATGTGATCGACCATGCGAAGGAAGCAGTGGAAGCTCACTGCCCCGGGGTTGTCTCTTGCGCCGACATCTTGGCCCTGGCTGCTCGGGATGCTGTCGCTCTGGTGCTTTATGTTTTCCATATCCACTATAACTTACATTCACCTGCGTGTTATTGACATGTCCCGCAACATACATGGTCAAAAGTTAACTCGCGCTATCTTGCTATTACTTCTAATAATTCAGCATGGTTTTTCCTGATCTCTGTTGTAGTCTGGAGGACCGCATTGGGATGTGCCGAAAGGAAGAAAAGATGGGAGGATTTCGAAAGCGAATGACACAAGGCAATTACCAGCTCCGATCTTCAACATCTCTCAACTACAGCAAAGCTTCTCTCAAAGAGGCCTTTCCATGGAAGACTTGGTGGCTCTCTCCGGTACGAATATTTACAAATTTTCATATGTATACACATGAGCACTCCGTATTCATCACGCGTACGTGCATACGTACGCTGCGGCATACATAAACTCATGCATTCTTAAAAGTGGTCGAAACATATAAGCCAGTATTCAACGGAAACGCCATCGCATGCCCTTTCGGGGATTAAGTGCTGATATATGCGCCTCTGTTACAGGTGGCCACACCCTCGGTTTCGCCCACTGCTCGTCGTTCCAGAACCGGATCCACAACTTCAACTCCGTGGACGATGTCGACCCGTCGTTGCACCCGTCCTTCGCGGCGCAGCTGCGGAAGGTGTGCCCCGCGCACAACACGGTGAGGAGCGCGGGGTCCACGTTGGATCCCACGGTGACCAAGTTCGACAACGTGTACTACAAGATGCTGCTCCAAGGAAAGAGCATCTTCACCTCGGATCAGGCGCTGCTCACCGTCCCGAAGACGAAAGCACTGGTCTCCAAGTTCGCCGGGAGCCAGGAGGAGTTCGAGAAGGCCTTCGTGAAGTCCATGATCAAGATGAGCAGCTTGAGCGGCGGCGGGCAAGAGATTAGGCTGAATTGCAGAGTTGTTCGTTAAGTCCGTTTTTTGTGGATGAATGATTCCTTTGTGTGGCAAAATCGTGATTTCGTTTCTCTCTTTGGTTCTTTCCTTTTGTTTCTTTGGCTGGTTTGGTAATGAATGGCAATTTTTTATTTTTCAGATCAAATTTGTAATCGAGAAAAATCATAATGTAAATATTGTTGGCTAAACTAAATCACTAAGTCATAATATGTAAAAAAGTTCTATTCTTGATGTGAAAAGTATGAGGCTTTTTAGACTATTTTCGAGATCATTTCATTTCAATGAAATTTCAAAAAAATAAAATTTTTCTCAGCAAGTGATAATTTAAATTATTATGATGCAGTCTTATGTTGATGGCACGTTATAATTAAATACAAGAATATCGGGTATTACACGTTCTATAATTATATTCCTAAGTCACCCACCTCACAACCAGATAAGTGGAAATTAATATCTCCCCTGAGGTCATATGCTTTATATGGAGTATGACTTAATTTCCCTAAAAAATAAAACAATTACTGCAACCTAGGAGTACGAATACGGGCCGCGATCCATAGGCCTCAAGTCCGGATCCTCTCGGTCCGGATCCGACCCATTACTCCCTCGCACCATCCCATGATACCTTCCCCGACACTGCGATTCGCCGTCGAAGAACCGCCGTCACGCGTGCGGCGACCCCCCTCTCTGGTTGAACTCGAAGAGCTCGTGCAAATACCCGAACCAAAATCGGAACATTCTCGCTCTGATTCTTCGGCGACGGAGAACGAGGAGCGCGCCGATGCTTCAGGCTCCGATGACCGACGGGAGCGCGCAAGCATCGTCGATGAGCGCGGACGCGGCTGCTGCGCAGAGCAACGGCAGTCCGACAGAGTTCATGGAAGTTCGCGAAGTGGACGGTGGGGACGAAGACAAGGAGCTGCGCGAGCTTTTGATGGCCGACGCGCGCAGTCTCCCGCTCGCTCCCCCCTCCGCCGTCGAGTCCAACTTCATCGCTTACTTCGCTCCAGGTTCGAATCCCGCTTCCCAAGTTGAGATTACATTTGAGATTGAGATATTAGGGACATCGATTTCGTTTCGGGTTCTCAATTTGTTGTTTTGTGTCAGATTTTATTAAGCCGGGGCATGATCAGTACGTCTACCGACATCCCAATGGGTGAAATTCTGAAACTTGTTTTGTCTTTTGGAGTATTGGGTTACATGTTGAATGCTGAAAGGTGAATTCAAGAAAGTGGTTTGTTGACTTGTGTGCGATTCTTGTTTTGGTGTATGAAAGTCTGTGCGTGGTAGGATTGGCTAGGACTCATGTGGCGTTTAGAGATGAAGGGGGTGTGACCGGGGTCGACTTCAATGTGGGCAAGTCCGATCGCAGTGCCATCAAGGTCACTGGGAAGCGAAAGAAGGTGCTTTCCTTTAGTTCTTGTGCATTCCACTTACTTGTGTTGTTGATAGTGTAGAGTGTTAATAGTCCAATATCTGGACTGATTGATTGGGGACTATCAATGGGTTAATTGTTGTGTCATCTCTGGGCATGTAGTTTGGTCTCGTGTGATTCCACGGCAATATTCTGTTGAAGAAGCTGACTGATGTATCTGCCAAAAGGGAAAAAAGAAAAATTGGACAATCATTTTGTAAATCGGTGAATTTTGGTACTTTTGTTTGCTTAAGAGAGCATGATGACTCGGTCTCTCTGCTGAAAAACATACTAATTTGCAGTTGATACCTGTGAGAAACATAGCATCTCTCTCTCTCTCTCTCTCTCTGTGGTCTGCCTAATAGGTAAAAAGCTTTCGAAGTCTTCCTATCTGGCCGCTGGTCCGATTGGAGTTTCTTTGTTTTCACTTTGCAGGCCTACTATGCATGTTGCGATTTGGATTCCTTTAAATATAGGATAAAGACGGTAAATAAGAACCATGAAAGTTTGGTAATTCTCTAGGTTTTTCTTGAATAGGCTGATCTTCATTTGGTTCTTCAAAACAACAGCAATGCAGATGGTTTTGAATGGTTTAATGCAATTCCACCTATGCACTTCTCTTTCTTGTGGGTTCATCGGGTCATATTTGAGGTGGATGGATTTTTTTTTGGTCATAATGAGGTGTATAGATGTCAGGCATAATTTTCTACCATTTCGTTTTGCTTCGGCAGTAATGAAGATGTACATTGTGCAGAATAAAATGAGAATCTGTATTGCACATGACTCTGCCTTTTTAATGTCCTGTTTATTTTGGCATTTGAGCTTTTCTCTTTCTTTTTCTTCCTCCAGAACGCCCAGCACTTTGAATCCAACACGAGTCTGTGTAAAGTTTGCACCAAGAGCGATTCTTATGTAGTAAGGTAACATCTTTTCTAACGATCTTCTTCAAAAGCTCTCTGTTTTTTTTAAACTCAACCTTCAGACTCCCAGTTGGCATCCTGGTTTTGACAGGTGTTGTGTTAAAGGGTCTCTACTGGAGGTGAATGAGAGATTAATCAAGCAGCCTGACTTGCTCAATTCATTGGTGAGGATAAACTTATCTTCATTTTCTTCTTACCTGAAATGGTTTATAAAGATTCTCTTTCGGATGTGTCTTGTTTGATTTTGTTTTCACAGTGCCTCTTGCTAGATTTTCACTTCCATTCACATGATGCTTTTTGACAAAGAACAGGCAGACAGAGAAGGATACATTGCAATCATCATGCCAAAACCGGCAGACTGGCTCAAGGTGAAGGCTACATTTCTGGGGCTTGAAGAATACAAAAGATTGAAGGAACAATGCTAAGTTATCAAGAACTGGACAAGTTTCATTGACATGTTACTTGCCAAAATGGGCGAACTGAAACTTTGAGGATGGGGATTAGAGATGGAAGTGAGTCTCCACCCGCTGAAGCATGTGATTCTTGACAACCGGGGTTCCTCCTAGGTTAGACATTGGATGTGGTGGTATGATTGATATCTGTTGTTTCTCTTGCCATGTTAAAGTGATGGCGGGCATTAAGTTTTCTTTGTACATTTCCATCAAAGCGGAAGTAGTTAAAGCAACTCATTCTTCAGACTGGAAAGTCTGCAGAGTTGTTCCAATTTGACTTCTATTCCCCCAATCCTAGGGAAGCCGGTGTTATTCTTGATTTTAAAGAAAATGGGAAACAACCAATTTTGGAACTCTTGGATCGCCAATCTATTTTACTTTTTTGTGCAGACATTTGAGTCCATTATAGTCTCTGGTGTCAAAGTCTTCGCCTCAATGGATATCTCGATGGTTTTATGAGTGTGAGCGTTAGGAGAAAGTAAAGCAGAATAACATGAATTGATGTGTACTCAAGTGACTTTTATTTTAAGAACTGGCTTGGCCTAAATTGTGATTCTCGAGAACTAGAATGTGATATACGATGGTTCTATTACATTCCTTGGCGGTGACCATCAATGAACTGACCAGATTAACCAAAGACCAGCCAGGCCAAATGTGGCTCCACAACATATGGAAGATAAATTTTCTTGTATTAGTGATCAATCATGTGGAATTTACAACAAAAAATGAAAGAGTATCGACTAAATCAGCTCTACATTTACAATTGTATGACGTTCGTGAGACAGGATGCAGTTTGCGCAAAAGCTTATTGCCCCGAGAATATCAATGTCATTTCTTATGAAATGAATCATCTGTCAGTCAATTTCACTATCATCTATCCTGTTGAGGCACCATTATTTCTTTCATGATGGACCTCCTAGATGCGTTAATGTCACGTAGGCAAAGGCAGGCCAGGTTTTCCAGCTCCTCTAACTGCTCTAGGAAGTAGGTATTACGCTGATCGAATCTCTTCACCACCTCCTTTATCGTGTCGCTCTTCCCACTCTGCACACACATGTTGGCACGTACTTGCATGTGCTCAACCTCGTCGTATAAGCTTCCCGCCACTATACTCATTGTAGCCATGTAATTGATCAGAGTAAAGTGGCCCTTCGCAGCCACATCAAGCTGCACACCGAGTACTTCTTGCCTGGTCATCTTAGGATTTCCCTGGACCGGCTTGGTCCTCTTCTTATGTAGTCCCAATGTGCAACCCATCAACCCCATCGCCATTGCGATTCGTTTCAGTTTCGCCCTCCTCATCGTCTTCTTGTGCTTGGCTTTTAATTCCCGAAGCAGCGTGGCAAATGCTTGACAGACATCGTGGAACTTTTCCTTGCTGACTAGGCAAAATGGATTCATCTGTTGTGAAAATGCGGATAGCTCTTCACATATCATTCGGTATTGATGATCAGTGCTGCTCGTTGCATCATCTACCTTTTTGGTTAGCTTGATTGCCCTTTCGATCCACTGGTTATTAGCTAGGGTCTGATGGACACTCAGGATGAGTAGTTCGCACACTCGGCAAGCCTCTAGGCCGTCTTTGAAGTAGTTGACGATGAGAGGATGCAAATGTAATGTCTTGATCCACTCTATCAGGGTCTCTTGCCTGGGCGAGAGTAGGTTCTGGGATAGATGCAAGTATGAGATCTGGCTCTTATATGGGGCAGAGGACAGCTTCAAGGTACTCGGTTTTCCGAGCTGGTCCTGCACTATGTTGCGGACTCTCATATAAGAGTCAGTCCTGAGTGCTCTCCTATATTCCTTACTGATGCTCCCATCGCTGAACAGGCTATTCGCGTGTTCCTTTGCATATCTTCCTGAGATTCAAATAGCTATATCATCTTAGTGATCAAGCCAACTAAAATTCGTAGACTATATATGTTGACATAGTCATATTTTGGACGCCGTCCACGGGGGTGATTTTAACCTACCAATTCTGCACTTCAATACTAATCTTACCCTTTGTATTTTTCACAAAGACCCACCTGCAAGTTTCATTCAAGCCTAAGTCTTTGGGTTCATAACGTTCGTTTCATGTCGAAAATTGATCAATTCCGTGCGGAAGATCATGATCACAGTAAAGTATGTTTGCAGAAGTCATAAACAACCAAAACAACTATCCTCGACAACCAAATTTACTCGAACAAAAGAAGATGTTTGGGGTGAAAAATTTCCTTAAAGCACGAAGAGAAGCGCGAAGAAAGAGTAGAGATCACTAGAAGAACTAAAACCTCACCTGCACTCGAAAGGGAAGATTTAATCCGCCTGAGCTGAGCCATCCGAAGCAAGCCTGCAAAAATGCACCAGCGAGAGAGAGAGAGAGAGAGAGAGAGAGAGAGAGTTGGAGCTAATCTATCTCCAAAGGGAATTTTTAGGCAATCTGGCTATAGCAATCTTTCAACGCTCTCTGGTTTATGCGTGCGTATATATATGTTTTTCTGGAATTGTTTCGCAGAGAAATGGAGAGGAAGATACATGGAAAGCCATACACCACTCGCCAAATCTCAGAAATGTTTGCCATTTCGTCCCGCGACGGCGTCAATCCCCCCCACGTTGAAAGGGTCCACATCCTCCTCCACGCGCGTTTTTGTGGGTGGAAGATTATTATGTTGGGTCGATTTTCTACGAAAAATCTCAAACTATTAAATTTGTAATAAATTTACCTCAAATTAGTTATTTGATTATCAAAAACCCTAAATTAGTATACCGGTGACAAATTTATCTTCAATTAATTTCCGTTTAATTTTATTATTAAATTACTGAATTAAATGACACGTTGTGAGTTATGCGTGTACCCATTTGAGATTTTACCATCTCTTTATCACAAGTATACCAGTATTGATCCAATTTAACAGTTATTAATAGATAATAAATTTGTCACATTGTAGATCCAATTTGGGATTTTTGGTAATAAAAAAATTAATTTGAAGCAAATTTGTCATATGTGTACCAATTTAGGATTTTTTTAATTGTCACAAATGTATTAGATTGAAGTTTTTCGTCGTATTAATTCTTGATGATGATGACGACGACGATGATGATAAAAGGAAAAAACAATAAGTTTTTCTGACTATCCTTGTATTTTGCCTTTCGGATTACTTAAGGAGGAAGCTGGGTAGTTCCAGAAGTTGGCTCCTTTTCCGCGTTCCTCAGAAGAAGGGGAAGTTTCAGAAGCTCTAGGATGATGGACTCGTGATTCCGAAGAGAGTGCCAACGTCTCCCAGCACTGCGCCGTCATGCCATACGTTTCCAAAGATTCCAACCCCTTCCCGATTTAGACCGGTTCGACAAAAAGATTCGGGACCCGTTCCTTAGGTTCGGTTTAGTGTTCTATTCCTTTGACGATTTCACAGGGTGGGGTCGATGCCTCGTTTGGAATTGGAGGCTCAAAACTAGAATCCGCATGGTACTTATGAGTTTGATTCGAGCTTTTGACTTTTCTTCCTCCAATGTTTTGCATCTGGTTATTTTGTTGAACATCGAGCACTGTAATATCATGTCCCGCTCGTTGATGACTTTTTAAAGATCGAAAGAACCTTTTTAATAAAAAAAACATAGAAAAAAATGCAGCCAAAGCCCTTTGTTAAAAATTTCTTTGCCAAATTAATCAAGTGAACTTGCATTTTCCCAAAGGCCTTTAGGCTTTCGACATTAGCAGTTTGCCAAATCCCATTTCCAAAGTTGAGCCAAACATAGTCTTGTCCCTTCTTTTATGGGATAAATGTGTTGAAAATTCTAAAATTTGTCACGAAAGTATGATTGAATCCTAAAAGTTTTAAAAAAAAAAAAATGTAATCAAGTCCTAAAATTTGTTGTGAAAGTACAATTAAATTTTAAAATTTTCTACAAATGCAATCCCATTCTAAAACTTATCACAAAAGTGCAATGAGTTCTAATACTCTCAACAAGTGCAATCCAATCCTAAAATTTGTTACAAAAATACAATGAGTCCTAAAACTTTTACAAAATGTAATCAAATTCTAAAACTTGTTACGAAAGTGCAATCAAATCCTAAAATTTGTCACGAAAGTACAACTGGATCGTAAAACCTGTCGCGAAAGTATAATCAAACTCTAAAACTTGTCGTGGAAGTGCAATGAGTCCTAAAATATTGTATATAGGCTCATTGCACTTCAATGATAAGTTTTAAGACTTAATTATACTTTTTTGAAAGTTTTATGACTCAATTGAACTTTCGTAATAAGTTTTAGGACTTTCAACTCACTTATCTATTTTTTTGACGGGAGGTGTTTGAGTTTGTTAGTGCCAAAAGGCAAAAACAAACACAAAGTTTTGTTAGAGAAGAGAGAGAAACCTAAAGATTTCTGGAAGTTGGTTAAAAAACAGAAATCAAAGGAGGCCCTGGTTTTGCAGCTGAGATGGGCTGGGCTCGCGAGCCGAACAAAGTCTGACCAGGTCCAGCCGAGCCTCCTGGGCCCAAGCTCTCGTCTCGATCTTCTTATAATTCCGGTTGGCGGTCGGGAGCTAAACGGGCCCCGAAACTAGATTTAATGAGCTCAGTTTGGGCCGAGATATCGTATCGGGCCTCGCCGTGAAAGTCAAACTGAATCGTTGGAGTTGACCGGCTCTCGATCCTTCCATTCGTCAAAATTTCTGACCACCAGGCCTGAGGCCTTGAAACTTATAATGTCCCCAGTTCACGAGTGCAGGAGGAATTTTCTAGGACGACGAGGTGACAGATACTCTCTACTTAAGGATTAAATTTCCAAATTTATTGGTGAATTTTACTCTCGATTTAATTTTCTTTGCTTTTCAACTTGCCGGCAAGATTCGAGTGTCAAAAATAAGCCTGCACGCAATATTTAATGGGAAAATTAAAAAAAAAAAACCATTTATTTTGTGCCGAATGATCACTTGCATATCTTATTTTTTTCAAATGTTGTTTATAGAAATTGTCCGTTACTGCAGACTTATCCTGACATCTTACATTACCTTTGGATGGTCACCTTGACAAATGTACTATAAATTATCTATTCTAATCTAATCAATAACTATCGTTTGGACGGGCCAATAAATGCCAACGTCTACTTCTAATAAAAGTACCTTCATTTTTATTTTTATTTTTGACTGGAGAGTTTACCCGAAGAAGCCCTATGTGCTGATAATTAAAGTTCACATTGCCCTCCTATTCCCTCTCTCTTTTTCATCCTTTTCCTTTTCGCAGTTATAACCACTCTTTGACAACTGAAAGAAGCAATACTCTTATAATTTATAACAGCCAATTATCATCTTCAAAAAAAGCCGTGTGTGTAATTTCTGCCTGCGTTAGAAGGAGAGAGATTTAATACCGTGAAAGAAACTTAGCCAAAGTCATACACAACTAGCTCCAGAAACAGACCCCGGACATAGTTCAGGGGGATCAGACACAATATTGGACAAGCATAGTTTGCGGAGCCGTTGCCGGCTTCCTAATTAAAGAGTTACATAGTTCGCGATCATAAATATCGGCAACAAACAAGTGGCGGAGTGCGATAGATGACAAGTTCTTCCAACCGGCGTAGGTTATTGTTCTACTTTTGCATACTTCTATGCATTGCCTAAATCAGATTCAAGCAGATTGTCGCAGACACGGTCCAACCATTGATCCAACCAGCGGATACGCAAAGGCTCTGTGGCGGTCGCCCGCGATACACATCGATAGTAGAGAGCAGCAGCAAATGCTCCTAAAAACGGCCCGACCCAAAAAATCCACTGTTCAAGCGGCCACACAGCCCCGGACATTAAAAAAAAATAAAAAAAATCAGATGCAAAGACAATGCCTAGATCTCGAAACAATAAATCGATGATGACTGAATTGCTTTTGATTCGTATAGTCCTATCCCGTGATTGAATTGCTTAGTACTCTAAAAAAATTTGTTTCAATCTTAGTTGGCGAAGTTGCCCTCTACACGAATTAGGTTAATAACACCAACCTGATCGTCCCAAGCCTTGGGATGGTTGTAGATGACAGCTGTCGCGAGGCTTCGAGCGGGGTTTATCCCGGTGCCGGTGATGTGAATGGTGGCCAAATGCACCATAAACACTGCGAACCCAATTGGCAAAGGAGCCAAAACCTGCACCATGCACAGCCACGGTACTAATATACAAAAGAGTTTGTGAAAAAGACATAGCAGATCAATTTGACTTTAGCAGTTCTCGATCGAAATACATACGGGAACATGAGAATCGCAGACGCTCCGTTTCGGGTCGCTGGCAGAGAAGACGGTGTACACGAGCACGAAAGTGCCGAAGGACTCAGCTCCTAGAGCGGTTCTTCCGGAGTATGAATCCGACACGCTGTTGACGCCACCGCCCAGCTTATCGTACAAGGGCGTCATGAAGGCTCTTACCAACATGGTCCCGCATATCGCTCCCGAGCATTGAGCCGCTATGTATGCAATGGCTCGCGGCAACGAGACCCTCTTCACCAGGAAGAACCTGAACGTCACCGCCGGATTGATGTGGCCGCCTGTTCCATGGTTTGTAATATGTTCAGGCCTTATTCGAGTGATCGGATCTCTGATTTTGGCCGCGACTTTTGAATATTGGAAGTTCAATTGTAGCCTTTTAATAAGCGCAGTGTTTGAAAGGGTGCTCACCAGATATGCCGGCTGTGCAATAAACCAGAAGAAAGATCATGCCACCAAAAGACCACGCGATTCCGAGTAACCCAACCCCATCGCACGGGTCAGTGGAGTTCAAGCGCAACGGCACACAGCCGATGATGGTGGCTATTGTGACGTAGAGATAGAGCAGCGCCGCGACGAACTCGGCGATCACGGCCCTGTAGAATGACCATGTCCTTAGCTCTTTCGAGTCGAAGAGTGGAACCTGTGGCGGGTCGACACAGTCCCTCTTCATCTGTGGCGGCTCTCCTGATCCCTCTCCGGTCACTTCCTCCTTCGACATGATAGCCGGCGGCGGGTCCCCGGAGACCCTATTTGTCTGTGGGGTCTCTTCTGGTCCCTCTTGTTTCGTCACTTCCTCCTTCAACATGACGAGATCATCAGTCGAAATCAAAAGCAACCAGCGAAAAATTTTCTCACCAATGGCTAATTGCTAGATTAACAGTACTAGAAGACATGGATAAGTTCTTTGAATCCCTACACAGAAACAACTGAATTCTAGCGATGAACGGGTTTTGCGTCCCAATATAATGTGGCGTGATCATCGGAGTGAGTCCCGGAGTTAAGCTTTTTAGTTATAAGACATCCGACATCGATTTCAACGACTGTGATCAGATTTTTTTGGAGGTCAGTCTGACCGTCGGAGGAATAAACTGGTACATGTATCCCTCCATCAGCTCCTCCAAAACTAGTTCGTGCATGTCGTGTTTTCAAACATTGAATTACAACTTGAAATTTCAACCCTAGACCCTAGAGTTCTAATCGGTTCGCAAATTTTCAAGTTGTGCTTACATAAGTAAGGGTGAGCATCAAGTCTAATTCGGCCCATGAACCGATTCAGATCCATCCTTGTCAGTTTGGTTATGATCGAGAACCTTGAACCCAATCTTAGCTTAAACCAATTTGGTTCTGGTTCCAAGTCTGAAATGGTTGATTTCTAGGTTGAACTGGTTTCGAAGCATTTTATGAAAAAAATCTTACACTTACAAAGATTTTGAATCACACCCTTCAATTTGAAGAAAGATTTACATGACAACTCGACTAAAGCTAACTTTTTATTTAATATTTTTTATGTTCAGTAATTAAATTTTCAGATTATACCAAAAAAAAAAGAAAAAAGAAAAAGAAGAGAAGATTTATTTGGTTCCCAGTTCCATCGGGGCCCGGCATAGAGGCAATTGGTTTAGGAATCTATCATGCTTGATTTCTAAACTGATTGGTTTGATTCTCATTTATGATTTTTTGAAGTTGGGGACCAAATGATCAGTTTCAAGTTTTAGGTCAGCAACTGACTCATTCTAGAACCAATCACCCTTATTCATAATTAGTATGGCAATATGATAATATAAGCGAAATCCTCATGCTTTTTTTCAATCGTGTTGCATTTTGTAAAGAGAAAGATGAATCTGATTTTTCCTGTGAAAATGTCACTCAAGAATTTTATGCCATGATATTCGGTCCATTTGCGTTCTTAACATTTTTATGATGACTAAAATAAGAAATCAGTATGAAAAAATTTTGACAAAAAAAAAAAGGAAAACAAAAAATCGCTAGAATTGCAGACATTGGAATTTCCCAATTCTAATTAACTATGCATAACCGAACATATTTGTCGATGACAACTTATCCAAGCTAAACTCATGAGTCATAAATATATAAATTCTTGCGTCAATCGTACATATTATCTTGCCATACTTCGTGAAACTAATCTGTTGTAATATAATTAAAATTGAAATTGAGATAATGCTCGATCATGTGATCGTTAGTTCGTTATGTGACAGTTAATTTTTTTTCTGTGATTGTAGCGTGGCAATTCTCATGGCATAATTGTGTCATGTCCTGACCAATTACCGCTTATTGAATAATTTGTCATCTTTAAATGTATATCACTTATTAAATTAAGTTTAAATTTAGTACTGGATTAAAAAAAAGAAGAAAAAGATCTCGAGATTCTTAAATGTATTTGACCAAGAAAATAGCTAAAGATAAGATACTTTGAAACATTCTATCCCTCACAAACATTTATCTTGTTTGACTCGTCTCATTCATTTTAAGTTTGAAACAAAAGAAATATAAAAATAGAGTATCTTCAAATTTATAATGTATCATCTAATTTGAAATTAAGTGAACACAAAAAAATATATCTCATTACATATATATGTTATATCTTAATTTTGAAGTGTAGCTTTTTTAACTATGTGAATAAGGCAATATTTACCATCCAATACAAGATTGAATTAAAATAATTTGAAGGATAACTTATTTTATTACTTAAAATGAATTTCACTTAATACCATCAGTGAGATACCACTCTGGAAGAGCTCATTAAATTAAACGTTAAAAATAACAATATAAAAAATTGCAACTTATTCAAAAGGCATAATTACATTTCTCTTACCTTCTTTCAAGATGCACTTATATTAGATATATATATTATATATCAATTGAAGCAAAGTTGTTTAGCAAAACATGTAAGTGAAAGTAGTTTTTCTTTCCCCTCAAAATCCACTTAATTTGAAATGATATGAGACAAGCCCGTGGTTCTACTTTATGAGTTTATCAATGGCAATTAATCAGTCACATCATTTGAATCGACATCCAAGTCAAATTTAAAATAATTTGAATTTCTTTTATCTAAAATCATGTATGGTAAATCTGGAACCAATCAGGCTCCTCAAAGGCTTATCTCCTCCTCTTTACAATGACTGGGAGGCCCATCCAATAATCTCCACGCCCATGAGACGCGGAGAAATTATGGGGATTGTTATTCGGCTAAAACTTTTCCAAGAATGTGAAATTCTGCCCAATTTAAGCCATCAAAACCCTGAAGGCGTCAAGCTATCATGGCAGATAATATCTGAAATCCATGATGTTCGATTTGAGCTTAAGCCATCAAGATTCAAGACCCTCATATCATATTCAAGAGAAAATAGAAGTAGAGGGGTTTTACGATTCCGTATTGTAATTATAGGTTATGTCAGAGTGACCACCTCACTAGTAGAAGCTTCCCAAAGCCAAACATTAGACCAAGCATAATAAATAATTAAAGAGATTTTTTCTTTTTAAAAAGTGAATCGATCAGAGACAGCTCATAACTAAATATCCAAATCGATATTTCAAGCTCAATTAGCTATTCAATCACGTTTAAATCACGCATCGGAATACACAATGAGGCCATGAGAAACCAAAATTCGGACTGGAAATTGCATGCACGAGCTTAAAAAGCACCACTCGTCATCTCTGCATAACGTGAGCTGAGTAAAGGAATTCGCATGTTGAGAGCAAGGGAGTTTGAAACGAAAATTCGAGTGTCAACTATATCACAAGCTTGAATAACTAAGATCTGGAGAGGAACAGAAACGCGTCTAGAGACGAACGGCAATTCTTACCATATCGGAGTGTGTTCTCCTAGAGAATTTGCCCCGAGGAAGCTCCGTGAACAATGCTGGAAATGGATGCCGGCTTTTGAACGTTTGGGGAAAGGGAAGTGGTGCTGTAAAGCCTGTAATTGACGTCCAAAGTGGGGAAAAAGGGAGGAGGAGGAAGGGAAGACTCATGAAAGTCTTGGTCAATAAGGGTGGGATAGTGGCATTAAGAATCGATATATAAATTTAGCCAAAAAAAAAAAAAGCAAGAAGAAGGAAAAAAAAAAAAAAAGAGAAAGGAGAAGGGAGGTGAAGACTTATAAGTCTCGGTTAATAAGGTGGGACAGTGACATTGAGAATTGATATTTTTTATTACTTGAAATGAATTTCACTTGATATTCATCAAATTTAAACATTAATAATAACAATATAAAAATTACAACTTATTTGGAATGCATGGTTACATCTCATTTACTTCTTTTACCTTCTTTCGAGATGCACTTATATTAGATATAAATAATATATATCAATCGAAGCCAAGTTGTTTAGCAAAAGATGTATTTTTTTTTCCCTTCTCAAAATCCCCTTAATTTAATATGATATGATATAAGTCCGTGACTTATACTTTATCAATCACTATCAGTCAATCACATAAATTGAAATGACATTCAAGTCAAATTTGAAATGATGTGGATTTTTTTATATTTAAAATCATCGATAAAAAATCTGTAATAGCCAGGTTCCTCGAAAGGCTTATTTCCTCCTCTCCATGATGATTGGGCAGCTCGTCCAATTATTTCCACGCCCATGAGACATGGCGAAAGTGTGGACATTGACTTCTTCATAGGCCAAAACTTTTCCAAGAATATGAATTCTGCCCGATTGAAACCAAGGCCGGTCCGTGAAGTGACCACCTCATTTGCATAAGTTCTCCAAAGCCAAAGATTATGAAGAAAATCACATTGAAGTAACTGTTCACCGAGTGATTTACAGTTTGGGAACGTTTTCCACCGTCGATCGTGGCCATTGGAAACATGAAAGCTGGGGGGTCCAAAAGCATATGGAATAAAGCAATCATTGTAAACAAATGAATAAACTTGATAGATGTCATCTTACTCATCGTTTTGGAATAAAGCACTTAAAATGTTTGAATGCCCAACCCAAAAACTTGAGTTGATAAATGGAGGGAGGCCTAATATTAAAAAAATATATAAATCCCACAAGCAAGTCATGCAAGATATTTCAATGCCTCCTTCCATGGATGAGTTATCATGTGGGTGGGTTAGCTCCGATTGAGATTGGGTTAGGTTGAAAATAATCTGATCGGGTTTAGGATTAAATTGATACAATTAAAATGTTATGATTAAATTGGTTGTCTTACAATAAATTTAAGAATTTTTTAGATATTTTCCCCATAAAATACACGGGTATTTATGAGCATACATCTATTTTTTATGGATCATTTTATGTATAAAGTAAGTTAATTTGATACTCACATAACGTATTCCAATTTTATCTACTTTTTCAGTTATATTCCAAGCCCCCGTTGGCTTAGGTCCACGAGGCCAAGCCCTAGATCCTGTGCCCATGCTTGAGTCCTCGGCGCCCAAGCTCAATACCCCAATGCTCGTGCCTGAGTCTTGATGGACCCAGGGCACAAGCACTGTGGTCCCAAGCTTGACCTCTATGGACCAAAGTTGTTGAGGGCCCAAAAACAATCACTAGAGTCCCAAGCTTGACCTAGAGGACTACAATATGGGCACAAGGTCCTAAGCCTCGATCTCGATGGGCTCGAGCTTGGGCGCAGGAGATTTGAGCACAAGAACTGGGGTCTTGGGCTTGGGCACTGGGTTCCTTGGGGCTCACCTCAAAGGACTAGGGATTACTCGTTGGATACTCAAGAATGGGCATTGGCTTCCTGAGCTCAATCTTGGTGGACCAACGGTCAAGCGTCAGGGACCTAAGCTGGAATATTGTATGTGTATTTTGGAAAATCATTTTCCTTATGAAAAATATTTTTTTTGTTCTTTTTAAGATTTCAACTAAATAACGAAAAATATCACCATTTTCTTGATATACATTATCTAAAATATAACATTTTTTTATGAAAGAAATGAAGACTTATTTTATTTGTCCTTCTACTCCTTGATGAGAATATTGCTTTGACCTTGGTATGTTTGTTGGCAAAATGCCCGCCGATTAAAGAAGGTTGGGTTAAATACGCCATTGCTTATAAATATTAGGAAAAAATTCTCACATTGACAATACAAAATTGCTAAATATCAATTAGCTGAAGGTAGTGTCTGCCCTGATCTCGTAAATATTCTGAAGTAATCTTCATCGTTTCTCATATGATGCATGTCTTTCCATGTGTATTGGGATTGAGAGAATCAAAATAATTAACCAAATTGTATCTTGCTATTTAAATGCAAGATAGCTGTTTTTTTTTTTTTTTTTTTTTTGGGCCCATTTTTAGGAATTTTGGTCCTTTATTTCCTGATGGTGATGGCCTGGTAGCTATATATTTCTCAAATGAATGTTTTCGTCAGAGGGGACTGGTTTCCAAAATGCATATGAATTTCAGCTTCGAAGGATATGGTATAAGGTGTTGACAGAAATCCAGCATCAACAAAGCAAAATGAAAAAGAATCATCTCAAACTGGGGTAGATGTCTCCTCACGGATTAATTATCAGTTAAGACTATAGGCAACGTTCTCTAAAACTCGTTTTTTTATGCGCATTCACTGCTCAAAAATCATAATTTACTACCGAGACTTTCGATTTCAGTCAACAAATACAGCAGAACAGCATGGCTCATAAGATTTGTCAAGCAGTAATTTGTGAGAGTTGTATCTAAAAATATACCATCCGAATACTAGTAATTAGTTAGCACAAACTAGTTATGTATCCTCAAAGATATATATCCATTTGTCTCCCCTTGCGATCTTCAGTTTTACCCTAGGCATCAAACTGAATCATCTTTACAAGGCTTAATTTTCTTAACCTGATTATGTGGACCAAATACAAGCTTTCTATAAGTCTCGGGTCTACAGCCAGATCTGCCGCAAGACTGTGAGAAGTTGACAGCTATGAACAAGCAAGATGAATTCGGTGTGGTTTCAGCGGTCAGTCATCCACTGAGATGGCGATAAGGAGACACGGAGCCCAACAATGTGGCAACTGGTCTCTTCACAAATGGATGATCTAAGAGCTGAGCGGCGGTGGGCCGGTCTTCAGGTTCAACTCGTATACATTGCAAGATAAAATCCCTTGCATCTATCGATAAAGAATCTGGTACTGGTGGTGGCTCGCCCCTTCCGATCCGAAACAATGCTTGCATCTGCTTGGATCAGTCAGCTAAACAGTCGGACATAATCTTTTGCTTTCTACTAAATAAATGTAAATTCAGTTTGAGGGATACTAGGTTTGAGCACATAACGATTTTGACTGATTCCGTTTTCTACCAAAAAAAAAAAAAAAGAAAGTAAAGAGAGTACACTATAAAGCAAAAGCAATACAGACAAGGCATCATGTTATTCCACATTATCGAAAAACCCTCACTTTTCCAAGTGAAAAGCCGCCTCACCAGAGAGGTGGTCGGAAAGATTTTTTTTTTTTTGAGACAAGACAATTGGACGAGAAATGGCTAGAATGGTTTGAGGAACATACCCATTCCAAAGGAAAATATGGGACCCGACTGGTCAGCATCTCCAAGACAGTGCACCCAAGGCTCCATATATCAACTGGAAGTCCATAGCCACGGTCTTTGGCATTTACAACCTGAATTAACCATAGTTTTGTATACGATCTTTTCAATGTAATGTGAATCAGATAACTAGAAAATTTCTTTGTCCGGATGACTCAATGTCCAAAAAGAAAGAGAAAGACAATGATTACATATGAAGCATTTGACTAATTTGAAGTTTTAAGCATCTGTTAGTAGAAAATATAGCACTGAAGAAGGAAAAGTAGCAGCAGCAGTAATAATAATAACAGATTAAGAAGAAGAAGAGTCATTATAGTAACAACACCAAGATGCAGAATGAAAATCTGCCACGAACACCAGACAAAGGGATGAACATCATCCATTATCAATTGTAAATTAACACTGCCCAAGATGTAACTCCTAATCAAGTTTTGCAAGACGGACAACAACCATCCAGGTTACCCGATAAGACAGGCGGACTACTAAAATTCAGATAACATCGAGGTCTTTTTAACAGTCCGAACACCATGATACAGCGCGTTTCACAGATTTAAAAAGATTGCGCTCATAGCACCCCCTCTGGTGGTCAGAAAACTTGCAAGAATGAAAATTCATTCCACCTTTATTAGTGTCTTTGAATGCAACAATTTGAGCTAGGGGAGACATCCACTTGTCACATTTGTTTGCATTTGTTGATCATGACGATAGCAAATAGAACACTTATGAGGATACCATCCTATCACATTCCTTTCCATGCCCAGTAACTTTTGCCTAAATTATAAAAGGCCTCCTTTGAGGCCACTCCACCAAGAAGCACACTTTCGATAGCCATGCCAATGGCATTGAGGCTTAGGAGAGTTTGCACAGTCGTACGCCACACTAGATACTTTTTTCGTTCTTAGAGAGAAGCAATTGCAGGGAGTACTAACAGCATAATAAAAAATTGTTGCAAAGTTAAACAGAGATGAAGGCTCCATGATTTGCCTGTAAAAATAAGTTGTAGACTAGATTATGACTTATTTCTTCTGCGCCCACTTATTTTCAAGAAGGAATTGCTCGGAGTTCAAATTACCTAAAAATTACTTCCTTTGAGCAGTCACAATATCATGTGAAATAAGAAATATAATCACATTTTCTAATATCCGACGGTTCCAATCCTTTCTAGATCTGAGCAACTGCCATTCCTAACTCCTCTACGTACTTCACAACCCATTTGTCTCATATACCGACTCAATTCATCTTATTTCATCATAGATGTGATGTGATTTACTACAAACACATCGATTATAGGATGTATGTAGCTTCTTCAATCTCCACATTGGTGATTACTGTCAACAAAACATATACATGGATATGTTTTCCTCCTTCACCCTCTGACAAAGCCCATTAAGCTCGGGATATAAAGTGGTCTCACCTAAGCCAAGACCGATAGGGGCAAGCAGCAAATTGAAAAGGAAAAGACTAGAACGTACACACCACCCAACTATCTAAGGAGACTATCATGACAATTCCCCTGAGATGGTAACAAGAAGAAACGTCAAAACTAGATATGCAAGATGATGTCCGAGATTATGCTATGAGGGACTCCTTCCCATTGAAGCCCAACCAAAACCTTCAAATCATCCTAACTAAGGGCTGCAGAAGGAAAACAAGGCATATGATTATTCTCCTAATCAATAACAACCCCCACCAAAGTGAAGAAAAACTGTATGTTCAGAAATAAGATGAATAACATAGATTGCCCTATGCTAAAAAAAAATAAATGAAGGAAAAGAAAGATGAAGAAAATGAAGGAGAAGCAAACAATTCTCTATCCCCTTTCATCACATTACAAGCATGGTCATAGTGATCTGCCATCTCTGAGGACAAGAAGTGAGATCAGTATGACCTCGTGCTTTTTTTTTTCTCTTTTTCTTTAAGGGAGGGGGGCCTCTAGATTAGTCAAAAAAGAATAAACAAGCCTATTCTTGACATGAACAAATCCTTTGAGATGTAACTTGTTATCGTAGACAAAACTTTTGTGGTTTGCATCAATGAGAAAATCTATGAGAACTACCAGCATAACTCATATTCAGCTGATATTGAACTCTCGAGGATATAAAGCTTGCGAGTTCTGATCATGGTTTAGGGGCAATTCAATTTCTGTGGCAAAACCAACCAATGGTTGAGTATCACTCTACATCATTTTGTTTTAATAAAACAGCCGAGAAATATCAAGTAACACGATCGGCTGTATGCTTACAGCAAAAAACAAAAGCCTGAACAAATTGAACAGCCAAATTTTCAAGGAATTAGGAACTCAATAACCTGATAACCTAGACCTTAATGTTTTCAAGTAAAGTATCAGTAGGTCAACTAGAGTTCAAATCTGCCTTTGGTTGACTTATAAGGGACTGGATATGATATTATTAATATGGAGTGCTGCCAAGTTGGATGCTGAGGCCAGAAAGGAATTTCAATGTATGCCCAAATACGAAATATCCTGCCCAGACATGTCCAGCCCGTCCACCATCTAATTTTTCATCCAGTTCTACACCTGGATTTGTCCTATTTATCTTTGGATCTGATGGAATGTGATGATCACATCAACCTCCTACATATGGGCCCCCAACCATCATTTGTATAGAATAATTTAATCTGACGCCAACTCAAAAACTCAAGCGACCAAAAAAGGAAAGGATGAAAGACAACCTCCGGTGCCATCCAGAATGCCGTGCCCTTGCAAGATTTGACATCATTTAATGTGGTTACCTGAGGCAGGAGAAGAAAGAGGATTGCCCAGTGGTGTTAGCTGACTCGACATCTATGGTAACGAGTGTCGTCACATACAAATAAAGCAATAATTACCTTAGCTAATCCAAAATCTGCAAGTTTCACAGTTCCATTTGCATGTACCAAAATGTTTGCACATTTGATATCCCTTATGCACAAGAATGAATAGGATGAGGCGACAAAACAGGTGATATAATTATGTACAATAAGGAATGGCAACAGATGACCATTAACAATGAATCTGACTCATCAATGATTGGACAACTACAAAAGCAAGAGAGAAGAGAGTAGAAGAAACGAAATGATACTAGGGCAAATAAAGAAATGAAAGCAAAATAAAAAAGACAAAGTTTAAGGGAAACATATAGTACTGCCATACAAAACTCCAAATCTTCCAAGTATTTGGCACTGTAAGATCAAACAACTTCCCAATAATTCCGTATCATTTCAGAGTCAAGTGATCTGGATTATGCAGCTTATGCGAACAATGAGTCATTAACCAAATGCTCCATCATATTAGCAAAAAGCAGAGATCAATCCAAAACCGGAAAGAGAAGTAAAATCAGTGCATGAGATATTAGGTAATAACTAAGCGGAAGTATATTTTACTGCATCAGCACCCCTAGATATTTTTCCAGCCAAAAGGCACTTATGGTGCAATAACAAACTGTGGTAGAAGATTATCCAGACAAAAACTATGAAGATCAAATTGAGTTTTTCTTAGACCTTTTCCCTGAAGATACAGCCAATATGAATTACACTACGGAATACACACCATAGAAATACTATAAAAAGAATTTTCTTTGAGTAAGACATATAAGAAAATAAAAAAGTTTATGTTGGAGCAGGAAAACCAATGTCTGCGCAAAGAACATAGAGGTTGTACAGCGACAGAAAAAGGCGGCGGTAGGACATTGGTAATGCAGATATAACATACCAATAGGGGCCACTAAGAGCACCCAAAATCAGGTATTCGGCACTAATAGCACTAAAGGAATTAGGGCATGGTAACATCAAAGGAGCTTATTGAGGAAAGATTCATATGGCATGTCTCACCTGTGGACCACATTGCGATCATGAAGATACTTTAGACCACTTAAGATCTGTCTTGTGTATGAAGAAACTCTCTGAAATGATATGTTTGATAGAGATTTGCAAGGGAGCCTTTTGTCATGAGCTCGAGAAAAATATAGAGATTGGAATCATCCTGTCCATCATGTGTTGATTTGTGAGAACACGAAGAGTCACTTGCTAAAAGGTGAGTCAATGACATAATAAGGAAGAAAGTTTTACCTTTGCTGTGCCGAGAAAACGGACTATGTTCTCATGTTCAAACTGACTCAGAAGAGCAATCTCCTGAAAAGCAAGCACTGGATTAAATCAAGCAAATACTGGTGCAAGTTACAGTTGTGACATTCCCAGCCTCTCGCAATTACACGGATGTTCAGATGAAGGAAGCAGAAATAAGAATCACCTGCTCCAAATACAAGATAATTTGCCTTCCCATATTTCCTTGATCGAGTAATGAGACTTCCTTTATAGCAATAAAGAATCCATCACTGCAGCAGAAGAGAGAGGAAGAAGGACACCGATGAGAAGATTTTAATGTATGGACTAGAATTTGATGGGTGCATAGCGTACCGAGAAAACCAAATATTTCCGGTATAATAAACTCTCTTAGTGAAGGGGCATAAGATAATGCTGCAGCTGTAGGAACTGCAGTAATAATAATGCCGAGTAAAGTATACGTCTTTCGATGACACCAGCAAAAGATTGACAAGTAAAGGCTTTCTTTAATGTTGGAGTTGTATATAAGAAGAAGAGTCACATGCATTTATGATATCAGTCAAATGTATTTTTTTCAGTAATTTTCCGGTTTGTGAACCTTAATGGACCACCCTTCACCTGTCACTCCAGCACATCGATGTAACTGCAAAAAAAAATTCTCCCCCAATAAGTGCTAACAACACTGAGATGATATGCTCCTGGCTTGCTAATGGCAATTCACCACCATCACAAAAGAAACGAAAAACAGAAAGAAAGTCGATAGTATTCCACAACGGAGCAAATGGTTCAACAACGCCTTTTGCAAATCAAAACTTCTGCGTGATATCTTAGACTGGGTTATTGACAAAAATTGATAAGGTGGTGAGACAACTAAGTCGTGTACTTCACTCGATATCCAAGTGACTCCTAATTTCCATTCAGCTGACGTGAATTATACACGAAATTCAAAACATAACCTTAGAGCTGCATAAAGTAAAGACCTATCAAATGGTTCAGGAGTTATGCTATTACAACTAAATTGGGGTAGCATGAGGCCTGAAGTGCATTTTGCACTTACTCAGCTATTCCTTCGTAGACCGATCCAAATGACCCACGGCCCAGAAGCTGACCCTTATAGAAATTTGTGATGATCCCTCTGGACGTCCGGCCGAGTGAAATATTTGTCGGCGTAGTTGTCGTGCTTGAAGAGTCCTCGTCATTTATAATGAAAAATGAGCAAGACGACGACGGCACTGCGGTCTCCCCATACCATAGCCACACTCCCCTGTCCTGCTTCACTTCAACCTTTACCCCATTTGCTTCCCATACCGCTCGTTTCCTCGCGAAACCTAGGAGTTAGGATCATTTTTAGATCTTTTAGCTAAATTCGAAGAACGTGAGGGGTCTTAACACCGTTTATGAATAGATTAGGCCACCATACACCGGAGCTTCGGCGTTGGCATGAGAAGGGTGCTCACCAGGTTTACCAATTACCGGCCAAAGGTACTCAAAGCCCCAGCAACTGCAAGGGCAACCGTCCGAGTAGCTCTGGAACTCGTTGAGCAGCAAGATGAGGTACACGACGATCACGTAGCCTCTCATCGTCTTTGGGGGCTCTCTTGGTCCCTCTTCGGTCACTTCTTCCTTCGACGTGAAGTGATAATTTATCCAAACCAGAAGCAACCCGCAAAAGATTGTCTTACTACCGGTTCATTGCCAGATTTACCAGGCTAGGAGATGGTGATCGGAGAGAAGCCGAATAGAAACCGTTCGGATTCGATCGATAATGAAGTGGGCTGTCTGAAAATTCAATTCGAAAAGCATCCAACCAAATGTGACAATGTTCACAACTCCCTACTCAAAATGAGTGGACGTAGCGAGTGGACTGCTGACCCGTCTACCTGCCGACATATTTGAACCCACAAAAAAACCTTCTTCTTTTTTTTTTTACTTTTTCCTTTTCCACATTGTCAGAAATGTTCTCTTCCTCGGCAGAAAAGAAATATCCATTTACAATCTCGAAGCACGCGAGCCACTGTTTTTTTTTTTTTTGGTCGGTACGTGAGCCACTGTCAACATGACAATTTGTCCGTTGCCTACACTCACGCAGCATTTTATCTAGAGAAAAGGACTTATATTTCTAGTTGTCAAATTATTTCTAGTAATAATTTTTTTTTGGTTCGATTTTAAATGCAATGGGATGCGTTAGGCATGAGCAAAAGCAATGAAAGCCAAAACAGAATCATGAAATATCGAAATTTCTCGTGAAATATAACAATATTCCGGAATCTGAGCGCCTGTGCTTAGACTCAGTCAACTCGTAGTTTGCAAAGGTGGTTTCTTCCTCCTTCGCACGTTTGGAAAGAGTCCACCCTTCCCTGATTTGGACCAATTCAACAAAAAGGTTGGGGCCAGTTCTTATGGTTTAGTCTGGCGTTCTATTCTTTTTAGGACCCAGTGTTCTCTTATTTTCGGTTAGTTTTTTACAAAAGATAGCAAACTTTTTTTTTTTCAAAAAGGAAAAAGTCAATAAAAAGTCCAAATTATACTTGCGACGTTATCCTAAACCATTTTTTTGTGACATACAAAGCACAAATTTATGCTAATTAAACTAAAAAAAAAAAACCCAAATCTTATAATCATGTAACATATTAGGTTTCGTCACATAATCATTATTGGCTTCTAGGTTAACGGAATTACATCAATCACAACCATAAACATCAACAATCAAACAAGCGGTGGAGTGCCAGATATGACAAATTCCTTGAGCTGGTCCAGGTTCTCGTTCATGTCTTCAATACTCTCTTTTTCTTGCAATCAGTTACCTTTGAAAGTTTAAGTTGTTATATATCGCATCTATCGTACATAGACAAGCATACATTTTTATGCAGGATATCTTACAAGGAGCCGCGCTAACATTAGATGCATGAATCCATAATCATCGGTGTGCAGAGAAACTCCCGATGTAACCGTGAAAACGAGCAATACGCAACAAGACTTTGGTACACGGGAAGGAATGGATTTCAACAGAAACTAAAGATGAACCAAAACTTGGTACACGTAGCCGGTTTTTCTTGCAGACGACTCCGAATGAACTTCCATCCACTGTCTAAACCGATTCCCATAAACCGGCCCAGTTTTTTTTGGGTCGGTCCATAAACGGGCCCAGTTGCAGTCCCAGAAATAATCCAACCAGCGGACACGCAAAGCCTCTCCGGCGGACACCCACAATAGGTGTTGATGGTAGATAGCAGCAGCAAATGTTCATACGAGTGGGCCGACCCAGAAGATCCACTGTTCAAGCAGCCGTGCAACCCCGGCCATGAAAGGAAAACGAAAATCAGATGCGAAGACAATGCCTGGGTCTCGAAATAATAAATAAACGGCGAACCACATTGCATTGATTTTGATTCGCATTGCACTAGCCTGTCCGTTCAATAACTTTACATCGTAAAAATTGTGATTCAATCTAAGTTGGTGATTGCCCTCCACACAAAATAGACCAGTAAACACCAACCTGATCATCCCAAGCTCCGCCATGGTTGTAGATGACGGCTGCCCCGAAGCTTCGAGCAGGGTTTATCCCGATGCCAGTGATGGGAATTGTGGCCAAATGCACCAGAAACAATGCGAACCCAATTGGCAAGGGAGCCAAAACCTGCACCATACACAGCCACATGACTAATATTCAAACGAGTTTGTGAAAAAGACATAGCAGATAAATTTGACTTCGCAAGTTCCCGATCGGGATACATACGGGAACATTAGAATCCCAGGCATCGCATTTCAGGTCGGGTAAAGAGAAGACGGTGTACATGAGCACGAAAGTGCCGATGATCTCAGCTCCTAGAGCAGTTCTTTTGGAATATGAATACGACACGCTGTTGGCTCCACCACCTAGCGTATCATACAAGTGCGTCATGAAGGCTATTACCAACCCCGCCCCACATATTGCTCCCAAACATTGAGCTGCTATTTATGCAATTGCTCGTGCCAATGAGACCCTCCTCACCAGGAAGAACCCGAACGTCACTGCCGGATTGATGTTACCACCCGTTGCATGGTTCATAATAGGTTCAGACCTTATTTGAGTGATCGGATCTTTGATTTTGGCTGCAGCTTTCGGCCTATCGGAAGTTCAAACTATAGCCTTTACAAGTGCTATGTTTGAAACGATGCTCGCCAGATATTCCAGCTGCGCAGAAAACAAGAACAAAGACCACGCCACCAAAAGACCAAGCGACTCCGAGGATGCCGACCCCATCGCTCCACCGCACTGCATAGCCTATGATGGTGGCTATCGTGATGCAGAGATAGAGAAGCGCCGCAACAAGCTCACCGATCACGGTCTCATAGAATGACCAAGTCCTTAGCTCCGGGAGTCGAAGAGAGAAGCTGGTGGCTGGTCGACATGGTCGCTCTTCATCCGTCGGGGTTCTCCAGGTGCCTCTTCGGTCACTTCCTTCTTCGACTCTATAGCCGGTAAAGCGTCCACGGAGTCCCTCTCCATCCGTAGGGGCTCTCCTGGTCCCTATTCAGTCTCTTCCTCCTTCGACATGATGCGATCTTCAATCAAAATCAAGAGCATTTAGCAAAAAATTGTCTTAGTACTGGTTCATTGCTGTATTAGGTAGGCTGGAAGATGGTGGTCAGAGAACTTAAAAAAATGCAGAAGACTCATTTATGTTCACTGTCCCCGGTTGGAATTAGTGTTGTGGAAACTCAAAGGCGTAAAACGATTCAGAACATGTAAGGACAACTCGATTGTCAAGACTCGAAGTGTGGACGGCTTGGCTCCAATCAAGTAACTCCGTGACATCAACGTACACGATCAGAGAATATACAGAGATGAAGCCTCCTGTTGGAAACTCGAAGTGTGGACGGCTTGGATCCAATCAAGTAACTCCGTGACATCAACGTACATGATCAGTGAATATATAGAGATGAAGCCTCCTATTGGAAATTGTGATCCATTTTCTTTAAACTAAATCTAGAAATTACTAGTTGATACTTGAAGTCTTGAACGTAAAGAGTCCAAGTAGAGCTTGAAGACCCCCACGTGAAGACGAGAAGTCGAGAAGTATCCTGAAAAATCCAGTGTTTGGGCAGTAGAGGAAAAGCGTGGAGCTCACTAGAGCATATGTAGAAAAATCTTACATAATAGTCAAAAAATATTTGTATTAAAAGAAGAAACGTAGGCAATGTTTTTTTACCACTTGTACAGGAGAATGTCGGTGAAGTTGCTCTATAAATAAGGCCGGTGCTCGTTCATGCAGCGGTGCAGGAGTCGAGAGCAAATTTGATGTCCTTGTACCACCCATGCCAACATCTCATCCATCAGTTGTGCAACCATTTTGTTAAACTACACAAACTATCTTTGTCCCATCCTCCCTTATCCATCCTCTACCAAATTCATATTATACATATACAATTGCACACATCATCAAATTGAAAATTATCATTGATATCAAAAGTTATATTTCCATGCATATTCTAATTGTCAACACCCTCATCTAACACAAGACAGGAAAACACTAGTTTTCTACTTCTCTCTTGGCCTATTGGATCTTTCTTTGGTCTCTCTTTTACTGATCTTTTGCCCTGGGCGAGCGTGGCACACTCGGCTTTATCTTTTTGGATCTAGTCCTCTTTTAAAGGTATGTCATTTCTAATATGCATCTTATCATTTGTACTAGTTCATTGAATCACTATACATAGTCATTATGCATGAGCAGATGTACTTAAGTGACAAATCGATTTTATGTTTTGAAACAATGTGGTATGATCAATTGAGTGAATTGTCAGACTAAAATTATTATTATGAGACTTATGACAGAATGATTGTAAATGGATCCTCTTAGGAAATGGTCTTCTAAAACCAAAGCGTTGCCAAAGTCAATTTGGGACACCAGATTGAGGTCAGACCAGATATCGTGAGCGTTTGCCTCGATGTGACATTGAGATTCGACGCTTTGCTTCGGATATGTTGACTTGTCGCTCGTAAAGGTAAACGAGCCTCCTTGATTGATGCCAATTTATGTGGGCTACACTAGGCCGACCCGAGTTAGTTGGGTCTACATTGTCAACTGTGACCTACACAGACATAATGAGGGGGTAGGCCCATTTGGCCCATACTCCCCCATAGGCATGAATGTATATTGTGTTTTCAAATATTGAATTACAGCTTAAAATTTCTACCCTAGGCCACTGAGTTTTACTTGGTTCGCCTATTTTCAAGTTATGCTTTCATAAAGTCGGGGTGAGCATTGAGTCCTATTTAGCTCGGAAATCGATATGGGCTAGTCTTATCAGTTCAATTTCGGTCGAGAATTTAGAAGATATGTTTGGTTTCAATTTCAATGATAGAAGCATCGATTCTTGTGTTGAACCAATTTTGAAGCTTTTAACGACAAATAAAATACAATTATTTTATGCTTATAGAGATCTGATGCATGGTCTCCAATTTAAAAAAGCATTCATGTGACCACTAGAAGAAAATTATGGATAAATTTTTTTAATTAGCCAGGCTCAAGTACAATGGTGTAAAAGGCTCCTTTCCCCCTCTCTACAAATGGTAGGTTCCTTTATTTGCTTCAATTCCCTGATAGACAGAGACAAAACGAAAATATGTTCAATTGTTATTTCTTGGAGACTTAATCCTTTTCTATCTCTGTCTTTTTTTTTTCGGTCGAAACAAACCAATTATATTTAAATAGAAGAATTGGTAAAACAACTACAATTAGTGTCTAAATGTAACAATTAATGGGCTTTTGTGAAGAGTAGACAATTATCACTCCTTTTTTATTTATTTATTTAAATTATCACTCCTTTTAACTGGGGCAAAAGACCCTTGCTTCGGAGGGCCAAGGGCTTTGATGCATTACTTGATAATAGCTCTACTGTTGATAAGCTATCACAATGTAGTTCAATTAGCATACCATCTATACTACCCCTCAGATCATACTACATGGCCTCGATGACCAAGCGCATCATGAACTACTAGGGTTTCTATAGTTGAAGCCGAATTTGTTCATACTTGCTTTGCAAATCCATCGACAATCACTCCATAGGCATCTTTGCATATACCCGCGATTGAGGCCTCCAATGAGTTGACCCTTCTCAAGAATGCAAAATTCTGTAAGATTCAAGTCAAGCAAAACCACAATTGAGATCAAGCAATCAAGGCCTTTAGGTTAGATTCTTGATAGCATTTGAAATTCATGACCGTCAATTTAAGATAAAGACATGAAAGCTCTCAAATTGTGTTTGAGAGAATAAAGAATAAAGAATTTTTACTATTGGATAGTGCAATTAGATATTCTATGTTATACGTTGAAATTGATATAATCTAATAGATATTTTCTGATTTAAATTGATATTTGAATTTATTCGTAGACAAATGTACGTAAAAGTACATACATTTATATGTCTGTGCACAATGCATGGTATTTTTTTTGCCATGTCACTAGTATTAATCAATAAATTTTAGCTTATTGATTTGTGATATGTCAACTTTGTTCGTTCGATTTTAAATTTGACATATTTAGACAAAAATATCTTAAGATTATACATGTTATTTTAACCAAAAATGCATGAATGCAAAATTATTGAATTAATCAGGAAAATTTCATCTCTTTTGATTTGAAATTTGAAATGATAGACAAAGATAAAATATTTTGAAATAAATTTTATATAAAATATTATTTTGAATATAAACAATAAAAAGAAAAATATCCATTTAGTTAGAGTTAAATTAAAACGACACATATAACTTATCATATCAATAACATGGATAATGCGATTATATCGAGTATTAATAATGAAATCAAATTATATATAAGTATATAAAAAATACAAATAAATTATAAATAAGCTATTCCTAATTTGAAATAAATATATTATCCGGTGATTTAAGTTTATTTGATATTTGCTTAATCAAACTATTACAAAGGAATTAATTAAAGAACATTTAAAAGTAAATGTCCATAAAAATGGAAATAAAAAATGTAAAAAAATATTATCAAGTTATTTCTAACCGAAAATATATATTATTTCATGATAATATAGAATTAGTTAACAAATAAACTCATTATATTTGAAGATGATGATTGAATCAACTATAGAAAAAATTTTAAACATATAACTTAAGATTGTAAAACAGTATTATGAAAAATAAAATATATCTTCCTAATAAAAATAATATAATAAAGTATATCAACTACCTAAGTGATAAGATTTCACTTGATTTTATTTATAAGATAAATAATAACTTAGCATAAATTAATCATAGTTACGTTGTTTCCATTTCTTGATCCATTTTTAAAAAAATGGACAACACATTCAAAAAGACATCCCCTTAATTAAAACAAATCAATAATTTCAGCCACTTCAAAGATGACTTAATATGTTTCCTATTAATTAGGTATAATAGATAATTTAATGCACGCACATATACGTCTAAAGGCGTGAATTATTTTATTTTTTTCATCTATTTACCCTAATAATTGACATTCATTTATCATAAGTAGTGATTCCCCTCAAATAAGAACGAAGAAAGAGAGTTGTAAATTTCAACTTAGCCGTGGTAAGTTAAACATAACTTTCATATAAAGAATAGGACACTGGATAAGGATATATATATATTGCAAAATAAAAATAAAAATAAATTTACTATGCTAATAGTTAGTAAACTCTTCTTTCTAATTTTTCTGTCATATATCCAAAATCCAAATTATGCTGCCTTTTGTATCATTAACTTTAAACATTTTCCATTCTTTGCATGTTCGACTTTATAATTTTTTTTGCTCTTTAGAATTTATGCAAAAAATATAGGTCTAAAACATTCACAAAAAAACTCACAAGTCAAGATAACAAGTGAAACCAGTCATATGTCAACAGAAATAAAAATAATATGTCGAATTATTGATATATATATATATATATATATATATGTATATATGCCCATAAAACGCACTTATTCATTCTTTTCGCCATGCATTTATATAGCAAAATTTTGGAATTTAAACAGTGAAGCTACATTAATATGTCAAACTCACGCATCTTGTTATCTTGCATTCTCCGCACTTAATTGGTCATGATCCCAATAATATATATTCACACCAAATTATCAACATTATTGAAAACGAAAAGGAGAATAATTACATGTGAAAGTATATTTATCAACACGTGCACGGGCAAAGCTCCGGGAAAATGACTAGTCATGAAAGGTATGCACCATCGAAGATTTTAAATCTTTAACTATCGATGATCTTTTTTATTTTTCCCTAAGGCACGAAATAAAACGCATTAACCATAATTTAATTACGCAATTAATATCTCCCCGGAAAAAATAACGACACGGCGCCATCATTTAATGAAAACCTAAACATACTCTCACTCTCTCTTTCTCTTCTCTCTCTCTCTCTCTCTCTCGCTGCGCGTGTGCCTGAGTTCAACCCCCCGCCGCCGTCCTCGCCGCCGCCGTCCTCGCCGTCGCCTCCCTCCCGGCCGCCGCAACCGCGAGGAGCCTCGTCGAATCGGAATAAACTGCGCGATCAATCCGCTCTCGTCCAATCCTCCCCCCTCCCATTCTCGAATGCCTACGGCACCCGATTCTCCTCCCAACCACCACTCCCCCCGCGCCGCCGGCGGCGGAGGCGGCGGCAGCCCCCGCTTCCGCCAGAGCTCCCTCCTCCCCTCCCCGTGGGCGCAGGTCGTCCGCGGCGGCGAGCAGCCGCCGCCGCCGCCCCCGCCCACGCCCGCCCCCGCGGCCGCCGATCAGCCGCCGTCCCCGTCCCCGCCCCCGCCCCCGCCCCCGCCGGGGCGGAGCCGCCCCAGCAGCAGCGGCAGCCGCCTCTTCCCCGCCGAAGCCGGCCCCGGCGGAGGCTCCCGACGATCCCGCGGCCGAGGCGGAGGGCTGCGATGCGAACGGGGGCAATGCGGGTCCCTCGAGGCCGCCGAGCAAGCCGGCTTGGAAGAAGCCGGCGGCGGGCGACGCCGTGGAGGCGGGTCCCGTGATGGGGGATTCCGTGGCTTGGCCTGCTCTGTCCGAGTCTGCTAGAGGTCCAGTCAAATCGCCGCCAATCGAATCGACTCCCAAAGCGGTGCCTAATGGATCGGACTCCAGTTCTCAGGTTTGTCTTAGGAGCTTTCGGTCGTTCTGTGATTACCGCGTTTGAGATATGCAAAAGGAAGTTGCAGGGTCCTGAGTTTGGCTCTCGTCAGTGTTGTGAACGTCGTAATCAACTAAAGCTGTTGGATCCGACATTATTTAATACTTTTATCTCTTTTTCTTTTCACTAGGCCAGTTGGAATTTTAAACATTCGCCATATCATGTCAATGAATGATGTCACGCCTATTAAGTATTTACGTGCCATAAGATTGAATTTCGAGTTGTTACTGATGCAAAAGATGAAGGTGGTTTGTCTCACTTACGCCTTATGTTGGTTGATTTGTGAATGCTGCTTATATGATTCGAATAGGGGCCAATTATTCCTAATTTGCCTGAGAGACAAGGTAGTAGCAGCAATGGAAGCCCGAGAACAACGCCAAACCGCCCACAGCAGGTTCGTAGGAGGGCGAATAGACGAGGCGATGGCCCCGGAGCGAGCAATGGCGGTGGGAGCTGGCGACCACAAAGTGGCTTCGCTCCACCACCTCCTCCTCCTCCTTCACAACCTTTACCACGGCCAGTCCCTATGTTTCAAATGTCTCCAAATCCTTACGTAAACTTTGTTCGTCCTGCACCGCCAGATTTTTCCAATGGAGAGCCTCCTTATCGGGGGAATAATTGGGACGGCAGACCAACTGGAGGTCTCCCATCTCGGCCACAGATCATGAATGGTCACCCTGAATCTTCTCAAAGGGCTCATTCTTCTCGCAATAATTATGGGAATAGGCGTGATCATGACCGTGGAAATTACCCAGACGCAAGAGGCGTTCACTCTCAGCCACATAGTGGTGCTCCAAGGGGCTTCGGGAGGCTTTCACCTCCGCCAGTGAACTCTATGTTATATATGGGGCCGCAGCCTATGAGACCTTTTGGAATGCCTATGGGTTATGCTGGTAAGTTGAGCTTAGGTATACTAAGTAAGCCTTTATGGATTGCTTCCTCCTGATTATTGGGGCTTTTGTTTTCAGAGATGCCGTCTCCATATTATTCTCCTGCATTGCATGTTGATCCGTACACAGGATGGCCATATCTGGTCCATATGCCAACCACACCCATGTTTACGCCCATGGCTGTACCAGAGAACACTCTGCCTGTGTCCGCCACTGAAAGCAACGTGCCTGCAGCTGGGCATGAGAACACTTTGCCCACATCTTTGGTTGATCAAATAGAGTACTATTTCAGGTATCGTAGTAGGCTAATGGTTCGGTTCATGAATATTTCTTTTTTCCTTTTTTTTATAAGTTTGAGGAAAAGTAATACTTGTCATACCTTTTTTTGAATCTCAGTGATGATAACTTGGTTAAAGACATTTTTCTAAGAAGTAATATGGATGAGGAAGGCTGGGTTTCTATTGAAATCATAGCAAAGTTCAGACGGGTATGTAATATTCACTGATCCAGCATGGTTGATTGCCTATATAAAATTCTATAGTGTACAATGCTTGATTTACCTGGGATTGATACAAATAGAAGATTGGGTGCAATGTATTAATTAAAATAATTCTCTCATTGCCTCAATTGCATAGTTGGATACAGAAAGTTCTTAATAGCAGGGAGGCATACTGGCATTATAGGGTCTAATAATCTATCCTGCATATTTAATTTCCAGCATCTATTAGTCCAGAAGCCTATTTTACTTAATTTGTAGATGATGCTAGAAGTCCATGTTAATTGATTGATGTCACTTTCATTTCTACTTCAATTATAATTTGCTCATTCATTGATGATTTCATTACTTTCGTTGATAAGTACATCCTTGTCAATTATTTTCTATATCATTCAAATGTATATACCTTCTAATGACACATCATTGTAGTTGCTTTCACCACTTTTAAGGGCTGCCTTATGATAGTTTATGGTTTCTGTGGATCGATATTTTGTGGTGTGGCAGAACTGTAGAATATCCTTCACCCTATTGCCTCAAGCAGCTAAGGTTACACTAGAAAATTATGCTATGTTCTGTCACAAATATATCTCCATAAGTAAGTGAGACATTAGACCCCAGTCCACAAAGTCTAGCAAGAAAACCGTTCACATTTAGCCATCACAGTCCACTATGTGTGTGCGCGTGCATGTGTGTTGGCTTCCAGTGCTAGAAACATAATTTTTCTTCACATGGGTTAGTTTGCATGAGTTTGGGCCAGCTATGCAGGGCTTTCAAGGCCAACTGGCTCATCAGTCACAACTATCACTCTTTTCCTTTAATACTTCAGAAAACGAATGTTATGTTCCATGTACAGTACTAATGGGTATGGAGCTGAACCAGCCTAATGTAATGATGAACAAGTAGTTGAAGCTGACTTAATTGAGAACTTATATATACAACTTGAAATGAGTTAAATTAGATGCAGATTTCAAATGTGGCTGTGCAAGATATTTTAAGTAGTTAATATACTGGTCATTGACTTTGATGTGGTACTGTGCAAGCTTTTGTAGCTTGAACTTATTAAGAGGGCCATAAGTTGGATGCTTTTATTTGGATATATGCTTTATCAAGTGCTTTGAAACAGTAGAGTTTAGAACTAGTTAGGACTGGTAAGTGGTTGAAGCCACATATTGAAGTGCTTGTTGAGCTAGTTTGGCTTGAGCACAACCGGTTTTTATCTTAAGTAGCTTGAGTAGCTGGACCTGCATAATTCCAAATCACCTTATGGGTAATGTCTTGGTTTGGATAATTCAATGTACCAATAATGATGCTTCCTTTGTCCTGATAAAGCAAATTTGTTGATTCTGGATTTTCTGCCACTTGAGATCCTCTAGAATATCTTGTCTTCATTGTTATATAAAATAAAATAAAAAATAAAAAAAATTGTAAAGGTACAGGCATCTGAAAGAGAGAAGACTTCAGATTCTCCTCAATCGTCAAATCTCTTGTCAGGCAACACATTTCTGGTGGATGAGAAGTTTCTTGCTCTGCAAATGAGAAAAAACTTTAAAATTCTCTTTTGCTGCTGTGATTAAGAGATTCTGGAATTCGACAATAGTCTGTCACTGCTACTTGAATCAATTTTGAATCTGGTGAACTCAGAGAACTTATCCCAACCACTTGATCATAGGTGCCTATGATTCAATACCATACAGATCTTTAACTCGGAACGCCATCCTTGCTCTTAGCCCTTAGTAGCCATATTTGAAAACAGTACTTCCTTTCCAAAGGCTGCATTCCACATAAGTATATCCCTGGAGCTATTTTTCAAGGTGGTTTATGTTAAATAAGCTGAAATTCCTTAGTCCCTAATGTCTAGCTTCAGAAAGGTTGTGAATGTGGCCCCGACTAGCTAATACCTGAGGTAGGTATTTAGCTTAAGCAACTCCGAAACTTTTTTGAACTTGTCTGAGTTTTCTGAGAGGTGTAAATTTCCTTTCTGTGAGCCTTCATGGCTATTGCAATCTGTTTGTTACATGGAGATGGGCGCTTCCTTGTTTCTTTCGTTAGTGGTCATGGTGCTCTTTTTTTTTTTTTTGGGGGGGGTGGTTTTCGGGGATGAAAGATTGGGCAGGTTGCGTTTCCAAATTGTCTATAAAGTGACTAAGTTAGGTACCCAAAGGTGAGCCAATCAAGGAGATCATTTGGGCTTCTACTTAAGAGCATGATTTGCGTATTTCTTATGGGAGGTCAATGAATTTATGGTGTGCTTTGTAGGATCGATAAGTTGCCAGCTCCCATTGTGCTATCCAATGGTTGTTGTGGTTTCATGATCTTATTGAGTTGGGCTTTATCCGTGCTTTTAACTAGTGTCCTTAAAACATATTGAGGAGGCGGATTAATAGCTATGGCAGATAGTCTTGCCAATGGATTTTTCCAAATGATGGGAACCAAGTTTTTCTTAGGCAACAATGTGAAATTATACACTTTCTTTCATACTCTCCAAATTAAGTATGTTCTTGATTTTTTCTTGGCAATTCCATTGCTAGTATGCCTTCGGTCTGTATCTGCTTTATCTGCTCAACTAGCACAAGATCTTTCTTGAGCCTGATGACCTTGGGCATGGAAGCTTCTGTTGGTAGGTTATGATATGTTAATATTCTAGATACTTCTGTGAAATGTCATCTTCTGGTACAGATTCAGCTCTTAGGAGTTTGTTTTTCGCCCTTTATCTTTTCTCCGAATGTCATCTTTCAACTATACAGACAAGTCTATTGTTGGACACTGTATTTTGCAGGTTCAGGACATGACCACAGACGTGAAGTTGATACTGGATTCATTGAAAGCTTCAAGAATCGTTGAAGTACAGGTAAGTTTTTCATATGTGAGTTCCATTGTGCATCCACCAACTTGGCACAGTGAGAAGCATGATGAGCCATGCTTAAATAACCTATCTGCTTAGATTCAGCATTATTTTTGCAGTATGTGTTTATGAGTTAGAGATGTTGGTTCTGCTTGGATACAGTTGACAGACAATTTATAACTGAAAGGTCACCATGAAATTTGTGCAGGATCAGAAAGTTAGGAGATGTCGTGATTGGAAGAAATTCTTTCGAATTGACGAGCCAAATAAGCAGGTTGCCATTGAGACTGATTCACCTTCCCCTAGCGGATATGGTCACAACAAGCTGGCAACTACTTTGGAGAAATTTACGATGGAGGAAGCAGAAACAGACGATAACGTTGCTGGTGAGGCAGATCTGCGCTCTGAGGACATGCCTGGAAGAAATTCTTCTGAACCAACAAGCGCATTGAAACTCCCAAATGGGGAGGTTTCTGAGCGTTTGTCTTCAAGCAAAAATTGATGCTTACAGAACCACAAAAGGTAGGCATAATGCTATTGGAAAGGTGCCTCATGGAGGGTTCTGGAATGCCAAGTGGAGATCATCTTCCTTTTATTTATATTTATCTTTTCCATCAGAGGCTGACAATTTTATGAGGTGGATGGAGGAAGCATAACAAACATCTACAGGTTTTCTCCACTAAGGCTTAAAAAACTTCTAAATGAAATGGAAAGAGGAGCTCAAAAGAACTATAGGCGACTAGGTTGTACAGCTTGTTTTGGTATTTAGATTGTTTTGGATGCTTCTTTGTATTACTTATGGTTTTATGGTACGGTGGAGAACCTGTTTTAAGGGGTTTTTTTGGAGAGCATTTTACTTTTTGAGATTCTTAAGTTTCCTTGATTCAGATCAAAGTGCATCTTTTTCAGGGTTGCAGTGGGATGAATCCTTTTTCGGGTTCTGCTGTTACTTGAGCAGGAGTGGGTCTTTTTCTGTATTCATCTTTTGGCACACCATTAACAATACTCGATTCTTTATTGTAGAAATATCTTCTTGCTTTGATCATCGAGTTAGTTCATATGAGTTGTCCAGTTTGATTAATTTTCTCCTTTCAATCCCCTCTTGCTTCGAATTGTGTGTTCAACTCTGTACTTGTTATGGCAGAGGTAGTCGCAGTTCCTTTATCCTGGGGAAAGAGAGTGGGTGCACTCAGATGAGCAGACCGATGCAAATATCATATTGGCTTTCTCTCGCCCTACTTAAAGATCAAGAGAAATGACATGAGAGCAAAAGGAGTTGAGTAGAGACGGTTTACGCAACGACAAGTAGAAGAATATGAAAACATGGTATAGTCGATGCTCTTTACTGGATCTTCGGAATCTCTTTAATTTTGTTGTGGTTAAATTTTGTAATTTGGAAGTAGTATCTCTTGACAATCGGTTTGCTCTGCTTATGTAGCATTACCGAAAATTGTTAAATTGGACTAGATAACAAGCTGATGTTATCAGTTGAGTTCGAAAACGTGCCCTTGATCGAACTGTTAATACAGTCTAGGATGAGCGAAGAGATTGGAGAGAAGAACTTCGAAATCATCTGCGAGACTTCTTCTTTTGCCCCTCTTGAGAACTACCTTTCCTTCTCTCTTTCTCTGCGATTCTGTAAAAACAGAAGGTATATGACATCCGGGTGACAGATTCTCCTGATATTTAGGGCCAATTTTCTTTTTCTTGTTAAGAAAAAAAATGGGGAAATCATCATTCACAAAAATCAGGAGAACTAGACAATATACATGAATGAGGAAAGTGGTACGGACAGAAATGCAAAATGTCTCTCGAGGAATCGCTGAGGACAGAAGAACTGGCGCTTACTTCTTCGCCAGAATTTGAAGTTTGCGATTGATCTGATTTGGTCAGGGCGAACAAAGGGGTGCAAATGACCGAGTTTAGTCATGTAGTTTACTGCTGAACTTAAGCGGATTTGAATATTGACGCGTTGATGCTTGATTCAAGCTCGATTGACGATCCTGAGTTTACAGAACGTTCATTAGGCTCATGCCCTAATGGTTGCACATGTTTAACCTTATTGTACGGCTTTCACTTTAGTATATTTCCACTTATGGACTGCCATTGTGTTATTAAAGGCATATTCGACTTCCAACGGTGGCATGGGTGTCCTGGCTGCTGGGGATAAATTCAATTTGTTTCGTGCATTTGCTGCAGCTTTTTTAAATTCCTGTAGTGGTAAGAGCTCAGAATTCTTTTTTCTACTGTACATAAAAAAAACTGAGGTTGTGGGGTGTTATTTGACAAGGAAATGCATAGAATATCAGATTCTGCCATACATCTGAAGGGAAAAAAAAAATTAAATGAGCAATTGAAATGATTTTCGTTTTCCTTTTTTGGCTTTAAATGAACGAGATTCAGCTTTTGTCTAATACCGAACACCTCAAATCTTTCATTACATAGATAACGGTACATAAGTTATTTGATCATATAAAATTGCTATACGGTTTTCAGAAAATTTAGACCTTTGTTTTAATTTTGTGAAATCTAAAAGTGAACGCAAAAGCATTCTAATGCAATAAGAAATATGAAAAATGGATAGAAATAAAAGAATTATTCGTCGACCGTCGACGAAAACCAGGTAAGTGGGAATGTACCTAGCTTCCATTGTATTATTAAAGCATAGTAAAAATAAGGCATATTTTTCTGTTTAGTTGGTTGTTTTAATTTGCCGTTTTGGCCATTATATTATTAAATCACATATAATGGGGCTTTGAAAGAAAGCAAGAAACCGAAGGAAAGGGGATGGTCCGAAGGAAAAGAGATAGTTTGTGGGGAAGAATTTTGCATTTCATTTCTATATTGATTCAATGTACAATGTTTCATGTTATATTATAAGGTGTGTATAAGAAAAAGCAAATAATATATCCTATAAATAAATTCCAATATCAGATTGGTCTCGATTGATTCATTATACCGATCTCAATTCAAACTGGATATCGAACAACTAGCGCATATCTTCCAACACTTCCTTTCAAGCTGGTAGCTTGTAGATGTTCAAGACGCCTAATTTGCTCAATAGATATGTGTGTTATCTCTGACAAAGAGGTTTAGTGAAGACATCTGTAAATTGTTCTGTGGTCTCAATCCCTCTTGTCTCAATTACCCTTTCTTGAATCTTTTCTCAAGTGAAATAACAATCCACTTTCATGCATTATGGGATTAGATGCAAGTTTGAGAGCAGCATCATTATCACAAAACAACTTGGTTTGTCCCTTTATTTGTACCCAATGTCTCAAAGGAAGCCTCATAACCATACTATTTCGCAAGTGGTTTTTGCCATAGTTCGATATTCTGCCTTTGCTAAAGATAACAAGATAGTTGATTGCTTCTTCATCTTCCATGAGAGTAGAAATTCTCTTAGTTTAATACGGAAATCCGTGATGGATCTTTTGCTCATTAGACAAGTTGCATAATCCACGTCGCAATAAATGGTTATTTCCATGTTGCACTTTCTGGAAAGAACTATCCCGAAACCTGGGCATTTCTTCAAGTATTTTACAATCTTCAAGGTAGCATTCATATGGGATTGCTTCAATTTATGCATAAATTGACCGAGTCTCTGTACCACATAACACATACTTGGTCTAGTCATGGTTAGTTATATGAGTTTTCCAACAAATTTTAAAAACCCTAATGATCTTTGAGCATGGGGTCGTCATCTTGAGATACTCCCACGTCATAATTTGCCATGGTTAATTTGATATTTTGCTTGATTGGAACAGTAACTAGCTTGCACCCATACAGACCCGTTTCTCATATGATCTCAAATACAAAATTTCTTTGGCTAAGAGAAATTCCTTGATTGGATTGGACAATTTCAATTCCCAGAAAATAGTTGGGTGAGGTAGAGTGCAGATATTCCTTGAGGCTCTATATGGCAATTTTCTCATTTCCCATCATCAATATATATCATCAAATATATCAATGACATACATTTTGTCTATGTGAAAAGAGCATAATTCATATCTGGAATGTTTGAATTCAACAGCTGTGAATGCATTGGCAAATTTGGCATACCACTGCCTGGAGGCTTGTTTGAGGCCATAAAAAGATTTGCGGAGACAAGTAAACTCTGAGAAAGTTCCATATAAATTTCTTTACACAAATCACCATGAAGAAAGGCATTGCAGACGTCCATTTGGTGTAATGCCAAATCTTGGAAAGCTGCAACTGATAGGAATGAGTAGGCCGTGACATCTTTGGCTATTGGAGAGAAAGTTTCGTGATAATCAAATCCTTCTCGTTGTGTAAATCCCTTAGCCACTAATAAGGCCTTGTAGCATTCAATGGATTCATCTACTCGATACTTTATTTTGCACACCCACTTGCATCCAATTGGCTTTCAATGAGGAGGCAACATCATAAGCTCTCAAGTTTGATTTTCTATTAGGACTCGTAATTCTGCTTCCATAGCTTTTTGCCATTGTGGGTCGGAAGTATGCTTCATCGTAGCTAGAGGGTTCCTGCTCTTTGGATATGCAGCTAATACAACTCCTATGTTTCAAAGATAGCTTATTAAAGGAAACATTGATTAAAGGAAACATTGGAGGAGATGGGGTAATGAATATTTGGTAAATTGTGTGCAATATAGACATAGTTTTTAGTCCATGTTGGTGGACTTGTGGTGCGTCCAGAACGTTGGGGTGGATCTTCTTTTGGTGGTGAAAGTGATGGATCCTTTGCAAGTGGTCACAACTAGGAACTTCTTCAATGAACATATCATCAGACATCTATTCCAACGTTGCCAACGAAGGAATAATTTTATCTGAAGTTGGATCGGACGTTGAAGAGTTGCATGGATTCTTCGGTTATGCAATCAGAACATATTCTGGATCTTTTAAAAAATATTCTTCAATTGGAGAAGTGCGAGAAGTACCCATGTTGTCTGAGTCTTCTTTTGAGGATTCTCTTCATTAAATGGAAAAAAATCTTCATAAAATATGACGTCCCTACTTACGAAAAACTCTCCAAGTGAGAGTTCAAACACACGGTGTCCCGTTTGTAGACTTGATTATCCCATGAGTATACAACACCGGGCAAAGGGACTCATCTTGTCCCAAGGGCTTACTCTAGTGACGTAACGCAGGCACCCAAAGATTTTCATGTGATCCAGCTCTGGCTTCTTTCCAAAAAGTAGCTCACAGGGACTCCATCCGTTAAGCACTTTTGTTAGCATGCAATTAACTAGGTACGCTGCCGTTATCACATAATCCCCCCAAAAGTTACCTGGAATAGAAGCTTGAAATTTTAATGCACGTGCAACTTCTAATAGATGGTGGTTTTTCTGTTCCATTACCCCATTTTGCTATGGGGGTGTGTATGCATGAACTCTTATGTAGGATGCCATGAGATGAGAAAAAAGAATTACAATCATGGTTGAAAAATTCTCTTCCATTATCTGTTTAGATGCATTGAATAGATTTTCCAAATTAGGTATTCGATAGAGAAAAAAAGTCTTCAAATTGGAGAAAACTTGACACTTAAGACTACATAAGGAGAACCCATGTGGCTCTAGAATAATCATCCACAGTAGTAAAGAAAAATTGAGATCCATCATGCCATGATGTATGATAAGGTCTCCATGTCACGCCCTGATCCCCGAGCGCGTGCCCATCCCTCGGTGGTCGATAAAATTTGCAACGTTCCCAGGACGCGTCCCCGACCCAATCAATTATACACATGCGGAAGTGAATTAACTAATCCCCTGTCAACAATAGACATGGGATAGAAAAAAAAAAGCAGGACAACCATATAAAACAAACCACACTTTTATAAACAAACGAGTTTATACACAGAGGCTAATTCTACGATTTAAGTACAGGAGGTGTATCTCTAAAAGGAACTACTGAACCACCCATGCTCCTGACCCTTCCGCCTTAAGCTCCAGGTTCTTCACACTATGGACCTAAAAATGGTAACCCACGACGGGGTGTGATATAAATCTCAGTGAGTTCACGCCCTAAACCCTGATTATGAAAATAATACACCTAGAGGCAACCTATACACACAACCAATGAGACTCACCTCGCCTCAGTTAATTCCTGCACATTAGTACAGTTCATAAAACATATGCATATAATCAACGCACTCATCAATTGGAACATCTCACTATCAAACTAATCAAACACGGGAGTAATCATTATAACACGTCCCATACCGTGCCACACAATTTTGTCTTATAATCAGGCACAAGTAACTCATGTTGGTGGTTCAATCCACACCCGATATTCACTCTCAATATTCAAATTCAATACTCAATACTCAACGATCAATACTCAATACTCAAGCTCAATATTCAAACTCAAGGCCCTAGAGGTGGCCCCCACGAAGTCACATTATCGCGTAGCACTTAACCCTTGACCACATATAACAATAGTACAAGACACTAGAGGTGGCTCACACGAGTTTTGATATCGTGTAGCACTTAGCTCTTCACTATGCAAGACAATAATGCAAAGCTCTAGAGGTAGTTCCCATGCGACTCAAGTCGCCATGTAACACTTAACCCTTGATTACAATAAGTAATAGTATAAGGCTCTAGAGGTGACCCACACGAAGTTTCGCCCTCGTGTAGTACTTAGTCCTTTACCTACTCACAACTCATTCACATATTGCCACGCACAAGTTCCAAGCACGTCACAAGTCAATCACATCATCAGATATGCATTTTCTAGCAAGTATAGCATCAAGAAAAATCACAAACTACTACCAGTCCTAGCCGGCAGAAAAGGCCCACTTGCGCGTCTCCGAGTTTAAATCCAGAAATCTAATCAAACGAGTTTGGAAAATTCTCAAAATTTGAATATGTTTAAAGGACACATAAACGAACATTTTTCATAAAGATATCTTCAGAGAGATCCTTCTAGATTAAGCCCAGTAAATCGCTCAATCCAGTACAAAAACTGGGTCCATTTCCAGAAAGTCTGTTTTCCGAAATTAGTTTGGTTCGAGATCCAAAACTTGTTCATTTGATCTGAAATTTGAATATGTTAAACTAAAAGATGTGAAAAACAACTTTTGTGAAGAAAAAATTTTGAAATTCGAACCCTAAGAGTTGATAAAAATCCCTAGAATCCCAAAAGGTCACAAATTCCAACACAGTCCGAGATTCTGTTTGCAAATGACAGAGCTGAAATCTCATACTTTTAAATCTCTAAAAATCTCGAGAAAAATATATGTCATAATTGAGGATATCTAAAAAAAATTTTAAGAAGGAATCAACCTCAAAATCTCATCACATTTCGATCCACAAAAAGGGCAAACGGCGAGGGTCCAAAAATCAGAAATGATGAAAGTCCACTGAATTGGACTAATCCATCCTCAATGGTGCTAATCTCACTAATTAGATTAACACTAATCCATCTTAAGGCTAATCTAATCAACACTTAAGCATAGTTAACCTCCTAAGCAAAGTTTAGTGAGTAAACTCACCGATTTAGCGGGCCGGTGAGTCCATGGTGATGGCGAGCGAAACTCAGGCTCACGGTGACACCAAAGGAGGCTCGGAAGAGACCTAAAATGGGCCACGAAGTTTCAGCCCTTGTTGGAACTTCAGCTTCTGTCCAAGGCTGAATCGAAAGGGCTTCACAGCTGAAATGGGTTGGAACGGCGAGGAGGCGGACCAAGCGGCTTGGATGGGTGGCGGAGGGACTCGGCGATGGCGAATGATGGCTAGATGGTGTACGTACAAGCATGGGGCAGCGAACGGGACGATGAGTGCGAGGGACACGCGGTGGAGCTCGCGGGCAACTTATGGCTGCTCGAACGGTGGGCAGAGGAGCTCCGACAGCTACTACTAGCTCTTGGCTGGCTTCCTCTGATTTTCTAAGCTCTCAAAACCTACAACAATGTCTGCTAAAAAAAAAAAAAAAAAAAAAAAAACCTACAACAATGGAAAAAGGAAGCCAAGGGAAGGAGAAGAAGGCTGCTGAAGCAAGGGGGACCCAAAAGCATTTAAAGTCCTCACACTTATCCCCATTCACTCATCACTTGCCCCATCACCTATGGCTGTCATCCTTAGCCACTTGCACACCCAAGGCTTCCCCAACAAGCCATTGAAATGGTCCAAAAGTGACTGCACCCCCTTGGCTACGAATTTGGACAATTCCCTCTTCAATTTCACTTCAATTCCCCTCCAATTGGACTTAAATTGGAGTCCATAAAACCAGCTAAGGTGCCATCATCCATCTCATGATTTTTCCTCATAAATTAGTCCAACTTGACGGCCAAAAATGTGATAAAAAACAGCCCTCTAATTTTCCCGGTCCAAAATAGCCTTACTTTGAATTTTTCGCCAAAACTCGGGTTTGCAGAAAAATTTTCGGAGAATGAGTTGACGTTCCTAAAATGAATCGTGATATGACAGAACTTTCAATTTCTGAAATCGGGTTCAAATTGGTAGTTAATTTCAACCGGATGTAATTTTAGCGTGACGTAACCTACTAGGTAGCTCTTAGGAATTTTTAGTGCAATTGACCCATGGTCGATTATTTTCGAGCCACATTATACATTTTCAACTCATTGGCGACTCTCGGTTGTCGTGAAAATCTCGAGATTTCAAATACGGATACATGGTACAGAAACGACAAAAGAATCAATTTAGTGTCGTTCGACGAGAATTTTGCAATTATGTAGAATCACTCACACTTTAATCACATATTTCTGTCAAACTGGCCTATCTCCGATCTTTAATCGATTTTGACAATGCTGTATTGACTCTTGTAGATTAGCACCGTTGAGCAGTCGATTTCTGGTCGAATTCTCAAGTCTATTGCATTAAAATCCTTTAACGGCTTCACCAGATAGATTAATTATCTCGTGAGTGATTAACTTAAAGAAAAATATTATAGGCGCGTCGATAAAAAGCCCGACTCATTCAATTAAAAACAGAACCTGAAATTTAGGATGTCACACTCTAGGCATCAACATGAATTAACGAAAAAGCACTATTTGTACGATTTTTGCTAAGTGGAAAAGGCGCACGTGCCTATTTCACAAGTGGTCAAATTTGACATTGGAGGTAAGGAAACAAAGCACTATGGTCCATTCTAGAATGCAAAAGGAATTTTTTTATCATCAGTAGTCATATTATACAATGATTATTTATTTAAGGAAATGCAAGACAAATCAAGGGTTCTTGGAAAGTTGATCCAAAAAAAAAAAACTTCAGAGAGATTGCCCAAGTCCATTAGTTTGCCCATCAAAAATGCCTAAAAGAAACGAGCATCAGCATCGAAAATGATTCGGCAAGAATTTTCCTTATAAGCTCCAAACACAAAAATGAGGTTAAACTAGAAATCCGAGACATAAAGGACATTTTCAAGGGTAATTTGAGAATCGAGATTCATTGTTGTTATAGTGACATAAGTAACATTTCCATTTGGAGAAATGTGGATTAATCCCTAACCCTAGGCTTTCTCGCTGCTCCTTCTCTCAGTCAAGGGTTTTATGGCCCGACTCTCTCCACTCGCTGCGAGCTACAAGTGCGAGGCTTTCTCTACTACTTTCACATATTTTGGCGAGGTCAATCACTGGCTCCCTTCCTACATAGCCAATTGAAAGATGCGGCTGAACAGCAGTACTATATCCATAACTAAGATCTAGGATCTAAAGATTTAGTAAGAATCGCTCAAGATTAGAAGGAATCGAGTTATCCTCTCTGTCTTTTATTGCCCTATACTGTTGCAAGGTCGCCTCTAGCCTTTCGAGCTTTTCTTCTACTGCTTCCAGCTCATTCCAGAGCATTGATAACTTGTTGAAACATGCCGTAATAGTCATGTTTCCTTGCTGCAGCTCTGAAAATGTTTGGTGGAGCGAGAAAAATTATGCTTGATCCAATTTTCCGTACATTTCCTTTATATTATCCCACATGATTTTTTAGTCTTCCGTGGGAGTAAACCGGCTGCAATTTCTAGGCTTATGCAATTCCTTATCCAAGTTTTTACTAGCTAGTTACATTTCTTCCACTGTTGTGCATCCTTTCATCGTTGGGATCAGAATAGTCCTGTTGATGAAGCCATCTTTATCTTTTATAAAATGGGCTTGTCAGAATTCTTGTGCCCAAGTCAAGTAACTCTCGGGTCTTGCGAGATGGTGGCTGATGAGCCGCAACTCTAGTCCATCAATAGTGGAGACAAATAAGGTGTCGCCAAGTTCTAGACGACCAATGCTAGCTATGATGGGATATGGCAAAAATTTGGGTGAGAAGAGTCGAGTAGGGATTTGCACCCAAACTTGAGTTCGACCTGCTTGATAGCCTCGCATTCAAAGCCCCTGACCCAGTTGTTTACCCCACATTGAAAGTTCTAGACTCATTGGCTATGCTTGCCCCGCTTGTGGTTGGTGGGCTGTCGTTGAGCTGGACATTATCTTCGTGAGTCTAAATTCCTATTAATGATAACTTTAGGCCTGGCCCATAATACATCGGGAATGGCAGCCATTGGTATGGTTGGCTTATAATGTGCTAGCCTGGAATGGGCTGCCATCGGAAAAAATGGCCCAGGATGGGTTGGCTCGAAATGGGCTGCCCTTGGGCTCCAATGACTTTAGCAAATGCATTCAGAATGGGATCTTGGATTTCTAAAATTTGTGGTGTTTCCATCATTGGGGTATGTTCTTTAGAAATTGATGGCCGATCTTCAGCCATGGTGATGGTAAACAAATCCTTTTTTCGCTTGCTTTTATAACTTCTACAAACCGATTCCTACATCGGAGGAGTGCTAATGTTATTTTGCAGGTTAGCGTTTCTCTTACTGTAAGGGTAAGGATCTGACGAGCAATCAATGGTGCGGAAGTTAAGTCAGATGCACAAATTAGTGCTCCAATACCATGAACAAAGGCAAGAAACTAAAGGAAAGGAGATGGTCCGAAGGAAAGAGGAGAGTTTGTGGGGGAAGAATTTTGTATTTCAATTCTATATTGATTCAATGTACAATGCTCCCTATTATAGTGAAAAAGGAAATTATGTATCCTATAAATCAATTCCAATATCAAATTGATCTCAATTGATTCAGTCTATCAATCTCAATCCAAAATGGATATCGAACAACTTGCTCATATCTTCCAACAACGTGTGTATATATATCAATAAAGTGGAAAAAGATGGTATGGCGAATAAAGAAGCACACGTTTCTTTTTGCATCTTTAATCTTAAATAATGCCTGTGATTCTGTTCATTAATTTTTTAATTATACCATGTTATGTGCGCACTTGTAGTCCTTTTATTTTTAATTTCGTTTATTTTCCGTTAGATGTTGAGTCCGTAGTAATTCTCGAACCTAAACATTACATTTCCTAGTATATTTGCTGTAGATTCTGAAGCTAGTCAATAGCTGTAAATCTTACAACCAAATACAAATATCATGAAAGCAGCACCCAATGATCGTCCCAGTTATGAACATTAAAACCTTATTCTACTCTCAACATTGTACATTTGTGCACTCTTTTACCCACCTTTGTAGCTGCATGCTCCAAAAGAGAATCCATTAGTGAGATTGCCACTCTTTGTGTACGCATGCAATGAAATGGTTGAGGCACCCTTGAAATTTATATTCTCAAAAATAATCATAATGATTAGCTACTATAGTTATTATATTCGACTGTATAAGTTTTTTTATCATAACTTCAAGAAGAAAAATATCAAAAAGCATATAAAAAATTAGAAAGAGTAAAGCAAATATAGGAAATAAAATAAGTAGAGAACACGTATGCATAACAAATATGAGTTTTAATGAGCTTTAAATGAGTTGGTACAAGTTTTTATATGTTATGTTAAATATTGATGTGTACTGAGTCGAGTGTGTTATTTAGTTTATATCGTATATAAATGGATAAGTTTGAATGGGTCTTTTTTTTTATCTCGGATGTCAATGTGATTCGACTCGTCAATTTGACGGCGTGCGTCTCGTCAGATAACCTAATTAAATGTTGACGAGTGACGCAATAATTGGGGCGCACGCTTAGGCTTTTGAAAGAAGACCCTCATTTTCTCCGTCTCCCCTGCAACTCTCTCTCTCTCTCTCTCTCTCTCTCTCGACAGCCTAAAACATTGCCAAAATGGGGTCGACTCCTGGTTGTCTTGATGAAGAACACAGCAACAGCAACAGCAACAAGGACAAGAGATCACCTCGCTCCTCCTCACTGAAATCAAGCTCCTCCTCCACACGCTCATCTTCTTCTTCGCTACCGCTCTCGCCATCATCTCCACCTTCCACCGATCTTCCATCGTCTTCCTTTAGATCCATGGACGACCTCTGGCAGGACATCAACTTGTCCTCCCTCCAAACCCCGGCCGCCGCCACCGCTTCCTCCGCCGTCCACTGCGACGTGATCCTCCAGGACTTCTTGGGTGGTGGTGGTGGTGGTGGTGGTGGTGGTGGGGGTGGGGGTGGACCCTTCAGCGAGGACCCAACACCGAGTTCAAGAAAAAGGGCGTGTGACCCGGACCCTTCACCGCCCAGCTCGGGATTGACCTCCGGGTCGGGTCTTCGGAGCCGGGAAAAAGGGGCTCGGGTCAGGCGGGCTTCTCAGGCCCGCGGTCGTCATGCCGCCGGGGAAGTATCTCGAGCGTGTGACGTCTGTACCATGAAGCCGCCGCCCAACGTGCATGGCACGCCCCCTGTGGCGGCAGCATTCCCTCCGCCGTTAAAGAGGAAGAGCTCGACGGCGAACAGCGGCGACTCAAGCGACCAGCGATTCCTCCGGTTGATGAAGAACCGGGAGTCGGCGGAACGCTCCAGAGCCAGAAAACAGGTCCTCTCTCTCTCTCTCTCTCTCTCTCTCTCTCTCTCGGTAACTTTACTTCGAAACATATCAGGTTTACCAGAAACCTTGTCACCTTCAGATCGACTAAGATAGTATGTGTCCTGTCCTAATATCATTGTAAGCAGACAGTTATCAGGTGCCCGATGCACCTGATCTCGGCCCTCCGGTCGATTACACTCGATTCATTGTGATGAGAGTTGGGATGATGAACAAATAATCAATTAGGTAACCTTTACAGCTTATGGCATTGATGAGAACTTAAATAACGCTTTCCAAATGTTCCTATCGGCTATCATGACGAATCGCTCCTTTTTTCTATTGAATAGCGATTAGTTTATGTGCACTGAAATGAGGGTCGACAATGTATTCGGGTAAAAGCTGGTTGTGATCGTGAAAAGGTGTTGAATATTATGGACAATAACTCCACTAATATATGCTGTCTCGAGAAATGATTAGGTCATTTTTAATGCCGACTCTGACGTAGGAAACCTTTCTTTTAACGCGAGGATTTCCAATACTCTCTCCTTTGTTCTTTTCTTGGGGGAGATTGTAGGCTTACGTGATGGAGTTGGAGAATGAAGTTGGGCGTTTGTATGAAGAGAATGACAGACTCAGAAGAGAACAAAAACAGGTAAAACTCCCCAGTTCTTCAACTTCCTGATGATATTCCAAGGTTGTTCATCTTTGTGTCGCATGCACGTTCCTTTTTACCTTCTTTTTTCTCTTTCGCCCCTTTGGCTGAGGGGAAAAAAGGGCCTAATGGTTCTTTTCAAAAGATAAGACTCGTCCAATATGCTCTAAAACTGTAATTTTCTTATTTCAGGTAGGGTCTCTTTTTTCCAAAAAATACTTGCTTATCATCTCCACAAAAACATCTTTTTTAAGAGTCTGGTTAAGAGGATTCGAGCTCCAAGCGTCAGTTAAGTTAGTTGATGCATCAGATACGAATCCTGAATTTTCATATAATCCTCCGGTTGCTCTGCAAATTGTGCACCTGATGATAAGACAGAGTGCTTTAAATGGTGGGCCGTTCGACATCGTAAAGATATTAGACAATGTGTCCCATGAACATTATCTCCTGTATTAGCTGCTTTCTTTTTCGCGAGCAATAACGATAGAACGTGGGGGGAATGTCATTTTTGGTAATGCAGTTCTTCGTAGTAGCAGCAGCTGCTCAGCTTCCAAAAAAGCGCTCTCTCCGAAGAACGTTCACATCCCCATTTTAAGACGCGCAAGCAAGGAGGAAGAAGCCCTAACGATGCGGCCGACAAAAAAAGAGAACAAGGGAAATCCAACACGAGGGCCTGCTGGTTCTGATAAATCCTGAGGCACGGGGAGAGAGAGAGAGAGAGAGAGACAGATGCTTTCTTGTTTTCTGTCGTTTTGAATATGAAAAAAAGAAGAGAGTGCATATACCTCGTACGTGGTGTTGCCTTTTCTCCATAAAGAAGGGAGATAAGGCGATGGTGGTGGGAGGAAGATAAAGATGGATGCTTGGAGGAGAGGAGGGACCATCTTTGCTTGGCTATATAAACGAGTGCTGTACAGGGATGATAAACAACCATGCCACTTCTCATTTTCCTTATTTTCCTGCCTTTGCCTTTACTTACAAGGGCACCAAAAAAAAGAAAGTACTGCTAGCAGCATCACTGTGCTTTCTCCCTCACCAGAAAAATGAAAATAAAAAGAATAAATGGAAGATAAACTCTCTTTCATATTGTTCAAAATCGATCCTTTTAAAATTATATGCCCTTTCTTGTTCATACCTGGAAATATGTCTGAAGAAAAGTGTTTTGAGTTTATAGCAAGGGTTGGCACTCTGAAACAGCTTGACCTCTCCTATGCTTGAGTTCCATTGAATCAAGTTCGCTCGAAGCTTACTTCAATTTATAAAGTGCGTCAGTCATGAACATCACGAGCCAATCCGGCCAGTTATCATTAGTCCTTAAGGAGATACGATACATACTCAAGATTGTTCCATAATCTAAGCCCTATAGAGACCTGCGGAAAGAAGTTATCGGACAAAAAGAGTCCCGCTATCTACACGCCCTGTAAAATAAAGAATGCGAATTCACGGTGCACCCTGAAAAAATCTGAATGACTCGACACGTACCCTGCCATCTCAGTAGCTACAGGAGATTCAAAATGATCATGAAAGTAAATATGTGGGACCACAAAATCTGAATCGAACAAAATTGGGTCGATGGAGTGACCCTTCTTTTTTAGAATTCGACCTGACCCTGCATATATCCTCGCCCACAACGAGCCATCCCGTTCAAGTAATGGCGACGAGCAAAATGAATAGATTCTACCACGAAAAAGCGGGCCTCTTTTTCTTGTTTTGGTCAGTCGAGCTTACTTTTCTTTGGTCATGTCAAGCGTCACCCGCTGGATCCTCTCAGCCTTCAGATTGTACGTGGGAATCACTTTCCGATCAGGCTCCCCTCAACTCCACCTGATCTAACCAGCACGCATCATTCCATGTTCCTGTTCGTTCTCAGTGGACGCGAGGGACGCTGCACTTTCTAAAAATGGAAACTCAAGGCGCCCCCAACTCTCATCCACCGTTAGATTTATAGCTCATTCACTTTGTGTTGATCCGCATTTCGCCACGTCACATAAACATGGGCATTAAATAAAAGAATGCCAAATACCCTAAATTAATTTTCCGAGTTACTTTATGCAAATCCAAGTGGCATTTCTCTTCCCATCGCGTTAGATGATTGAATTTCGTTAAGCAATGTTTTATAGACGCTCATTAAGACACAAAGCAGGAGAATATTTTAAGTTTTCAACACACTGACTTTTCTTGTGATAAATGCACTAAATATTTCGGAAATTGGGTAATGTATATATCTATATAATTATATAGATGGTCCAAAAGAAGTGCACCATCCCCTCAGGAATGAGATGTTGGTAGGGTTTTCTGGGATTCCCAGAGAAAGTCCTTCCAAATAATAAAGCCAGGGAATCCAAAGTTCGGATTCTACTCAAAGCAATGGACGAGGAAGCCCAAACAGAGGATCCGATAACTTGAAATTGATTTGTAACTACTAACAAACCGGATACTTCGAAGTCGCAATTCGACAAAACGATCTGAGGCCGGAAAAGATGAAACGTTCTCCTTCAAGTAAGACCTCAATTTTGCTCACCCCGAAGTGGATCGTGACCCAATCATCACTCGATACCGCGAAGATGAGGATCGGGTCTCACCACTTTTCAGAAGTACATGCAATACTAGTGCAAGTTAGGATGCTATGTAAAGTAACGTGTTACATAGTAGAATAAGTTGGCCATTGGAACATATTCTATGCATAAATATATATATGTACATCGCCCATGGTTTTGGATAAAATAATTCACCAAATTGCCGTATCATATTAACTTTTCGAAAAAAGATATTGATGTCACAAAATAGTTTAATTCATCAATTTGGTTAATACAGGCGGGCGCACTCGGTGAGATGTGGATGTGTCGCGTAAGTCACGAAGCCCTTTTCGAAAGAAAATCTCAACTCGTCAATTTTTACATTCTTTTGACTTATCGAAGTCGATGTTCCCTGGGGCAAAGGCATGAGAAAAAGGGAGGGAGAAGAAGCGATAATGTTGTTTAAGCAAAGGAAAGGGACGTGCATCGAAATTAATTAAGACAGCACGATGATCATAAATTATGCGGGAGAAACCATCCATTAAGGGCGTTGCTTGAAGTGACACTACACCATCATTGTACTGTTTAAAAAGTGTTTCACCGCCGTTCATAGGATCTTATATATGTTGAATCTTGAAGTTCTCCCCAGTCGGTGGCTGCATCTGTTTATTTTTTACTTTTCAGTAACTCTCTTAAAAAATCAAGATCGTTTTCGAATTCTTTTTATTGAAACACAGAAAGAGACAAAATCATGAGCCGATGCTCGAGGGTTGCCCCATCTCTTCTGAAGGAAACTACGCAGTTCCGAAATTCGCGGGAGGAGATGAGTTGCTTTTTGAATAGTTGTGTTATATATTTTTAATGAAGGGAGTCGTCAAACGAATCCATTGTCGTCCAGCGGTTAGGATATCTGGCTTTCACCCAGGAGACCCGGGTTCGATTCCCGGCAATGGAATTTTTTATTTTTTTCCCCCTTTTCTCGGTTTTCTTTTTTATTGGGCTGGGCTTCAATAGGGGGACAACCTTCCCGGCCCAATTGACTTTCTTTTTTTTTTTTTGCTTTGGACCTGAACACAGGCCCATACCCCGGTACGACATCACCTGATGAGGAACGACGATCCGGGCTTTTCATTAAACCCCGTGCCGTGCGTTGACCGTGAGATTGGAAATCTCAATTCATGCTTCTTTTATCGTAACTTCACCAATCATTCAATGTTGAATCGCACAGACCTTGCTTTGATAGATGAAAATGCGGTGATTGACTCGAAGTTTGGATAATCCATTGGATTAAACATGTAATTGTTATGGCGGTGGCGGTGGCAACAATAAATATTGCGATAAATATTTTGCCTAGATTTGCCATGAATCTTTTGTGGATAATCCCTGAGAATCTTTGTTGCCAGATTGGTTTCTTGTAGGGATTCTCCACCTTTTGACGATCCCTCTTGGAGCGCATCTAAAGTTGCTTTGGACGGGTAAACACACTACCGCCACAAAACAGAAAGAGAATGGCAAATCTGTCTCTCCTTTTGGCAAGTATTACAGTTTTGTTCTATAAATTCCCTGAAAAAAGCACCATCCTATTCTGAAATAATACATTCTATTTATCCATTTCATTAGGAACCAAAAGGAAAAAAGAGATTAGCCCGCGCTCCATTTTGGAACCGTTTTAACATGAGAGCAATACGAATTTTGGCTCTAATTCCTAGGAGCTTGGACAAATCTAGGTTTTGCCCAGAAGAGGATGATGATGAGAAACTTTAAATCTTTTGAAAAGATAAAGCCATTCGACCTGTCACATACTTAACCAGTTTGTTCGCCTTCAAAGCTAATCCGATGTGCGTCAAAACTTGTCCCAAAAGAAAGACCCCCACAATTATTCAAGCGCCAAGTTGCAAAACCACAGTCGTTCCTTTCCTTCCCTTTCTCCTTTCCCTTCTTTACTTTCTCCTATTTTAGTACCTCCTTTATCATTGCAACTTTACGAAAAGCTTTACCGATAGTCTGGATGTGGAATGAGTGTAGACTATGACATTAGAACCAAAGCCGAAAGGGGGGGAAAAACCCATTTGAACCCCATGTTAGTTTAGGAATCCAGGTCAGGATTCTAATCTATCGGTCTGTCGGGCTGCCTCAGCTGTAACGAGAAAAAAAAATGGGGTCGAAAGAAAATAAGATTTGCTCTGTATTGTCTATCATAGCGAGCACAAGGTCATACCTTTGGGTAATTTAACCCATCTTAATCTAAGACATCGAGTGCTTTTCATTACAGGTTAGATTCTTCTATTACATTCGAACTGTAACAGGGTCCTTTTTTATCACGAACATTGCAATATAATTGGAGAACTGTAGAATCTGACTCATGCTGACTCGGGACCTTTTAGGGTAAAGAGCTGAAGTGGCTCAGCTTGCGGGCACCATGTGATTGGTGTTGGCTTTTGGTAATGCATCCACAGGAGCTGCTTTTCTTTCTCTATGATGTGTTAAGATCAGTGATTTGATGAGATTTCCTTTGTTAAGGCATACTTAGTCGGTGCAATTAGCGCACCTGTCAACTTCATCCCTTGCAGTTATCAATCATATAAACATTGGAGCATGTAAGGCTAAGTTTTGTGGACAAAATAAAAATTAAGAGAGCATAAAATTTATCGTGTCCCATGTTTGGTTTATGCATAAGATAGAATAAAGTCAGATATATATGTCGTTCGAACCAAATAATTTATTAAGGCATGCTTTGTTGGTGCGATTAGTACAATTGTCAACTTCATCCTTGTAGTTATCAATCACACAAACATTGAAGCATGTAAAGCTAAGTTTGGTGGACAAGATAAAAATCAAGATAGGATAACATTTTATCATATCTTGTACTCGGTTCATGCCTAAGATAAAATGAAGTCACTTACATATGTTGTCCGTACTAAATAATAGACAATATGATGTGACAATATTAAGCTATTTTATTACAATTCACTAAACAATGGGAGAAAATACCCAAAAAGTCAAAAACTTATTACATTGGTATTAATTTAGTTCATCCAACCAATTTAGGGTGGAAATTGCTGATGTGAATACCGGCCATCTGACGTGACACGATTGGCGCTGCCTTTAACAATCTTATAATTTTATTAAATTTTTATTACTTTTTTTATTTTTTGTTCTTCTTTTCTTTTTTCTCCTTTATTTTCCCTAATTGTGGGTCGGCGAGGTCACCCAGATCAGGCAAGGGCCATGTCCCCAAACAATGTATGAGATATAGTAAAGTTCCTAAATTTTATATTATATCCTATCTTAACTAGAAATTTAGATGGCCAAGTGCAACTTAAGATTTTTTTCCTCTTTCAACCTACTTTTGGAAACGGTTCTCCAATTTGGGATCATGTTAGCCACAATTAATATATCTATTTACTTTCTAAATCCCTTTTTTTTTTTCAAAAAACAATATTATTATCTCCTCTTGGCCCCCTGATTGATTTAGTATCATCAGGAGTATGCCAAGCACACTTATTTACATATTTCGACACTCATAGAAAGTTCGACACTTATAATCAAATTATACAATTCCTAGGACTTAATCAATCGTTCAATTTTATTGGACAGATTGCAAAGGCCCGCTCAATAATCTCACAGCTATTCCAAACTATTCCGAACTGCGCATTTGATATCGGACAGAGATGGGGTCACAGAATCCAATGATCGTGCTCTCATTGAGGAGATCTATCAGCAAAATTAGGTTTCGCAGGAAAGAGCACTCGTTCCAATTTTTTTTTTTTTCGAAAAGGATTGGCGCTTTTACAATTTCCGTATTTAAAATTTCAATAATATATATTCATCATTTCCCTCTAATCTAATGGCATCTCTTCTTCTGGTTCCCATCACAATTATCGAATCTGAGTGGATTGTTTTTTGGTAATTATTTATTTCAATTCCTTAACAAACCAAACCCCATTAGATGATTAAAAAGATGGATGGAATGAATCACGCCGCAACACCCACTTTGGAAAGGCAATTTATATTATTTTTGGACTGACCTTGCTTCTTTTTTCTCCCTCTTTTCCTCTTTCCCCTCCAGCAAATTACTTTTATTGCATTTTGCAGAAAAGACATGCACAAGGAGCACGCAAAGTGGGATTTTGCAAAGTTGGCATTCTAGATTTTAATTTGGTGCTGTTGATTTAGTGGACTCCATCATACATAAGAAGATGGAGAGATTTACATTTATATATACTTATATATTTATTATATATATTTATTATATATATATAAATATATAGTGAGAATGGTTCCAAAATTCTGGAATAATTTACAAGTTGTGGGTGCAAATTGTAGACACCTTTTTGACTTAGTTGAGAAGTGAGTACTCTTTCTTTTTCCAACTACTGGACTTAAAAATGGCGTGAAGAATCTAAACATTCATTATTCTTTGACGGCTGAAAAGCTCTTCGGTTAATGAATTTTTCTTTCTCTTTTATAACGCGAGATACTCGAACATTTTATGAATAATCAGTGTTTTTCACCATCAGATGCTCCTTAGTTTGTGACGGACAGCTACTTTTGAGAAAAAGTTGATTATACATATCCTTTTCTTTTCCTTTTTTACGTGGTTATGTCGGTATTGTAATGAGATTATAATCGACTGAAATAAGTTCACGCACATCCACTTAAGTACTTTCTCCATGATTAACATTTAAGAGTTACGAGAAGATAATATTCGATTCTATAAATCAATGTTTCCAAGACGTTGCACCATCACCATATGTCTACAACATCGAGCTTTTGGGCATAAAACTAGTCGGTATTCGATCAAAACCTTATTGATTGTGAAGAAAAGAAAGGTTGATGATAGAAAATGAAAACGACTTGAGCACAAATTTTCTTTTATAAAATTAATGTCCAGTGATGGAATTTAACTAAATTAGCATGTCCTCTTTACATAAAGAAGGGAGTCATACGTAATTATCTGAGAAAATGAACCATGATGGTGGTGATACGACATCTTATTTTTAAAATATTCTACAGTACTGCTTCTTAATAAACTTTAGATTATTCAATAAGTGAAAGGAAGTTTGTCATTGTCCTTTCGAATTTAGGGAATAGATTAAAATTGCAGCACGTTGATGTTATCCAAAAACCATGCACAGGGGGACCATAAGATGTAGCAATAAATTCAGCCCATGATGATTTATTTTTTTTCGTTCGTGATGATTTAAGAGCGAGAAAACAAGTCGACATAAGTTATGCAGGCCGCACAATCTCCGTACACGTGCATAATGGTAAAAGAGTGACCCGATAGGTTTAGTTCGAATTCCGTCCCGATTTTTTTTATTCTAAAAGATACCAATTTTAGGTACAGTGCAAATCCACTCCGAACTTCTTCTTCTTCTTTTTTTATCTAAAAACAAAACCTCAACTTTTTTTTTTACCCGATCCCAAATCTACACTGAATTTCTTTCCTAACAAAAAGCACACACTTTAACCCAAATCCCAAATTTACCTCTTGTCTAAAAAAACCACAAACTTTCCATCTAGTCTCACTTTTGCCCTTATTAACCTTCTATCCTAGAAAAGCCATTAGTTGTTGACGTAACATTTCCACATCAATAATAAATCCACATTAGTAAAGTGACACGAAAAAACACTCCAACATGAAACCGTTATTTGATATGAAAATTGAGGACGACTAATGGCGATTTTTGGATAGAGAATTAACGGGGCTAATTTGGAACTAGAGCTAAAGTTGGTAATTTTTTTAAGATAAAAAAAGTTTGGGTAGATTAGGATTAAACTTAAAATTGAGTTTTTTTTTTTTTTATTTGGAGTATGGAAAAAAAGTTTGCAGGGTTTATTTAAGCAAAAATATTTTCTGATGAGCGACCCAATCAGAAGGTGGACCATTTAATCCGCGCGCCTTGCAAAGTCAAGGGATTCTAAGCGAGTAAGCGAAGGTGGATGATTCGATTGTCAAGAAAGTGTGGCGGTGTGATAATTACTGCGCATATCCAAATTCTAAAAGCATCCACAACACCAAAATGAAATTTGACTTGAGGGGTGCTTAATGAAAAGGACGAAAAATTAGGACCACAGTCAGCGTGCATCCCTTTATTTGAAAGGATAATCACAAGGTGAATCCTACAACTTATCAAATTAGTGCACTTATGTACTAACTTATAACTTTTAGGGAACTTTTTTAATAGAATCATAAGTATATCACACTTGTACCTATTCAGTTATAATTATTTCGATTTGGCTAATTTAATCCTAAACTTTTTAAAAAATTTGTTGACCGAGTCATTCTAACTAATTTTAATCGAAAATCGCTAACATGAGTCTCAGTCGTTTTTATGTAGAACGGTCGGCACTTCTATCGATAATTTTTGTATTTAAAAAAAAAGATTTCATTTTTTTATTCTTTTTCTCTTTGCTTTTCTTTTTTGATCATGCCAGCAAGGATCACCAATGACTATCACCGGCCATGAAGGCCTTGCCCAAACTAGGGGAGGGTCACTTCACCCATGGCCAATGAAGCCATCGCAACCTCCACCCATGTCAGATTAGAGCAAGGTTGCACAATAAAAAAAATTATAAAAATTTATCTACTTCAGCGGCAGTCATGCCAGATAGGATGATTGGCGTCTATGTTAATAATTTCCAATCAAAATTGGCTAGAATGACCTAATTAGTAAATTGTCAAAAGGTTTCGGACTGAATTGACAAAATTGAAAAAATTAGAACTGAATTAACACTAGTAATATAGGTTTAGACTCTTTTTTTATCCCTTAAGTTTTCGGACTTAAGTGCAAAAAATGGACGAGTTTTAAACTTGTCTCGCAATTATCCCACTAAAGGCAGTAGAGATAAATTTTAATTCACCTCACTTAAATCAAGAAAATCACCATCCCATGCTCCAGATTGTAGTTATTCACTGATGCGTACATTAGAAAATCTGTCATTTCATCCACCGAAAAAAAATTCTTGCATGCAGATCACTCAAGTCAACATGCGAGAATTTCCATCAATCCAAGAAAATTCCTTTGCGGGCTCCTGGTGTCCTATGAAGTGATCGTCGTTCAAGGGTGCTCCAAAGCGTCTGCTGGTGGAGCGCATGTTAAGGGTGTCGGTTTCAGACCTCCCGCTTTTGCTTTTCAAAGATGTGGGGGTCGTTTGGCGTTGGCCGTGGTATGTGGCTGGTGCGTTCATCCGCGATCGCTTTGCTTTGCTTCCTTATGAAAACTCCCCTCCTTCACAGTGGGAACATCGAGACCCATCTTCTTTTTTATCAGCTGATAAGCCTACTAAAGGCCGGAAGAGTATCTTGCTTTTGATCACTCCTTTTGTTCCCTTGTTGATAATTGTTGCTCTGGCCATTAATTTATTATTATTGGCCTTGCATTTGCTTTATGGTTTTTTGTTTGCTTTTGGAGGGACCAGCAACAACGACCCTTGGAAGACCTGGGGGAGTGGTCCGATATAAAGCCTCTTCTTTTAGTACTCCCCAGTCCACCACCACAGCACCTGCGCTTTCTTGAATTTTCTCCCTTTGTAGTTGCACGCGAAGAAGCGCTGAGTTCTTGGTCAAAGTCCAGCAGTTTCGGGTTCTCCATCAATCGAGTCGGAGTGGGAGGTAATCTGATTCTTGAGCTCTTAGAAGTTTGTGCAAGGATCGTATTCTTGTTGGTTATATTCGAGAATTCGGCAGAAGATGATATGGTCGTACTTTGATCAAGACATTTTCTTTGGAAAATAGCTTCGTGTTTTTCAGCAACTTTTGTTCGACTAGGCTCTTCCCTACTGAGTTCGTATGTTGAAAATACACCGGTTTGCTGTTAATATTCCCTGGTCTTCGTCGTTAATGAATGGAATTTTGTCTGCTTTGCCTTGTTTCTGTTGCTCCTGTTCAGTAAGCAAATTGTTTCGGGGAGCTAGATTATTGAAGGATGCTGTGAAACAGTTCCGGTGAGATAAGCCAAAGCAGATACTTATTCATCCTTCCGGTGATGTAGCTAGTTAACATGTGAGTTGTCTTGTGTGTATGGTACAGTTCTATGACAGTAGAAGCTTACTTAAGCAATCGGTTGCATGCTCACTCAATTTGGATTTTTCTTGGTGGCAGTCGAAGAATTCTAGTTACAATCTACTTCGGCAATTATTGAATATAGGATATAACAAAACAGGTCCTTTGGTGAGTCGTTGACTAAAATCATGAAGTTGTGAAGCCAAGCTTCCTCTCTAGATCTCTCGTTCTCTGTTTTTAACTAAAATTTGTAATTTGATTACATTTCCAGATATCCTCGTGAATTGATTCATGAGTAGGTTGAGAACTTATCTGTCTCATAAATCTGAAAAACTGTTGCTTCATCCTTCCCTTCAACTTGATTTTGCAGAAAATGAGCACGAATGGTTTGCTGAATTTTTACCAAAGTCTTTAGTGAGATGGTTGCTGTCTCCCCATTCTCCTCCAAACAGATGTCTGATCAAATAACTTACTTGACTGCCAGTTCGTTCTTCTTTTCCCTCTTTTCTTTATATTTCGACGATAAGCAAACACCTAACGTTAATCGGTTCTTGCAAACTTGAGTGGAATTTGGAAAGAAAACCTGTAGATATCAAGTAAATGATATAGATCATCTTATTCTCTTGGTTGAATTCAGTGTTAGTTTCCATGAATGCCTTAAAGTCTTACCTGCAAGGTACGAAAGTCATAACAACATTAGAATCTTTTTCTTTCAAGGATCTGATATCTGATCTTTAGGACTTTTTTTTCCAGGCAGTTCAAAAGATTTGACATCATTGCTTAGCCATCAAAATGATGATTTTGATAGGCACCGCATAAGAATTCACTTATAACATAGAGTGAAGATATGTAACAAAGATAGATGAACTGCATTTCGTTTATTGACTCTTTTCTTTGCAAAGATGTGCAAATCTGTTTCCCATTTGCACCTAGAAAAGCAAGAAAAAGGAATTTGTACAAGCAAGGAACTTAACAGATGCTTTGGTTTTTCATGAAACAATGAAGCTTCTGCAGTGCTCAGAAACTCCCTTGAAAAGAGCCAAAAACCGTTACCTTACCATCATTCCCAAAAAAAAAAAAAAAAAAATGCTAAGCCACTGCAACGATCAATGCCATCAAGTTTGCCATTTGATGGAACATAAATAAAACTTTCCAATTAGACGAATAAAATTTCATAATTCAGTATCTAATAGTAGCTGTCTGAGTTGTCTTGTACATTTAAGCTTCTCCGTTGACAGCTTAACCGACAATGCAGTTTGGATAATGTCCCATCCATGGCGTGTGGACTCTGTGGTATTAGCTTCAAAGATGCTTCTGGGTTGTGAATGACCAGAACAGCAAAGCGTTGTTATTCCTTGTAACTGCAAATATTTACCTTTCCTTTTCTTTTCCTTTCTGGTCAGGTATGAACTCTCCTTTAGCCCAGTTTGTTAACCCAAGAAAGATGCACATCTACGAGCCATTTGACCAGTTCCCCATGTGGGGAGACACCTTCAAAGCTGACAAGGTCAAAAATCTCGAGGCATCGTCATCTGTGATCGTGCATGCAGTAGATGATGGATTGGACAAGAAGGTGAACCGAATCTCATGAAGTCTTATGATATATTTTTCTTTTCTTCATTCTGTGTGCTTTGAGTATTTCCGGGTCATGACTGATTTCCTCAGCATTTAATTTCGCAGTTTGAATATGTTTCTCATGAATCGGCAGAAAATTCCAGCTCCAGGAGCGATCAAGAAGCAAATAGACCTGACAAGGTGAACAGCTTTGCCTACATCTTACGTATATGAACGGTACTTTGTTTCCAGGATGTGATCAATGATTCAAGTTCCATCTTAACCACTGCCAAGCAAGCTTTCTCTACATCCAACATGACTTTGCATCGAGCAACCTTTAACGCTAATTTAAGATTGCTTTGCCTAGAATTAAACTCTCGGTACAGCATTATTTTGTGTCAATCTATTCAAACATGTGCATCGACTGTGCAGGTACAGAGACGTCTAGCACAGAACCGTGAAGCTGCTCGAAAAAGCCGTCTGCGGAAAAAGGTAGAAAAGAAAATGCACTCCTGTTCACTTCATTGTGGTTTTGTCAGACTTTCAAGTTATGGATTTGGATCTAAGTTTTCTCTTTCAGAAATATGTACAACAACTAGAATCAAGCCGCTTAAAGCTAGCACAATTGGAGCTGGAACTCGGGAGAGCTAGGCAGCAAGTAAGGCCTATATCAACTCTTTTAACAGCTTCTCATCACGTCATTCTCTCTACTGTAATGCTTTTTAGTGCGGCATTGGTAGTGTAATATCTTTCTGACGGACCAGATGAATTTTCTCTATCTAGGGGTTGTTCTTGGGAAATGCATTCGACGCTACTCACTTCGGATTCTCCAGAACAGTCCACTCGGGTTCGTCTTCTCCTAAATCTGGCAACTGTTTTGGTGCTTATTTATGGTGACCCTGCTTAACACTAAGCAAGTTAAAACTGATTGCCATTTTAAAGCCTTTTATGATTCCAAACATAAGGTGTCGCCTCTCTGCTGCCAAATAGATGGATGAATCAGCAAGTAATGACGTAATTCCCGGTACTTACATTCTTCAAAGAAATTAACTTTAGTGATTATCTCCCAGGAATTGCCGCATTTGAGATGGAATATGCGCACTGGGTCGAAGAGCAACAAAGAAAGACTTGTGAACTTAAGACTGCGCTGCAAGGCCATGTAGGAGATGTGGAGCTTCGATTCATGGTAGAAAGCAGCTTGAAACACTATTATGACCTTTTCCGCATGAAAGCAGAAGCTGCCAAGGCCGACGTATTCTTTTTGATGTCCGGCGCATGGAGGACATCAGCAGAGCGGTTTTTCCTTTGGATTGCAGGATTTCGTCCATCGGAGCTGCTGAACGTAAGAATTTCCTTCCCTCTTGCCTTTCCATTCGATGCTTCCTTTGCGAGAGCAAAGTTTCCTCCAATCCAAAGAATCTTTTGCCTGTGCAACGAAGAATTGCTATCGAAACCTCAGTCGTCGATTCTCCGACAGGTTCTAATTCCACAGATTGAGCTCTTGACCGAAGACCAGCTGCTGCAATTGTGCAACCTCCGACATTTGTCCCAGCAAGCTGAAGACGCTCTATCTAAAGGAATGGAAAAACTTCAGCAGAATTTAGCTCAGGAAGTCGCCGATGAACAGCTAGGCACAGGGAATTATAGCTCTGAGGTGGCTGCTGCTATGGAGAAATTGGGAGCATTGGAGGACTTTGTGATCCAGGTGATCTCCACTTATCGAACTTGTGCCGCTCCTGGCGGCCTTCTTGATTTATTACATTAGTAGGTAGGTTTATTGTTGGAATGGATCCAACCCAAACCAATTCGAGTCATTAGGAGCAGGGCTTGACGCAACAATCTCATTCAATTCAAACGAAATCGAAATCGAAAATGCTTGTGCCAGGAATCTGAGTAGCAAGGGATTTGATTGCCTGATGCCTACTAGTCTCTGTACTGTTTTCCCTAAGTCTGTTCGCTTTGCTCATCGACCCCATTTGATCTGCTGACACGCCGTTTCTTCGTTTCCGCATAAACAGGCGGATCACCTTCGACAGCAGACTATGCAGCGGATGTACCTCTTTCTAACCACCCGCCAAGCAGCCCGTGCACTGCTTGTCCTCGGAGAATTTTGGCGCCGCCTTCGCGCACTGAGCGCTCTGTGGACCACCCGTCCTCAGGATCCCGCCTAAGCCAGTCGACTCCAGGACAGCGTTTCAGGAAAAGAAGGCCTTCGTTGCTGGAAAGAGTCCCCTGCGAGCGAGCAAGGCAGGAACTAAAACTTGATGCTGTCAGTTCTGTTAACTGCATCGGATGTGCCTACTGTAATCAAGGACTCCCAAGTTCGGATCATTGTGAATATAGCGATAAGCTGCGCGTGCGATAAATAGCTAGGCACGGTAGTTCTTCCGCGGCACGCGATGTTATTGTATACGTAGTACATGTCTTTCCGGTGACGCTAGCATTGCAGGCTTCATTTGAATGGAGTTTGCAGCATGATTCGGCTTGTGTAAATTTCTGCTAATTTGAAAGTAGTTGCCCGGTGTTGTTGCATCTGATGGAAGGAAACTTCTCAATCATTATATCGGGTACAACTTTATTTTGGGAGAGTAAATTGAGTTTGGATGTCGAGAGGAAACGGGTCATTTGAGAAAGTGGAGATCTTAATTTTAAAGATTATGGACATGGAGATCTTTAGAAATTATTTTTTAAAAAAAACCTAGTTTAATAACCTGACAAAGTGATAAGATATTAAACCAAAAGAGGGGTTTTGCTTTTGGCTCTTGATATTTCGAACTTAAAATCGAATTAAAACATCTCAAATCGTTTGGATATAAGAATAATAAAATCCAAATTAACCCCTTGTTTTTCATAATTTCATTTGAAATCATCAAAACAATCTTCTTGTTCCCGAGCAAGAAATTTTTAGAGAGAACATTTTTGGCCGTTTTAAATTAAAATCAATTTTGGCTGCATAATCATTGTTTTTATCTGCTTTCAATTAGATGTAAAATTGTCTTATCGACCTTAAAATGATTTCTTTATTTCTCTACATTAATAGGGTGGGGAGAATATTATTAAGAGTAGCAATTTCCCAACGGACAACAAATGCCACACATTGGGCGAACAAATACAAAATAAAATAAATAAATAAATAAAAAGCCTCGCGAAGAAAAACCATCCACAAAATTCCCGCGAAAAATACGATAAAGAAATGGAAGGGAAAAAAAGAAAAAAAGAAAAGGGGAATTAGATTCAGTTAGATTCCGTTGGTCCATTCGTTCATCGCCTTCGACTCCGAAACCACCGAAACCCTAATTCGGATTCATCGCCGATCGAGGAATTCGATCGCCGGGAGAGATTGAGAAGAGGTTGGGTGGGGAAGCCATGAGCAATCTGCGATCGATCTGTCGTCCCCACGCGGTGTTCGCTTCCATCGCGTGTTGCCGGAGCGAAGCTCGAGCCCGATCGAAGGTGACTAGGGTCCCGTTCCAGAGCTCGAGCGGCGAGCCTCCCCGGTTGAATTCTCCGTCGTCCTTCGTGTTCACTTGGAGCAATTCGGAGAGAGCTGAGCCGAAGTGGTTTAGGGCCAACCAGAGGAGGACTATGGTCAAGGCTTCGAGCTGGACCGAGGAGAAATCGCCGTACGAGACCTTGGGTAATTTGAATTTGAAGTCTTGGTAAATTTCGCGAGCGTAAGATGTAATTTTTTTCGCAATGCGAGGCTCTGCTTTTTTAGTTGATGGATTTGGCGGCAAATTGCTGTTTGTTGATCTCTGCAGAGTTGGAAAGAGATGCGGATGACGAGCAGATAAAGATTGCCTACAGACGGTTGGCAAAGTATTATCACCCGGATGGTTTGTTCCTTTATCTTGATTGGGCGTCTTATAATGCATAAAATAACATAAAAAATCGCTTTATGAATTACAAAGTTGCGCAATTCATTTTGCTTATGAACTTATATGGGCTAAACAAACTTAGAAGGAATTATCAAGCTGGTAGTTTATTTTGTCTTGTTACAGTTTTACTCCTTGCTTATCGCCATGAGGGCTTGATTGGTCGGGTTGAATCAATTGTTAGCAGCTATTTGTCACAAGAAAGATCAGCTGTAGTGGCAATTGTACAAGTACTATTAGGAATGAGAAGATGGTAGCTCACTGAGTATCTATAAGTGTGATTTAATCAATTCTTTGACGCCAGGATGCACCATTTCTGCAAGTTAGTGAGTCCGTTGCCTGTTCTCCCAGTGATCGGAAGTCTGAACTTATTCAATTCTCTTTTCTGGTAAAGTTTATGATGGTAGAGGCACACTTGAAGAAGGAGAAACCGCAGAAGCTAGATTTATTAAGATCCAAGCTGCTTACGAGTTGCTTGTAGATGTGGAGAAGCGCAGGAAGTATGATCTGGATAACCGGGTCAACCCTATGAAGGTTAGAGTTCGACTTGTCTACCGGGACTTTATCTGGGCTTCATATGGTTTAAGAATTTTTCACTCTGCTGTTGTCTGTCATTGGTTTCTAAGCTTACACCAGCAGATGGTGACTAAATTTAAATTGTATCTCCTTTCTTTTTTAGTAGCATGTGATCAGTGTCTCTGTAACAATATATCAATGAGGCAGCAGATCCTGAAATTTTAGTTCATTCACACTCCGTATGGCTTCAATGTTAAGCCAAATGCAGCATTTTTTTCATTTTTTATTTTGGTTTCACTTTTGAAAGTAAGCAGAGAAGAGAAGTGTCTTGCTTATTAGTTTGCTTTCCGTCAATTTTTATATTCAGGCTGATGGTTATTGTTAATTTGGTGGATCTTATTTCCCTTGTTTGTTCATTTAAAGTCTGCCTGGTGGAATTTTAGCGGTAGGGTACTACATAGCGTAGACATTTCGTACCAGCAGTATCAATTGAATTTTATTTTTCCAGGCATCTCAAGCATGGATGGAGTGGCTTATGAAGAAGCGGAAGGCGTTTGATCAGCGTGGTGATATGGCAATTGCAGCTTGGGCTGAGCAGCAGCAACGTGAAATGAATCTCCGAGCACGACGGCTTGCACGTTCCAAGGTATTTGAGTAATTTCATGAACACATGAGCAGACTGACCTTCGGGTTAAAGGGACAATTTATTTGAGGGAAACAGGGGATTCTGCGGTGAACGACAGCAAAGAGAGAATTAACATGTACAGTGTCAACAAGACCATGCTTCAGCTGATGGAATGATTAAAATAATGGGTAGACCTGGGAATATGTGGGTAAGCGAAAAGTTAGTTGATTAAAACCTTCATCCAGCAATTTGAAAGCTGTCTGGCAGTGGGAGGAATGGCTAAAACAGTTGTCTGTTTCTCATCTTCCTCTTGGAAACTCTTTTCCTTAATTCCAAACTCGCAGAAGATCTGAAACAAAGGATTTGAGATTAATCCTTTAAAGTCCAATTCCTTCTTCAGATCCCCCTACCAGACATTCTGTGGATTTCTTTTCAGCTGGGCCGTTGTCTCTTTTCCTTCTTGATTTTTGGGTCAGAAGTGACTTTGTTTGATAACATTGCTCTTTTCCCGTGATCTTTGTTGGTGTTTATTATATTGCATGAGCAAGCCAGCTGATAATGTCTACATTCAAATGCATGTCTAGATCGACCCAGAAGAGGAGAGAAGGATACTGGCTAAGGAGAAGAAGGCATCCAGGGAATATTTCACCAACACTCTTAAACGCCACACACTTGTCCTGAAGAAGAGAGACCTGATGAGAAAGAAAGCAGAAGAGGAACGGAAGAAGGTTATCGGTCAGCTTTTAGCGGCGGAGGGCCTCGAGCTTGACACAGATGATGATGAATGAAACGCAGTAAAATTGTTTGTCGGCTGATCCATGTAAATGTTGCTTTGGAACGTATGTAATTGTTCCTCCTACTGAAGATCAATGTTTATATATAGTGATATCAAAGGGTAAAGAAGAAAATGAAAAAGGAAGGATTCGTTTATATGAAATTTTGGGTTTTTCATCCCGTCACTTTGATTGAATCTGTGAGAGGACAAAAGTAGGAAGTACCCATGGAAGTTCTGACGGTCCAAAACAGCGAAATTTGCACTGAAGGATGAAATTAGGAAACAATCTTAAAGCAAAACCGGGTGAAATCTAATTGTGGGTAAGGCTTGAAGTGCAAAAAGAACAATTATGATTCCCATGAACTCGTCTTGCTTTCTCTCCTTCATTCGAGGTTGATTTCTTGTTCTCTTCTCGATACTCATTTGATATTGGCCGAAAAAAAAAAAAGAAACGAAGCAGATGCAACCACCCCGCAGGGGAGTATTATATGCAGAATGATTGTGTCCGATGATTGCCACTTAACTTAGTTCTAGTAAGAACATTGATCACGGGAAAAGTGTTAAAAAAGTTCTAAATTTTTTGTATTTATGCCAATTTAGTCTTGAACATTTTTACATTGTGTCAATTCAGTTATTTCCGGCGAATTTTGGCCGGATTTTGTTGATTGGACACTGGCTGACTGATATGACCCGATCGGCACTGACGAGGACGACTTTTAATAATATTTTAATATTTTTTAAATTTTTTTCTTTTTCTTTTTTCCTTCTCCTCCTCCTTCCTCTAGCCAATCGCCGGACCTCGACGACGCGAGGTCGCCCGAGACCCGGGCGGCAAGGCTCGCCCTCGTCGAATCCGGCGAGGCTCGCCCTCACCAACCCGACGCAAGGCCAGTCGACCTTGACAGGCACCTCGCCAATGGCCGGTCACCGAGGTCCAACAATCGGCTAGAGGAAGGAGGAGGAGAAAGAAAAATGAAAAATGAAATAAAAAAATTTACAAGTATTAAAAAATATTATTAAAAGTTGACCACGTCAACGCAATCAAATCACGTCAGTTGGCCGACGTCCAATCAGTAAAATCCGGCCAAAATTGATCGAAATGACTAAATTGGACAACGTAAAAAAGTCTATGACTAAATTGGTACAAATGTAAAAAGTTTTAAGACTTTTTTAAAACTTTTCCCATTGATCGCTTTGCATGCTCCGCAAAGATTCATTCCTAGAGAAGTTCAATAGGAAAAGAGGAGCAACGCAAATCTACAAACAAAGAAAATCCGGTGTTTGTCACAACATAACGTGAGACGAAAGGAAAAGGTTGGTGGGCGATTGTGGCAGGAGCCAAGGTCTTGATTTGGAGCGGAAGAAAGCCTCGAGAAAAAAGGAGAAGTGGACACATCAGGGATTTGAACCCGACGTGAATCGAACACGCAACCTTCTGATCTGGAGTCAGACGCGCTACCATTGCGCCACGGATCCACCGTTGGTCCTTGGTTGCTTAAAATCATATTTAGCCATACTAACAAATGCGGGGGCGGCCCATAAAAAAAGAATATATAGGTGTGGATGTGGGCCCCAAGATTCTGAAAATCGCATTACCAGCCTGCTTTGTGTAGATATTAATCTTGCCACTTTGAAAGGAAAAGGACCGGCGTCACTTTTCGTCCAACTATCTATGACTTTCAACAAATAGGTGATTAGTTGAGTGGTTCAAGACTTGATTTATAAATTGAAAGTCGTGGATTCAATTTTTTTAATCTATCATTCCGTCTTAGAAATCTTAATTAGTTCGCAAAGGACGAGTTTGGACTTACTTGCATCACTATCACCCAGTGGTGTAGTAACGAGCTCGCCCAGGTGTCAATTTGTGCTACCAAACACCTTAAATTGAACATTCCAATAGTGAATGAGGCAAGTCCTGACTCCATCCAAACACTTTCTTTCAAACAAAAACTTCTAGATAATCGCTTCACTCCCTAAAATTTAGGGAGAAATACTATGGGACCACACCGTTTTGATGTTCTCACTTACTTCCATGGGTGAAGAAAATAAATTGAAAATGCTTGATGACTCTCATCGTGCTTCGAGGATTCAATTTTACGTTTTTGGGATTCTTTTATATATATATATATATATATATATTTATCTTTATCATTCATTAGTTTCTGGTTATATCGCTAGGTCACTAGAGAAGGGGTACCTAGAAGTGCAATGCACCATATTGTGAATCTACGATTTAAATAGTCAGTTGTCTTTTTGAGTGGGCTTTTGTCTAATTATATATATAAGTGCTGACAAGAAACCCAGGCCCTTCATGGTGGCCCAAAGTCAACTTAATCCTTGGTTGGGTCCTCTTTCTTTTTTCTTTCTTTTTTTGGGTTAACAGCATGAAAAACTCCAAACTGGTACACTTGTAACAAATTTATCCCAAACTATTTTTTTGACCATCAAAAACCCAAAACTAGTATATCTTTGATAAATTTACCCCAAATTGGTACATTTGTGACAAATTTACTCTCTATTAGTTTTTATTAAATTTTACTGTCAAATTATTAACTTAAATGACACGTAACAATTGATTGGTATAATTTTACGCTCCATTTGTCACAGTTTACAACTTTTATGATTTTTTTGTGGTATTAATCTAATTTAGCGGAGAGTATATTTGTCATAAATTTATCAATTTAGGATTTTTTGCGGTCGAATAAATTAGTTTGGGTAAATTTGTTATAAGTATACCAGTTTTGGGTTTTTTATAGTCAAAAAAATAGTTTAGGGTAAATTTGTCACAAGTGTACCACTGGAATTCGCCCTAGTGGCCATCCTTCCAACAAGGAAGGGGGAGGTGAGGGGTTCAAATCCCCACCTTCTGGGGATGGGGTGAGGACGCGTAAGTTTTAAGAGTGGGTTTCGACTCCCACGCCCGCAAAGAGCGGGCGCAAGTCGAAAGAGAGTGTAGAATAGGAATAGAGTAGAACGGCCACCAAAAAAATTATATTAACTTTTTTTTTCTTTTGATGTTTAAAGAAAATATGAAATGAAAATGAAAAGGAAGGTCGTTTATTTTTATTTTTTTAGTTTTTATTTTTCGCCCACTTTTGCAGCTGGGAGAACATAGAAGCAATGATTACCGGCGCCTACCGGTCACCACGAGGAGCCGCCTTCATAGGGCCATCGCAGCAGCCGCAACTCTTCCATCTCGCAAAGCTTTTTCCTTTTTCTCTGCTTCCCCATCCTTTTTTTTATTTCCCTTTCTTTTTTCCCGTTTTTAGGATATAGATTAGACGGGGGCAAAACTAGGGTACGGAAAGCGGAAATTAAAAAATAAAAGAATAAATCCGTTGTACGATCACAATCAAAATTAATCAACAGATACTTTCTAGCCGATTTTTTTTTCCCTCCAAGTGCCGCCGCTCGTCATTAAAAGTTCTACCAAAAGTTTATTGGTATCTAGTTTATCAACTCGCTCGAATATTTTACAACTTGGTACCGATAAAAAAATCCAAAATGTGGATACTTACGTTGTAAGACGAGCCGGTGTAAAAGGGACCCGATTGAATAAGAGATATAAGATAGATTGGGCATGGGAGGAAGTGTTATCGAGTATAGAGATTAGAGAACATCGAACTAAAAGAGCACTGTCGATTATAACGAGGGGGTGGTCCAATTGGGTAGAGATCTATTTATTTTTTTCGCGAGAATTAGTTTTAGTGAAATTTAGTAAGGAAGATTCTGAAATTCCGGAGAAGGATACACCAAAAAAGCGAACCTGCTGTACCTTTGGCAATAATTGATTGTGGGATCGCTTTTGAATTTGGGACGATGATTCTTTTGAAGGGGGCTACATACATTGTTCGTTGCATCAGTAGTGTGCAGTTGCACTTTTTCAGATGTTGCTCGTTTTCATAATTAAAGCGGTAGTTGGCCAGTCTTTCATGGCGACTTGGAAATTAACCAAGGATGAGACGAGTCTTCGAGGAGGGAAAGAGAGTGCTATTTAGTGGCCGTATGGTTAAATATCGAAATTTACGTGCTTGGTAATTCGCGTTTTGAAGCCTGCATTAATCTCGAAATCGAGTCAAGTGGTTTCGTCAAAGCTATCATGAACTGTCGTGGCTTTGAAATGGATGTTGTGGTATTGAGACGTTCTGAACATCTTTGAAAGTTACCATACTCATTATCGCAATTGAAATGATTGTGAGAAGACTATATCAACATAGACATTTTCATTGTCTTGACAGCTTCACGTTTCGAATAATTACAAGCTAGGAGTTTCCTCCGTATGTTTTGTCCCTTTTTTTTTCTTCGTGATTAAGATGGTATGGACGGTGGTGGGACAATCAAACGTAAATAGCCTCCTAGAGCAGTACCATAAAAATCTCAAATTTTTATGTTTCGATAGAACCATGTGGTGTGTAGCGAAAGATACAAAAAGTATGATTTGTAGACAGGATTATCATACAATCAAGGAGAATTACGATAAGAACGCGAAAGCTTTATTGTAATCCTGAGCTGGTGAAGAGTTGGAAAATAGAAAAGACTCGATATAAAGTGGGGGGGTGAAGTTATGTCCTGGTCACCATCAACAACAAGGCATGTCACTTGTCAGGACCCCGTTTGAAGGGGGGAACTCATGGCATCTCCACACCGTTTAGACATTACTGGAGGTTAACGTCCACTTTGGTGCGATGTTATTAGGGGATGTGGAGGAATGATGCTCCCACTTACACATGCACCTATTGAAGGGTTTCTAAAGAAAGTCTTCAAAATACCTTGGCCTTGCGAAAACGGGGGGCTCTCTGAATCAAAACCCTAATCATGAAAAGCCCCTAAAGTCTCTCTCTCTCTCTCTCTCTCTAGGTGCACCCTGTGGTTATAAAGCCTAGGGAGCACTTTGTCCTTCTTTCGTTTACTATAAATGCTACTTTGAGGGATTGAGATTGGTTCCAGAATTTGTATGGGTTTTGAAATTCCCTCTTTTAGGGGATGACAGGGGACTTGAAAAGGGAAGAAAAAGTCACATAGTGGGAAGGAATGGGAATCCTCAAGTGGGTTTTGCCCGGTTGAACCCGAGAAAGCAAAGCCTCAACCAAAGTAATAAATAAATAAATAGAAAGCAGTGCTTGGATCCCTCTTTTGCCAGCGCCGCTGGTCAAAGGTGGTCTATAGGGAGAGAGAGAAAGAGGGGCCTAAAGAAGAAGGACATGGTCATTCGAGTTGCAATTGATTAAATTTGGGGTCCTTCCTTCTCGTGTGACCATCCCTATTATTCACCGTCGTGATGATGGTTGGTTTTATAATAAAGGGGCCTGCTCTCGAGTGGTTTGACACCCACTAGTCACAGGTTCGGATCCCCATTCATTTTCCTCAGCATCGGAAGTTCATCCGTGAGGTGGGTTCGGCCGTGTCAAGACCTAAAATAACCTCTGCTTTACTCCCACCAGCACTATGGTAGGGCAGCATTGACATCTTAGCTCACAATGAGTAGTAGTAGATATGGCTTAATCCGAGCCACTCGTCCCGGGTGTGAAGCTCCTTCAATGACAAGCAAGTGATTATCAATCACGGGTTTTTGACCGATGGAGAAAATCTTTTCTATTATTCATCCATCCGAGCAAAATCATAATATAAGGTCACTTTCGACTGAAAGTAAAGACAACGTACAATCTGATGTTTTGCGATACACAGTATCGAAAATGTTTCGAAAGCTCTGAAAATATTATCGTGACGCTGATTAAAGATAGCGAAAGATTTACGGATCACATTTATTTTTTTGGAAAAAAATAATTCGCATCTAACCGTACGACTTTTATTTTTTAGGTAGAGCACCAGAACATGGGTAATAATAATTCAGGGAGCAGAGGTATAATTATTTGGAGGGTCACTTCTCTCTTCTTTCTTCAATTGCCCAGCCATTACATCAAGAGCAAAAAAAGCAAAAAAAAAATCATTCGCACCCCACCATAAGCAGTGGCTTATATGCTTAGGATGTCAAGCTCTTTCGGTCATGTCAATGCTAGTCCTGTGATGGTTTTTCTCGTGGGTCAATTCATGAGACGAGTGGGGCCGCAAGGTTTTTGTCATGATTGATTCGAGCCTCTCGCCTCCCCCGTTCTATGCGCTTAATCATCATTAGACGGATGCCTTCGAATCATGATTTTGCGGTGCTGTTCATGCTGCGGATCATGGACGAGCGGACGAGCCCCCACTTTCCTTTTCATTACGAGAAAAGCTGGCCACGATTAACAACACGCAAGAGGTGAAAGTTTTCTGTTATTGCTAACGAAACTCCAAATTGGGAGTGAAGGGATGTAGATGTTGACTTCGATACGTCCGTTCGTGATTGCGACGTACTTGCATTGCCTGTAAATGGATCGCCGTGAACAATTTCGCAAATATCATACCGCGGTCGATCTCATCAGAATAAGTCTAATTGAAATCTCAAAAGATTTCGTCCATGACATTCGATTTTAAACATCTCATGGAATTCGATTTTTCTAGTATTTTTCGGCTTATTTCCAAATTTATAATGTCGAAAGATATCGAAATAACCTATAGCTTAAAGCGTAGTCTTTCTTTATGACAATTAATTAACTGCCGTAATTGATGGTGATGAGATGTTTTCCATAAAGAGATAATAAGTACATGATAGAAAAGTTGATCTACAATCCAATCATTAGGTGAAATATACATTTTTTACCATCATTAGGTGCGTGGACATATCGTGATTTACGAAATACGTGTAGTAGGGACATTATATTTTCATGACCCTTCGAATGGTTCATTACCGTGTTGTATGCTTATACCGGAATATACAATTTACAATAGCCGCAAGCAAGGGAGAACTTGATAATCATGAAAGTCCTAGAACTTGCGCGGATTTATCACTCCAGTCTTAGACCTTTTTTAAGGTTTAAAATCCGAAAAGCTTACCGTCATCCTTCGAAACTGCACTACTTTGGAATGGTCCCGGTCCCTCAAGAGGAGCAAACCTCAAACATAAATGCTTATAATAAATATGAAAACCAACTGGCCAAAATTCCATCCGCTCCTCCCAATTGGAGAATTCAGAAGGCGACCAAAGCGTGCGATTTTACCCACTCTTTTCGCTTCGCATTCCGCCTCCCCATTTATTGCCCCTCTTCGCTTTCCGATTTGTTGAGAGTCTCTTTCTGTATGTGCGTGTGCTCGTGCGTATGTGCGTGTCTAAACCAGGCTGGACCAGACCAGTTGTATCCATCTCACTCGCCAGCTGAACAGTACCCCCCGGCGCCCCGCATCGATCCCTCTCATTAATTGGAAAACGAAACATTCCTCCCCCCACCCCTTCCTCGCATCTGCTTTTAGCCTCTCCTGCTCGTGGAGTCCTTCGGGGGCTTGATGATCCGATGGGACACGTCAAGTCACGAGCCACACTTACTTTTCGTGTCATAATTTGGCGGGGGCCGGCGGAAATTGGAGGGTCCCGGATCTCCCGACACGTGTGGAGTGGGATCCGATTAGAATGCCGAGTGAGCGTCGCATTCCGGGTCATCAGACGGAACCATGGAGAGCAACTTATAACAACAATAACATGTGCCATTTGGTGGATATTTTGGAAACCTCGACTTAAGGATTTTAGAGATCGGTCATTAAACCACGCTAGTTAGCCAGTGAATTGACGCATGATAAATGCATGAATATTCTCTCTTCGATCGATTGTCAGCCGAAGCCCAATCCATCGATCGAGTCAATTGTATTTTAAATCGTACCTATGTAGAGTCGATCCGTGCAACTCTTTTTCTTTTTCCCTTGTTTAGTTTAGTATTTTTTTTTTTGAGACATAGATTAAGCTATTACGTCCCGCGATGACATATACCATAGTGCATGTTAGGTAGATACTGTCCAAGGGGTCGACGCGAGGAGAGCAATTTGACTTCTCTCCTCCCCCATCAAGGAACCGAGAATCGGCATATGGAATCGTTCTGAATCGACGAAAAGGAAAGGCAAAAGAAAGAGATCCACCCCCACGTTCCGAAATTTCGGAAAGGAGTTCTGCATCGCATCGTCTTTTGGTTTTGGACACATGCAATCATGGGGGAAGCTGGATTAGTCCGATTCGAGGGTCGGTCTTTTTTCCGGCGAGGAAATCCACGCCACTCACCACGTGGAGATTCTGTCTTCCGGCATCCCAACATGCCGAGCCACGTTTGATTCTCGGAAGATCAGCTCCCTGTTCATCTTGACCGGAAAGACCGGAGGATCTCCGTGCCCGAGATGCTGCTGAATTCCTCGTCTTTCTTTTTGATTGCTCCTGTCGTGATGGTGGTCGACCGGGGTCGATCGTGTTTCGATCGCCGCTGGGATCGGAATCTCGGAGCGAAATTGGAGGGAAACGATTATTCTACTGAACTACCTATCGCATGTTTCTTCGGGAGGGGACAGATCGAGGCGAGCGGATTCATCTTGCATTACGTGACGTCGATGCTTTGTAACTGGAACCAGGTCGACGACGGAACCCCTTCGCACGTGCTCGTTACAACTGTAGTGGAACGAACGTATTCTCGGTTCTTAGTCGAGTCGAGTTCATCAGAGCTTGAGATTCAGGACACTCCGAGTTGAGTTGGGTTCGAGCTTGACCCGGTACCCTACCCTTATAATCAGGACCTCGGTCATCGTTATTTTTGGGGAAAACCGGCGACGCTCCTCTCGACCTTTCAAAAAAAAAAGGAAAATTCGAGTCTGCTTTAATGACACGAGTAAATTCCGCAGCAGCAAATTTATCTGATAATTGGGGCACGGAGCCCCCTTCTTAAATCGAAGACAAAGGCGTCCAAATCAATGCTCCTTTTATAGAAAAAATCTAAATTTTTCATTAAACAAAAAAAAAAATAATAAAGAAGTGAGGGAAATTGCTTCCATCTTCTCCTCCTCCTCTTCGACTTCATCACTTTCCAAAATCCTCAAAAGACCAACATCCTCTCAAACGTCCCATCCTCCAAGAACCCACGAGTGCCCCCCGACTAAGAAATATATAAATATAAATATATATATATATATATATATATATAATTTCAAATTGTCACAACACATTAAATCGATAAAATAAGTGGTGAGATCTCATGGTCCCCCCGACCCCCCAGCTCAGATTAGGAATGCCCACATCTCATTCACCATCATCATATCTATTTACATATATATAAATATATATGATTTTTAATATTAATCTGGAGTATCATTAAATTAAGATTCGAGTGCAGGAATTTGGCCCTAAATCGGCTTCCCTACATTCTGTGTGGCCCTCGTTTGATTAATCGACTGATTTCGGATCAATCATTGAAGGCTCCGATTGGGTACGGGGCCATCAATTTCGGGACAAACCCCCCTCCCTTCTCCCAATTCGGTCATGGTTAGAACAGGGTGTTTTGTATTTATATTCATTCGAATCAACGGCCGATCGATGGGGTCGATCGGACCTGTCCACGTCGGACGGGCTGGACCCCCCGCTCCCCCTCCCCCAAATCGTTCCTTGTTAGCCAAATGAATGGCATCGTCCGTTTGCTTTGCTAAAAAGCGAGTTTGGACGGGGATGGCACTTGATTGTTTATTGTGTACGCGGCTGTGGGCATAAAAAAGGACCAGTCCACGTTTCCTTTTTCGGGGTATCGCGAGATAGCTTAATTGAGGTGCTAATAATAACCATGATGCTTCGGAAATCAATTTCTGATCACAAATAACGATATGAAATTTCTCTCATCTTGGTGGCAGCGGTGGACAGCAACTAGGGGATGGTGGTCGACTAGTAGAGAGCACAAGTGATGTGGAGAGTTTTTTTATTTTAAAAATAAAAAGTTATTCCAAACATCATTATGAGCTAAACATTTGTTTCAGAAATAGAAAAATGAAATTACGTGACTAGACATATTCACATTCCAAACATGTTCCCTGCAATAGATAAATAATACCAGCTAGAAATAAAATGATTATTATATGCGCTTTTTAGGGAAAATACTTTTAAAACCATCCGTTTTCCCCGAAAGAGATGGAATACGAGATGCGTACAATTCCGAATCTACCCCCACTCCTCCGGATGGAACTGGACAAAACCGACGGGGGGATGTCGAGGGAGAGAACGAGGAATGCTGCGAATTTCAATGGAAAGGAGAGGGATGGAAGGAACCAAAGTCAGTCGCTCGAGGAATGAAATGAGGATTTTGGGAAGAGGGGCCTCGGAGTCAAATGCAGTCAAACTAGGAAGGCTTGGGAAGATACCAACCAACCAATGCATTAGGGACACCAACACCAACACCATCAAATTTTTTTTTTTTTTTTTAACCTTTCGATTGCCATCTTCTGGCACGCACGAGTGAAATCGGAGGAGGAGGTCGCTCGTTTTGTAGAAAAAGGCGTAGGCCGGGTGGCGGGGAAAAAGCACAAAATTGGAAGGGAGCTGGCGTGAAAATTCTTACCCCTCGCCCTCTCTCTCTCTCTCTCTCTCTCTATTTTCTTTCCCCACCCTATGAAAAAACTAGACTCCTAAAACCCCTCTCGATGACCTCAAACGCATCAACTCCATCGCTTTCCTCTTCGTCTCGTCAGCTCTAACCACGATGTCCGATTCCTCTCGTCCGTCATTGTCGCGGGATTCACGTGCGCGACGACCGATTATCCAAAATCAACATTCTTTTGAATGAAAATCTTACACGTACCCAAAATTATTCACATTGAGAATTTTGGAACGAAAAATCGATTCCCAAAATCGTTTCCTTCCTTTTCATCTTCCTTCGGGGTGCGGCCTTCTGTTCCTGAGGCTCGGATTTCTTGGAGCCATTCTTTCGTTCCTATGCTTTCTGCCCAATAAACAAAGGGTGGGAAAATGGGCATAATATTAGGAATCATCCTTTCCCCTCCATGGGAAACACCCATCATTGCCCCCAACCATCCCTTTCAATCCTTACAAACTCTCTCTCTCTCTCTCTCTCTCTCTCTCTCTCACTGTTTCTCTGCTGTACTTCGTGTGTGTGTGTGAAATGGGCGTTTGAGCTTTCCAAAGATATTCACTTCCTCCCTTCTAAAGTCTCAAGCTTTTTCCTCCTCTTCTCCTTCTTCTCTCTCTCTCTCTCTCTCTCTCTCTCTCTTAAAGTCTCGAACCAAAGCAAATTTAAATACCCATCCTTCTCCTCTTCATCTTTTCACTCCCTCTCCCTCTCTCTCTCTCTCTCTCTCGACCCTCTTTTCGCTTTCAATTCATTACCTCAAAGTCGTAGCCTTTACCTCTTTCCCTGTCGAATGGATCCTTCCTCCACGAGCTCCGTCAACGGCTTCTACACGTTCCTCACCCGGGGCATCGACGACCTCGAGCGCAGCTACCTCGCCTCCTCGAACGGAGGCGGCGGGGGAGGCGGCGGCGGCGGCGGCGGCGGCGGTGGGGGGCCGTGTCGATCCAGTTCCTGCAGAGGGCCCTGGCCCTGCTCCGCTCGTTCCACTCCGGCCTCACTCTCCTCGTGCAGAAGCTCCACCTCCCCGTCGGCGACAAGTGGCTCGACGAGTACATGGACGAGAGCTCCAAGCTCTGGGACGCCTGCCACCTCCTCAAGTCCGGCGTCTCCGCCCTCGAGTCCTTCTACTCCTCCGCCCTCGACATCGTCGCCTCCCTCGACCTCCACCGCCAACTCTCCCCCCAGCTCTCCCGCCAGGTAATTTTCCCGACACCCCGAGATTTCCCGAATTATGTTCCCGCGACCGCGTCCCTGTTTCCGCCGGTTCCTCCGTGCGGACGCTGATCCCGCGGAATTCCGCTCCGGCGACAGAGCACGACGGCGCTCTGATCGTTTCCGGATCGCGCGGGAGCCTGATCGACGGACGATCGTCGTGATCATTGCCGCTTCAATCTGACTAACATGGCTCCGATTGGTGGATCGATTGAACAGCTGGCGCGGGCGATCGCGGCGTGCGGGCGGGAGGCGGCGGGGCTCGAGGAGGAGAACAGGGCGCTGGTGGAGGCCCGGATGGGGCAGCTGTCCCGGCTGCGGTTCGACGACTGCGCCGCCGCCGCCGCCGCGGAGCCCCGGCTCAACGGGTTCAACGGGTTCCGCGGCGTCCTCTACGCGATGCGCAACGTGAGCTCCCTCCTCCTGACCGTCCTCCTCTCGGGCCTAGTCTACCACTGCCCGGAGCAGAGCTTCTTCTCCGCCCGGCGTTACGGCGGCGGCGGCGGCGGCGGCGGGGAGTACGAGCGGCCGTGCACGCTGTTCGGGTCGGGGATAATGATATCGGCGGCGCGGCTGGAGCAGAGGATAGGGGAGGAGATGAACCGGAGGGGGAGCGGGAGGAGGGCGATGATAATGGTGGAGGAGTACGGGAGGGCGAGGGCGGGGATGGAGGAGATCAGGGGGTGCCTGGAAGGCGGCGGGGCGGCGTCGGCGGCGGCGGCGGCGGAGGGCGGCGGCGGGGGGCGGGGATGAGGGAGAGGGTGGAGGAGGTGCGGGGGTGCTTGGGGGCGTTGAGGGATGGGGTGGAAGGGGTGGTCGGCCAGCTGGACGATTTCTTCGATGAGATCGTGGAAGGGAGGAAGAAGCTCTTGGATTTCTGCAGCCACAGATGATGAAATTTTTCCGCTGGAAATGGGTTTTTTTTTTTTTTTTTTTTTTTTTTTTCTGGGGGGAATGTCGGTTTTATTACTGTTATTAGCGGTTATTGTTATTAGATATTTAGATGAGGAGGAGGAGGAGAAAAAAAAGGAGGGTATGGACATTTTTGAATCTGGTGGTGAAAATGGGGCGCAAAAAAAAAAATTTACAGAAGTAGAAAGCCTGCTAGGGGAGGGTGGCTGTACCTATTTTTATTTTCTTTTTTAACCTTTGTAAGTTGCAATACTTTCCACTCTCGTTCTCTTTTTCTTTTCTTATTTTCTTTTTGAATTTCCGTTCGTTATTGTCCCGGGTTCATCTTCTTTTTTAAGTTGGCTACTCCATTTCTCTGTATATATAACATTATATTTTCTGGTTCGTGCCGTGTTCGCTGGCTTAGTTTTGAATATTATGTTATTAAGAGAGGGTTCGACCCGAGAGTTGAAAGTCGTGTGTTGGAGGAGATTTGTATGTATAAAGAAGTCCGGTCGGAGGAGAAGAGAAGTGGAATGGGGAATTGCATGCATGGCATTGGTCAAACGTGGGAGGAGAACGCGACCAGAAATTTAGGGATACTGCCGCGACCTAAAGGAACGTGTTAGGCCGCGAAAGAGAGAGATATGTACAGGAAACACGGGGCGTAAAAGAAGTGGGCCAATGAAGGGGTAGGGAGAATACCATTAAAGTCAAATTAATCTTTTTCAAGGTTTATATAGTTTAATTGGGGGAGGTAGGGAGGGAGTGAAGTGATCTCGCCTCGCCTCTCGCCCGGTTCAGCTGTCATATTAATCATGAGGGTGTCGCTTCTTTCAGTTGTCAATAGAGCTGTTATAGCTGTGAAAGAGAAAGGGAGAGGGGACAAAAAGAGAGAGAGAGATGAGAGGAAAAGCGGGAGAGAACAGGAGGGGGGGAGTGTTTTAAGTGTTATTGTGCAGCAGCAGCAGGGGAAGGGGAAGGGGAAGGGGGGGAAGGGACAGGGAGATTCCTGGGCGGGCAATGAGTGGGAACCTTTAATTATCGACGCATCAGACTTTGAGCACAGAAAGCAGCAGCCAGCAGCAGCCAGCAGCAGCAGCAGCAGCAAGAACAGCAGCTTCTTTTCTTTTCGAGTCTCTCTCTCTCTCTCTCTCTCTCGGGAAGCTTTTTGTCTGGTCCGGTTCTCTCCTTATCTCCCTCTCTCCCCCTTTGAAAATCTTTATTGCCCCCCCTTCTTATGGGGAGGTTTTGAGGGCTAGAGTTGAAAAATTGAAGGGGAAAGGAGAGAGAGTGGGGGTCGCTGTCTCGGAGACCTGGTTGGACCTTTAGACCGTAAGTCATGCATGCTTTTTTCTTCTTTTTTGTCCCATGCCGGGAATTCGTGCCTTGCCTCCCTTCAAGGACTCCTCAACAGAGACTGCTGCTTATTTAACAAGCCACCCGAATATTATAATAATAATGCTGGTGATAATGTGGGTTTGGATGTAGAGGGAAAGATAAGTAAAAGAGAGAGAGAGAGCACAAAGGACAAAGGAAGTGCCCAGAATCGTAATCTGGGGTCTTGCCAAAATCACGTTTAGGCAGCAGAAACTGGGAAAAGAACAATAATAAGGGGACCGTCACTGTTGAGTCTGTGACTGTCTCTCTCACCACGCTACACCACCACCACCACCACACCAAAGCCATCATTCCATTTCCCCCCCATCCTTTAGAAACACCCCTGCTTTGCTCTCAGATTTCCAAACAAATCAGCAAACCAGAAGAAAAAGGTGAAAGCCAAAACACCCACCACAGCTGTCGAGAATCTCGTACGAGCTTTCCCCTTTTTCTTTATTTTCACTCATTTAAGCTCAGGCAATGATGACTAGGTCAATTTCAGCAATAGAAAACAGAGCGCTTTAAGCAGATCAAGGCCTCGAAGATTTAAGAGAGAAGTTATACCTCATTATGTATTCTGAGGGATGGTCATAATTATATCTCCCCAAAAAATGCGTTCTTTCTCAACCTCATTTAACTTGAAACAAGCTAAAGCCATAGCTATAGCTCACTCTGTAAGTCATAAAAATGTTTCAGGAACTAGGCTGACGAGACAACGAACAGAACTTCGACCATTAACCTAGCAATTCCAGAAATATGTCGAGAACATAGATGTTGAGAAAACAAAATGAACAAAGATGCTTCCTAACAGTAATCATTTGTGTGAAGAAATGAACAGGCTCAGACTGCGGTGTTTGATATTTCCACATGGTATAGAGACTAATTATCTGTAATATGCACAGCAGACTAACAAAACGCCAAAAATTGGGAAGAGCATTAAACGGCACACAAGTGGAGGCGAACAGAAAAGTTCCGCAACAAATGCCTCCAGCTGCTTTACTAGAGTCAACTGTTAATTCCTGGCATAGCAAATTGGGAAGCAAATGCCTCAACTCGATTCCGCAGCTCAACAATGTCTTTGTTGTTCTGAAAACCCTTGAGGAAATCCCTCTGCAATTTTCCATGTTCCCTCCGTGCACCAATGGCTATCTGAGCTGCCCTAAGGAGAAAATCAGCAATCGTCTCGAAATCAGACTCTATACATCCTCTCGATGTCATGGCAGGAGTACCTACATAGGAATAGATTTAAGAGATCACTTTTGATATCGCAGCCACTGTGAAGCTGAAATAGCGACGAGAACAATTCACAGAGTGATTCTACTTTCAGTTGTAGTAAAACATGGACACACTCAGAATTCGGCTCATAAAAGCTCCATCACCATATATGGTAGGTCGAAACTTACCAATTCTTGCTCCTCCCAGAGAAATTGCACCATTTTCACCAAATATAGCAGCTTTGTTGACACTAATGTGGCACATCTCACAGACCTTCTCATAATTCTTTCCTGAAAGAACGGATATTTTAGTAAAAAGAAATTAATGGATGCAACTTTTTCCATTCAAAAGCATCTAATTGGAAGAAAAAGTGGAACAAGGAAGAAACAAGGGCACAAAATTCAATAACATGGCTTCAGAACAGAGATATTCAGTTCCTAAGTTTTATATGTACAATGAAACAGATAAACGACATGCACAAAAACATCATAAAGGTACAGACAAATGATATGAGCAAAATTATCGCACACCATCTCCACATCATCAAAACAAAGTTGCTCTACAAGCAGAACTCACTCAATCAGATCTTTAGTTGCAGTTGCCTACAGAAATAGCTCAATTAGAACTTCCATAACAACAAAGATGTCAAGCAAAGAGATGTCTTAGCAACATCGTTTCACCCGATCCATATATTGACATACCAAAAACTGAAGTTTCTTCAGACTTAAACATGAAATGAATTATCGTCTGCATTTGCATGTAAACCGCAACCTTAGTATTGATATTTTCCTTGTTAGAAAAGATCAGACATGTCTCTTAAATCTCACTTAATGCCCAGGTGCTACTCGTGCATCACACTATTTCCTCGAAAGTTACAAACTCCAAATTACACATATAAAAGATGCTAAAAAGTCAAGTCAAATTGGCTCACTGAACAACCACCCCTTCTGATTAGATTCGTATGATCTTAGTAAGATGTCGTTTTCCTTGTCTGACAACCGCAGATATCCCTTAAATCTCACTGAGTGCACGATTAATCTTACTAATTAATCCATCAAGTATACATAAATTAATGCCTCCTATTTTTACAGTAGTAACCTTCTCTGATTAACCTGAGAGAGCCCCACTGCTCAATCAGGTAACCACTTGTCCCCAAACAATTAAGAGCCATGAAGAGTTCTATTCAAGGTTTTGTCATAGTCAAATAGCAAAATGCATTTCAAATATCGTGAGTAAAACCTTGGTTTATATAAAATGCAGATAGCTCCAACACTCATCTGCATTACATGAGCATTTAACGCCGGAAGAGATAGGTCCTAAAAGATTGCTCCACATAGAAAATGGCGATGTAAATTGCCTGATTAACCATCCATTAAAGCTATCACAAAGTTGAAGTAAATAAGATGAAAGATTAGGTAGCAGCAATTGTCAATATGAAAAGTCCTTGAAACAACTTCCAAAGGGGTTTTCATCATCTCAAAGAATAACTACTTGAGAGCTTCATCAATAGCAAAGCTAGTGATATATTCTAAAAACCGACTTAAATATTCAGCAAAGAACTCTTCGGTCTCTCCTACATCTCAAATGATGAAAATGGCAGAAAAGCAGCTCAATTAAAGAAGCACACATGACAAGGAAAAAATCAAATTTAATTACATTTCAATGACATTCCAGGATGTTCAGCAAAGTGCTAGCTCGAAAATAAGTATTCCTCCGCTGATACAGTCACTATATATGACGTTTCACACATTCACAAAGAAAATGACAACTTAACATTCATCGCGTGCAAGGGGATGACGGGATGATAAATTCATGGCACCTTGTAAAATCTGGAAAAAGTAAGACCTCTACCTGATAAACCAAGAGGAGTCAGGTCCCAGACCAACAAATGATTGTCCGTGCCTCCAGTCACCAACCGACATTTTCTCCTCAACAATGCAGATGCTAAAGCTTGAGCATTTTTCTTCACCTGCTGAATATATGCTTTGTACTCGAGGGTAGCCACTTGTTTTAAGGCTATGGCAAGAGCAGCAATGTGATTATTATGAGGGCCTCCTTGAGTTGTCGGATAGACAGAGAAGTTTATCCTTTCCTCAAAATCATAATTGGTGGTATCATGACCGTGACTAGACAGCGAGCCTTGTTTCCTTGACTTCACACCTTTTCTGTAAAAGATTATACCTCCTCTAGGACCTCTGAGACTTTTGTGAGTTGTTGAGGTGACAATATCACAATAATCAAATGGACTTGCACATTCCTGCAAATGACAATGACCGTCATGAGAATCAGAAAATGGAGACTTAGAAGTTGGAAAACATTACATTATTCAGAGCATGCAGCTCTTTGTTACTGTCGACTTGCAACAAAACAGAAGGCATTGTATGTGGAGACGTATTAAGAATCACAGAAAGTTTAGCAAGGCTAATTGTATGGACAAAAGAGTTTATTTAACCACTGCAAACAGAAGATTCCAACAAAAAGAAAAAGAAAAAGCAGCACCATCTCCAAGTACCTCATTAAAAGATCAAGCTTGTCTTATTCCAATGCTTACAGAACAATTTAAACGGACCCTGGACTTGAGAGGTTGTGACTTGCAACCACATAACATTATGGTTAGTCAAACCACAGGTACATGGCACGAATAATTCGTCGAACTTGACATGCCTGTCTATGCGCATACATGTAAACAAGGGTCTATATGAATGTAAGTGAACTCAAATTCAGGACTTACTTAGGAAAAATATAATGCACACATATTAAAAGCAAACACCTAAAATTAAGGCATAAGAGAAACATAAGGATCATAAAACAAGCATGTAGAGTGATAGTGTTAGTTATGTTCACAATCCGACCAATCCCTCATAAATCAATTCAGATAACACGATAAGACGATGATACCAACGCTAGAAAAAAAAATCACGGGTTACATCAAGGAGAAGTTATATCCGCTATATTCAATTTCAAGTAAAAGAAAACCTCATAAAGATCACGGGGTCTAACCTTTGCTGCCACGAGACCGCTGATGTGCGCCATATCGCACATCAAAATGGACCCACACTTATCTGCTATGTGCCTAAACCTTGCATAATCCCACTCTCGAGGGTAAGAACTCCCACCACAAATCAGTATCTTCGGTCTGTAATCGAGAGCCTTCTCTTCCAGCTTATCATAATCGACCAACCCCGTTTGTGGATTGACTTTGTAAGGAAGGCTCTCGAAGAATATGGAAGCAGCAGAGACCTTCTTCCCGCTCGGCGCATAATAACCGTGACTCAGGTGGCCACCAGAAGGCGAGTCCAAACCCATTATCCGATCCCCCGGAAGCAAGAGACCAGTGTACACCGCGAAATTGGCAGAGGTACACGAATAACACTGCACATTCACGCCCCATTTATCCGAATCTAAATGGAACGCCTCCAATGCACGCTTAAAGCAGAGGAACTCGATTTGATCAATATACGCATTGCCCGTGTAATTTCTAGAACCGGGCATCCCCTCCGAATACTTATTAGTCAAATGGCTGCCTAGAGCTTCCATCACCGCCCTACAAACGAAATTCTCAGAAGCAATCAATTCGATACCTTTAAACTGCCTCTGCTTTTCCTTCTCCATGATATCGTGAATCTCCGGGTCCGCCGCAGACAGAGGCTGGGTCCCCCACGCTTTCACGGTGGCGCGCCGGCCCTCGGCCCCCTGCTCGACCGCCACCCGCTTGGCAGCGTTCGAATTCGGCAACAGCTGCCCGTCCCTCTGCCTCTTCAAACACATCGAGTGCCCCAGAATCCTAAACTCCTCCTCATCCTCCTCCTCCTCCTCCTCCTCCTCCTCCACCTCCCCCTCCTCCTCCTCGCTCAATCCCTCCTCGTCGCTCTCCCTCGAGTGGTCATTCTTCGGCTCGAGCAGCTGTAGCGGGAGCGAGCTCGCCGAGCCGCGATGGTTCGAAACGGCGTCGCTAGGGCTCAAAAGAGGGGCCGGCGTCGAGGAGCGGGAGCCGAACGAGAGCGAGAGGCCGGACTGACAGTCGGAGATGTCCATCCGAAACGAAAATCAACACACCACCCAAGGAATCGCGAGGAATTCCGCCGGTCTTCGACGACGACGACGATCGGGGAGAGAAAATTGGGGGCAAGATGAAACGGCGGCGAGACGCTTTATGGGTAGGTGTAGCAACAACAGAAGCATCGACAGCAGTTCCGGAAGAAGGCGCAGCGGAAGTAGCGGAGCCTCGGGAGGCGATTCGATGGGCTCGCGGCGGCGGCTGCTTCCATGTAAAGATGGGATTTTTATTCTTCTTCTGCGAATTCAGGAAATTGAAGTATGCATGGGGGACAGAGAAAGAGGGAGAGAGAGAAGGATGGATGGGCGTTCTTGACGAAGACCGGCTGATGAGGAGGGAAGGTGGGGATGAACGCGGACGCGATTGCGGGCGATGGGCGAGCGGAGACGGAGGAGCCGTGGGGGCGACGGGGCGACCGGGTACAGGCGGTAGCGTTGGGTTTGGTCCCGGTCGTGGGACGCGTGGCGGGAGCGGACTGGTGGTTGAGCGGGTTGCCTGGGGAACAACGTCGACACGAAGTGCGTCCAGGTACACGCGTTTACCTCGAACGTCGCGAACGTATGTGCGGGGGGCATTACCGGCACGCCGCTATTGTTGAACGAGGGATCGTTCGCACCGGAAAAAAAAAAGTATTATTAAATATACCTTGCTTGCCAAGGCGACGATGAATCATCCCATTAATCGATACCGGTGAGGTCCACATTTCCTATTTTTCAGAAATTCATTTCTTACCCACCTTGGCTCTTTCCAAAAATACCCCTACCTTCTCCTCTGTCGCTATTTCATCCTCTTTTCCATGAAACAGGGGGCGATTTGGATTTGATTTTGACACCACCGTGGTAGAGTTTTTTATTCGTTATGGTCTTTTTGGTTTTTGTATTTTGGAGCAGAGGAAGCACGGCTATGGTGATGATGATGCCGTTGATGACGAGGCAGATCACGAGCTTGTTTCTTCAATGGACGGGAATGCTGGTCTCCTTCTCGATCGACAAGTTCCCTTCTTGAGCCGGTCCCTAAAAGAGAGACAGAGAAGGGAGTAATGGAGGAGAAAGACAGGTGGGGATGTTTATGGAAAAAAAAAGAAAACGAGGTAGAAAGGGATTTCTGAAAATGTGAAATACAAGCTTCACTAGATACTTATTGATCAATGAATTTAGTAGTTTATTATTGGCTTGACAAGTAAAATTTACCCCATATTTTTTTTATGCACCGAGTTTATTTACTCTAGATATAGCTAACAATTTTTAAATTCTCATGTAATTGTAGATTATGTAGTTATGGTTAACACCGAACAATGTATAATAAAAATGATATACGTAATTTTGAATAGAGTAATTACACAATCACACCTAACTATCCTTTTCTTCGATAAAATAAAAGGGAGTGGACTTTCATTCTTTTCGCTTTTGTGGGGTTTTTTCTGACTATGGGGATCTTGAGACGTAGATTTCGATGGGCATTGAGTTTGAAATCTCGTGTTGGATTCATCACTTTTGCTTACCCCAATTGCGAGTCGCCATCTTTGGTTACTATTACCATAGCCGCCGTTTTTATTATCGGATATTATCCTTAACATCATTACTATCATCGTTATCCAATTTCCACTAATATTATTGTCATATTTTTTTCATTGTGATTACATCGATACGATCACATCATTTGTCACGACTTTAGTATAACAGCTGCGCAATTTGATGTGAAATGCAATGTCCTCGATTAGAGATTGATGGTGCAACGTGGAGTGGAGTACACGTCACCGCATGGGCACTAGGTGAAAGCGTACACACGAAGGAATATCAAGGGCGGCTGAAGATGCCGGTTCCTAGTCCGGTCCGGTCCAATTCGCAAGCCGAACCGAATGCTGCGGAGAGTCTTCATGTCAGACCCGGTCCGCCACTTTCTCCCCGGAAGCGAAGCTGCAAGCAAGCAAGAGTCGGTCGTCTCCTCGTCGATTCCAAGTCTTCCTGCTTGACATCGCTCCGACATCGTCCATGGAAGAATCGCCATCTTCTTCTTCTTCTTCTTCTTCTTCTTCTTCTTCGACGACCCCGCTGCATCCTCTTTCGTACTGGGATTGCCTCAACCTGTTTCTTCTCCGCCCGGCTCTCGCCATCTCCTTCGTCTTCTGCTTCATTCTTCTCGGTACGGTGTGGGTCTTTTATGTACATGATTCTTGGAATTGTGCTGTTCTTGTAAGGTGTTTGTTTGTTTTGATGTTGTGGGTCTTGGATTCTGTAGGATGGGTTTTGGCGTGGAAGCTGGTTCTGGTTCACGTTCCTCTGGTTCAGGAGATCTTCGGCCTCCGGAAGAAGATCGTCAAGCCGAAGCCTCCGACCCGCCATCGGCTTTCGAAGTTCTACAGTAGCATGGATCGAGATCCCCAACGCTCCGACTCTAAAAAGCCGAATTGAGATCGTTTATCCAGGTTAGGCGATGCAACCTCTAATGGGATGGTATAATTTTGCATCTGTTGCGGCTGTCTGACTTTGAATGGATTGTGAGGTGTTTTGGTTTATTATCTCTTCGGTATACTTCGGGTGGGTTTTTGTACCTGTGTTTGTTTGGATTTGGTGTTTCAATTAACTGAATTACGAGGAAACTTTGGAAGACTCAACCTTTTGTGAGATTTATGTGTAGCTTGTCTAAAACGCAAGATACCCATGACAGGTGGATTATGTAAGAATTTACCCCCATCTGCGAGGCTTTAGTGCTGAAATTATAATTTAGGAACTTTTGATGGGGATATTAAGTTTGGATTGGAGTTGTGCCGGGGATCCTCGTGAGTATCGTGTGTCAAGCCGTTGATCTTCCAGTGTATTAAGCTGGTACGGTAGTGAGATGCTGTCGCATTGCATGATGAGAGGCTTGGGACTAGCTTCTTCTGCTGTAGTTTGTATGAAGCAAAAGCTTTTGCTAATTAGGGAACTTATTTGAGGGCTGCTATGTGTCTTGTTTATGCTTATGTCAGGCTCTTGAGAGTTTCCTGCTCTAGTCGATCGGTTCAATCAAGATTTTACATGAATGCATCATCCTGGTTGTAGATTATGAAGCTGTTGAACTTCTTTAAGTAAGTGTTAAATGTTTTAGGTTCATAATCTTCAATGAGGTCCAGAGGTGACACTTTCATTGACAGGACTGGGACTCACTGTCTCGTTACTGCAAAGACATGATTTTGTCAAGAGGAAAGAATGAGAGAAACTCTATTCAACAAGAGGATAATTAACTGCCTGACTTGATGGTTTACATAGCCTGCTGCAACACTGGAGGCCTTATAATGAAATTTTGTCAGAACATAATGTGATTTGTGAAGGACACACCATTTCTTCTAGTTGATATATCTTAAAATGACTGATTGGTTCACAGTTTTTGACAATGTCAGAGGTGCCTGCCTTTATTACTGCTCCCTTACTCAGCAAAATTCATTCATGGCACCAAAAGCAAAACAGTTTCTGCTGTAATATAGTAACAAAAAGAAATGACTAAAGGATCAAGATTTCGAAGTAAAGCATCAAAATCCAACGGCTGTTTACAAAGGGTTTCTGCTGAGTCATATCTGGAAAAACATTGTTTGCAACCCTCTTTCTTCTTCACCTTCATCTTCTTCTGGCCTTTTTCCTCCTGGAAAGGCAAAATTCTCCTCCACATCCACATTAACCAGAACTGGTTACAGGATCAAGAAAACTATCATTCCTGCTCCTCATTAACCATCTGAGATCCTATGTCTTCCTTTTGTTTTGAATCACCCAGCCAAGAAATGGAAGACTGAAAAGTTGATTTCCATCACTTTATCTAATTCAAACATGTAAAGCTCATCCCCATTTGAAGAAAACTACAATCTCCTATCTGTTACCATATTTCACAAACAAGATGAGCTATGATATTCCTCATACAAGTATAATTCTCAGATACCAGCATGACACTTGACTCATGTCTTAGCCAAGATCACAGCCGCATGGTCTCTTTAACTTGTTGAAGAGATGGCTTAATGTGCCACTTAGCAGCGAAGTCAAACTCTAACGATTTCCTGCTCACATATCTAATGCCCAAGTGTGAACACATCTTACATTTATCAAACAACTTGCCAATTTTGGCAATACAGAGATGGTGTTGTGGCATAGGAAAGCTTAAATCTTTTTTCTCCTCTGTGTATGAGATGGACTCATAGTAATGCTGGCATCCTGAAGATCTTATGATGATGGATGTCAAGGAAAATGGTGCGTGAAATCTCAATTTCCGTGTCATCCTCTCTGTGAAAGATATTTTCTCCTATCCTCTCATTGACAAGCTTTAGATCACATGACTTCAGACCAATACAGATCTTCTGGCTGTTTACTGTAAAATTGAATAGCTTTCGGATAACATTCAGCAAATGATGAAGTGTTTCAATGTAAATTGTTCCTTCTTGGTGGCCATGAGAGCTTCAGCTGAAGAGATTGTTGCTGAACGCCAGAATCAGACTGTCGTTGATAACCTTTTAGTTCTTCCACGCCATGCGAGTGCTAGATTTTTTAATGATAGGTTGAATTCAGATAGAAAGTTTCCAATGGCACAGTACCTCTATGCTATCTGTTAAAACCTTTCTGCTTGAGAATACACAGAAGACAAATTGCAATAGTTTTGCATATTGATTCTGCATAAACCAACTGTTTGGTTATTTTTTGTTACAGACAGATTGAGCAACTCTCGGATGAGGGAGGAAATCAAGAATCTTAGGTCACTGTGTTTGACAAGGATGAGGAACCTCAGAATTGTGTGCCAGAGGCATGCTGATATTCCACACCGATCTCTGATGGTGTCAATAGGTCTGAAAGGCTGAAGATAATCCAGGTTGTAGATATTGCCAATCTTGATACATCGGAGTTGTGATTATTCGTTCTGTGCATATTCAGTTCCATTTCATCAGTGCATATTCTGTCCCATCTCTTGTCCAGTCCAAATTACACGGATTTTACGCTTGTCTTGCTACAATTTGATGGATACCTTCCGAACCATATATGCTCACATTTTACTATATTGGTTTGATTAGTCAAAGCTCATTATTTCATAAATGTCCTACACTGGAGCACTGATTATTTTTTCCTAAGACGGCAGCGTCCTTTGTGGTGCGATGCAGTATGCAAAGCTCAGCAAAGGTATATAGCATTTACTTGTGAGAATCATTCTGGAGTTGGAAATATCAACATCTGAAAAACAGACCAGCTTGCCGATTGCCATGACGAAAACAGTCGCACTTGGCAATATCAAAGTTGGGTAAGAAGGAAACGCGCCCAGCTCGTTCATCATCTCCATCTGACGGCATAGACTGTTTCAGAACGAAATTCCATAACCAGTAGAAATCCTTCCGACTGCAAACTACGAGGCCAACTTAATAAACCTTACACCGTACTAAAAAGAAACAGGATTTTGGGCACTTAATTGAGAAAGAAGGAAAAAAAGGAAGTCTTCGATATTGTAACAAATTCATTTTTGCAATTCATCGTCTCAATTTATATCTCCCGGCTTCCATAGACACTCCTAATCCAAACGCTCCTCATTCAATACCTTCGAGATTCACAAAGGGTATTATCTGTTGCTGAGATTAGTATAGTTTTCAAAGAGCTAAATGTGCTTCGTCAACCAGCCTCATTTATCCTCATATAATAGCACTCCGTCCTCTTCCTCCTCATTGAAAAGTTGTACAGAGCTTTTAATTGCTAACTTCACATCTACATTTTACTCAAACTGGAGTCTTTCGACCAAAAAGTAAAAAATGGATAAAGCTCCTGATTATAGCTGATAGCATAGATTCTATGAATACTCACTTGCGGAACGAAGGTTACTTGGTTTTCCCAGAATACAGCATCTATAGGATAACTTCCATCTTGAAAGTTTTTTGGTGTTTTCATATGATATCCGCGATTCGCCATGAAGAAACAATAAAAAAGACAATCACCGGACTCATCAAGTAATAAGGCACGCAAATTCGCAAACAGTCACAGCCACCGCAACTTTAAATAAAGATCTCAGAACATTAACTGAAGTTTAAAGCCAATATAACAAGGTTCCAACAGATCCCGCCACGACAGACATATAGACCTTCAAAGGTACTCATAATCCAACAACCTCAGATAAACGCTAAGAAAACCAAGAGGGTCATGACGGGGAAGACGAACAAATCCTCCCCCCCACTGCCTCCCTCTTATTATAAACTAAGAAAGACGCGATTACACCAGCAAAAGGCAAAAACAGAAAATAATAAGCATCACTCAACAGTATCTTTGATGCTACCAGCAGCATCTGAAGCGTGCGTGCAAGTTCACCATCACTCTTCTTCAGACTCGGACTCAGCATTCTGAAGCCACTCAATGAACGGTTTAACATTCTTCCAAATTGGAGAAGCTTTGTTTCCACCAGCCAGACCCTTCTGATACCACTCCATTATGAACTCCTCCTCAAGCACATCATTGTCATACAGGAACTTCAGAACCAGCGCTACCTCCTTCGTGACCTCCTGACCTGCCTTTCCACAGAAAGACTCGATAGCCTGCAGCAGAACCATCTGCAATCCATCCTCCTCAGTGACAGCCGCCAGATAACTCTTCTTTTTGGTGACTTCCTTTGCAAACCCCTTCCCAACACCACCAAAGAGAGCCTCAAATAAAGCATCCATGATTTCTTTCGGGGTCCCAGAAAGAGATTTCAAGAATGATTTTAGCTGGCTAGATGAGGAGCCCTTTTTCAGGAATTCCTTAATCTCGTCAACAAGACTATCCTCGGTCTCAGCAGTTACCGTGCCATTGCCATGCCCTTTGGTTTCAGATTTTGCTGCTTCTTCTGGCAGCTTCTTTGTTGACTTTGATTTCTCCTCATTGGTGGAAAGCATGACCATGTCAGCAGTAACAGTACTCAGCTGCTCCTGGATGCGCTGCCGGGCCGCCTCTAATGATGTGTCTGTTTGCCACTGCACATCGTCGTCATCGTCGTCGTCAGCAACAGCATGATGATCATTCTCATCAGCCTGGCTGCCTGGTGGAGAGTGCTCCTCATCAGACAGGTTCTTCTTCTTAGTCGATGCACTTTTTGAAGCATCCTTGGAAGTTGCAGAAGCCTTTTTCTTCGCTGCCTCCTTTTTCAATTTCTTTTGCTCCTCATCTGCTGCCTCCCCCTCTTTGAGCCTCTCTTTCTCAGCCCTCCTCATAGCCTTCTTATCTTTTGATGACTTCTTTTGCTCAGGTGGATTTTTCAGTATAAACGTTGTCAGCTTGTCCCTCATATCAACATCCGACATAAATCCACATGCAGCACATTTCAGTGTGATCATCTGGGTCTTGGTAATGATAATCTCAGTCTCAGGATTCCCACAACCATAGCACTGAACATACTTCTTAATAAAGTTCTCCAGTAAGCCGGCGAGCTTTGCAGTGTCATGGGCTCCATTAACAAGTGAAATTCCTGTCTTCTCATCAAACTTTGATTGAGCGCCAAGCTCGCAGCCAAAATACTTGGTGGTGTAAGAAGCAGGTCTTCCCAGTGCCTTTGCAATCTCAACCATGTTGACCACGTTAGTCTTGATGCCATTGCCTCTACCCTCTATCTTTGTTATCATTTTTGGCATCTTATATCTGTAGAAGGCATCATCACGGTTGGAAGCACCAATATTTTGAAGGGCCATCTTGTCGCAGCAGCGCAAAGTCACGAATCTATATTAGAGGGAGCAAAAGGTAACGGCAGCTTTATCTGTTATGGTAAAATTCTCTTCAGATGTAAAAGGTCGCATAAACCCACAACCTAGAAGAAAGTCACTCCTGCAGCTCTCAATGGCTCCAAGACACATGCATCCAACAATTTCAGATGGATGTATGTTCTTTTTTCTAGACGTAGGACAGTACTCCCCAAGTAATCCAAGTGATGACAGAAAAAGTGATGCCGGTTCAGACATAAAAGAAGCTTCGAACTGAGGACCCTCCACTTTGACAGGCCAAGCGTTGCAGATTAACTGCACCAACTTCATGCAGGTAAAACAAGACAAAATTTAGGAGACCACCAATATATTAATGACAGAACTCATCAAAATTTAGGAGACAAAATAAAACACATATGAACATGCAGGGAAGTATCTGAAACTCGACAAGACTGTAATTGTTGAGACAGATACTAAAGAAGCAATTTCAAGACCAAAAAAAAAAAAAATACAACAAAAGCAGTTAAAACAATATTAGACATCCTAGATGTTTGATAGATAGTGACTCCAGAAGCTCAAGCCAAGTCATATAACCAGCAAGCGATTTTCTTTTCTTTTTTTGGCCATAAACCAACAAGCAGCAGGTCCAGCAAGTACTACTTTTCACACGCTTCAACGCCTAACATCATCCATGGTTCAGGCACAGCATCTCACACCCAGGCAGTACCAACGTCCTTCATTAATTTCATATCAAAGAAAAGCGATGGGTGCATATCTGTGTAAAACTAATATTGCCATTCCGCAAACGCATGTCTTCATGCCAGAAGTTTCTCTTCTATTATTCAAATTTCACTTTCCATCATTGCAAACGAATCAAGGGCCTCCACAAATCAAAACCTAATAGACAGCATAATGGATGCTCTCATGTATACTTCAATATTTACAGAACATAAAGTTCTCCTTGCCAATTACCAATATTTGTGGCTCCTAACTGTTCCAAGTTCCACAAATAGCAAGCTTATCTAGAAAATTTAAACAACTTGGTCCAATGTAAACTATTTATGCCTTTAATAACTCAAATCTTTCCTGCAAAAGCCAGGTCAGTATTCTAAAAAATGTGGCGATATGCAAGGTGTATGTTAAACATTAACATGAGAGAAAGTTCGCATGATTAAATCTCAAAGGTGAATTCACTCATTAAAACAAAAGCTAGACATTCCTTTAAATATCCAAATATGTGAGCAATCACGGTAATCAAATCAAACATGGAATAAGACGATACTCCATATAAGACCTGCAACAGCTTCAAACACATACAGACAACAAAATCAACAAGATATATCAGCCCAAAGCACACACGATCCACCCACTCCCAAACAGCAAGGCTTAGCTCCGTCTAAGACCAACTGAGACCAAAATCGATCAGAAAATATCCACCGCTCAAACACTAGAAACAAACAGTCATCCACTCCATTAGGCAAATCTTCAAACACAAAAAATCCAGCGAAATCAAATCAGTTCGCAACCAATCGTCAACAATCCATCGAGGTTTGACCAAACCACGACTGAAAAACAGCACCGCGCATCCAAAACCATCAAGAAAATCCACTCCATTAGGCGATCATCATACACAACAAACCAAGCTAAAATCAAATCAGTTCCCAACCGATCGTCAACAACCCATCCAGGTTCGACCAAACCGCAACCGACAGACAGCATCGCGCATCCAAAACCGTCAAGAAACCTCTCGATTCCTACTAGAAACAAACAGTCATCCACTCCATCACGCAATCATCATACACAACAAATCCAGCTAAAATCAAAACAGTCCCCATTCGATCGTCGACAATCCATCCAGGTTTGACCAAAACCCGCGACCGAAGAAAAGCATCGCGCACATCCGAAACCGTCAAGAAACCTCTCGATTCCCCGAGAAGAAACGCCAGATCTAACAAGGAAAACGGACAAATCGCCCCCCGACGAGCTGAATCGACCGCACCCCCACCGCCGACCGACGAACAACGGCAGCAACGGCAAGATCGAATCCAACGACGCAGAAGCGACGATCGCCAATCGAACCGATCGGACCGATCGGTGCTACACCGGAGTCAATCGGAGATCGGAGAAGAGGGAGGGGAAAACAGAGCACGACACCTTATTTGCCGATGGAGGGGGATTCGTCGTCGTCGACCGCCTCTTCGTTCAGAGCTTCGCGTCTCCCGCAGTCGTGGCCGGGCTTGTGAATATCTGGTGCTCTGCGGATGCGCATGAGGAGCAATTTATATAGGAGGCGAGGGCGTTCCTTAGGGCAAACTCACCCCCGCACAAATTAAAAAATAAAATAAAAATTCAAAAAAAAAATAAATATAATCCGACCGACTTTCTAATTCCTAATTTCTATTTTGCAAATGAGTATATGCCACTGCCGTCGGCGGATTTACGATTATACCCTCCTCGGATTTACGATTATACCCTCCTCCGGACGGGTATTCTTCGTTTTCGTTCGGGGATTTTCTCGGCATTTCATTCCGTTGTAGATATGGTTTGAGCTGGTCCACGAAAATTACGATTATCCTGCTGTAAAAGGTTTCAAATATTAATTAATAATTATTATATATTTCAACTTTTTTTCCCCTTCCTTGGCCAACTAGTTACCCTTTTTCTTTTAAGTCAAGGGCCAAGTAGGTACATGATATGGTATTTTTGTGACTTTCTAGCTTTAATTGGACTCGCCTTTGTCGTAAAAAAAATAATTTTTCGACTATTACAAAATCCTTTTTATACAAGTGAATCCGAGCTCACGAAATGTCCTCTAATGACATAATGAATAAAACGGTATTATAATCAATAGCCAATTCGGACATTAATCACTATAAGTTATTTCTCTTACGGTGATTTTAATCTTGTTATTTATGTAACATAGAAAGTTTTTTCAATGCAACACGTCTAAAAATTAGGTGATGTTTGACATGTCAGAAGAACAATCAATTAATTCATCAAGAATGCAATTTCGATTCCTTTTAGGTAATAGTTACATATCAATTTTATATTTTCCTCAATGATATTGCTTTTAAAAAAAAATTATAGCAGAACCATGGCGTCATTACATGAAATGGCTAATCAACTTTTCTTTTTTGCAATTTGCACTCGCAATTATTTCGGTTTGGACTTTTGAGGACTCGTCAATCAACAAAGAGGGGCATTAAAAATAAAAAAAATCCTGGTGCCATGTAAGTTCGCAATTATTGGGATTGTGAAGTGATGGAGATATTCAGAGGAAAGGGTCCAAAAGTATATGCTGAGGAAATGGAATCTAAGAAGCTTATCGCTATCTTTGATTGAAAAGTGCGAGGCACTGACGTTTCCGGAAGAGGGAATAACACGTCGTAGAAGAAACATCACTGGTTATTACGTTTTTCTTTATCACGCCTCGACATTATTCGCTCGTTTGAATTAATAAGATATGTCATCATCATTTGAGCTTTCAATTCGATCGATTATTAAAATTACACGTAAAATTGTCTCGTCCTATGTACAATTTCTTCACGCGTGGATTGAATAAGTCATCATCTATGAAATTACGAGGATGGTTAATATGAGTGCGACACTTTATATTTGTTATTATTTTCTCTATTTTGGCGAAAATTGGAAGTTTACCGTATGCATTAAGTAGATTTCGCTGCCTGCGTCCAGGCCATAGTGGGGAAAAAGGAAACAATTTACCATCGAATAATTAAATTTAAAAGTCGTGTGGAGAAAAGGGGAAAGGTGATTTGGGGTCTTTTCCGTTCTCTCTTTTGTCTCCTCGACTCCAGCCCAGATGGTCCATGACCCGGCCTTTTGGCATACTGGAGGACGTCATCTTGCGCGCCTCGCGCGCGAAGGCCGCGATGATTTAAGGCCCACTCTCAGATTCTTGATCTTTTTTTTTTCCTATGGAGAAGTGATGAAAAATTAGTGACAAGTCGCGGGGCTTGTTCGATACACTGAAAAGATAAAATGCTGAAAACTTACAATTTTGAATGCATTTATTTCGCAAAAAATAAATAATTTGAGAAATATTTTCTTAAAGTACGATAGTTTAAATCATCTAAGGTAGGAGATCATCGTGCTACTTAATCTGATATCCACAAAATTACGTTAAATCAAGACAAGTGCACAATGGCCATAAGAGGCAATTGAACGAATAAACGTACTCTTCTTCCAACCATAAAATGCCAGTGAAAACCAATGAATAATGTTGTGTAAGACTATTCACTTCAATACGGGAGGACAATATATTTATATATGCACATATACATGTATCATATTTGTTATCGGCATGTCATTTCATCCCAAACATTTTTAGGGCATTCCTACATACCAAGTGTCTCAACTTCGAGGTATCCTAACACACGGGACGTCATCACCACTAATATATAGGCGATGGCAATATAAAATAATACTTTCCATATGTAAACATATAATAACAATGCACATGATAACATTATAATGATATGATTTCACTTGTATCAACAACAAAATTAACATCCATTTCCAAGAATCGACATCTAGTACACGACATATTTTCATTGAAATCCTTTCTGAAATGCAATTACCTTGCAATTTTAATGATTGCGTGCGTAAGTTATGATTATGACAAACTTACCTCTTTTTATTTCTCATGTAGCCAGTGATAACTTAATCAAAGGTTAGTATTATTTATCGAAAAGTCAAGTTATAAAATCAATAAAACCGAACCATAACTTAACAATCAATGACTTGGTTCATGATCAGCAAGTTGACTAAAAAATCGACAACTCAATGGGCATTTAGGAATTGACAACTTCAGAAAATGCAATTTGATTCAGAAATCGACAACTTTGAGAACGACATATGAAAATCAATCTCTCAAAAATTTGTCAATTTGTGAACATCAATAAAGTGGTTAAGAGATCGATTTGGCCTAAAAATTAGTAAGATGCTTAAAGTCAGTGAAGTCGTCAAAATCAATATAATAACTAGACTTGGTGAAAATGTCACAAAATCGACAGTTTGGTTAAAGATTGATAACTAGTTAGAAATTGATGACTATCAATTACTAGGAATTCAATTAAATTTGCCTAAATGATAAAAATCAATAAAAGGAATAAGTTAATCAGCCCTTAGTCAATCTTGTGAAATTCTAGTCCAAATTTCACGTTTACACTTCCTCATATAGTATACAAGTAAGCATTTTGTGAGGTCGATCAAACATTTTCTATGCATGACGATATTATAGATCCAACTCAAATAAACAAAATAACTCAACATGCTATTTATCAAAGTTTGATCTCAATAACATTCAAACTAAGTCAACAAACATCAACCAACCAAGTCAATAGTACTAAATAGATCAAACTACGTTAGTCTTAGGTTTCACTTGCCTTGTCAACACTTGAAAAATTGAGAAAGAAACCTTAATAACACGAGTATGAGACTTTTGATTTTACTCTAAATATTAGAAAGTGAAAATTGAGAGAAGAGTTGAAAACTTGAAATATTTCAGAATGGAATTACATAACCAAGGGAAATGTATTCTAAATGCTACTTAATAGTTACCAAAAGACAAAAACAAATAATCAAGGCTATAAGTAAAGATGACTAGTTGTTAAAATTCTAGGTGGAGAACAAGAGATTTTTGTATAAATTAAAGAATGACAAATGACTTAATTGTGTCATTGCAAAGTAGATACTTTGATAAATTTCCAAGATGACAAGTATATCAATAGGTAAGTGAGGAAATCAATGTCCATTCTAAATACTGATAATACATAACAATATTTCGAATTCAATAAAACATTCAACGAAAGTAACTATACACCAGGAGAATTCAATTCAATAAAAATCTAAACCGATGACAATCTCATAACATAGTCTCTGTTAACAATTAATGTGACAATACACTTTCGTCACCACTCTAAGTAATCGACCTAAGAGCATATATATCCACTTGTGATGTTTATCGTATTAATTTCCTAAACATTATTAATTGACGTAGAAATTTCTGAATGCCATAGTACGTACCTATGAAAATAAGTTAGTATTAGCATGGAATTTATGTAAATAGTTTGAAGGAAATTAAAGAGGGTTGAAAAAGAAATTTCCTTTAACCAACTTAAACTAGACATGCTTAGCATGGGACAAACGTCCACATATTAGAGTATTAAAAGCCTCATTTGTTATGACAATGAATAGATGAGCAAGCCGCGAGTATTAGTAGGCAATTGCCTAGAACTCAAACTAATGTTCACAAAATTAAGATGTGGTCCTCAATTTCGCTCGAGAAGTGGATTCGTTTTGTCACAATCATATAATTCATATTACATATTATTTCTTTATATTCGATAACAAAGTCTTGTTGACTGAGTGGTCTTATGCGCATATTTCCAACTGGAGGTCATAGGATTTACTACTCCCGTTTGCAACTTACTATTCTTAATTTTAATAAGGTACATAGAACCGGAAATGAAATTATATAAGAGGGGTTTGAAGGTTTCATACTCGAGAACCAGCTTGGTTCTTCTTGAAACTAGCTTGGAAATGGACCGATCATACCGGCTCAAGGTGGTCTCCCTTGTATCAACAACAAAATTAACGTCCATTTCCAAGAATCGACATTTGGTACATGACATCTTTATATTGAAATCCTTTCTGAAATGCAATTATCTTGCCATTTCAATGATTGCATGTGCTGGTTATGATAATGACAAACTTACCTCTATTTATTTCTCATGTAGCCAGTGATAAACTTAATCAAAGGTTAGTATTATTTATCATAAAGTCAAGTTATAAAATCAATAAAACCAAACCACAACTTAACAATCGACGACTTGGTTCATGATCAGCAAGTCAACTAAAAAATTGACAACCTAATGGGCATTTAGGAATTGACAACTTTAGAGCATGTGACTTGATTAAAAAATTGACAACTTTGAGAATGACATTGGAAAATCAACCTCTCGAAAATTTGTCAATTTGTGAACATCGATGAAGTGATTAAAAGATCGATTTGGCCTAAAAATCAATGAGATGCTTAAAGTTAGTGAAGTCGTCAAAATCAATATAATAACTAGACTCGGTGAAAATGTCACGAAATCGACAGTTTGGTTAAAGATTGGTAATTAGTTAGAAATTGATGACTATCAATTACTAGAAATTTGATTAAAAATCGCTCAAATAATCATAATCAGTAAAAGGAATGAATTAATCAACACTTAGTCAATCTTGTGAAATTTTAGTCCAAATTTCACGTTTACACTTCCTCACATAGTATAAAAGCAAGCATTTTGTCAGATCGATCAAACACTTTTTATGCATAACAATATTATAGATCCAACTCAAATAAACAAAATAACTCAACATGCTATTTATTAAAGTTTGATCTCAATAACATTCAAACTAAATCAATAGACATCAACCGACCAATTCAATAGCACTAAGTAGATCAAACTAATTTAGTCTTAAGGTTTCACTTACCTTATCAACACTCGAAAAATTGAGAAAGAAACCTCAATAACACGAATATGAGATTTTGATTTTACTCTAAATATTAGAAAGTGAAAATTGAGAGAAGAGTTGAAAACATGAAATATTTCGGAATGGAATTACATAACCAAGGGAAATGTATTTTAAATGCTACTTAATAGTTACCAAAAGATAAGAACAAATAATCAAGGCTATAAGTAAGGTAAGTGAGGAAATCAATTATATCATTGCAAAGTAGATTATTTGATAAATTTCCAAGTCGACAAGTATATCAGTAGGTAAGTGAGGAAATCAATGTCCATTCTAAATACTGATAATACATAACAATATTTCGAATTCACTAAGACATTCAACGAAAGTAACCATACACCAGGAGAATTTAACTCAATAAAAATCCAAACCATCGCTCACTCGATGATAATGTCGGAACATAATCTCCGTTAACAATTAATGTGGCAATACACTTTTGTCACCACTCTAAGTAATCGATCTAAGAGTATATTATATATATAATTTAACCATAAATGAATCACTTTCTAAAAACTACGGACACTAAGTATATAATTCACACATTCCTCTACTACAACGTTAATAATCCTACTAGAATTCTCATTTGTGATGTTTATTGTATTAATTTCCTAAACATTATTAATTGACGTAGAAATTTTGAATGTCATAGTACGTACCTGTGAAAATAAGTTATTATTAGCATGAAATATATGTAAATAGTTTGAAGGAAATTAAAGAGGATTGGAAAATAAATTTCCTTTAACCAACTTAAATTAAACTTGCTTGGCATGGGACAAAAGTCCACATATTGGAGCATTAAAAACTTCATTTATTATGACGGAGAATGGATTAGCAAGCCATGAGTATCAGTAGGCACTTGCCTAGAACTCAAACTAATGTTCACAAAAATGTTCACAAAATGGAGACGTGATCCTCAATTTCGCTTGAGAAGTTGAATCGTTTTGTCATAATCATATAATTTATATTACATATTATTTCTTTATATTCGATGACAAAGTCTTGTTGACTGAGTGGTCTTATTCGCATATTTCAAACTGGAGGTCATAGGATAATAGGATTTACTATTCCCGTTTCCAACTTACTATTCTTAATTTTAATAAAATACATAAGAATTATATGATGAGGGGTTTTAAGGTTTCAGACTCAAGAACCAGCTTGGTTCTTCTTGAAATCGACTTGGTATCGAACCAACCAGGTCAGCTCAAGGTGGTCTCCCTTGTATCAACAACAAAATCAACATCCATTTCCAAGAATCAACATCTGGTACACGACATCATTTCATTAAAATCCTCATTTATCTTGTCATTTCAATGATTATGTGAGTATGTTATGATTATGACAAACTTACCTATTTTTATTTCTCATATAACCAGTGATAACTTAATCAAAGGCTAATATTATTCATTGGAAAGTCAAGTTATAAAATCAATAAAACCGGACCATAACTTAACAATCGACGACTTGGTTCATGATTAGCAAGTCAACTAAAAAATCGACAACTTAATTGGCATTTAGGAATCGACAACTTCAGAGCATGCAAGTTGATTCAGAAATTGACAACTTTGAGAACGACATTTGAAAATCAACCTCTCGAAAATTTGTCAATTTGTGAACATCGATGAAGTGGTTAAGAGATCAATTTGGCCTAAAAATCAATGAGACGCTTAAAGTTAGTGAAGTCGTCAAAATCAATATAATAACTAGACTCGGTGAAAAGGTTATAAAATCGACAATTTGGTTAAAAATTGATAACTAGTTAGAAATTGATGACTATCAATTACTAGGAAATTGATTAAAAATCGCTTAAATGACCAAAGTCAGTAATAGGAATGAGTTAGTAAGCACTTAGTCATTATTGTGGAATTCTAGTCAAAATTTCACGTTTACACTTCCTCACATAGTATACAAGCAAGTCTTTTGTGAGGTTGATCAAACGTTTTCTACGCATGACAATATTATAGATCCAATTCAAATAAACAAAATAACTCAATATACTATTTATCAAAGTTTGATCTCAATAACATTCAAACTAAGTTAACGGACATCAACCAACCAAGTTAATAGCACTAAGTAGATCAAACTAATTTAGTCTAAGGGTTTCACTTACCTTGTTAACACTTAAATATTTGAGAAAGAAACCTTAATAACCCGAGTATCAGACTTTCGATTTTACTCTAAATATTAGAAAGTGAAAAGTGAGAGAAGAGTTGAAAACTTGAAATATTTCGGAATGGAATTACATAACCAAGGGAAATGTACTTTAAAGGCTACTTAATAGTTACCTAAAGACAAGAATAGATAATTAAGGCTATAAGTAAGGATGACTTGTTGTTAAAATTACTAGGTGGAGAATAAGAGAGATTCATAAAAATTAAAGAATGACAAATGACTTAATTGTATCATTGCAAAGTAGATATTTTGATAAATTTCCAAGATGACAAGTATATGAGTAGGTAAGTGAGGAAATTAATATCCGTTCTAAATACTAATGATACATAACAATATTTCGAATTCACTAAGATGTTCAACGAAAGTAACCATAAATTAGGAGAATTCAACTCAATAAAAATCCAAACCATTGCTTTCTCGATAATTATCTCAGAACATAGTCTTCGTTGACAATTAATGTGGAAATACACTTTCGTCACCACTCTAAGTAATTGACCTAAGAGCATATACATATATGTGTTTAAATAATATATTTATATTAATTTAACCCTAAATGAATCACTTTCTACAAATTATGGACACTAAATATATAATTCACATATTCCTCTACTACAACGTTAATAATCCAACTAGAATTCCCACTTGTGATATTTATTGTATTAATTTCCTAAACATTATTAATTGATGTAAAAAAATTTGAATGTCATAGTACATACCTATGAAAATAAGTTAGTATTAACATGAATTTTATGTAAATAGTTTGAAGGAAATTAAAGAGGTTTGGAAAAGAAATTTCCTTTAACATACTTAAACTAGAATTGCTTAGTATGGGACAAGAGTCCACATATTAGAGCATTAAAAGCCTCATTTATTATGGCGGAGAATGGATGAGCAAGCCTCGAGTATCAGTTGGCAACCACCTAAAACTCAAATTGAGGTTCACAAAATCGAAATGTGATCCTCAATTTCGTTCGAGAAGTGGATTCGTTTTGTCACAATCATATAATTCATATTATATATTATTTATTTATATTCGATAACAAAGTCTTATCAATTGAGTGGTCTTATACTCATATTTCAAACTGGAGGTTACGGGATTTACTTTTTCCGTTTGCATCTTACTATTTTTAATTTTAAAAAGGTATGTAAGAACTGAAAACCAAATTATATGACGAGGGGTTTTAAAGTTTCAGATCCGAGAACCAGTTTGGTTCTTCTTGAAATCGGCTCCGAATTGAATTGACTAGGCCGGCTCAAGGTGGTTTCCAAATTGATCAAGACACAATGCATGCCCCTCATAATTAAATTGGAGATCTACTCTCGGATATTACCTTTTGAGCTCATTTTCAGATTGTTAGGCTCGAACGGAGTCTAACCAAGTTGTTAGGATTTCAATTTTGAACATTCCGCAGACCCAAACCCCTTTTAGTCAACTTGTGAACTAACTGTGGGCCAACAAACTTGTAAGTCATGAGCTAGAATGCTCCCTTTCACACCGTGAACGAGGTCGACCTACGTTTTCGCTAACACACCGATCCTTCGCAGGGCCGCGCGCTCGCCCCAGCCCCATGCACGGGTTTTGCGGGGATTGGCTTAGTTACACCATCGCCTAGTACAGCACGATGTGAATACAAGAACATCGTTTACCTCGTGAGCGAGCTACTGTACATCCAGCGCCGAAGTCGCTAAGGACGGGTCGATTGACCAATCAGTGACATCACGATTGCGGATCAATGCCTAAGGCTAAGGCAACTCTAGCTACGCGTGTTCGTACAACTAACGAAGCAGAAATCGCGACCTCGAGTTCGCACCGCGAGGTCAATCCCGGGGACTGAAGGGGGGGCCACGAGGTGGACCGCTAAGTGAATTGATTTCGGAATTCAATAAGATACCGAACTTTGTTCGAATTGGCCGTCCTATCAGGCGAAAGAATTGTCAAAACACCATTCTTCAATGCACGTTCTTATAAAGTTAGTTTCCACGTTAATCTGCCGAAATTGTCTCTTGCCATGGATTGGACATGTTTGTCACGCAATCGAGCCGAACTTTTCTTTTCGTCAACGTTTCTTGCGCAAGAAGACGAATATACCCCGAGTTGAATTTGAGAAACCGTCGAGGTTTCGACCGGAAATAGGTTTAGAGAATATTCCGAGAGTCCCTACTTTTTCCTTTTTCGGCCACGCCAAACTTCTAACTTTGACGAGGAAATTTCGGGCTTTTACGAAAGTGGTGCTCTTAATCGGTATGACGTTCGCATGAGTTACGTGGGCTGCGTCGCTTTTCGCGGCGGATGATCAAAATGTGCATGAACACTTACTGATGAGAATCTACGTATAGATAACTAATTTTTTAGTACGTGTTACTTTCGCGCCTTTATCTTTTATGCGGCAAGACATTTAATGAGAATATACATGTAGACAACTAAATCTCAAGTACATGTTACTTTCGTGCCTTTTTCTTTTGTGCGACACAAAAAAATAGAACACTTTTGATCGATATTGGCATTCGAAAAAAATGCGTATGTAAACATGAACAATCAAATTGCGGAATGCATGAATCATAAAAACTTTGCAAAAAGAAATAATAGCATGATGATTATCATCTTGTGAGTATTTATCATGGTTACGAATCTAATTTAAGGATAAAGTACTTTTTTCGCTTCCCATCAAAATTAGAAATATTAGATAAATACAAAAAAAATAATTACGAACAAAAAGTAAATACGTATGTCACCCAAAATCACCATCTCATATAGAAAAAAGTTTGAAAAGTTTAGAGTTTTAAAAAAGGAAAATAGAAGCGCATTTGGTAACTATTATAATATGATAAACAATTTTTGATCAAAAATTATTATTTTTTATTCTACTCCCGGGAACAATTTCCGGGGAAAAGAATGCACTTGATAACTGTCCAAAATTTATATTCCCGGGATAGAATTGTGTTTGGTAAAATTCTTAAATTTTTTGTTTCTTTTAATTTTTAATACTTTTATTATATTTTTCTTTTCTTTTTTTTTCTCTTCTTCCTCCTCCTTCTTTGAGCTAGTCGCCCCGTCGTGGCCGGCGACCTGCTAGGTGAGGTCCGGTGAGGCTCGGCCTTGTCAGGCCACCTCCAAGTCGGCATCGCCTAGCAGTGGCCCAGTGAGGTCGAGCTCTGCCTTGCACAGCCGCGGTGAGGCTCGAGCCGACGAGCCTCATCATGGCTAGGCGTCATCGGCCCTCGTCTAGCTAGTTGTTGACCGTAGTTGAGGCCAACAACTGGCCAAAGGAAGAAGAAGAAAAAAAAAAAAAATAGAAAAAAAAAAAAAAATAAGAACTGATTTTAGAAATTGTTCTTTAAACAAAAAGCCTATTATTTTCTACTTCGATTCTGTTCCAAATCTATTCTCGAAAACAAAAAAGATAGATTTTTATTCTCGAGAACAAAACATTTTACCGAACGAATTTTTATTTATTTATTTATTTTTGTGTTCCGAAGAACAAAAGAACAAAATCAACACTATTTGGAGTAAAAACAAACATGCCCTAGATCACCAAAAATGTGAATATAAGTTTTTTTTTTTTTTTTTTCCTCGGCCTTGGCCCTTGACTCGAGGCGTGACTTGTGTCCGCCCAGTTGACGACGTGAAACGCACGTCGCAGGCGTAGGAGACCCGACACCAGATCGAATCAAAAGCCTCCGTTGCGCTGACACACAAATATTCCCATTTATTCCCCCCCGAAAATGAATAAAAAAAAAAGGAGGAAAATCATAGAAATAAAATACAAAAGAAAATATTCCGATTTTCCCATCCGTTCTGCCTAACTCGGATTGAACGGTCCCCGTCCACGCGCTTGCTGCTCTCCATATATATAAGCTCGAAAAAAGGAATAATTACTCCATCGCCTCTCCCATCTTTCGTTTGAACTCAAGTTCAATTGAATTCCATCCTCTCTCCTTCGCACGCGCTCGCCATGAAGAGCCGAGGCGGCGGTGGCAACAGAATCTCCACCAAGTGGATTCCGATCTTCTGCATCTCCTTCTTCCTCCTCGGCATCCTCCTCTCCAACAGGTCCGTCTCTACTTTCTCGATCCTCCCCGGGGTCCGTCCGATCGCGATCTCATCGGTGATCGCGGTAGTGGCTTGCTGCGATGTTTGTTGTTCGAGGAGCTCGATTCGAGCGCGATCGGGTTTGGAGCGAGCGGGGTTTCGGTCGGGGTTAGCGGTTTTTTTGATTCGGGAATCGTGGTCGCAGGATGTGGTCTCCGCCCGAGTCGAGTGGCCAGTTCGTGTCGCGGTCGCGGCGGGAGCAGGAGCTGAGGATGGTGTCGGAGGATTGCGACTCGAGGAAGGTGAGGGGATTTTGCTGCTGGAACGTTTTGGTGGTGGTGGACTGTGTCTGGGCGTGTGGATTTTGAGTTGGAGCTAGTTTAGCTCGAGCCAGCGTTGATGACGAGATTTTTGCCTTTCTTTTTTCCTTTGCCTGCCAGAAGCCTGAGGATGATAAGAATGTGCTGCAGCAAGTGCACAAAACTCATGAAGCTATCCAGTGAGTGTCATGGCCGAGGCTTTAGTTGTTGAAGGCTCGATTTGAGATTTTGTTTCTTAAGTCGTTTGCTTCTTTTGAATTTTTGTGGAGGCTGGATAGATCTCTGGACAAGTCGATCGAGTCACTTCAGATGGAGCTAGCTGCTTCTAGGAGTGCGATGGAATTGGGGAATGGATCGGGCGATCAGAAGGCCAGGAAGAAAATGTTCATGGTCATGGGAATTAATACGGCATTCAGTAGTAGGAAGCGGCGGGATTCTGTCAGGGAGACTTGGATGCCTCAAGGTATTAGAATTCTTGGAGAACTTGCTGTCGGGTTGGCTGATGTTACCTCCTCGTATGTTTTTTGTTATGTAATGATTTGAATGTGGTCGCTATTGATTAGGAGAGAAGCTTCTTCAGTTGGAGCGTGAGAAAGGGATTGTTGTGCGGTTCATGATTGGACATAGGTCAGTTATTCCCCTCTCTATTAGTGTAGTGCTTAATGTTATACGATGTGGAATGCTGTGAGTAATTACTAGACAATTTTCGCAGGATGGAATACAAGAGCAGAGTTTTGTGCAACGAGTTCCTTCGTTCACAAATGCTTTAATAAAGCCATGAGTGCCAATATAGTAATTCAGGATATCTTGAATCCCCATAATCAACATAATGTAACTTGCAAAACTAAGAGTAACATCCTTTGGTCTTCCATAGTGCTTATTTTGAACTTACCATGACGCAATGTCCTGAACAATGGTAAGATTATCTTGTTTTTTTTGTAATGATCCAATGCCTCTTCGGTGATGAATGCATATAAGACCTTCACAAAATACTCTCTCGCTTGTGTTCTGCCTACAATTGGCAAAAGCCGTAAATGAAATTTCTTTGATGAGCGACAAGAATTGGTCGATCATTCTCTTTCTAAAGCTCTCTTTTATTAGACGAATGAGCACGTTTTAGAAATTTTAATTTGTTTATGCATGGGAAATTCGAAGCTACAGAGTTAAAAAGGGGAAAGGTCTCTGGGCAAGGACCTGCGAGAACAGTCAGTGTTTGTTATGCATAACTTATTTCTTTCTTGCCACTATGCATGGGATTGGAAAAAAAATCATATGCACAAGAATGACATTGGGAATTTGCTCATCAGCTTCTTTTAGAAATTAAATTAGTAAGTTTTTTTTTTTTTACCTTTTGCTTTCACGACCTTTGATGGAAAAATTCCAGCTAGATTTGGTGAAATAGATAGGTGATGCATATGTCAGGCTTGTGGTTTAAAATGGAAGGTATAGGAGAATCCTTTTGAACCTTTAACTGACATTCATTAAGTTACACTTTGTATTCAGTTTGGAGTAATTTTGGCATTGCAGAAGCTCTGATTCCTGGAAGTTCCATTGCTGTGTATTTAAATGTAGAGTAGCTTATAATCAGCAGTATTTGCAATCCTGAATGTAGTTCTCATTTAACTGAGCAATGACTTCATTGGATTTCTAAATCTGACTATGATCGCTTTATGGATCCAGTGCAACGTCAAATAGCATTTTAGATCGAGCAATTGACTCAGAAGATGCTCAGCACAAAGACTTCCTAAGGCTGGTAAGATAGCCACAGTTTTGCAGCCGGAACTCTGATAACATGTTTGTAAATTTGGTCTTCTATAATACGATCTTTCTTCCTGTAGGAACATGTGGAAGGATATCATGAATTATCTGCAAAAACAAAAACCTTCTTTTCTACTGCTGTTGCTATGTGGGATGCTGATTTTTATATCAAGGTGGATGATGATGTCCACGTTAATTTGGGTATAAGCTACTCCATTTCGTTTCATTGCTTATCATTTTTCACTTAACTCCTGTCATTATTGTTCAAACTCTATTTAACGCATGCTCACTTCCTAGGCATGCTGGCGACAACCCTTGCCCGCCATCGTTCAAAGCCGAGGGTTTATATGGGCTGCATGAAATCTGGACCTGTGCTGTCTCAAAAGTACTTTTTAGATCTTTTAGCTTGAGAAGTATCAGTGTCATGCCGGCATTTCCTATTTACGCTTCTTTCTGTTTTGTAGAAATGTCAAGTATCATGAACCGGAGTACTGGAAATTTGGAGAGGAGGGTAATAAGTATTTCCGCCATGCAACAGGACAGATCTATGCCCTCTCAAGGGATCTGGCTACCTACATCGCAATTAACCAGTAAGGAGCGCAATTAAATCCGGGTTTTGACTGATTGCTACTTATGCAATATCCTTTTTAATCTTCAGAAGACACCACTTGTTTTCAGACTTTCTAATAGATTTTCACTCTTTTGTAACTAAAATGATATTGCCATTTTATATATTGACGTAAATGTAAAACTCTTCTTTATGCTCAACCTCTTGATCGGCGTGCGGATAGATTGATTAAGAAGTTGTCTATTAATTCCTCTCAACAAAAGAGCCTAAATATAAGAAATCATTCTTTCATGGGAAATTATCATTAAATTTCTTAACCACTATTCAGAAGATTTACGTAATCAGAAAAATGTGGATTATGTGTGCAGGAGGACTGTTTCTTCGCATCATTATTTCATTGAAAATTTATGACTGATCTTGATTATGAATTAAATTTCTGTATTGACTTTTCCCCCTTGTTTTCATACCATAATAGAACATTGCATCTGTTGAAAGCTTTAGTCTTGGTATTGAATTAATCTGAATATATCTAATTATGATCGAGATTGATCCCTTGAGGTCCTGAGTGCATGTGGTGGATTGGGCATTTCAGAAGATTGTGAAATAAATAGTTGGTTTGCATTGTAATTGCAGGCCCATATTGCACAAGTATGCCAATGAAGATGTGTCGCTTGGAGCATGGTTCATTGGTCTTGAAGTTGAGCACATCGATGATCGCAACATGTGTTGTGGGACTCCACCAGGTAAATTTATGTATCTCACAGAAAGGCACATACTTATGACCTCTAGATGATATCATCGTTGCTAATGTAATCATGTAGCCGAAAGTTCGCAATAGTTTTTAGCCATCCGCAATCTGCAGACTACAAGTCTCAATCTTTACTATGTTTGAATTTGGAATTGGAGATGGGAAACATGCCCTGGGGTTTGATGCATGATGTAATGCCAAAGTTTTAGGGTTGTCATGATTTCTTTTTTGTTAACATAAAGCTTCTGCTGCATCAGATTGTGAATGGAAGGCACAGGCTGGTAATGTGTGCATTGCTTCATTCGACTGGAGTTGTAGTGGTATTTGCAAGTCGGTGGAGAAGATTAAAGATGTCCACAGAAGGTGCGGTGAAGGGGATGGAGCTGTCTGGGATGCTTTAATTTGACATAAAGTTGTAGCGGTGGATGGTTTGTTGGGTAAAAAGTGCGTAAACAATCATAACACGGTGTGCACTGAAGTAATGGAGGCACTTTTGCAAGTTAATCGAGCACGCAACTCACGGAGAAGAGATTTACTTGCCAGGTTCAACATATTTTGTGTGCATGTGTGGTTCGAAGGAGGCGGTTGCAGCTGCTATCAAGTTGGAAAATGTTGACGCAGTGCTTGTTTGCTGCATGTTCATGGACTAGGAAAATTCGGCTGGGGACACTTTGCAATCCCACTTAGATTTTGGGGTGATATGTAGCTACTTTTAGACGAAATTATTTCTTTATTTTTCACACTTTTAGTGGGGCATAAGTTAGGCTTTAGGATTTTATACACTGGGGTCCCATGTTTTTTTGACCCCTTGGCAGAATTTCGGGAACAGATTCTGTTTTGTTCAAAAGGAAGCCAAGTGAATTGCTGTGCATCATGTGTCAGTTTTTTCTTCTTTTTTCCAGCTGAATTAGAAATATCAAGAATTTCCTTGCATTTTTTTTCCCGGCTGGACTCTGTTTGCATGCACTGGAAGTTTGTCATAATTAATCGTGAAATTCCCAGTATTGCAGCTGAAGTGAGCTGCCAATCCTGATGGGAACACTTCAATAGCAAAAGATGAGGACCACAAAACATTTTTAACAAATGAAATGTATTTGCAGTTTTTAAGTGAAGGAGCCTGCTTAACCTTCCCCAGAGACTGCACCGGCGGGGCAAACTGTTCTTCTCTGTATAAAACATAAAAGGAATAAGAATCTTAATTTTAGAAGAAGCCAAACACATAGTATTTAATTGAGTCAAATACGATTACCATTCATGATTTTTGTTAGATTCGGTGTCTGATTACTATTGGACTACATTAAATACTGGACTAACCCAATATATATTGTTTAATTGAGTCCAATCCAATTACCATTCATGATTTTGTTAGATTCAATCTCTGATTAGTGTACAGATTAACAGTTATAGAATCTAATTGCATAATTCACATAAATTATAAAAGACCAAAAATAAAAATATCCCGATCTTCTTTTTTTTTTTTTTTTTTTTTGGAAATATCCCAATCTTTAAATATCGGATTTTGCCCCGACTCTGACTTTGCGCTCTTGGGGAGGAGGGAGGGGAAGGGAGGCGTGAGCGTGAAGTCAGTGATAATATATTTTGTGAGGAGGAGAGAATGGAAATTTTTAAAATTGGAAATATGGAAATTTTTAAAATTGGAAATATTTTCTCTAGCTTTTCTTTCCTTTGAGGTCTTCCAAAGAGAGCAACTAAAATTAAAAAAAGAACGACAGGTATCTTTTACGTAAATTACTCCGCAAATTGTTGAAAAAGAAAAAAAATATAATCGGTCTGCCTTCTGTGTCGCAGTTCCTGTCGTCCCCGTATAAGATGCTCCAAAAACATTGAAAAAAGAAAAGAAAAAAAAAAGAACAAAGAAAAGAATAAAACTATATTTCAGTTCAGCCGTAGTCCTGCCTGCACGGCACACGCGACACAACCACCGCCTTCCTTCCTTCCTTCCCAGCTTCCTCTGCATCTCCGCCTCCCCCTCTCTCTCTTCTTCGATGGAAGCTGGCGAGTGCAATTGCCTCGCGGCTGCGTAGATAGAGGAGCGGAGAAATCGATCGCGACTGTCGTCGGGGCGCGCGGAGACGCAGGTCAAGCGGGAGCTCGCCTCTCTCTGGGGGTTCGGCCGGCCGGGCAGGCGGGCAATGGAGAGCGCCGACGTCGTCATGGGGCTGCACGATTTCCTGGAGCGAATGCGCCAGCCCTCCGCCTCCGACATCGTCAAGTCCATCAAGAGGTGCGCGGCTCTCGTGCGCGTGCGTCCGTTTTTTCGATTCGCCTTAGTTTTCCGCGGCCTCTCGATGTCGGGTGGGAGCCCCGATTCCATCGGCTGTTTCCGTGGGAGTCAACGGTGGGGGAGGGGGGGAAGAGCCTTGATGTTCGGCTGCTCTTTGCTTGGTTTTTTAGCAGATTCCCGTGCTTCTGGAAACGAAAAACTAGTTTGAATTTGAGGCCGAAGGGGAAGTGCTCCATGCGATTGGTCTACTAAAGGGGCCTCAATGTTGAGAGCGGAGAGTTGTGAATAATTTTTCTTTTTCTTTTTAAATCGACCTGCTTTGGAGGGTAGACAAGGATTGAATTCGTAGCGATAAAGTTCGGAAATTTGGAAGCAATCGAAAATTTTGTTGAAAAAAAGTTCTGATGGTGGGGCATGATCAGGACTTTTGCTCAATCAAAGTCCACTGTTCAAGTCAGGGACAATGAAGAATTGTGTAGCTTTGATTATGAACTTTCCCCCTTTTTCTAGAGTTGCAAAAATAGAAGACCGTAGATCTTATGTGGATAGCCTTGTTTTGTATACTTCTGTTTGACATTAATATGCGAAGGTTTGTTGACCTCTGACCTACCTGTGTTTCTTTTTTGCAGTTTCATTGTCTCGTTTACAAACAATGCTCCAGATCCGGAAAGGGATAGTGTCATTGTACAAGAATTTCTCAACAATATGGAAGGAGTATTCAGGAATCATCCATTGTGGGCGGGTTGCTCAGAGGAGGAACTGGAGAGTGCTGGTGAAGTGAGTCACTATCACGACAATTTTTCCCTAGAGGATTGCTTTTTAACTTTGTTTCCTGCATACTTATTTTACATGAAGGCATGGATACGTGAGATCATTAAAGTTGCCTCACAGACAAAGCGCTCCACTTTGCCATGTTAATAGTATTCTAGATTGTTTCTACTATAGACATGTTCCAAATCTCAAATAGATTCCTAGGACCATGTCTTTAAGGTGGAGAGGGAAGGCTGTTCAGGGCTGGGCAATTGGCATTAGAGTATCCACGCAAATTCTAGATTATTGGGGGACAAAGGCTAATTTCGCCATGAATGACAATATTCGACAAATAAAGATATACCCGAAAAGTGGCTTCTTGCTCCAACACCCAAATTCTGGTTGTGCCACGAGCGAAGGGAAAGAAGCCCAAAGGGGAAATGGGATAAAGCATGTAGAAAATGGCTGCAGTTCAGCAGAATTGATAGGTTAATATCTGGTGAAGGGTAACTGATACTGTAGAAATCATACATTTGCAGCTGATATGATAATATCCCATGGTTTGATAGAAAGGACCCACATAAGTGATTTATATGGTGTGGACATGATTCTTTGATGAGATAAGTAGAGTCTGTGAAGTTTATGACGCTTCTAGAAATGAGAGAAGTATAATAGGCAAATAGAAGCACTGTACATGTTTGTGGAGTTACGCAACTTTGACATCTGTCCTCCCCATCTTTTTGTCCCGTGGACTTCTAGAAGAGTTCAACACTATTTGCTGAATTAGCTGGGAGCTTACCTTCATAAAAATTGTAAACTTTTCTTGAACAGCCTGTTGCTTCGGGTGGATGCGAATGCATTATCCTTAGAATGGAGTAGATTTTCTCTATTAGGAATTGAATGAACTGGTTATGTTGATTTTACTCTCTTTTTCCCTTATTTATTTTGGCTGCAAATATGCAGCTTAAGGTTCAAGCCTTTTGCAGTGAGGCTTGGAAGTGGTGGAAATAATATTTCTACTTGGAACTGAAATGTAGTAGTTCATGCTGAGAATTCTCGATCATGATATTATTCTAATTCATTATTCAATAGGCAGTTGATGAATCCTGACAGGTTTCGTCCTGTTTCTCTGGCTTGTTTTCTGTACAGGGATTGGAGAAGTATGTAATGACGAAATTGTTTTCCCGTGTGTTTGCATCACATCCAGATGATGTTAAACTTGATGAGGACCTTTCTGAGAAGATGGCTCTGGTTCAACAGTTCATTCGGCCAGAAAATCTGGACATCACACCGACTTTTCAGAATGAAACATCATGGCTGGTGGGTGTCCACATGCACTTTCTTAAACAGTTTCGTTAAGAGAATTCTGGATTATTTCCTTAAGTTAGACTTTAGACGGTCAGCCTTTTGGACTACATTGACAGTATATGACAATACTGGCTACACTTCCTTTGGTACTGATAATGCATTTTGTTAGATCTGGTTTTGAATGGGTTAGCTGCTGACATTATCTTCTAAGGATCTTTTAGTCTGACTAATTTTCTACTTTGGTCTTGACAGCTTGCTCAGAAAGAACTACAAAAGATCAACATGTGCAAGGCACCAAGAGACAAGCTAGTGTGCATCCTCAATTGTTGCAAAGTTATTAATAACCTGTTAATTAATGCTTCCATTGCTTCCAATGAGAATCCACCAGGGGCTGATGAGTTTCTCCCTGTTTTAATTTTTGTTACCATCAAGGTATGTGTTTTCCCTAATTGAGATACCTGTCCTGTTCTTTGGGAATCATGACATATTGAATGCTTTACAGTCATTGTATCCTGGACTGTTGAGTGCATTCCTCTTTTATCTATATTCATTCATTTGCAGATTTATGGGTAAATATCAAAATTCTGAAAAATATTTATGATGTTAGATTTGAAGTTTGAGATAACTTTTCTGGTTTGCAACGCTGATGCCTTGTTCACTAATTTTAGCAACGTGCATCGCAATATTCAGACAACAATCTATGCCGATGTTTTGTAATAATCTACTCCACACTCTAGATGGTGAAAGGAGAAGTGTTGGCTTTGATCGTCATTCTAGAGTCCTTAACATACAGGGGTTGCTGGTCATTGGTAAACATTTCTGCTGATGAAATGCTAGAGCTTTAAACAAGACTGACAGACAATGTTGGTTAGTTTCTTTAATCTTCTGAATGAAGAGAATCTTAATTACAATGATGGTATGGAACTTTTTCTTTGGATGTTCATAGGTAAGTTGGTAAGGGGATCTTGGGCCTTGGTAAGGCTGGACCCCGCCATAAGCCCACAGTCTTAGATGGATAATATGGATAACCTTCAGCCTAGGGACGAGTGGAACTTGATGTTTCCAAATATTAAGATAAATTACTGTCATATCTCTCACTTTGGCCCAAACAAATGGACACCACATTTTAGCGGACACTTCACTCCCCATGAGTCATTGTCAAGGCATCAAATGCTGAGGTAGCCTGAAGTATTATCTTTTCATCCCATTGCTCAGATTGATGAAGTAGACAAGATTTATCTCAGCTTTGGGGATGTGAATTCCTATGTGGCAAATTAAGCAGGCAACTGGAAAGTGCATTTATTAATTAAAGAGAACATTTTACTGGGCCCTATGGTGAGGATAGCAATGTTGTGTTGATTTGGAAACACAAGGAGCAGTCTTGCAATTCAAGCAAATTATTATTTTTTGCTTTTTGTTTTTTTTTTTTTTGGGGGAAGGGGGGGTGCGGACCGTGCAGTACTGTAGTTTAGATTCCGTCAGGTGCATATGTAACCTGCAAGTTGTTCTACATATTTCGTTAATAAGACATTGCTTATTCCAACAATGATTTTTTTATGTGGAATAATCACATACGTTTGTTGACATTATTACATTGTCTTGTCTTTGAACATGTTCCATAGAAGTTCGTTGGCCAGCCATTTTGAGGATTTCTCTCTGTTGTTTATAAAATTGCTGGCGTTTTTACATAATTGGTGGTAGTCCCAATTCTTTTCTGATCTTCCCAGAAGGAAAATTTGATATTCCAATGTATACATGGGGCACGGAACCCTAGTGGTGAATGAAGCCTAAAGATGATGGAGATTTTGGAAAGATGTTGAATTTCTAATGATCACCGTGTTCTGCAAAGTAGTTTTGTGGCTTCAAATTTTATTCTAATCTGTTACGAGTATTTTGGGATGCTGCTTTATCTGCTTATAGCTGAAATTATTCTCATGTATAATCTGCCCTCTTATGCATCCCATGCAGGCAAGCCCGCCACAACTGCACTCAAATTTGTTGTATATACAAAGATACAGACGACAATCTCGATTAGTTGCTGAAGCAGCTTATTTTTTCACAAACATGCTCTCTGCAGAGTCCTTCATCTCAAACATTGATGCAAAAGCACTTTCAATGGATGAAACTGAGTTCTCAAGCAACATGGAATCTGCTCGAGCTCTTTTATCTGGGCTTTCCGCCGATGTCGATGGTCTCTCTAGTCAAACTGATAGTGTCGGTGATTATACGCCAAGAGCAGGACGGATGGAAATGAAAAATCAAAGTTCTAATAGAACTCCTGCAACACCGCCCAAAACATCTGAAACAAAACTGAAGACAAAGTCAGTACCATATACAAGTAATCAGGCATCGATGGAAAAAATTCCATCCCTCTCTGATTTGGAGAATAAAGGGGCAACTATGCTATTGAAGGAGGATCAGGTGAGCAAAACCTTTCAGGACTTCCCATATTTATTTGCCCAGGCTGGTGATTTGACAGTAAATGATGTAGAAGACCTGCTAAGTAATTACAAGAGGATAGTTTTCAAGTACATATGTCTTTCCAAAGGGATGAGTGTTGCCACCCCAGAGATTCCTTCCAAATTACAAACCGGCGGCCCAAACCAAACAGAAACAGTGAAGAAATCTCAAGATATACACTCTGAGCCACAAGAAGATACGGATAGGACGGATGATAGAGTTTCCCTCGTCGAAGAGGAGAGTCTTGTTTCAAAGTTGCCGCCGGATGAGCCATTGGAGCCACAAGGCAACCCTGTTGGCGAGACATCCTGGTGATAGGTCAAGTTTCCCTACTTTTTTTTATTTCTTTTTATTTTTTGGGTCCCTTTCATATGTTTCTTGGGGGAAGAACACTCCCTTAAGGAGGTCATATATTTGGGACAATGGACAATATGATAGGTTTATTCTTGTCCTATTGTAGAATTTAGCAGTCAATCAGTCCTGTTTAAGGGAATGAGGATGTTCTTAGAGAGCGTCAACATCACTCCCTTGTCGTTAAATTTAGCCCACGTCTTCCTCTACCACTTGCAAATTTTTTCAGCAGGTTACAGTGATGGATAGGTGATAGTTCGATGTGCATTTTGATTGGTGTGCTAGATTTGGATATTCCACTCTTCATCAGTTTCAAGATCAATGTCTGCTTTAATGTTCCGCACTTGAGATTCTTTGTTTCTTGAATTATGCCTTGTATTGACCTCATAAGGATTTTAGTAAATTTTGGCCTGCATAGTCTTAAAAAGATTTTGGTATGTACCATGAAAAGAATGGATACAAATTATATATTTCATGTGTTGAGGGAAAGTAGAGGTAAGAAATGAATCTCTCAGTAAATTCTGGTCATTCTGAGTTATTACTCCAGGAAGTTTTAAGCCAGTGATCCCGAGGAAGATGTTTCAAGGGAATTTATGTTTCTCAATCCTCTTTTCAGATTAGGGCAATATATTTTCGAGGATTCTGATAAGAAAAAGTGATTATTTGTTGGTTGAAGGCTAGTAAGCGACCTTGAAAAGAATTAAATGACTCGCATTTAGTGTGGTTTCACAGAAAATGAAAGGATTGCAAACTGAAAAATGCGGCTTCATGGATTTGCTTCAACAGCATCACGCAAAGTGGGAAAGTTGCATCAAATTGTCCACCTTAAATTGCATTTTGCACGCTATCTTTATTCTTAAGCAGGGTTTCTGCATTCTGAATCTGCATTCTGAATCAAGCCAGATGATCATGTAGTTATGCACATGCTGCAAGACTATCTTGACGCTATCAAACCCTGGCAGCCTCTAAGCTCAACTCTCTTCTACCGATCTTTTTATTGATTTCTTTTCTTTTTCCCCATTGAATTTCCCTCCACCACTTAATGCTTTTGCCTTTCCGTCTGAACTTAAATTGCTTGTGCATTTCTTTTTAAATAATTCCATACTTTCTTGACTAGACCCAAGAGAAACCAGACAGCATGATAACCATGGGATCAACAGTCTCGTCATCGTCAATGGTCGTGATAGATGCTTTCCATTGTGAAACACCACATCCAGAAAAATTATTCCGCATGGACCTACGTATTTCCGCGAAAACACATATGCATCGCTCGCAATCACCGAAGTTGACTAATAATTCCCATCAAAAGGAACGTGCAAAAGGCCCGCCAACAGACAAACCCTAGAGGGCCTTTAGGTACTCATCTCCTCTCTTTTCAAAGAAGCTTCCCCCTTTTTCACTTTGAAAAAGGCGAAGCTCGAGTAGAGATGACACCACCGTTACCTCGTCCTTATCTCCTCGTTGTCATGCGATCGCCAAGTGTATTCTCTCCCGCAGCTAAGCTTGCATTTCTTGTGTTTTCCAAAATTCATCGAGCCACGTAGTGCTCACACGGGTGACATCACCTGCGAACTGCGGATCAAGATTCGAGTTATTCTGTGTGTTGGGACAAGCTGCAGTGCATACCCAAAGTGGTACTATAATTAAAAGGGGGAGCGTCCTCTTGGGGAGTGTTTTTATGGATCTGGGGTGTCTTTAATTTGACTTGTCATTGCCTCTATATAACCGGGCATACCAACTGGCCAGTAAAGGCTCTATTGCTCGTGCTTTGCATCAGCCGTGGATGAGAGAGAGAGAGAGATGGGTCTAGGGTTTCCTCTATTTCTTTATCGTCTGGAGACTTTAATGATTTAAGAAAGAGGGGATGTTGCGAGTCACAACAGACAAGCATGTCATGCTGTGCCAAGACAATCTCTGGCCGTGGCAATGTGATGCCACCTTCTCTTGTGCATCGACCTCGACATGATAGCACCTTTTCTTCAAGGTTAACCTAAACCGAAAAGAAACAGGAAAAGGGGGACACTTGGATGAGTAAAGAGATCAATGGTGGCTTCCACAACCTCCGATTCCGCCATTATGGAGCGACAACTGTGTCTCCCACGTATAATTGCTTAATCTTGAAGCATGTGTGGCGGCACAATGCACAAAATTAATGACATCTTCTAGTGATTCCGAAATTGGCGTTGTCGCTCTTAACTCACTCTTTGCTTTTCTCTTCATGTGAATGGATACTTTCTTGACTTTTTGTTGACTTAGAACAAGAAGAACAACGATTTGTATAACGATGAAGTATTTTTGTGACCATCTCAATTTCATTGTAATTATTCTCTAGGACTATTTTGACATAAGTAAATCTGTTCGAAAAGATAAACACAAATGCCTTTCCGAAGTCTCACATCGATAATCATACATGAATCACAAGTAAAAATTTCGTGCCTCCAAAGTATGATCATCTAACAATTAACCTTCATAATCAACATGTATATATAAAGATATCGAATTAAAAATTCAAGTACCTCACGATCTATTTAATAAGCACAAAAAGAAAAAGCATCAACCCAGTTATAAAGAGGATTTCTCTAGGGCTATAACGCTTAATAACGGAAGTACTTAAACAAAAATTTGTGTGAGCTTTTTTCCATTTAATTTTGGGCGTGCGAATTTTTTGTTTTTTTGAAAGGGGTGGAGAAAGAAAGCGGGATTACCAAATCCACCTTTCACGTGCCGCCCACGTGCAGACAGGGAGACACGCACTCTGTGTCGGCTGATCTCGAAAAGATGCGTACTTCCTCTTGGCCATGGACAGGATTTGATCCGCACGTGACCTGCATGTGCTTGGTCGGTACCTAATTGGCTGACCTTAGCTTCTGAATTGGACCCAACAAAATTCATAGGTCTTCACCAACTCCTCTTCCATTTCGATTGGATGTTTAATCGTGTCACAATCAAATACCACTGCAGAAGAAGGTGGAACCAACCCTAATCAAGTCCAAATCACCATCAAGCGACATGAATCACGTGATGAACCACAATAATAGCGTCGTAATTTAAAATAATGAGCGAAAACCACAAAGAGAAGATGGGAAATTTCAGTTTGTGGCTTTACACCAGGGAATTTACATTTTTGGATTCTTCAATTTGAAATGCCATAGTAGTCAAAATAACGGAACATGTGCTAATGATGATTTAGGGGTAATGAGTGACTTTGTTTAGGATCGTAGGGATTGAAACCAAGCAACTTAGCACTTTGGAACTGACACATGGTCATATACCGCGATTCATTTACTTTTTATTTATCACATTTTGCCATTGGTCCAACCTTAAACAGTCAAGACTATTCAATTACCAGAGAGGGAGGGGGAGGGGGAAAAAACAAGTCTGTTCCTGCAACATTAGGACGAGAATTGTCATGTGGGTTGTCGGCTAAGTTCAAATATCTTTTTTTATTCTAGCTTGAAATACATAAACCACCTGTTTGGATCCTATACATTTGCTCATGGAGTACTTTAATATGCGATATATATAAGATTCATCTATAAAATAGAGTAAACCCATTTGAAAATTTTTGAAATAGGTGAAAATTTTTAAATGAATATATTAAAAATTCTAAAATTTGTCATGAAAGTGTAGTTGAATTCTAAAATTTTAAAAAAGTGCAATCCAATTTCAAAACTTGTCAAGTTTGTGCAATGAAGCATTTCCATTAAATCCGTTCAATTTAGTTAACAGAAAATACTAATAAGTTTTAGAAATTGATTACATCGACTTAACAAATTTTAAAATTAGATTGCACTTTATGAAAATTTTATGATCAATTGTAGTTTTTTAACAAGTTTTGAGACTTGTGGTTCACAAACAATCGTTGTTGCATTTAAAGCCTTCCAATGTTTTTATTAATTGGAAGATACAACTAAAACCATAAGACATTATTTTCTCCACATCGGTTTGGCATTTGGATGATGTCTAACTTACATGGATGGATAGAGTTCTAATTAATGCGGTGGAAAATAGAGGCATGACTAGCTAGTTCGATTCTCAGCCATCAAAACTCTCATCTTTCTTCAGACCTTTGTTAAAACAATAAATCGGAAGCGGATCAGAAGAGAAGCAGAATGCCAGGTGACTCCAAAAAAGCGTTCTAAAACCTGACACCGATGTTGCTCATCATTGTAGTTCTTCCTTATAATTTGTCGGTCCTCTTAAATTCAACATTAACGGCTAACCGGCAAGAAAAGAGAAGGGTTCACCAAACCAAATGTTAAGTCAAACGCCCAACCAACCGTTGAACTTCAAGCTTCGGCAAGACTCTCTTCTTTGGGTATGAATCGGAGATGGTGAAATCTTGGTCCTCCTATTGAGAGAGAGATTTTAACACACAACTGCTTCTACCTCAACATAAGCTTTTAGAAAGCTCAATACACCGATGAATCGAGTGCAAAATCGTCTCTCCCAAGAACTTGAATGGAAGAAAATAGCACCGACTATCACTAGGGACGATGCCCGTCATTAAAAAAAAAAAAAAAAAAACTGAACCATCTAAACTTTATGCACACCACTTTCGGTGCGTCCGAGGTTTTAATTAACTTCACAACGATGGTCAACATCCAAATTTGATAATCACATGTCTAATGGCATCATGGTTTATGCCCATACCAGTATACTTCTCCCAGTTAAGTCCGTCCAATTAGTGTCGAGGTCACGAACAGAAGTACAAAGTCCTGTTCTTTTCCCCTCCTCTTTTGCACCAATTGATCTCGTGGAGAACATGGTCACATGCTATGAACTCGAAAGTCTTGGGCACCAAGACAAAAGCTTCAGCCTAGCATCGAATGCGTGGTTGGGATCCAACACTGAAGGAGAAAGAGTCGTCAATTTCCAGAGTACCTTCGAGTAGCGTCGCTTCAGGATGTGACGGTAGCTTTTGGCTTGACTCTGTTCGGAGGGTTGCGATTGTAATTGGGAAATCAAAAAGTTGTGCAGTCCCCTGTGCGCCGAAGCCTGCCTAAAATGTATATTTTCTCGTGAGTATCAATCGGCTTTTGTTGCTAGCCTTAGTTAACGGCGGCTTTATGGATATAATCTTATTTTTCTGGGAAAAAAATAAAAATAAAAATAAAAAGGGTTTCTAGGGCAATCGACTTTTTATTTTTGGTCAAGAATACGGCCAATCAACTTGAGTGCGAGAAAATGCCATCGATACTGAGACAAAAATAAATTAATAAACAAAGAAAAACGCCGGCAAGGAAGCATTGGGGCATGGGGCTGGGGTGGCCTTTAGGCCCCAAGGTTCAATTTTTTTTTTCTAAAAATAATACATGAAATTCCAACTTCAATTTGAAATTTTTTTCTGAATTGTTTTCTATTTCTAATAAAATAAAAATGCAAATATTCATGTTGGTGTTTAAATCATCAAAAAGATTCAAGAGTAAATTTCATCAAAGTGAAATGTTTAAGATTGAATTGACATTCACATGATAGGTTTATGACTCTTTTTTAGTAATTTTCCTTATCCTATGAAATTAAATGGATTTTGGAATTTAAGTATTTATTATGATAACGCGTGGTGCATAGATGATCGCTCTAGGGTTTCTGTACAACAACCCTAAATGTGGCGCGTTCATCCGTCGACGACGAAAGACTTGTCAAGATTTGGAATTCGGAAGGGGCCATTAATTCAATGATTTCAAGAGCAAAAATTTAGGGAATAGACTAAAGAGAAAAACAGGGAGAGCGTCAACCTCAAAACCACCAAATGATTAAACAAAAGGAGTGGCTGGCTGTGTGGACGAGGCGTGAGTCCATTTGGAGTTTCCCCCCGACTTCAGCAACATGTGCAGCGTTTTGGACCAAACCCCACTTTTCCTCCCTCCTTTCCTTTTCCTCTTTCTTTCCCCCCTTTCCTTATAATTACTGTCGTCCACACCTAAGCTTTTTTCCTCCTCCCACGCGTGCTGCGCAGCTTCAAAAGACTACAACCTTTTTTAGTTATCTTCGCTTCGGTTTCACTTCCACGCTTCCGTGCCCCCATCGGAAAAAATGGAATGTTCAAACATACCGAAACCGATGCGTGACAACTGGTTCAGAGAGTGGCGCGACGGTGTTTTCATTAGGTTCGGTTCGTTCGGTCTAATCGCTGTCCTGCGCCTTTTGTGGACTGGTTTTTGCGAATCCAACTTTTTATTTCTTTGCATCGTTGCACATGAATGGGGGGCGGTCTCACATGTCCAGCCGTATCGAGCGAGTTTTGGAAAAGAGAAATTTGGAAATGGAATAAGTTTTCTCAATATTAAGATATCTAATGACGAGATTTAAGTGTTGCAATGCGCTCGATAAAAAAAAAAAGCATTGATAATTTGAGAATTTTTCTCTGCCGGAGCACCAGAAGGTAATTCCCGTAGTTAGATGGGGAAACCCACACGAAAGGGTTAGAAATTTGAAAAATGGACGGATGAAAAAGAGAGGTTTGGAATGAATATTTGACCAATTAGTTTTAAACGCACCTTTGCAGCTGCATATTAGGGACCAAGTCCATCAAAGACCTGGCTCTGCACTCGCAGGAAGAGATCCGTCAGAAGAATCCTCTTCCCCTCCATTTTTGACACCCTCCAAACTCAAACACTCTCTTTTCTCCTCCTCTTAAACACTCTTCCCCACCAACTATCACACATCACCCCCTCTCCCTTCTCTCTCTCTCTCTCTCTTTCCATCAATCAAGAAGAGATATCAAAGAGAAGAGAACCAAGATGGGCGATGCTTATAGAGACCAGCACCACCATCATCACCACCATCATCTCCAACATAGGAACAACCTCCACAACCTCCAGCACAAGAGCTCATTCTTGCCCATGCTGTGCTCGAGGCCCTCCATTAGAGACGTGAAGCTCCCCAAGTGGAACGACAAGGACAGATCCGCCTCTTTCTCCGACGACCCGATGTCGCCGAAGGTCGGCTGCATGGGCCAGGTCAAGCGGAACAATCGGGTGGTCGGCTTCCCTACGCCGAACAAGCTCATCGCCATCACCGCAAAGGCCAACGTCAATAACAGTCTCAATAAGTACGTAAAGCTCAAGAGACTTTTCTCTAGCAAAGGCCTCCTCGCATCCGCCACGACCTCCCCTGCTGCAGCCGCACCGGCAACCGCCGCTGGCTGCTGCAGAGGTAGGAGGCAAAAGGAGAGCAATGGGTGTGCAGGAGCCAAGAAGAAATGCGAAAAGACTGAGAATTTCGTCGGGTCGTCGGTTAGTATTTTGGACATGGATCCCCCATTGCCAGTGATCAAGAAAGTGAGCAAACCGGCCGCAGACGGAGGTGGCGGAGACGGCGGCGGTGGCGACAGCAGCCTGTGGAAGAGGAGGTTAGGTGGGGTTGCTTTGAAGGGCCTGGAGCTTCAACAGATTCACCATCCGAGGCATCATATGCAGCCAGTCACTGTTTGATAGGGGGAGAAAATTAGAATCCATAGGAAGAGAGAGGGAGAGGAGGGATCCCCTGAGAAAATGTAAATGGCTGGTGTCCAGTATGTTTCGCTTCTTTCATTAGAAGTGTATTGAATTGATTTGTCGCTTGTATACACTGAATATATGCGATTTTGATCATAGATCTTGAACATACCATGGATTCATACTTCTTTTTCTGGGCGCAACCAGAAAGTTGACCTGGAAAATGTTGTGTCTGGCATGCTTAGTCTCAATTGGCAGAAGCATATGAGTGGGGTATTACTGACAAGGTAGGCAATGGGGAGGGAAAGATCATCGGCTGTCTCTCAATGCGAAGTAATGGTTTTTTGTCCCCAACACGGACACGATGTTTCGGAAGAAAATGGAACCCCAAATTGGGAAACTTGACACTATATCGATTCGCTCGGCCAATTATTTCTATGGAGGATGAACTGCACAAAGTCACCAAATTCCCACACAACCTTGCCAAGCGAAACGAAAGAAAGACTGAAAACCTCAGAACCATAGAAATGTTGTGGACATTTGAGAATGCTTACGATGTAATTTGATGAAAATGAGAGCAGCCACTCAAATTAACCCAATTTTCTTGATTGATGTGGCCCAATATAAACTCTCCACTTGAGTGCCTCGAGTTCGTTAAGCGTGACAAAAAGGTGCTACGCTCAATCGAAACGATTGTTCACTTGATCAAGTTATAGGGGAGGTGCTGATAACGGCTTTCTTTTATTTCTTTCTATATTCAAATTGTTCGGTCTTGCTGAACAAAAGCTCACTGCTTGAACAGAGAAAATTCGTTGCGGTACCAATGTAGTGACTCGCTGATCTTTCGAGCCAACAAAAGAAGATGAATGAGCACAATTCCGACCATCAACATCCAAAATCCCACAAAGCCAGGGCACATTGTAAGGTACTGCAAAAGGAGCATTCCAGCAAATTGACTTTAGCACAATTGCTGAATATCGATACTGTGACTATGTACATGCACTAAACTTTACATGCACACTAAAGGATTCTATCTGTGTTATTTTGGGCATTCAAGTACAAGCAACAGTGGATGGTGATAGGCCTCTATAGCTTTTGTTACGCCCACCAGCCACCCATCATACCCCGGCAAGCAATGTGAATCGACAAGAATCATCGAATAAACCCTGACCTCCTGTACACTCGAACTCTTCTCAATGAATGTACAGCTATGGTGCCAAAATTTCACGGTCAAAACCAAGCAAATCGATGGCTCCCTTCAGGGTGTAAGCACAATGACCCCTGACCAGGCTGGGCATGATCTCATTGTTAATGCCTCAATTTCCTTTTTCCAGGATCATCCAAAGGCAACTTCTTCTGCCGCACAAGCTTCGTTTACCCATGAGACACCAAGAAGCCTTCCGCAAGCAACTCACAAACCAGAAGGAGACGGTTCTCTGACTAGCCACCATCTTCCAATGGCTCACTCGAACCATCCTGGTTTATCCACTTGTCCTTTGGGATGCTGTCTGATGGTACATATGCATAACCTTTAGGTAACATCCTATTCTTCAAGTCGGCTTGATCAGAAGTCATTACCAGCTCTTTCTCGAAAGTCTCTGGATGCTGAGTCAGAATGCGTAGAGAGAAGTGAAAAACCAGGTCCTCACTACAGAAACATGCAGTTGAAGTCAGACAAACAAAGGCGAAACTATACCTTCTTATACCTCGACTTCACTTCTCCATCATTCAGAGTATTACGAGATGCAACTGGTGGCCTCTGAGGAATGTGTTTCCCAGAGAATGAAGCCTTTTCTGTTGGCTTCCGGATGACAATATTCTGTGATCCAGAGCTGCCATCGGTCTTTTGGTCAGTGCTGGTGTGAGAAGGAACTTTACTTCGTCGCTTGATAGAAACTGAGCTATCCACAGTCATTTCATCTGATTTCTGAACTGCTTCATTGCCAGATCTGTAGTTCAGTGATGTTGTGGCAGATTCAGAGCTGGCATCAGTAGATAAGAAAGGACCTTGAACCAACGTAGAACGAGCAACCATGTTTCTCTTCAAAGCAAGAATCTCATGTGTGGAAAGCATGATTTCCCGCTGCAAACATCCGGTCAATGTAAAGGGTCACGACTAAAGGTCCAAAATAATTATAAACAGACAGTTCAGAGAACATGCCAAATCCTAGGAGGTTAATAATGAAGGGTGGACTCTGCAGCATTCTATATAAAAATAAAGGTAGGCATGCAGCAAAAGACTGATATAGTCCCAGGACACTCATGTTCCAACTTTAGGATATCAAATATTCTAAGTTAACAAGATCTGCAAGTATCAATTCGCAAAAACAATAAAAAGAAAGAAACATGTCAGAAGAATTTCCTTCACCAATTATAGGAGTCAATAATTCTCCTGTTGCAAGTAAGGCCATGCCCATGCACAAAAGATCCCCCACAATCACAAGAAAGATCAAACAGTGAAACTCTTCAACTGATGCACAAACCCCACCTAATAGGGTCCAACTACCTGAGACTAATATGTAAGATAGACTTTTAACACATGCATCACAAAGAGGATAGATGGAACAACTGGTTGTCAGAAAGGCATTGACAGCACATATGCATAAGAATTCATCTTATGGAGCCAAGAACCTTCCAGCAACAAGAAAGAGTTGTGCAGGCATAGAAAATCAGCTACAGAGCTAATGCAGAACTTCTATGGAAAGTGCCAAAGTTTCTACGGAGGTGAATTAGCATATCAGCAGCTTACTGAGACCATATAAAAAAAAATACTGACGTCATGTGTTTATCATGATGACCACAACTTAAAACAGACATTATCTTATTGCTTGGCTTACCTTCACTTTTTCACGTTTAATGATTCTCTCACAAAGAAGCCGCAACCTTTCCAATTCAACCTGCAAAAAGCATTGAGTGAAGTTCAATAATCTGACTGACAACATAAACAGCAAACATACATATAACGAGAATGAATAGCATAGTCACATATTCATCATATGCAAGAGAAAATCAGCCATGACTTGCCATAACAAGCAAGATGTTAGTCAGAGGTAAAAAAATCAAGCACGGTCAAAACCCATATCTTCATAACACATGATAGATTATATGATATTATTTAATAGTTAACTGGCCGAGAAAAGTGAATGATAACAAGTTTGCAAAAAGAAAGCTTGATAACACATACTAAACTTCTATGCCTTCTTCTGGCTTTTGAAAACTTTACCCATACGTCCACTTGCTACATTTTTCTGAAATTTAAACGGTGCTCTGATTTGCTAAGTACGCAAAATTAGGCCATGCATCAAGATCAACGTAAGTATAACTGTACCCGGATTTGCTTGATGCTCTTTAGCTCTTCAATTCCATACTTTTGCGATTCAGCCTGTCCAATATTTTAGAATACAAAAAATATATGAATACATGAGATACGCAACTCAATATCTATGATCTCCAGAATTGACTTAATAAATGCACATGCAATATGCAAGACACACCTTTGCCTTCTGCTCCACACTGTGCTTTCCACAATAAGCCCGGTGCTGCAACTTGCCACCGACTGTTTTCACACTCATGAACAATCCAGTAGTTCGAGCACATGATGGATGAAATGTGCTCTGACAGTGACCATAATTGCACTGCAGGCATAAGAGCCAGACTTAGCTTCATCTACTTATAATGAACACAGAGTTCATAAAATCATAAAGGTAAGTTCACCTTTATGCAGACACCATATCTATGGTGGCACACATTACACTCGTCAACACCTTTTGGAATTGAATCCTGCCATTTTGTCAAATACATTGCTTTACGACATTAGAGAAAATAAACAGGCATGAATATGGGATACATGTCTACAGGGACAAACAAAGAATTACACAGAATTAAATAGTTCAGACACCTAGCATGACACATACCATTCCTTCGACTGGATTTACTTGTCCTCTTGTGAAGGTAGCTTCAAAGACCCACTAGAGCACAAACAAGAGCATAAGTAATCAAAACAGAATTCAAATTCCCATCTGTATAAAAATAATAACAAAGAAATATCCACAGAAACCACAAAGGAAAATCCATTCACCTCAGCACAGAAGGCATGGACCCATTTACCATCTTTGCATTTCCTAAAAGCACCAGTGTTGCCTCCACATAAAGCACATTCGGCAGCAGAAGTAAATTTCTCCCAGAAATCAACAGCTGGTGCTCCAGAACTCCGTAACTCTTCGCATAATTCACAGTACCATGGTCCAGTGGATTCTCTGACACTTCGGTAGCAATCCATGTGCACAGAAACCTGTTACCAGAGAAGCCTGTCAAATCCAAGGCAGCAAACTAAGATTACTTGGAGAAAAGGAAAAACTCAAGGTGGAAACCTTGCAACTTGAACAGACTAAAATAGGATTCATCAGTGTCTCAGGCCGACTACAGATATCACATGATTTGGGATGATCTTTGGAAAAATCCGATGCTGACTGAATAGACCCAGAATGCCGTTCCAGTGAATCCTTGCGGACACCCACTTTAGGAACTGTCTCCCTTGCTCGTGGCATAAGTTGAGAACAATAACCAGGCCTTCCACTAGTAGTGTTGAGTTTCCCCAAATTCTGCAGAGACAAGAAATTATAATGAAGATTATAACCAAAATAACCATCATTTTCCCCTCCGTCAACCATTAAAGTAATTTCCAAGACAATGCCAATAACCTCCTGATTTGCTGATCCATCGAGCAAATCTTTCCTGAGTGAAGAAATCCTAGATGAAGCTGCTGCAGCAGCAGTAGCAGCAGCAAGAACAGCCTGGGCTTCTTTGTGCTTCCGCTCCTTCCTCCCCAGCTTCTTTGCCACTCGGAGCTCACCAAGATATTTGTTGACAAGCACAGTATCCCATACTTGACCATGAGCTGAATCAATCTCCTGTGGCAGATCCCTATTAATCTTATTAATCAAATTATCTGCGTGCGCATTCCAGAAAGGAAAGAGTTAGTCAAGGTCATGGTTCCATAATTGATAAAGATATATGAAAGAAAAAACAAAGTTCATAATCAAACCAAGTAATGAATCAGATAAAGGAGAAGAAAAACAAACCACTAAATTGTTTTCTAGCAATTGCATTTCCAAGCAATCTACGTTGAAAATAGAGTATCTCTCCTTCCACTTCATCATTTGGGGACATCCATAGCACTCTTGATTGACCAGCATTGACCAAACTTTCTGATTCTTCTCCATCTGCTTTACATTTTACCGTGCTGCAAATGATCTGCCCATTTTGGTGATCGCAGCAAACACTGGCACCACAAGAGGAACCAACACGAGAGGTTTCTCCTCCCTTTAAACCTGCAAAGTCAAATATTTGTAAGACCTTAAAAACACATGCTAGCAGATAACAGAAAAGACTTTACCATCATTCTCATCCATAACATTCCGTAGAAGTCCTCTGCTCTGCAAGTACAGGAAACTCTTTTGGATATACGGATGCATGTAGAAACTTCGAAGTGCTTCTGATTTTCTGTAGTCAAATTTGACTTAGAGACTGATTTTATGCAACCAAAGTATAAAAAGAAAATTAAGAAAAACCAGGACAAAAAATATAAAATATTTCAAATGCACATAAAAGGAACTGGAGAAGAAAAACTCATACTACCCATGTGAAGAAAGATGGCAAAAGAAATAAAAGAAAGAAGACGGCAAAGAGGATCATCTCCAAACCAGGAGGAACTCCTTGAGGGAAGTCAAAACTTGAGGATTTGAGAGGATCTCAATATTCTCGGACAGATGATATTTTCACACGTTGGAGGAGACAAGAGAGACGCTCAGAGACAAATTTCAGGAAAACCTCTTTTGTAGACACATCATGCCAATTACTTATATATCCCATAAAACAATTTGCATGGTCATAGTTATGGACACCAGTTTAATTTGTTCTGATACTTCTTCCAGCAACCAGATGAACTTAATATTAAGGTCGTCTCTGGAAACGGGAAAAATACCAAAAGGAAATATATGCCGACCCTGATATGCAAAATAACTATTTACACAGATTATACATTTCACTTGAAGCTAATTTCATTGGGGAAGCACTTCAGCCTTTAAATTTCGCAATTGCCAGGTTAACATGATCCTTACCATAATGAAGAAAATTAAATTCCCCAAAAGACAATTTAGCAGAACTTACACAGGATTAGAATCAGAGTTCTCATGATGAGGACAGACAGGATTCCCAGTGTTTGGAATAGATAAAGTACTGGGGTCAAGATCTGCAGCCTCTTCCAATTGACTGCACTGAGAAAAGCTGCTATTTGGAGGTCCTGCTGGGATCCCTGCACATATCCGCAGCTAGTGACCAATAAATTGACATCAAGGAGTAAATAGAAAAGAGTAATATCCAGCCACTTTCTGAAAGTAGGTCAACCTCAAAAGAGAGACATGAAAATGCTGCGTATAGTCCTATGATGTGAATAGTGCCCAGCAGAAACCAGGCCACGTGCACAATAATTAACTATTCAACAATTAACAGACTATTTGATGCTTTTTTCTGGCATCTGTCTAAAAACCAGTTCTGACATGAGAAGAAAACGAGCATTTTGAACGTTAGTTTCTGTTATTATTCATAAACAGTTCTATGAGATGAAGAAGGGCACACAATGACAAGAAAGGAGGAAATAAACAAATGCCATACTAGCTGCAAAATGACATCAATTTTTCGGGCAATTTTTTTATCTCAAAAAAAATTATAATTTTTATAGAAAAACAAAGCCTAAATGCTGTTAAATTTTTTCAATTTTTTTACATGTAAGAAAATGACATTAATTAATAAAAAAATTATTGACCGAATTTAGCCTCCACATCCATCCCTGCTAACAATATCCAAAATAGAACACTAATCTGCTACTCAACTAATTATAGCATTACAATTCTTTCATGGCATGTGCAATAACTTATGATGCTTATTAAAGGAAATTGAATGCCACATTACCGCCTATACATCACAGTTTTTTTGTTAATGGTTGTACACTCCAACATAACTACATCCTTTTACCCTTTCTTTCAACTCCTATTACTATCCTAAAGCATTATACATTCCAAGGATGAGGTACCAAAAGCAAATCTTCTGACAAGCTGATGACATTTGATCACATAGAACGATCTCCTTCAGTTAATTGTCTATATTATGCACTTTCCCCGCGACAAGCTTGGAGCGAAACTCACAGGAGCTACACACCATCCGATAACCGTTACGTGTAAGGCACGTCCTCTAGAGAATTTTAGGTCAAATAGACACATCATCCAAGCATAACAAAGCAATGAGAAGCAGCCTTGGTGTCAAAGGAGAATAAACTGAGACAAGAAACATACCTAACAGCGAAGGGGATTTCTTAGCTGAAGTATTCTGAGAACTATCAAGCTCAGTCTCAAGCTGCACAAAGAACAGCTTCAATTATTGTTTGATAACATGACCAGACAAATCCAAAAGCAGGAGCAATACAAAAAACAAATGGCCTTCATTGGCCTTTTTAAACACGAATCTGTGGAATACAAAGTAATAGATCACAACCAGCAGAAACTTCCAATTTCATATTATTTCAGATTCAAATACATGGAAAGACTCCACGCATAGCCTTAATAACCCTACAAGTAATAAATGTAGCAGGGCCTTTGCATCTTGATGCCAATGCCACAGAAGAAATTAGATGAGTTGAATAAGCGCAAAATGGCATAAAATCTCTAGCAAAGGTGAGAAATCATAGACCATCCAGATTCTTCAATTCTTTATAGGGAAGGTAATTAAAAAAATCGTGAGAAGCTATACACGCCTCTACTATTCTCTGTTCTACATGCACAGCAGATAATTAAAAAAATCGAGCAAGAAATTGAAATGTAAATTAGCAAGATTCAAAATTGAGCTCAGACCAATATCAGCTTAAACGCCAAGAGACCATTGATTGTCCTAAAGATGAATAAGGGCGCAATCAAAAATCAACCCAGATGTCACGTGTCACTAAAGACCAGGTAATGAGATGAATCCATACAGAGTAGGATAACAAACAACATGAATTCCGGAATTCCAGTTTGAAAAGGCAAAAGATGTTCAAAATTTATGACGACTTTGAATTTGAGAATTCCGAAATAAATTGTACATATACATATATATGAATGAAGATTCAGCACTCATAAGCATTCTCTATTTCATTTAAATGATCATCTTGACAGATATATGAATCAGCCACCACATCTAGCTTCCTACTATGCAGAATGACCCAGTGTATATCGCTAAAAAAATGAGGAAAAATGGAAAGATCTCAAACTTTCCATTACGGGTTAGATGAACTCTCTTCTCAGAATATTTAACCAGCCTAATATAAATCGCATAGTTAACTAACCAGAAGGTACCATCTTAACTCCCGATATTCTAATGAACACCATAAGAAGCAACAGGATAACATATATGGTTCCCTTTCTTTTTTATATATAGCAGGAAGACAACACAAAACTTTGAGAAAGAACAGATGAAAGAATCGGCAACTTCTTGGTAAGAACGTTAAGTTGTTTATAAAGCAGAGATATTTCGGATAGCAATTCAAACGTGCTAATAAAGAAATCTCACTTTAGACAGCCAAAAGTTACACATCTTTTTAACGTCGTCTTCTTTGGATACTCCAAACCCCCTATTGCTCAATAATATAGCTTCAATCACTTAAAAAGATCTTAAAAGACCAAATATAACCATGCATGTGTTTATCTATTGGCAAAGAGTTTATTTTTTTGGATAGGTAAGAGAAGTTTTGCGGGGCTTTTATTACTTTATAAACGATTGCGATAAACTTCCTTTGAATGAGATTGCTCAAAAGGACAACAAAGTTACCATCTCTCAACGTCATTGCTTTACATTCACATCTACATGTTACTAGCTTTCGGTTTATCTCCTATGAAACCAATCGGTACTTTATTACAGATCTTACTCCCTTCAGCCAAAAAAAACACCACAGATTTTCATGTCAGAATTTAGAAGCCACAGCAGAAACCCCAATTACGCTAAGCCAGACATAAAGTAAATACAAAGTACCAATGCTTACATAGCCATTCTTCATATACAAAAGTAAGAAAATTTTCAGTTACTCTTTAACTTATTATATTCCACTGTCCCAAAGGAGAGAGATTCTAGGCATGCCAAAGGCATTTAAACAATCATCTGAAAACCAACATTACCTTTTCACAGACATCAGCAATAGATAATTCATTTGATCTCTCTACGTCTCCGGCAACAACTTGATCTAGTCCATCCATCACCGTCCCAATGTCATTAAAACTATTTTTGGATGAGCAAATTATATCGTTATCCGTTAATATCCTTATGTTGCTTTTGGTTCTTCTCCGTGGAGGCACTGATTTAACAGCAACAGGATCAGAAATATCAGAATCTGATAGTGCAACTGAATCAGAAACATCAGTTCCTCTAACTTCGGCCTTAGCTGGAAAATTCGATTTTTTTACTTTCAGATCCTTCTGTGAGGTACCCATACACGCATGATTTTTAAGCCATTTAACAAGCTTCCACTGCAAATCAGGCACGTTTTTATCATCCTGCAAATAAGACATCAGGAATACATTACAAAGGAAAATATGAGCAGCAGAGCAGACAAAACAGCTTCCACCTAAGCTATTAAGAAACTAATCTAACAAACATAAAGTTTTGGATTCATTTGGGAATTACAGCAAGTTTTGAGAAAAATGAATCGGGTGAAATGCCAATCTCTGATGCCACGTCTTTCACATTCACTTTTCCTCGATCAATCAACTGCAAATTGGCAAATACAAGGACAATCTCAATCTTTACCATTATTCATAAGAGGAATAATTATAGTGCGGTACAACATAACAATTCAAGCAACCTTTTTCAAAATAAGCACAAAGTTCAAGGAGTCAGATGCATTGATGTCTTCACAGTTGCTTAAATGTATCTTCTCCAATTGTCCAAGCTCCTCTGAATCAGTACCTTCCAACTTAGTATTAATGTTCGATCTATCATTAGCAAGCGCCACTCCTTGCAAATCAGTACTATCTGATTTATGAGAATTATCACCCCCATTTTTGCAGCCAACTTTTGAACTATCGGTTTCTTTCGTAGTTGTTACCCCAGATACAGGATTCACAGTATGAGGATTGCCATCAGCCCAACCAGGACAACCTTCTGGCCGGCCCAAGACACCACTGGCCTGGACATCTGAATGCTTTGAGCAAAAAGCACGTAATTCAACCTGTAGAATGACACTAGGAAGTAGGCCACATCAGCTAGAAAACCTCTTCAGATTAAAGAGCGAAGAAAAGCTGCAAAGCACATCTACAACAGAACCAGTGAGAATAACTAGAAAGCATCATCAGCTACAACAAAAGCTTACATTGTCATCTCCAAAATTTCCCCAGATCTCCATTCTACAGCCAGCTTCCCTGGCACAAATAGGGTGGAAAGAAATTCTGCAGGTTCCTGAGTTAACATCATGTGACACAAAAAGGTAACAAATAAGATACTTGTAACATAATAAGAATGCACGTACTAGAAGAAATAATCAGAATGTAGAACAAACTTTAAAAAAAAAAATAATAACTAAGGCCAATGATATCATGAGTAAATACTTCTAGCAACACAATCTTACAAATCAGTTACAAATCCACCATGTCGGCCAAAACAAACAACCAAATGTTAATAGTAATCTCAGATATGCAGGCTGCACCTAATAATTAAAAGGCCAAATAATCACAGAAACGAAAATTCATTTCCAACAATATCATCTTAGAAGGAGAGAGCAACCCAACAAATTGACGATAGCTAATTACACAGCATCAAACGGCATAAGCAAGACTGTAGTTCTCTATGCGTATAATTAGAGAAAAACATTCTTCAGCACGAATCTTACAGAGAACTGAATCCACAACCTGTCTAAATGAAAGGCCAGATGACCTCATGGTTAACCATGAAACAGGAAGCAAACATGAACATAGTCGAGGATGGTAACAGTTACAAACTGATCAAGAGAGAACAAAAAGTTTAACACCAAAGAAACCAGTATGGCTTCTAACTGTTACTTTTTACATGCGTAGACAGAAAACAAAGTGCTGGCAAGCCATTATGTTTGGAAGAATTGTTTAAGAAGAAAATAAGAGATTTGTAATTAACCCAAAAGAAACAGATAGGAACAAAGAGCTGGATAAAATTTATCTTTTCTTTCGCTGGATGTTTGGGGAAAAAACAAAGGGAAGATATGCGAAAATTTTTGTTGTTCCAAACCCACCCCACTGCAGAGGAATTTAGAACCTTCGTGAATATTGTAAACAGGAACCGACAACCCATAATTTCTTCTCTCCTCCCTTCTAGAAAGGCTAAACAAGTTTGTTAGAAATGTCTTTCTCTTTTTAATCTTCCATTTTATCCTCCAATCCCTCCAATATAACATAAAGCAAAGAAAAAGCCCAAGAAGCATAAAATTCATGCAGAATCTCTCTAGTTACAACAAATTAATCAAATATTAAAAGTAGATTTCAAATTAAACTAAGAAAAAATTAACTTAGCAAAGAAGTCAAACCTCCAAATTACCTATATATAAAGCTACATGAAGCCACAAGTCCTTAAATGAAGAAGAAGGGGTGGATGTTTTTGTGCATGCTGTATGCTCTTCTATCTCATAGCCTAACTACATTTAACAGCAGAAAGGACGGTACCAAGAGGCCTACCAAAGTAACAGTGCATCCTGAAATGCAGCCATGTGCATGGACATAGAAGATAACTGAACACTACTCAGATGATCCTTTTTCTCGAGGCCAAGCATCATATATTCAAATTTCCAGATTGACCAAAATATTTTTTCCCAACTACACAAGGTGGAACAAAGAACTACTGCTACTTCCACGATATAAGGTCCATTTTATCAACTTTCCAACTTAGGGCAGGTTCCTCCTTGCTTTTGACACGAGTTGACAACCAGGGCATTCCTACCCAATTAAACTCAACTAATTACTACATCATAAGATATTCAAACCCGATAAATCTCAGCAGCTATACAAAATAAAATCCAGAGAAGATTCCCTGTGTAGTGGAAAACTCCAAGGAAACCAACTGCAAGATAACTTCCACAGCCTACAGTTTAAAATGTGACTCAAAATGCAACTCCAAGATTTTCAAATATAGACAGCCCACATAGATTGGGCATATGATACTGGGCAGCTTTCTTCACTAACAAGCAGCGGGCGCTTCTGGGATTCATTATGAGTAAGACTGCATGTATAGATAAACCTTGGGACTGTTTATATTTTTGAATTTCACTCGTTTGCTGTCCTATAGGGTCCATTTGTTGTTGCTTCTAGCCTCTCATCACATCAAAGGTTTATCTTAGACATCAGCACTTGTAATTGCTAAGTGGTGGCCTTTCACGCTATCAATGTAAAAGGAGTGGGGAATCTGTCGATTTCATGTTTATACGGCGATTTAGCTTCTAGCATGTGGAATGAATACCTACTATTCACTTGGTCTTAATTTATCCACAGAGTATCAAAAGGTTGCTACATATCCAGAATCGGTGCAGATAGAGGCATATCAAAATGATGAGAACCCACAAAAAGCACTACCCACCTCGTTACTTGTCATGTAAAAGAAAATGACTTCTTATAGGTAGGAAATGCCAGTTCACTTAATTGACAGCTGGGTTTCGATTCATATTGAAACATTTTTTCATCATGACCACAGAAAGGCTTAATATCACATTCGCAAAGCAAAGGGCATGAAGTCAATTCTTCCCGAAGCATGGGGCATTAAATAAGGTCAATAAGAACTTGAACAACCAAGATAAGAGATCAGAAGTACCATATCATCATTAATTGGTCTAAGATACATAAATTCCCAAACTCCAGTTTGAAAAAATGTGGCAATTACCATATGCGCATTCAAAACCAGCTAGGCGAGACAGATTCAACATAAGAAAAGTAAAACATCCACAACACCATTCCCAGGTAAGTAGAATGACGCTAAATAGTGAAGCAACTAAACATACCATGACTGCATGGAACACAAGCGCCGCATTTTATCTTGCACACATTGCACACCAATTTTCTTCGAGTCTCCTTGATCCCTTCCAAATTCATAATCGGTTCCATCTTTGTCAGATCCTCTACGTAAACCTCAGGCATCCACTGAGAACAAAACAAATGGGCAAACTCAGAGGGTGCATTGTTTCCCTCCTTTCTCTGGAGTGGTTTCAAAGCACCTCCTTGCTTTGGACAAAGGACACAAGCATTCCCCGCATCACACCCACTGTCTTTTTTCAGCTTGCACCATGAGCAAACCCAAGAGCCATCTATATCCCCTTGCACTCCATAACACTTTGCATGAATTGCAACTTTACACGAGCTGCAGAAAATTAATGGATTCGAATCCAACCCCGCCTCAGTCTTGCAACAAAAGCTACATACAGCAGAGTTTCCGTCACAAGGATGACCAATGAGAAGCTTTTGCAAGCCCGCATCACTACCTAACAGCTTCCGTTTCTTTGAAGGCCGCTCTGATGTTAAATAAATCTTGTTCCTACAACCCAAAAGCCATTCTAAACTACCCGAAGAGTCCGACGCAGGACACGCCCCTTCTTGTCTGGGAGTACCACCAGCTCCCACGCTATCGATTTCCATATCCTGTTCACTCCTCGCCTGCTTCTCCTCTTCCATATCAACCCCACTGCCACTACAATCATCGACATCCTGACAACTAACAGCATTATCCCAGACATTATCGCCTTCCAAGACCGGAATCAACATGCGCTCCCTGGAAACTATTGAGCTAACAGAGCATGCCTCGCACAATGCGTCGATGTCCGGCAAAGTCAAGCCCCTAAAGAAATCCTCGGTCTCGAGCCAAAGGCTACCGCCCCGCGACCGCTCCACTTGCCTAGAAGACTTCTTCTCCGTGCCCGAATGCGACTTCTTGTGCTTCTTCCTGCTATCGGAATTCTTCAACAGGCTGGCCAATCCACTCGGCAGGCCGGGGGGCACAGTATCCGCCGCCCCAGCCGAACCGTCCTCACCCACGTCGAAAGGGGAGCGCTGGGACAGCGCCTTCCGAGCCTGGGAGAAGAAATCCATGCCCTCCCCGGGCGGAGCGGGCTCCTCGGCCGCCCCGGCCGGAGCCCTCGCCGGAACCCTAGAGACAGGGCAAGGCCTCTCCTCGGCGCCACACCCTCCGTCCGCGCCCCTACCCATCATTTTCCTCTCCTCCCGAAGAAGCTGGCATGGGCCCCCGGTCATCGACGACGCCAGCCGCGGCCCCCGGCCCCGAGGCCCCCTCCATTCCCGCCCGAAACGAAACCCTAGCAAAACTCTCACCCCGCCCGCGGCCCCACGGTCGGAATTCGGGACGGCAATCGGACCCCGGCGGAGGCGCGAATTGAAACCCTAAACCCCCCCCGAATGCGAGTACGGAGAGCTCAGTCCTCGCCCGGAAGAAAAACAGAGACAGAGAGAGAGAGAGTGTGCGTGTGTGGGGAAGAGAGAGAAATGGATAAGTCGAGTGCTGGGAAGCTAGGGTTTTCAGTTATTTCTGGTTTGGCTCTTTTGTTTATCAAATCGACGCAGAAGAGAGAGAAGAGAGAAGAGAGAGAGAGGGAGGGAGGGAGGAAGGAGAAATGATTTTTCCCTTTTCTTTTTTTTTCGTGCTGCTCGCGGTTGGATTTCGCTTTCAGAAGAGAGAGACAGAGAGAGAGAGAGAGAGAGAAGAGAGAGGAGAGAGAGATTCGCGTTTTGCGCAGGCAGAAGGGGCGGGTTCGTTGAGACTGGAGAGAGAGATACAGAAATTGATTTTCGTTCCCTCCAATGGAGAAATCTTGCCTCGTCTCATTCATTAATTTTCCCATCAATCGTCGTTGCGCCCCGATTACTGTTCCCATTTACGGACGGCCTTTGCAAATCACGACGCGCCAAGGCGATTCACCGTCCAAATATGGAGGCTTTTACTGCTTACGCAATAACTATTGCGTTCGCAACGAATCTATTATCCTGAAACTAGTTTACCGCAATAAAAAAAACTTTTACTTCGCATCAGCAATACCGTAATCACTTAATTTACTGCTTTCGACTGTGAATTGGGTCCTGCGGGATATATGATGCTATACATTATTAGATATTACAACGTTCGAGATGAATTGTTTTGTTCTAAGAACGAATTTCAAAGCCGATCGCTCCTTCTGAAATAACTTACTTTTATTACTTCCTATGAGGTAAATCACTTTGTCTCTAGATATGTTTACTGCTTCTAAACAATTTACTCCCCGTGACATAAATATCTTCGTCTCGAGAGACATCGCTCTCTTCCACGACACTTTAATTTACTCGATCATGCCGCAATTTAGACCACTCCCATAGTTAGTTACTATTTTCTTTTCTTCATGTGATAATTCATCTGGACCGTTTATGGCGGGAGAATGCTAATCACCTTAAACATGGTAATTTATCTTAAACCGTCGCAAGTGACGAGACTTACGTTAATTAAGGGACCTCGATGGCCGTAAATTGTTTCGTACTTTGTAACTTAACGATGTTGTCGCTAATAACATGTATATTATATTCTCACATGTTTTTAATCAATAGATCATCATATTCTATAATTGTCCACCATTAATGGTAAATTTCATTTACACTCGATAATGCTATCACATGCCGATTATCTAATAATATCGTAATTTTTCCTCAATAGGTCATGAAAATGAAAACTTCCTTTTTCTAATTATCATACCTCCAACGACAATAATTTATGGGTAGTCGCCGTAAATCTCGAAAAAAAAAAAACTATAGCTATTACTTTACTCTTTGAAGTGGGACCTAAAGAAACCGTAAATTAGGATCGTCATCACTTGCTAATTTACCATTATCAAGGTAACATAACTCGAGTAATCCTAAGTCACGCGATCTATAAGAAGTAATAAATCTTAATAGTAGTAAATTGCAAAGTCCACGTGAATGAGAATTAATAATCTTCCCTTTTTTCCCATAATCAAATTAATCATCCAAAACGAACTGAAAACGAGCATTTCATAATTACAAGATAAGGACGAGAGAATTTTCGGAAATTGATGATGGTTTAATCCCAAAAACCAACTTTTATTTCCACGAGGGGAAGGACCAAAAATGGTGGTGGCCCATCTAAATTGAAATGGTTTTTTTTTATATAAAGCGAATTGTCAATTCTGGACTCACTTTTCCCACAAGTCTCTATTTTCCCATTTTTCCCCAACCTCCCAAAAGTGAATTTTATCTTCACTTTCCTCATTTGGAAGCAGATATATAACAATAATAACAAAAGGGGAAATATTCTCACGTAGAATCACGCTTTCGGCCTTCGAATTCGGGCCATTTGAAGGAAAAGGAAGGGCGATTTGGTAATTACGATGATTGAAATAGTGGAGGGTCTTCTTTCTTTTCTTCTTCTTTTTCTTTTTTTCCATTTACCGCAGAAAAGGAATATTCTCCATACCTACATGCGTCGCAAAAAGGCTCCACAGAAAAAAAATAAATAAATAAGAAGAAGAACAAATTCCTCCGCGCCTCTCTATCGATCTTTATTTTTTCCTGCATCCTAAGGGTGAAAGCATAAAATGAATTCCCTCCTTTCCCTTTTCTCCTCTTCTTTCCCCCCTCCCTCTCATGAAATAAAATACAATGTCATTGTCGGTCCTTCACACGTCACACTTGATGCCATCTAAGTAAAACTTTTTATCATTCAACAGTATATCAGAACTTATTGAGAAAATGTTACAAACAATCCCCAAACTTCCACTTAATGTGCAATCTCGTCCATAGACTTTTAATTTGTTCAATTTGATCAATAAATTATCGATAAATGTCCGATCTAGTCCCTAACTATTTGAAATTTACCAATTTCGTCATTCCGTTAGTCTCTTGAATATAAAATAAAAAAAAAGACATGCAGAACATCTACATGGAAATTACCTTTAAAACAAGTCAAATTGTGGCCACCGTAAAAAAAAAAAAAAAAAAAAAGATATAAAAACACTTATTCTCTCTTTTTTTGTGATCAATACTCTCATCTCTAGCTGAACCCTAATTTGTTTTCCTTTTTTAAGATATATTGACTTATAATTCTAGTAATCGAACTTAGTTTCACGTCATCAATTAATGCTCAACGTCATCACTTAATAGTTTGAATAAACGGAACGACTAGATGGAACATTTGTTAATAGTTCAGGGACTAAATTAAGCAAATCGGAAATTCATAGATGAAATTGAATATTAGATGAAAGTTCATGGATCATTTGTGACATTTTCCCGAACTTATTTCTATAATGATCACGAAGTTTAATGGTAATTTCAATATTGTGTTGCCGCATAATAACATAAAATTTCATCGAAAATAATTATTCATGCTATTTGCTTAGGGTATTTAAGATAATTAAAACGATGACAGATCGATCTAGGAACTGGATTGCACAAATAAGAAGAAACGATGCCTCGCCCATTTTGACTTTGTGAGGTGGTGCTTTCCTTTGCCACCGCCTTTTTCGGAGAGACGAGCCCTTTGTGGGCACTAGACCCCACAAAACTTAAAATTTTCATCGTCCTTTCAAAAATAATAGAGAGGCATTATTTTGATATCCTTTTTTTCACTAAAAGCGTGCATTTATTTGGTAAAATGACTAAAATATCCCCATAACGACAAATTCTACCAAATATTTATTGATGAGACTTTTTTTTTCCTATCGTCCTTGACTTACGAGCAAACATTTTTCTGTATCGCGCTATTCAATTATGTTAAGCAACCAATCAAAATATAGAAAGACTAATTTGTTAGAAGCATGGCCAAACGTCAAAAGATGTTTATTTTTAGATCATACCCAAATATCAACAAAAGATAAAGCACAAAAAGAAGAAGGAAAAGAGAATGCGATCTCAAAATATTAAGAAGTGCTTAAAAGTTTGAGTTTGAAATAGAAGAAAATGTAACTAGAGTTTCGACTCCTAATTTGCAATTCATATTTGCGAAAAGCTCAAATGAAAGCACAAAATAAGTGATCTTTAGGCCATGTTTGGTAACTGACTAAATGGTAACTATTTATGTTCTTTTGTTTTTTGAAATAAAAAAAGAACAAAAATCCGTCAATAACATTTTTGTTTATGGGAATAGATTTGGAATATAATCAATAAATTAAAAAAAAATTTGCTGCTTTGTTCCTTGGAACAATTAAAGAACCAAACAATTTTTTGTTCCTTTACTTTTCTTTTTCTTCTTCTTTCTCTAGTTGGTCACAGACCTCGACAATAGCTGGTGACTAGCTAAACAAGAATTGGCGTGACCCCAACAAGACCAAGCCTTATCGGCTCAAGCCTCGGCCTCGCTCAGCCACAACAAGGCTCCCTTAAGATTACTAGCTCTCGTCGACTAGTCACCTAAGTTATAGGAAAAAAAAAAAAAAAAAAAAAAGAAATATATGTAACAAATTCATTAAAAAATTAAAAGATATTATAATTCATAAAAAAAATTGAGGGTCATATCAACTACATCTCTATCTTGAATATAAAAATTTTGCATAGTTACTAAACGTCTTTAAATTATCAGAAACTCGTCGAGGGAATAAAATATAAAAAGATTATTTTTGAGCATAAATTATTTCCGAGAACAGTATAGTTACTAAACACACTCTAACTATGGAAATCTAAAAACTAATTATAGCAAAAATACCCACAAGAAACATCAGTTAAACTGAAATTTGGTTTTCATTTTATGATATAATTTCACTCAAACTATTTGAACAAAAATAGGCAATTAATTGTGTATTCATAAGACGTCAAATGGAAGTTTATAATCTTATATATAGCTTTTACGATTCAAAGCATGAGATTGGGAATTAAAATTAACAAAGTTATCTAGGCAAAGTGATAATTGATATGGATAGAATGATAAATTGATGGGAGGAATGGGCATTTATATTGGGAACTAATGAGAGACAGTGGAAATGAAATTCGTTTTCTTGATTAACGTTATTAAGAAAAAAAGAAAGAACAGATTGAAAAGAGAGGATGGGGTATTTCGGTCAATTAAGTGGTAACAAAATGAGCGTCTTAGTCAAAATGATGGCGGAAATAGGTTCAACCAAAAATTGTATTATTAGATATTTGAAATAATTACTTCTATATACTATTCAATTATTCAATATTTCTAATCCCGCGAGCTTTGCTTTATTTATCTAAAGCAATTCTTTTCGAATCATTCATTTCATAAAGTACATTTTTTGTATTACTTTAATTATTAAATAAAGCGAGGAGTTAATTATAATGGTCATTTATTTCGTTGTGAAATATATTTAATATATTACTTGTAATTATAATGTATATATTAGATTGGTTGAATATAATGTGCATCTTTTTAAAAAGATATAAGCAGGCCGAACAGATAAAGCAAAACTTATCCAATATACCAGATAAAGCAGTAAATATATACGTTTCTTGCGGCACAAAATTTCCATGCATTGGTTATTTTCTATTTCCACTCTTTTTGGATTTTATGAACAAGAACTGTCCTCACCTTTCTGTGATAAAATTCCCGCCTCTTCAAAAGAGAGACTAATCGTCATGCGCGATATAATTTACTAAAGCTAACCTAACCCGTGGAGGTCGGCTAGATTCAAAATGCTCTGGGAACTAACCACTTAATCGCGGGTTGCTCGACGGGTTATTTCGAGAGTATTTCTGCTTCTGCCTTTACAAGGTAATAATACTTATCCCGTTAAACATTCCTTTAGCTCTAGACTAAAATTTTAAAAATCCTGCTGAGCATATTTACATTTGGGTAAAACAGACGTACAAAGCACACGAAAATGTACCAACACACGTGGGTTTGCCTCCAAAAAGTCGAATCAAAATCACGAGGAGATGATTTTTAGGACGCATTTGGTAATCATTTTATTCCCAATAACAATTTTTTATAATAAATTATTCTTTTTTATTTTATTCTCGGAAACAATTTATGAGTAAAAGAACACGTTTGATAACTATACAAAATTTTTTATTCTAAAATAGAAAAAGAACATAAATGCGTTTAGTAATCACATAAAATTTATATTCCAATTATTTTTCAATTACCTTTTTGATATTGAATTCTCATGGACCACTCACCAATATAATTGTCTTCTTATGAGTGAAGAAATCATATTATATTTTCAATTTCAAAAGATTTTGAATTTAGAATTCTATTCCATTCTAAAATTCTATCAAATCATAGAAATTCTATTGACTAATTATATTTATACTAAGTAATAAAAATATTAACTAATCAATTTTTTATTAAATAGTAAATAATAAACTATAGAATAAACTATAAATATACATACTAAATAATAAATTAAAATATAAAATTAAATATGTATTATATATATAGCAAAATTTCAATTCCTACTTCAAATCACTTCTTTTAAAATAATTTATTATTTTTTCCTTTCTTTCTCCCCTTCTTCTTCTTCTCCTTCTTCAAGGTGGTCGGTCGTGCGACCGATTAGACGAGGGTCAGTGACCTCATTGAATTGTCGTCAGCCCTCAGCGAGGCCGTGCCTTGTCGACCGAGCCTCGCCGAGCCATGCGAGGTCGACCTCGCCTTGGCCGAGCGACAACAACCTTGTGGTGCCCCCAGCGAGGTTGAGCCCCGTTGGCGGTTGGGCAAGCTCGGCCTCGCCCAACCAAGTGAGGCTTGTTGGTGGTCAGGGGAGGCCTAAGCGAGGCTCGCCTGGCCACCGGTGAGGCTGAGCCTCGTCGGTGGCTGGGCGAGCCTTTGGCGAGCTCGCCAGACCTCGCCCTAGCCTGGCGAGCTTGCCGGCGAACAACGAGCGGCGGTAGTGGCTACGGCGGCGGCAGACAATAATGGCGACGACAATAGCATTTGAAGAACAAGGAAGAGGGAAGAAGAACAAGAAGAATGAAGAGGAAAATGAAAAAATAGATTGACTTGATTTTAGAATTGTTATCGGGAACAAATAATTAACTTTTTTTTTTTTATTCTCGATTATGTTCTAAATCTACTTTTAATAACAAAAATAGAAATTTGTTGCCGGGAACAAAAATTTTACCAAACGCATTTCTGTTCTAAAATCTACTTCCAGAAATAAAAGAATAAAAGCAAGCACTATTTTGCAAGTTGCCAAACAGGCCTTATTGGCCGTTGTAGAGATTAGAAAACCCCATTATCTATACTATGCATGCAGCAAATTTTAAATTTTGTGGTCCAAAATTACTACCACCATGCCTTGAAAACAAAATCATGACTTAGTAGGGTAGTGGAAAGTCAATGGCGACTTTTGCGATCTTACTAGATTCGATTTTAATTTCGTATCTGATTGCACGGAATTGGGCCGGCATCAGGATCGTTACTTGCACTCAGCTTTTCTCCAACACCGCACTAAATAATATCTTAAAAATGAATCAACCGTCTTGCTCGAGTTTGAATCAACTGATTAAAATGAAGAGCTCTGCTCAAGGGATAGCAATGCTCGTGGTGGTGGCAATTATGAAAATTCAGTGGCTTGTTCTTACAAGTAACTGGGTAAGTAAGCCTCCTCATGCCTTGGGAAAAAAAAAGGGAAAGATTTCAGTGATCTTCTCAAATTTATTGTTTTTAACCTTACATCACTATTTTTCAAGATAATTTGTGTATATCTATTATTAACTGTTTTAAAAACTTAAACTGTTAAATAAACGCGTAATTTAATATTCAATTATTCTAACAAAATTGGTCAAAATAGGTCGAGTTCGAGTTCAAGTCTCTGACTTGAGTTTAGAAATGTCAAAAGTGTTTAGGGGCAAATCATTTATCATCTCCCGTGGTACTCAAAATGAAGACATACGAAATCCCTCACCGACTTGAAGTGCGGCCCCTTGCATGGATCCTCAACCATGTCGTCCTTTATATATGGATGATGACGACATTTTAGATATCGCCGATGGTCACGAGGTGATTCCATGGTCGGAAGCGCCTCACTTAGCTCAATCCATAGACAACATACTAGCGGCAATTTTCACCGTTGGTATAATGAAGACCATTAAGGTGTCAATGGTGATCACGATGAATGTGCCCTCCAATGCTCGTATCCCCCATCCGCCGGTGCATTCTCCACCGATGTTGCAGAAGCCTTGAACAAGATCATCCCGTAACTCGTGCGCCGAGAGGCGCCTTTGACGTTGAACGTGTATCCTTACTTCACGAACGTTCCGGACCTCGAGAAAATATCAATCGAATATGTGAGGGCTCACTTCTGATCCCACTCACAATGATATTATTCGCTTTGGGTCACAGCCACACTGCCATTGCCCTCGCGGTTTTGTTTTTCAAGACTCCGTCTCAAGGATAGCAAATGGGGTAGGAATGAACCGAATCCTACATTACTTAAGTGCGATAAGGTAATGTACCATACAATGTGTAGCACTAGTTTCTGTTTTTTTTTTTGGTTGGTAGCACTAGTTTTAACCCATAGCATATATAATTCATAATATTTTCAGACCATGACTTTTACAAAATTCAATGAAGACATAATACCACTCACTTGGATATACCCCGGATCAAATAACAAAGCTCACTCAAATCAACGAAATAAGTTTTGAGTTTTGATATTACTTTGTAAAGTGCATAGTGGGTATTTGATCTACTTAGAAGTGATATGCAATATTTGCTGAGTTGCGGTTGCTCACCCTTTTATTTTCCAATATTTTTAGGCCCCTTGGTTAGTGGCCATCAGAGCGGTAGTGTTATCGTGGGGACTTTTAAGAGTTTGACTTATAGGTGGTTAGATACCGTGTTTTTTAGATGAAAGAATAGCTATGTCATTCCATCTCTATAGAATTCGAGTTGTGACGGAATATGCTACCGGAGGATGTTGTTATTAGGGATGATATGTTTGAGTACTATAACTGATTTGATGCGTCGATTGATTCGGTCTTCACGATCTTGAAGAAGGTTGATGCGGCCGATCTGCACATCGCCATACCAGGAACTCGACGGGCCGCATCTCGAGCTGGATAGGCATGCTGCCAAGGACTTTGGATTCTTTTATCCCCAAGTCGCGACTTGCCCACCCATTTTGCTTAGGAACTCAAAAGGAATTTGACAGCTTATAAATCTCTATAAATTTCGACCCAGAAAGAATCTCTATAAACGACTTGGCTTTATTCACGAACAGATGGTGCTCTCTAGAAGGGGAGAGATTCTTTAGCTCCCGGCAAATGAGAGCTGGCATGAACAAAACCTCTTTCTCTTTCGAAAAAAGATATGTTTTAATATTTCACGTGCTCTGACCAAAAAAAAAAAAGAAAAAAAATTGTTTCGCGTTCATTTTTGAAAAGACCATACGGATTTTTGTTTTTTGTTTTTGTTATTTGGCGTATAATTCCGCGTACGAGTTAAAATATTCGAGCCGGCGACGAGTCTGGTTGCGTAACATCCTCGTGTACGAAAATTATTAAATGGGAGTATTTAGACCAGGAGAGGACCATCCGGACGAACAACGAGGACGAGAGGGGGGCCCGCCGCTGGGGCATATTGCAACCCCACCGCCAGCCGTAGAGCAACATACGAGGGGGGCCCCACATCCTGGCGCCCCCCGGCCTCGTCAGATCCCTCCACGTGGCACCGCGTCCCGCTTTTCTAATCTCCTTCGGCGGCTTTTACCCGTATTTTCTCTCTCCTCTCTTCCTCCTCCTTTCTTCAGTCTTTCACTCTTTCTCGCCGGTCAGCTCTCTCTCTCTCTCTCTCTCTCTCTCTCTCTGCAAAAAAATCTTTTCCTTTCCCCAATTTTTTCTCGCCAATATTTTCCCGGAAAGAGACCGGCGAGGCCCGCCCGAGCACGTCTCTCCACGCCGTCTTTAACCGCGGGAAATCGGAGCGAAGCGCCGCCGACAACGAGGTGGTTGTTGTTGCTGCCGCCGCCGCCGCGGCTTCTTTCCCTCTTCTTCTCCTTCCTTCCTTCCTTCCTTCCTTCCGTGCCGCGTAGGCGAGTTCTCGAGCGCTCTCTCTCCCTCTTCCTCCCCATCTGCGCTCCAAACCCTAGGCCTATGCGGCGGCCACATGCGTCGATTCTTTTCTAGACCGAAGGCCATGGAGTCCAGGAAGAACCGAGGCTCCCGGCCGCGGCTCGAGCGCCGCAACGCGGCGAAGCACTACGACTACGACGCGTCCTCCTCGTCGTACTCCCCCGACGACTCGTCGTCCTCGGCCTCGGCCTCGCTCCACACGCGGTCGCTGGACCTTTGCGAGCAGACCAGCTTCAGGGTCGAGGGGGGCGAGGGCGAGATCGATCTGATATGCCGGAGCCTGGGGCTGTCCGGGATCGAGGACTTCGCCATCCCGACGGCGGCGTGGGAGGCGAGGAAGATCAGGTCGTCCTCCGATCTCCTGCCCCGGTCGAGGTTGCAGTGGATGGAGAGTCCCAAGGACGGAGGCGAAGAGAATCCTGCGGTGGAAACCGCGTCGCGGGATGTGGGGTTGACTGAATTGACTTGGATCCATTCGCCTAAGCCGAAGCGGCGCGATGAAGTGGTTGAGGATTCAGGGGACAGCCTTCGCGAGAGACTCGGGGCGGATGCAATCCAGTCGATTCAGGACAAGTTTGTTGAGCCGGGTGGAATTCCCGTTGCGGTAAGAGGAAGTTGTGGGATAAAGGGCGTTAGGCCGCCTATGCTCAAGCCTCCACCCTCGGTTCGGCTTCCAATAATTGACGATGGTTGCTCGACGTGGGACTTACTGAGGCATTTTGCCCCCGTTGTCGAAGAAGAAGAAGGAGAACGGGTTCATCCCTCCTCTGATGAAGAAGACAGAGATGCAGGAGAGCGGAATCGATTAGCAAATGAAGCGACTAGGGTTGCGGCTGAGGAGGAGCAGGAAAAGGGAGTAAGGTTAGGGGAGACCGCGGTGCTCTCGACATCTTGCTCATTTTCGACCTCAAATGATGAAGACTCTTCAAGTACTACTACAACTACACCGATAATTATTTCACCGAGTGAGAGATTCAGACGAATAATCGAGAATTGGGATAAGGGTCAGCTTCTGGGCCGTGGGTCATTTGGAACAGTCTACGAAGGAATAGCTGAGTAAGTGCGAAATTCTCTCCAGGCCTCACGCTAATCGTTTAGTTTTGCTAGTGTAATTCCTGAACCGTTTGGTAGGTCATTATTTAATGCAGCTCTAAGGTTATGTTCCGAATTTTCTGTATAATTCACGTTAGCTGGTGGAAATTAGGAGTTGCTTGGATATTGAGAGAAGTACGTGGCTCAGATGTCTTATTACCTTATTAAGTTTTGCCGAAAACCCAGTCTAAGATCATCATGTGGGACATTCGGTTTGCAAAAGCAAAAGGAGTACTATTGACTTTCTTTTTTTTTTTTTTGTTTTTGGTTTCTTTTGGGATGATGAGTTGCTATTAGCAAGCAAAAGGAGTATATGGATCTGAGTTTTGTTAGCTCTGAGTGTGGGAGAGAAATTCACAGAGTTAGATTGATGTGCTGCAGTGATAGTGGAGTTTGGTCCTTTAAGGTTCACGAATTGGCAAATTAATGAAAAAGGATGCATTTGACTGATATCACAAATGTATGTGACTGTTCTGCTTATGTAGGTAGGACTCCTACACTAAGAAAGCCTGTACTTGTCAAATCAATCTTTTTCCTGCTGTCATTGAAAGTCATATACTTTATATGCCATTATTGTTCCTGCTGTTCCTACATCTGCAGCATTATGTAATTTCCATTTACTGAGAGAGTTTATTCTACCTGAAATTACTTGGTTTTCTTGGTACTATATGGACTCATCGAATTCTAATCCATACATTAGGAAATTCTCATTAATGTCCTTCTTCCTTTCTCTTGCTCTGCAGTGATGGCTTCTTTATTGCTATAAAGGAAGTCTCATTGCTTGATCAAGGAGATTTGGGAAGGCAAAGTATCTTGTATTTGGAACAGGTAATTATATTTTCTCCTTTGCCTTATCTAGAAGGTCACGTAATTAGGAGACGCTGGAAATGTCAAAGCTGTAATTTGTACCAGTATTTGCTTGATCTCATCGAGTGCTTTCATTTCAGGAGATTGCTCTTCTAAGTCAGTTTGAACATGAGAACATAGTCCGGTATTACGGCACAGCCAGGGTAAGGCTTGCTTTCTTATTATGTTGATGACGTGCTTTATAGCAAGTGACTCTCCACATTCTTATAATCAACAAATGCATGAACAGGATGAATCCAATCTCTATATTTTTCTCGAGCTCATGACGAAAGGTTCCCTTGCAAGTCTCTATCAAACATATCATCTCAAAGATTCTCAAGTCTCTTCGTACACACGACAGATCTTAAGCGGTCTAAAGTATCTTCATGATCGCAATGTGGTCCACAGGTGAGACATGCATACATACCCTAATTCCTGTAGTGTTATTGTACAATCTCTATAGGCACCTTTGATGTTACTATACCGTAATTCCTGTCGTATTATTAGTGCCAGATCTTTGATTTTAGGTGTTCTTAGCGGGCGTTGTTGGTATGTTATGTCTGCATTACCAATGTGCTACTGCTGCCAATTTTTTGCAGCAGAATCCGTATTGACCTCTACATGCTTTGGGCACACATTGTGTTTCTTGCTCCAAGAAAATCTTTTTACTTTTCTCATGTTTTACTAGAAGAAATTCTTTCTATATTGTATCTATGGTGTGTATTCCGTATGTAATTAATATTGGCTATATCTTTAAGTGAGAGGTCTTTGAACACTGATTTTCCTTTTGAGACTTAATCCGGTCTTCATCGGTTTCTCTAGATTGTCTTTTACCACATATTGTTATTGCACTGTAGCTGCCTTTATTGTGGTTGCAATAGAACTGCCTTTAGTTGGAAAAATATCTAGTGGTATTGGTGCATTAAAACATACTTCCGCATAGTTATTCCCTATTGATTCATGTACTGTTTTGACCTTTCTTTCTGCTTTTGGATTGATCTCTGCTTTTTGCGAATATGATGGAGCGAAGTAATTCTCGAAGTAATGACTTTCTTTGCTGACTTAAGCTGCCCATGTGGATTTCTTGATTCTGAAATGATATGCAACCCTTGTGAAGTTGTTTGGTTTACAGTGCCAAATACTTGGAAAATTTACAGTTTTGTTTGGTAATACTACATTGTTCCCTGGATCTTTGTCTTCTGCTTTCATAGGTTTATTTGAATCATATTATTTCATTAATTAAGCTCTCTTCACTCTTGCTTTTATAGTTGTTCAATCATTTATGAATCCGATTCAGTTTTAGCAGTTGTCAATTGCCATTCCTCATTGTACACAATTCCTTTACCTGTTTTGGCATCTCATCTTTTTCATTATTGTGCTTAAGGGACATCAAATGTGCAAACATTTTGGTCGATGTAAGTGGAATGGTGAAACTTGCAGATTTTGGATTAGCAAAGGTAATTATCTCTCTCTCTCTCCCTTTTTTTTTTGAAGGGGGGTGTTGTACGTGATGACACTTGGTTCTATAGATGTTGAGTCTGCTAACACTACTGGCTAATCCTTTTTCCTCTCCTGCCTCAGGCAACCAAATTGAATGATGTCAAATCTTGCAAAGGCACTGCATTTTGGATGGCACCGGAGGTTGTCTTTCATCCTTTCTATTTCCGGTTCTTTTCTTTTACTGCAACTTTGAGTTTTTGAGTTGGTGTCAGACTAGATTATTTTATTCAAATGATGGTTGGTGGTCCATAAGTTATGGTTGATGTGATCATCATATTCCAGTGGATCAGATGATATATAGGACAAAAAAGATGTAGAGCTGGATGAAAGGTTTGATGGTGAACGAGGGCAGGACTTGTCTGGGCAGGACTTTTCCTATCTGGGCATATATTGATATTTCTTTTCTTTGAAAACATTTCCTATTTGGATGAAAGGGTTTGATAATGTGTAGATTCTAGTCTTTTCCTTTTCAGTTGCTGCTATTGTCTTTGCTTAAGTGACTGTCCCTTACATCGAACTTAATGGGTTCTTTCAAAGGGCGAAGGAGGAAATGTATCCGTGTATATGTTTGGTTGGCAGTCATTGCCAATGTGAAGATTGAAGGAGCTACATACATCCTTTATATCTCCTTGTACCCATGGGGGGTGTTTGTACTGAAATTACCACTTCCTGATATGATAAAATAGGATGAAATGAGACTGTATTTGAGACAAAGATGGCTATGAAGAATGTAGAGGAGGTAGGATGGGCAATTGCTCTTCCTACTTCCTAGTATGGAATTTACCACTTACTGAAATTACCACTTCCTAGTATGGAATTTCGGTTGGACTTGGACGGTATTTGGAGCAATCGGATATTATAAAATGTAATTAAATATCTAATTTCCTAGAATACATGGTACGATGTAAGTGCTCAAAGGAAGTACTTATGTGGTAATTTGGACTCCAAACATTTCCCTCTTGAAAATAAGTCAAAGACGCATAAAAAATAAGTCATAAATGGATTTACAACTTCATTTTGCAGGCAAATCATGGAGCCCTCGTCTCTGTTTTACTTTGCAACAGTTTTTCATTATGCCGTTAGTACATCCTGCAATCACTTCTCTGTAATAATCGAAAAACTAATGAGTGCGGTCATGACTGTGCAAACTCCCCCACTCCCATGGCTATTAAAAATTTGCTTCTTGGTGGAGTGGCCTCAAATGAGGCCTTTTATGAGCATTTAGGCAACAAGTACTAGGCATGGAATGGAATGTGATAGGATGATACCCTCATGAGTGTTATACTCATTTTCATCATCAATGCAAACAAATAGTGATTAGTTTGTTTCCAGAAATTTATAGGGTCAAAGTGGAATTTTCTAGGAAAGATATGAAACGCCCGTAACACCCAAGAATATGTCAAAAGTGGATGTCCCCTCTAGCTCAAATTGTTGCATCCGAAGAAGGAATGAAGGTTGAATGGATTTTCATTCTTGCCATATTTCTGACTACCAAGCGGGGTGCTATGAGCAAATAACTTATTGAAGCGTGAAATGTGCTATGTCATGGTTTTCGAACTGTTAAAAAGACCTTGATATCCTCTGAATTTTAGTTTGTGTCTTGTCTGTGGATGGAGAATTGTGCGTCTTGCAAAACTTGTTTTGGGGGTGGATCATGGGCTGTGTTACAAGTGATGTCGGATGATGTTGATCCCATAGTCTGGTGTTCGTGGCAAGTTTTCAAGCTGCATCTAGGTGTGGTTATTGTCGTCGTCGTTCTACTTCTTCTTCTTTCTTCTTCTACTTCTATTATTATTGTTGCTACTGTTACTTTGTTTCTTTGATTGTGCTTTATTATCCACTAACAGATACTTTTAAGCTTCAATTAGTCAAACGCTTCATATGCATAATTGTTTGTCTCTTTCTTTTTAGACATTTGAGTCATCCAATCAACAAGTTTCCTACATCTGATACACATTATTGAAAGGATTGTAATGCAAACTTTGGCTAATTCAGGTTGTAAAGGCCAAAAACCATGGCTATGGGCTTCCCGCTGATATATGGAGCCTTGGGTGCACTGTCTTAGAGATGCTGACTGGTCGGGTCCCATATTCTCCTTTGGAATGGGTATGTTCCTCCAATACTTTTGCTAAAATATCTCCTCCGATTGTCTTGTTCCAAGAAAAGAAGAATCTTTCCAACCAGTTCTCTCTGATGCGGCAACTCTTTAACTTGGACAATGAGGGTTTTCCTTCTGATAACAGCTTTTCAATAATGTAGAATCATATGATACCGTCTCTGTGTTGCTTTTGCTTTACTGTGTACTCTTGTTATATTTTTCAGTTTAGTAAAAAACTGAATCATTGCAAATCGTTATGTGCTTAAACCTGTTATCCCTTAAACTGCACTTACGTTTATCCTGTAGAAAGCAAAAGATTATGTCTGACTGTTTAACTGTTGACCAAATCAGATGCAAGCATTGTTTCGGATAGGAAAGGGTGAGCCACCAATGCTACCGGATTCTTTATCCAGAGATGCTCGTGATTTTATCTCGCAATGTATACAAGTTAATCCTGACAAGCGTCCCACTGCTGCTCAGCTCTTAGATCATCCATTTGTGAAGAGGCCAGTCCCCACATTATCGGGCTCGGCATCTCCTTATCACGATCTCGGTAGACGAGCAACTGCATAAACCATACCAAATTCATCTTTGCTCATTCATAGACAGCAACTTCTCCCTGCCTTGCTGCGGATCTAGCTGTAGACCTGTGACTTATAGAGAGCATGTATTTGGTCTGTCTTATTAGGTTTAGGAATTCATGCCTTGCAAATATGTTTAGTTTGATGCCTAGGGTAGGTCAATTTATTTTTGCCTCTTGCTTTTCTCTCAATTTCTTTTTTCAATGGTGAAAGTGAAGATTGCAAGGGACAGACGACCCTGTCATTGTCGTCGTCGTCGTCGTGGCGATGGTGAGAAAATGAAACGGGGAGACAAATGTGTATATATATCTCTATCATGAAATGCGTGTATTTAAATTGAGTGAAGCCAGGTCTATGATTCGGAGGTTGATGTTGGCAAGTAAAGAGGCCTCAGTTGGATATCCATGTATTCACTGGTTCAATTATTGGAACAAATATGCCCTAACAGCATAATCTTTAATTTGAAACTGCAAGCTATCCTCTCTCTCTCTCTCTTTCTGTGGAGGTGCAAAATAATCATTGTAGCATCATCAAAATCTGAAATATCTGAAATATATAGAGTGAACAGCAGTTGCTCTTTCGACGTCGTATTCCTGCACTCTGTCATAGACGGAACGCTGTTTTTTCTTCACTGGTGAAATGCTGTAACGATCCCCAAGAATTCCTGGAATATCATCCACTCGTCTCATCGTTGAGCTCAACTCAAGGGCCAAGAAAAGTCTACGGGGGGAGAAGAAAAACCGTGTCCTGCACGAGGACGACGGGGGACCCTGCGGAAAAGAAAAACACAACCCTCGTCCCTTCGCCAAATTGTCGGAGTCATATAATCCATCCTATCAGCCATGCTATCGTTGACTGATGACTTGTGAGCAGTGGATGCACATCAAAAGAAAAAGCAGGTTTTGCAGAACATACTGAAAATCCTCATGTGATGACCGACTGTGAGTGGACTACAAACACTATTTACAATAACTCTTTCCATTTCGCTACGAGGATGCTAGATTTGTGTAAAGACTTTATACCATATCCCCAGAAAAATTATTTAAAAAATATTAAATTTATTGCATTTCTCACAATTCAGTTCTAAATTTTTTAATTTAGCTAATTTAGTCATAAATCTTTTGACGATTTATTAATTTAGTCTCGACCATTTTCACAATTTGTGAATTTAGTCACTCCAACTAATTTTGAATGGAAATTACTATCAATGCCGGCCACCGTATGTGGCATGACCGGCGCTTAAGTGGACAAATTTTGCAAATTAGTTAAAATTTCTGATTTTTTCCATTTTTTCCTCCACCAATGGGGGCCTCAACACCTTCACTTGCCCCTGGCAAATAGCCCTCATCGGGCAATTTGGCAAGAGCATCCAGGCTCTTGCCACTCGCCGTTGGAAAGAAAAATGAAGAAAAAAAGAAGAAAAATTCAAAATATGAAAAAAAATTGCAAAAATTATTTATGTCAGCATAGGTCGTGGTACATTAGACAACCAACACTGACTAGATCACCATGTCAATAATTTTTAGCCAAACTTAGCTAAAATGATGAAATTGACAAATTGTCAAAAGTTTTGTGAGTAAATTGGCAAATTGTTAAAATGTTGAAGACTAAATTAGCAAATAGTCAAAAGATTTAAGATTAAATTGGCTTAACTAAAAGGTTCAGAACTAAGTTGTTACAAGTATAAAAGGTATATGATTTTTTCAGTAATTTTCTCTCATTCCTTAGGTAAGATATATAGGCGTTTTTTTAGAATATATAGCTACTAGGCTATTACTATTAGGATATAAAAGATCTAAATATCTTATAAATGGAAAAAAAAAAAAAAAAAAAAGGCAGCTACCTTGCAATAAAAGTGAAACTATTTGGGAGTTGAAATGAATCAATCACTGTGCATATGGAAGGACATGAACCATATTCGAATTAACGACGGTTGCTTGAGAGCATTTGCGAAATCAGGGCAGACTACTACCTTCAGCTAATTGAGATTTGGCAATTAATTGGATCGTCAGTTGGAGAACTCTTTCCTAATATATGTTTATAAGCAATCGCTGTCTTTAATCCAAGATCCCTCAATTCTCTTTTTGTCCTTCAAATATTTCTATCGACCTGGTATGCGTTTGTTGGCAAAAAGCGCGCTGATCAATTGCCGAATTTGAAGATATCAGCGTCTGAGAAGTTCATGGATCTGCCGCTAACGAGTATGAACCAAGAAAAAAAATCGAGGGAATGACTAAAACAACGAGCACAGACGGAAAATATACAGAAACCGGAAAGCGCAGACTCGAAAAGTAGAATGCGTTCGATTATATATGATGCCATGCGCGCCCGTCGTCTCTCACATGTTTATGAATATATTAACGTGTAAATCTCGATAGATGAAGAGTCCCAGGTCTACAGCAATGGAATTTAGTATGCCAATCGATTAAATACCTCTTCGAACAACTACTCATGTGCACCTCTTGTCACGACGATCCTTTTGCGCACTTCCATCCGCATGATAACTTTCCGAGCATGCGTCTGAATTTCCTCTGCCGAGACAAAGATAGAAGGGAAGAAAAGCGCAAGAACGTTATCACCGCAGAATAATGCAAGTTGATTGAAGAAGTAAATGAACTCGTCGCAAAGAATGATTATGAAAAGGTTCTGTAAGAATTCCTTACGTAAAAGGGCATTTTACTTCTCTGATTGGCACGCTCAGGAGTCACAGATCTTTCTTCTTCTTCATCGTCGGACCCGAGGCGCTCATATCTCCGACTCTTGTTCTGTCGCCGAAGAATCCGGTCGAGACATATTCGGAGCCTCTTTGGCCCGGCTTGGGCTGACCATCCACTCTTCTGCATTCGAAAGCAATGCACGCGCGTTAATTCACCCAACACATGATCAAACCGATGCGAAGATTAGCCCGTACTCAAATAATATCTGAGTACCTTATGCTCGGTCCGCTGTGCTGCCGGCCGAGAGCCGCCGCTGGTTCTCATTCCTCTTGCATAGGCGAGGAGCTGAGCGCGACGATCGTAACCGTCTGTTCTCGGAATTTGAGGGTCTTCCAGGAATGAGCTTGGCTTGATCTTTGTGGTGGGATGATTAGGGTTTCGAGAGGAAGACGATGATGGCGATTCGACATAGACGGAGATGATGACTGGATCGGTGTTCGCCGATCTCTTCATGGATGGATCGTGAAAAGTGGTTGAGGATCGACCGAACAACTTAGCAGATCGATAAAACTAGGGTAGTTATAATACTAGCAAATCTCAAGGGTTTTAGTTTGCAACCTCTCATGGATTAAGTTAAGTTGTTGAGGTAACTTTGGCTTTATGCTTCGGACTACGTCAGCTCTCGGGTTAAACTTTCATTAGTTTTACATTGGGTTTGACCTTCGGCGTCTTTCCTCTTACTACTCGTTATGGACAATATCTGATATCGAACATTGTGCCCGATCAATCTCCATTAGTATATGAAAATGGCATTCATTTGCATCAGTAAGACTCCACGAGAGCGAGGCCAACATGGCCTCCTAGAGATGGAAGATGTGATCAGCACACGAGATGTGTCACACTCGAGTTGAACGCTTGCCCGCTTCATTAATCTCAGGGTCATTATAGAGGTCATAATTACTAACGTGGGATCTTGATTTGGCTCCTTATTCCTGAATTCTATTCCAGGTATGATCCAATTTGAGATAAATTCTTGAAATCGGTCAGAAGAAAGTAAATTATTGATAGATATTATTGCCTCTAGTCCGATTGTGAAGTGCCTTTCTATGCATCTACGATGATGTCATTTTTTTTAAGGGTTTCCTTCGTGTTCCCTTCGCAATCACAGGCGTGAACCTAATCATAGATATCGATCAAAATCAAATATGTCCAAGATTAATTGAATTGATCTCAGCCCTTTAGATAGTTTGTGGAGTTGGACAATGAATTAGATAGTAATCTTTTTGTCCCCTAGCAATCGGGACTTATTCCGGACGACTAGCCCTCTTAGTCTTATTTCTGCCATGATCCGTAACCACTTCCCTAATAATGATGAACTTTCCACCTAATCCATTATCCATACGTTCCCTCGTCCAAAACACTCTAGTGGAAAGTGAACAGTGGAAAAAAATTCAGAAAATCATAAAAAAAAATCGTAATAATCGTCGTCCATGTCTACACCGGAGACTCATCGGAGACTGCACTATCCTCAACTGATCGAGCCAAATTTGGCTTTGTTGAGGATTGGGGAAGCTAGATTTGGCACCGCCGCCAACGAGGGAGCCAATCTCGATCGGCTCAGTCGTCGTCGAACCCCCATTAACGGGACGTACGGCCCTCAAGTACTAGCATTTCATCACCCTCACTTGTGATAATCTTTGAATCTCCGGTCACCGTCGCCAATCACCCGACGACTTTGGAATTGAGTAATGCTAAGATACTAATCGCCAAACTCGTTTACGAAAGTAACATGGCGAATTGAAATTAGTCATTTAAGTCCGCGAATCCATTTAGGCACTCAACATGTAGCCGTCACATGACTAAATAGATTCTATAGATACCATAGCATGCCCCTAGGATAGTCGTTTTAAGATTTGCATATCAACATTCTTGTTTCTTTATTATTATTGTTTTTGTTCTTTTCTTCCCAAGAATAGAAAAAGAATATAAATCCGTTTGGTGCTGTCGGTTAATTTTTCTATTCCAAGTGGCCAAGAAATAAATTTGGAATATGAGCAAGAAATAGAAAAAAGTAACTTCGTGTTCCTAAGAACAATTTCTAGAAATAAGTCATTTTTTTTATTTTCTTCTTCTTCCTCTTTTAATCAGCTAGTGGAGACTCGCTGCTGCTGTTGGTCACTCGCCGATGCCACTGCCACCGTCGATGGTCGCCGGTCGCTGGCTGGTGTTCGTCGTCGGTTGCAGCCACCGGTTGCTAATTGCCACCGCTAGTTGCTGCCCGGAGCTGCTATCGTTGAACACTAATCACCACTGCCGCTATTGACTAGAGGAGAAGAAAGAAGAGAAGGAAAAAGGAAAAATCTAAAAAAAATATTAAAAAATTAAAAGAAATTCTATAGCATAAAAAAATTATGAGTCGTATCAAATGCATTCATGTTCTAGCATGTTCTTTTTTAATTTCAAGAATAGAAACTTTGTGTAGTTACCGAACGCGTTATTTTATTCAAAAATTATTCTAAGAAATAGAAATAGAAAAAAATATTTTTGAAAAGAAATTGTTCCCAAGAATAGAATTATTATCAAATGTAGCCTTAGTCTTATTAATTGTATTTCTAATTGAAGTATGCAACCTTACATGTTACTGCTCGATTTTCAAAAACATGTATGCGTAGTTTCTAGTGTCGGCGGTCTTAATAAGTGTCCCGAAGACACTCATTGGCAAGACCCTATTGATCTACTATTCTTTGTATTTCGAGCATTCTTCCTTAATCCTCTAGAATTGCTTTTGCAATTGAATCTAGCTGTAAGGTTTAACTTCTCTTTACATATTTTGCATGGATACAGCGGGGATGCCGCGATCTAATCAATTCGTAGGAGGAAAAAAATGAAGCTCCAAGGTGAAAACCTTGAAGCTCATCCTTGGGTTTTTGCTAGTTCCTGGATTTATCGTGCATTTCACGATAGAAAGATCAATCAAGCCCAAATTCCAAAAGAAAGAAAGAGAAGAAAGAAGGGAAAGGGAAAGGCCGTTCTTCGTTTTTACATTCTTGAGTTCGTATGGTTTTTGTTAGAGTGAGTTGGGAAATGATTTTAGGGGTTAAAGTTGATGATCCCCAATTACTTGTACATACTGATTATTCTCAGAAAAATTTCAACTAATGGTCCGAAGTGCTCTCATTTTCTTAAATAAAGACCTAAAATGAACCTTATTTCAAATAAGAGTCTAAAATGATCATATCAGTATCAATGGAGGGCTCTTATTTGAAATTTTCCCATTATTCTTTTTGAGGTAGATGAAATGCAAGTGATGAATTGTGAAGAAGGATAACTCTTGAATGATTTAAAATTGAACTAGAGACGTGGGATTCGAGCTCAAGACATCGTGTCATGATGCAAAAATTAGGGCGAGTAAAATGAACATTCCAAAAGTCCAAACATTTGGAGGAGCACACCAACATATAAATAGTGCATTAATATCCATTTTAAGTAGAAAGCTTGCGTTTCTTTTATTCCATTCCTAGTCTCAATCAGGCGTTTGATTAGTGGATTCCTTAATTCTTTTTACCAAAAAAGGTACTAAAATCTTGGGTCGCGTAAATCTGTGGTCACTAGATTTCAGTGACCTCGTACCTGTCTATGTGGGGTTGCTGGTGGTCCACGATGTTGGATATCTACGGCTAAGTAGTGGGTATGACAATTCCTTTTTTTTTTTTTTGGGGGTGGGTGTGGGGTGAAGGGGAGACGACAATGGCGCCAAGAAAGTTGGTTACGAGAACTAGGCGGCACTGAATCAAGGGTCGATGATTGTGTCGGCGTAAGACAACGGACCTAAATAATAATGTCGTCTATGAACTTCTATTTTTACTCCGTGTGAATCATACACCACCCTTTATTATGATTGATGTCCTTGCATTCTTCAGTGATTGGAATTCACGTCTTGATCATCCCTCTTATAAAAACTTAGATTTTTTTTTTTTTTAGTTGAAGTCAATTCCTTCTCTTTCCAGGTCTTGTTCTAGATTTTTGTGTGAGTCGTGTTAATGTAATAAAAGTCATAGACTTCTATCTGATGCTTCTACATTGTCTAATTGACAGTCTATCGAACTCCTTTATAGTGATGTTGGGGGTCCCACTCAAATGAAATCAATAGATGGTTTTCCATATTATGTTATTTTTGTGGATGATTATATCAGATACATCTAACTCTTCTCAATTAACAAAAATCCAACATTTTCTCCCTATTTCCAAACTTCAAGAATTTGGTGGAAAATTACTTTCAAAATTTCATAATATTATATTTTGATGGTGGTGGAGGATATTAAAAACTAAAAGGATTTTCTTTATCTCATGTGGTTGCACATTTACAAACACTTACATACGCTCCCAACATAATGGGATTGCAAAATGTCATTATAGACATGTTGTTGAAACAGGTTTTACATTGATTTATCAAGCATCTCTTCCATCCTTGTTTTGGTCTTATGCTTTTCAAGCTGCTTTATTTCTAATAAGTCATTTAACTATACCAATCTTAAGCCTCAAAAGTCCTTTTGAGGCTCTCTTTGACACCTGTCTAAACTACTCAAAACTTTGAGCTTTTGATTGCCTGTATTATCCTTGGTTTAAACTATATGGCAAGCACAAACTTGAATTGATTGAAATTTTGTATTTTTTTTTAGTTATACTCTCTTTTTAAAGTGCTTACAAGTATTATTGTCAACAAAACAAAGTTTTTGTCTCATGTCATATGGTGTTGGATGGTTCCATTTTTCTTATTCCAAACACACTAAAATGCTCCATCGTATCACTTCCCAATTCCTATTTGTACAACCTCAAAGTGCTTGTGCATCGTCCCATTTTTAATAAAGAATTTGGCCAACTCATTTAACAATAGACAGTTAAGGTATAACATGAACGATCAAACAAGTCATACAAATTCCATGGTTAGAGAAGTTCTAAATTAACATTTAAATGGCCTTACAACTTTAGTGGGAAATACCAATTTGACATCCCCCAGTGGAAATCCATCATCGGCCACTCAAGTCCTATCTATGCCTCCCACGGAGTCAAACACTTCATTTGGCTCCTCCACCGCAATTCCATCAATGCCACATGTTGTGATTCGATGATTACTTGCTCCCATAACATTGCAAACCCAAACAGATACATTCAGCCATCAAACATTCTTTGCCTCCCTCGTTTGCACTAACATGTGTTTCCTTGGCCTTAAAAGACCTAATTTGGTGTGCTGTCATGTTAGAGGAGTTAAATGCAATTCTTCAAAATAGTACATGGCAACTTGTACTACATGAGCCTCATAATAATATCATTGGCTGCAATCAGATATTTCAAGTCAAGCGAATCTCATTGGACTACACTTGCAAAGTAGTCTTTCTCCATCACTTTATGCATTCTCTGATGCTGATTGGGCAGGCAAATGAGATACATTGGAGTGCTATTACATAGATTTTACGTTATGTCAAAGGGATTATCAATTTTGGATTACACTTGCAAAGTAGTCTTTCTCCATCATTTCAAGCACTATTTGATGCTGATTGGCAGGCAATTGAGATACACTGGGGTGCTATTACATATGTTTTTCATTATTTTAAAGGGACCATCAATCTTGGACTACACTTGCAAAGTAGTCTTTCTCCATCGCTTCATGCATTCTCTCATGCTGATTAGTAGGCAATTCGGATGGCCATAAGCCTACAATTGCTTGTATAGTTTATGTTGGCTAGAATCCTATATCATGGTGCTCTTGAAAGCAAGTTGCTCGTTCATCAACTAAAGCCAAGTATCATGTTATTGTTGTGATAGTTTTTGAGCTACCATGAGTTCAATCTCTCTTCTTTGACTACACCTAACGTTTATGTGTGTGCTAATCTTGTTTTTCACTATAACATGAAACACATTGTTATTGATTATCACTTTGTTCATTACATGGTTAACAAAGGTTGGATATGAGTAAGTTATTCCATTGCATATATTCCGGCTAATGTCATTTTGTAAAGCATCAGATCTTGTACTTTGAATACATGTAAAAAATAACACTACCATATCTTGTCCAATTCTCTAGTGGCATCATCATTAACCTTGAAGAATTATCCCGACATTATACTCATAGTCGTACGTCGTAACTCACATAATCTGAAACTGCAAGAATCAAACAATGGTTGTGTTTAGATATGCAATTTTCGGCAAACTACAACTATGGAGTTCTATTTCAGTTAATCTTCAAGAATGTCATCGAGCTTATTTCTTAATTTTTCCGAAAGAAGCAACGAAAGATCTGGATCTGGGCAAACAACAAAAATGGTACGATTATGCTTGTGTCACGAGCCGATCGATTGGGATCGTGACCGCGCGGTGACTCGGGCAACTTTGGATCACCCAAGCCAAGCCTTGCTCGATCAACGCTCGCACACTCGCTTGCACACTCGGATCGTAGAGAGAGAAAGCTTCTAGAGAGAGGGGCTCTGGAGAGAAATGGAACTCGTATTACTGAAAAGGATTGGATGGATACAAATGAGGGGGAGGGCACCCCTTCTTATACTCGAGGCCCCCTGATTACATCCGTTGATCTAGATCTTAGTTGGCGGACGAGATCGTACCGCCTCAACTACCGACACTAATGGCGGCTACTAACCACCGACATAAATGAAAGCTATCAACTACCGACATAAATAGAGATAGAGTCTAATTACGGTATCACTCGCCCTTGGAAACTTCGGGGAGAAGACTTGGTGGGAATCCGAGTGAAAGCAGGAGGTCCTCTAAGGCTGCGTCATGGTCGTCCTCCGGGAACCTCTTGGGTTGGCCTTCTTTCAGCTCGTGACATTCTCCCCCACTCAATCAAGCGACGCCCTCGTCACTCACAGCTCGACGGGCAGTCTTCTTCGCACGAGCACAGGCTCTCTTCTTTTGATTTTGCTTGGTGCGGACGCTCACAAATGAAGGTCCACACCCCTCCATGATTAGCTCGGACTTGGCGCACGGTTCCATCTTCGGCTTGGACGGGGCATATGGCGCACACTCAACCTCGGGGAAGAGTACTTGGATTGGCATGGCGTGTGTTGGAGTCGGGTCCAACTCTACCTTCGGCTTCAACTCGGCCAGCTTGTTTAGTCGCTTCATGGACTTCAAGTTCTTGTCGAGGCGTCGGATCGTGGCGATGGTCTTGGTGTCGACCACCCCTTTGATCATGGGGATTGTCGTGGGTTGTTTAGGGTCGAGGACCACGATGCACTTGGTCCTCATGTCGATCATGGCTCTCACACTATGGAAGAATTGAATGCCAATGATGAGATCATAATCATCGAGGGGGATTACCTCGAAATCCATCTTGCCTTTCCATCCACCGATCTTGACGTCCACATCTAAAGTCGATCCTACGCCATGGACACCTTCCGAGTTGATCGGCTTGAACGTCTTCCTAGTTGGCTCCACGCGAAGTTTCAAGGCCTTTGCAACCTCGGTCGACATGAACATGTTGGATGTGCCAGTGTCGACCAAAGCGTAAAGCGTTCGGTCGCACACTTCGACCTCCACGAAGAACATGTCCGTGTTCGGCGTGATTCCTTCTTTGGACGGCGATCGTTCTCGGACGGAGTTGATTGTCTTCACGCCACCAAGTCGGATTTGCCGCCTCTCTTCTTTGGGCTCCTCCTCCACCTCTTCGATGGCTAGGAGGGCGTTGATTCGACCCTTCTTTGAGCACTTTTGGGTCCAGTGCGGACCTTTGCAGATAAAACAAGGAGAAGGTGGGGGTTGATCGAACTTACTCGCATAGTCCATCTGTGGTCGACCCCTTTGAAAGGACGGCTTGGAAGTGCCTTCGCCCCATGTCTTGACTCGGCCGTGTTGATCTTTCGGCGCATGGGGAGCATCTCCAGCTTCATCCTCGGATCGATCCGACCTCCACTCTCTTGCCTTATTCCTTGGTTCAGCTTTGGTGAGGTTGACGAGCGACTCGGCCACGCTTAGTGCTCTCGCAAGACTACTCACGTCTCGGCGCTTGAGCTCGAGTAATTCCCATGTTTTCAACCCATCCATGAACGCTCTAAGGGCCTCCTCTTCGCTTAGGTTGCGAATATGGAGTTTGAGTTCCGTGAATTCCTTCATGTACTCTCGGACCGTACCTCTTTGTTTGAGGCGATGGAGCTTGCTAGGGCTTCCTGCTGCGCGAACTTGGGGAAGAAGTAGTCCCGGAACTCCCTTATGAAGTCATCCCATGTGTCCACAGGATTGGCACCACGCCTAGTCTCATCACACCTATTGCGCCACCAAAGCATTGCCGTATCAGTAAGGAACATAGAAGCGGTTCGTACCTTGATCGACTCGTCGTGTATGTTGACGGCGCCAAAGTATTGCTCCATGCTCTAGACGAAGTTGTCCACCTCTTTGGCAGATCGTTCGCCTTTGAATTCCTTCGGCTTCGGAACTTCAATTTTGGACACCGCTTGGGTCGGTGCCGCACCGTTGGTGATGCTAAGCTTGCATAGGGCGAGCTCGGTCTTGAGCTCTTGGATCTCCGCCTTCATGGCTTCGACCTCATCCTTATATGGGCTCACCTCCTCGATCACTTGGACGCGCTCTTTCAACACATCGATCGATGCTTCAAGGGCTTCGTCCTTGTCGTGCAACGGGGCTGTAGCTTCGTTGAGGCCGGTCGTGAAGTCTTCACAGAGCGAAGTCTCAACCTCCATGACCCGGTTTCTCACATCGTCAAGACCTTCCATGAGTTCGAGCACAGCACTTCGGACCTTTCCAATCTTCTCGTCGAACGCAGCTGCATCATCCATCGAGGCATCTCTTTTCTTTGTTCGACCGCGAGGTTCCTTGACCTACACGACCTCTCCATCTATAACAGCATCCTGGCTCGACATTCTCTCGAACAGTTGGTGCTCTTCAATCTCTGGAAGCGGATCTCTCCTTCGCTCTAATACCACTTTTCACGGGCCGATCGATTGGGATCGTGACCGCGCGGCGACTCGGGCAACTTTGGATCACCCAAGCCAAGCCTTGCTCGATCAATGCTCGTACACTCGCTTGCACACCCGGATGGTAGAGAGAGAAAGCTTCTAGAGAGAGGGGCTCTGGAGAGAAATGGAACTTGTATTACTGAAAAGGATTGGATGGATACAAATGAGGGGGAGGGCACCCCTTCTTATACTCGAGGCTCTCTGATTACATCCGTTGATCTAGATCTTAGTCGGCGGACGAGATCGCACCGCCTCAACTACCGACACTCATGGCGGCTACTAACCACCGACATAAATGAAAGCTATCAACTACCGACATAAATAGAGATAGAGTCTAATTATGGTATCGCCTACCCTTGGAAACTTCGGGGAGAAGACTTGGTGGGAATCCGAGTGAAAGCAGGAGGTCCTCCAAGGCTGCGTCATGGTCGTCCTCCGGGAACCTCTTGGGTTGGCCTTCTTTCAGCCCGTGACACTTGTCTCAATCTTACAATTCATGTTTTTATAATTGGCACACTATTGGGTATTTTATTATGATATTTGCTGCTCAATTTTTTATGTTTTCCTTCTGTTTTAAGTAAACATAAGTGCAACTAGCGCTGTGCATTTGATCTAGTTCTACATGGAAACTGGTCTAAATTGGCCTCTTGGCCCTGGAAATCGGTTCGGTTTCCAATTCCAAAAATGGTAGTTACCGGTTATGAGTTTAGAACCATCCAAAAACCGGCCTTGCAAATCCTGTTTCAGGGTGGAACTACACCAATTGGGCCAAACTGGAAACCAATCCATAAAAACCCTCGTTCTTTTTTAATCTTGCCGCTGCTGCCATTTTCTTTTTTAATCTTGCCGCTGGTGCCATTTTCTTCTCTCTCTCTTTTTCCCAGTCCTCTCCGGCCTTACTCGTTCACAAGTCTCTCTATTGCTCTCGACTTTCCCTCGTTGGCTCGAGCCTCGCGAGTCGAGCAACCTTATTAAACTTCAGGATAGCTCAAGAGCAAACACATTTTCACTGGATTCCGCTTCTGTACTTGATGAATGCGAAAAGGACAATGCACTCTCAACATACGTGAAATATTCGCTCACTTACCTTATTCCTTTTTGTTCTGATATTCGGGACGCTATATGGATTACATTATTACTATTGTTACACGATTTTTCTTTATGCTACTTCAATATTTTTACATACAGGAGCAACGCTTGATGAGTTGCATGCAAACTTTTACGCAATTCAATCTCTCTTGACATCTGGATGGAAAGATGATAACCCAATGTGAAAAGATAACTAGTGTCAGAACTTTCATTTTCCAAATATTGTTACTATCCGCTTATGCGTTTTACATGATCTCTACGGAACAATAAAGGAAAACTAAGAGATTACTGATGCGTCGCAACTCGTGCAGCTGCATAACATGGAGTGAGCTTATACACTATTTTATATACCGTCGTAAATTACAGTCTTTACTTCTATAAATTGTGAATCTTCGATAATTAGTTGAGCAAAAATTGGGTTCTCTTCTTTCTGCACCTTATACATCCGTTCGCATTATCATGCTCACACACCACGTGTGGTCTGCTTGACATTGATCATTATATCGAAATTCAACGGTTGTCTCTCATAGGTGTTCAAGTATAATCTCATACTATTTAAGTATGTGATTAAAAGTTCTTATATACATATAATCTCCTTCCACCTAATAATTTAAGATTTTATCTTGGAGTTTCCAACATGGTATCTAAACATAGGTTTAGAGTTCAAATCGTGGTATTCCCTTCCCAAAAACTCACAGCTCGTGGTTAGGTAACCACAACTGGCTCCCACCAAATAGGAGCCATTGCCTATTTTACAACCCTTCATACACGGTCAAATTATGCCTTATATATATGTAGTACACATTTTTTTCACTAAAATAACAAATAACAAATTCACATTTCTTTTGAAATTCTTTCACTTAATAGAAAACTTTCGGAATTAGAACGGAGGTGGCCCCTGCATCCGCCAATGACGTAGGTACTAGATCATGGATGATAACAAAAAAAAGGGGAACATGAAATTAGATGTAGAACATTTCCGAGATAGGCTAATGCGATGTCATGAATTAGTTATTCATGCATTTATTGCATCTTTTCCAACAAGGATTATCCAAATATAATTTTTGACATAGATAATTATATGATATAGATACACATGAGTCTAGCTCTTTTAACGGGCCACGAGCTAGTATTCCCTCCACATAATATCTTAGTCTTTCAGGTTAAACTTTTTCACACGATGCATGTATTCGAAAAGACGTAGGTCAAGGGTATATCAAGAATTCGAGCTTGGCGGAGGTGAGACACATTTTTTTCACTAAAATTAACATACATTTTCTTTTGAAATTCTTTCCTCTTAATAGAAATTTTTTGGAACTAGAGAGTTGATGGCCCTTTGTTCTGCCAATGACGTAGATACCATATCACAGATGATGGCAAAAAAAGGAAACACCAAACTAGATAAGGAACATTTCTGCGATAGGCTGATGCGAGATCGTCAATCACTCATTCACATGCATATTTATTATATATTTTCCATCATAGATCATCCATATTTAACTTTTTGACGTAGATAATTACATTATATATAGATATACGCGAGGTTAGCTCTTTCGAGGGGCCACGAGCTGGTATTCCCAAAAGCCAAGGGGCCAAAATTATCCCCGCGCCACAGGGCCAGATAAAAATGTGGCCTCTGTGGCATTTCTTTTGTGGAGACAACCGTGTCCAAGTAGGAGAGCCAGACGAATGTAGACTAGCATCTGCTCCTCTCTTTTTACAATCGTTGTTATCATTATCATATTTATAAACATTATCGCTGCTATAATTATATTATTATTTGTTTTTATTATTATAGTTAGAAAGACAGCCGGCAATTCCTTATTTTTTTTATTGCATCCCCTCCCGATGACCACTTCAGTACAGTCACATCGCCCCCTCAATGTGAGGAGAGAAGTGTGCCAACCGTGTACTGCGAAAAATCGAATTTAATTTGTTGTCCCCCACGATGCATGGGTTTGATTCGACTCTTGGCGAAACCCTAGCTCTTTGCTCTAGCTGGGACAGTACAGATTAGTCCACACGAGATTCATTTTGTCACTGGCCTATTATGGGGAGGAAAATTGTTCATGAATTCTATCATTAGTTTGCTGAAACCCTCGTAATATATAGAATAGTTCCATCGAGATAGAGTAACGAAAAGGGCTTTGTTTCTTTACCATTGGTACAAAGTATAGGACCCGAGTTTCCCAAGCATGACCCTTTTTTTTCCAATTATTTGCTATAATGTATTGGGCGTCGATTGAGTATTACTTGATGCTAAAACCACTTGAGTGAATGGAACATAAATGAAATGAATTATATAGCGCTCTGCGTCAAGGGATGCAGCATATTAATCAATAGATGACCTTTGAGACATCCGATGATCTATCCATGGCCCGTATAAGTTCATGTGAAAGATATCTTTCGAGTACATCATTCGTGTCATGATCATCCGACCAATTCTATCGAGACAAAGAAAATTTGGCCGAATCTATTTAAAATAGCATCATTATAATCCTTTTATTGCTGATGATATATCTCGATGCGTGATTGATCGAATCCATTAAATTTAACCTACTTCACAACAATTGAGAGAGAGAGAGAGAGATGTGTGGCAGGGAAAGATTTAGGGAATAGAGAGAGAGAGAGAGAGAGAGAGAGAGAGAGAGATGTGTGGTAAAGAAAGAATTAGGGAAGGGAGGGGTCAGGCAAGGGTACAAAAAGCCGGGGACGGCTAATGGAAGTGCGAGAGGGCTAAGTCAAATAGGCAAATTGGCCTTTTGGTGATGCATTGGGTCACCTCCTTGGTTTTGATGGTACGAACCCGATGCGCTTCCCCCCATCTTTCTCTTCCTCCCTTACTGAAACTCCGCCCCAGGTTTTCTTTCTCATTGGCCGTTGGAGCCTCCATGCGCCACTTCCCATCGCCTCCTTCCCCCCCAACCATTTTTGTCCACTTCATCCCTCCCTTCCTCCCTTCTCCATCACTGTCCAATCTGACTTCCTCCATTTAGTTACCTTTCGATGCTGGATAAGATTACTTATCCCAATGGGGGCCCCCTCTAGATCACCTGCGCCTTGCCAAACCCTAATCGATGGGCAGTTACTCTCCTGTTCTTCTTTTTTTAATCCTCAAATGCACATGAACTTGTCCCTACATGATTGCTCTGGAATGGCAACCCCGCTTAGCCCCTCGCGTAGCGAATTCCCATTGGAGATACCCCAAATGGAGAACCTATTAGGTTATTCATCAGCTTGCCCCGACACGATCGGTTGGCTGTTGCATTCGGGGAAGTCGGCACCCGGAGAGGGTAATTCTGGATCGGTGTAATCTTTCGTTTGGAAGAGTTTAGACACGTATAGGCATATGTGAAGCTAAAACAGCGAGACAAAAGAGAAAAAGAAAAGGTCGACGAGGCATGAGCATTGAGCAATGCAACTATATCATGTGATTCGGCGACCGGGTTATGATAAGATGGTTGTACTTAACAAGAAACACCTCGTTTTGGTAAACTGACTTGAAATAAATATTATGCATGTCATTCGTCAGAAACCCTAGCCATCTCTATTTTTTTTTCTAGGGAAGGGTAGTCTGTGGCTCACACACGGTCTGTTCAAACCATGGAAGGAATGACGTCGCTGTGGATCCACGAAGAAAGTCCACCCCATTTTCTGAGCTTGTAGTTTTCGATTAATTTAAACATGGCCATCGAGAGAAGATGGGTACGACGAAGAGAAAGACCACATGCCCTCAAAATTCCGAATCTGGCTTCTTATTATTGATGATTGATACATATCTAGGTGTGTTAGATTGTAGGGCGCTTTTCCCATCTAACTTGACATGGAAAAGTCACATTTAGGACGTGAACAATCATCCGAAGCGAATATCAAAGTCGCAAAGAATTATAATTTTAAGAAAGTTGAAATCAATTTCATCTTGCCATAAATGTTTGGCTGCTTCTCCAGTTCGACAAGAAAAACTCTATAATGGAAATCAGGCCTTCCATCTCAAGAGCGCGACACATCCATTTCATTTCGCTCCATTCCTATTCGATTTTGGAATAAAATTTCAAAATGCACTCGCTTGCCTCTTTCTATTTTTATATTGTGATTTTGGTATTTTCAACTTCCTTTAATTTTTTTTTCGCCTTAATCCTCTGAAAACATGTAAGAATGAAATGCTATCCCGACTCCTTTGCGACATAAGCAAATGTAACCTAGTCGTTAGTTATTTATGTCATCATAGACAATATGGTAACATGCACATCACTTTTTCACTTCGCAATCCTCAAACATGAAATCTATCCGATCTTTTAAGCTTCACTCATACTAATGGCAGGTTGGGGGAGAAAGAATCGATTGTGTATAGGTCATATTTATAGCGAGGTTTATGGTTCTACTTAGGTTCCATTGAATATCTAAGTATAGTTACTTTAAAGATATTTATTAGGTGCATCAGCAGTATAATCTTTTAAGCTTCACTCATACTAATGGCAGGTTGGGGGAGAAAGAATCGATTGTGTATAGGTCATATTTATAGTGAGGTTCTATGGTTCTACTTAGGTTCCATTGAATATCTAAGTATAGTTACTTTAAAGATATTTATTAGGTGCATCAGCAGTATAATGATGATGATGATGATGATGATGATGATGATGATCATAACAATAATAATAATAATAATAATAATAATAATAATAATAATAATAATAATAATAATAATAATAATAATAATAATAATAATAATAATAATAATAATAATAATAATAATAATAATAATAATAATAATAATAATAATGATATAATAATAATAATAATGATGATAATAATGATAATAATAATGATAATAATAATAATAATGATGATGATGATAATAATAATGATAATAATAATGATAATGATAATGATAATAATAATAATAAAGACCTTCACACACATAATTTGGTGAAACAAATATAAGAAGTCATGAACATTAGCACATAAACAATTTAAGACCCTCTGTTGATTTTATTTTTATTTTTTTTGGTTTTTTGGTTTTTTGGTTCGTTTCTATTGTACTTGAACCGAGTGCAAATTTTCCCTCACAAGAAGTCAATAATAGTTTTGGTAGATTTAAGTATGTCATGTGGTATATTATATACAAATTATAGTGTGTTTTCTGATAGCTTAAACTTTTGAAAAGAACCGGTTTTTAAAAATTTAGTATCATGAGTAAAGATCATAATATCAGACCCCGACAATCTCTCTTATATTTATCCGGTCTATTACTCTTGTTTAACCATTTGCTTTCCTATATCAGGTTGTTCACTAGATGTAGTTACATCTATGTTTTATGTTTTCATGTGTTAGCATTAGCCTACATATGAGACAGAGTATTAAGTAATGAAAATTGAGAAGCAAACAATATGCATAAAATATTTTTGTATATAACTTTTTTATCCGGTTCACCTGGGGAAGCAAGAATCCTCTCGGTGGGATCTGTTACAAATCTCATTGAGACGGATTCCCTTAGAAAAGATGGCCGAAGTAAGCAAAATGATACCAAGATTCATATAATCACAAGTATGAAACAATGTTGGATGGGTCGAATTCTTATATCACATTTTAAGTTGATTTTCTTTTATTTTGTTTACGATTTCAATCTTCTATCACATTTTAAAGAATTATGTACTCATTACTTTTTCCATTTGATATTATAAAATGTATGCACTTGTCAGAGTTAAATTCTATACCGATATAACACAACATAGACATCTAGTCCCTTATTGTCATGATATCTTCATCATTAGCATCGTTAATTAAATAATCTGTCTCAACCTTTCATATAATATGGTTTCATCAATCCAATTACTGTAAATGTAACTTCAAATTGAAAAGAAACTTGAAATAAAAAATGGTCTTTAGCATGCTCGTTTCAAGAAAAAATAAATATGTTGATAAATAACAAGTAACATTCGATGTTCAAGTCTTATTTATCGTCTTGAATGTTATTATTCATTCTTTTTTCACAACGTGCACCTAAAAATCAGTATAGAACTCCGTATAATGTTTTAATCTACGCTTGAATAATGTCACAAGGTTATGCTTCCCCCATCGTAAAACCAAAAACCATTTGAAACATTGAAATCATCAATGCCTGCTCAGGGATATTGCCCTCCGGTTTGCCCTTCCCAGGGTCCAAGAAAGGCTATTTGACAAATCTAAGCATTCAAACAGCTACCTACTTAAATTATTCTAAGTACATGCACATACATACATACATATATACATACAGTGCGTATCTGCATTGTGTGTATATAATGAATTCCTTGAACCGAGACACCTTATGGTTGCATGCTTTTACAATCAATCCATCATTGTGCATGATTCAACATATAGAAATGATTAGTAGGGTCTTTCTCTCTAATAAAAATTACACGAAATAGCTATTCCTAAAAAAATAATCGGATTTTTTTTTGGTCAGAAAAAATAATCAGACTTTACATGTATAATCTTTCTCTTGCGGAGGCGAAGAGGCGGAGCCACTTCCCCAGCCCCAGGCGGTGTAGAGAAGCGGGGAAAATACAAGGAAAAGAAAAACAAAAAAAAAAAGGTCATTTTCGACCAGAAAATACATCCATTGGGCAGACACAATTTGCAATTTGCAATAATAAAAATTTTATAGTTGTTCACGGTATCTTTGCGGGAAATACTAATGACGTAGGATGATTTATACTTGACCGTACGACAAAATTTGTGGACCAGTTCTGCTACGTTGGCCTCTTCATTTTCTTATATTAGATAAGGTGATGTAGGAATTAATCATACTATTGGTGAGGGGTTTACTCACGAAAGAAGACTTTGAGAAAAGGACTCGCCTCTTTGCTTTGAGTCAAAATAGCATCATGTATTGATTAAATTTGTGAATCCAATGTCGGCTCATGTAAATATTAGAATTATCCGACGAAGTGATGCACGTTATTCAAAAGTCAAAGGGGTCTTCGTGCAATGTTTGGATTTATGCGACAAATTATATGTAGGCATATCATAGAAATATGTCACTTTGTGGCCTGTAAAAGCCCATGTAAGAAAAAGTAAGTGTCCATGGCTCGTATTTAGGGGTTGTGCAAAAAAATTAGGAATTGCCTAGAATGGACTAGAGTAAAATTGGTGATTCTTAGTTCCAATCTATTAGAATCGATGAGTATTGGTCCATTTAGGGTGCGTTTGGTTCAGCATTTTGAAAGCCCATTGGGAAAATGCAAAACAGTTTAGCCTAAAGGACTTTAGGCAAATGCAAATACCGTTTGGTAAACTATGCTATGAGAAGCAACTTTGAGAGAAATGATGTTTGATAGAAAACATATTTTAAAAGTTCTTCGGTGATTAATATTATTTTTAAAAATTTTATTTGTTTAAAATTGAAAAAAAAAAAATAATGTATGCAACTTTTTAAATATAAATTTTGACAATAATACTAAAAAAATTGAATACATATATAATTTTTTTTTAAAAGACCAAACCCTTCATTGGAATTTATTATTTTTATTTGCTTAAAATTGAAAAAAAATATGTGTGCAACTTTTTAAATATAAATTTTCACAATAATGCTAAAAAAAATCAAATACATATATATAATTAAAAAAAAAGACCAAATCCTTCGTGGAAATTTATTAATTTTTATTTGTTTAAAATTGAAAAAATAATTTATGCAACTTTTTAAATATAAATTTTGAAAATAATACTAAAAAAAAATATATATATATATATATATATTTAAAAAGACCATATCCTTTGTCGAAAATTTTTAATTTTTAATTTTTAAAAATTTGAAAAAATCATGTATGCGATTTTTTATAAATTTGAAAAAATCATGTAAATATAAATTTGAAAATAATGCTAATAAATGATTATATATATATATATATATATATATATATAAAAAAAAAGACCAACCCTTTGTCGGAATTTTTTTAATTTTTATTTGTTTAAAATTGAAAAAAATAACGCATGCAACTTTTTATATATAAATTTTGATAATAATGCTAAAAAAATAAAAAATATATTTTTTTAAACAAACCAAAATAGATTTAATTTTTTAGCATTTATTATATTTTATTTTTTTAGCATTATTTTGGCATTTAAAAAAATAATAATGAGGGAAAAATTAGAAATTTGAAGAATAAATGAGGATAGTTTTGGAAGAAAAATTAAATTTCAACATTTGGCCAAATCTTTGAAAGCTTAAAAAGCTAGTCCTACTTAGCATTGAGCTTTTAGCCTTCCTAATCCGACTTTCACTGAAAAGTTTACTTCAAAATTGTTGTTCAAATAGTCAAAGATTTTTATCCAGGGGCTTTTAGAGGCTGAAAGCCTCTTGGGAATGCAGAACTAAACGCACTCTTAATGGTTCTAAGTGTGGAACCGTCTACCCAAATGGACCAGTACATATACATATTATTTGTTTTTTCTTATTGAAACTTTTCCTTTTTGTCTTCTCTCCATCTCTCGCCTCACTCATCTTATGGCTTCAACTCCCTCTCTCACTCTTGCTCTCGATGGCCTCCAATCTCGTCACTTGCTCTTAGGTCTAACACCTCTTCCAAAGTGGGGATATGATAGTCCGGTTCCTAAGTAGGTTCATAAAATCAATAAGCGGTTCCTAATTTTAATTTTTTGGAATCGATCTTTAACGGTGATTCTCGATTTCAGAATGATTCAGGATGGGAATTATCTATGGGACGAGGTAAGATAATTTCGATTTTCCAATTTTGGCGGCATGCTCCGCTGGCAAACGGGTTTTGGCTTAAACAACAACAGAGAAAAAGGCCGCCCGCCCTCATGCAAACATAAAAAAAACAAAAACAAAAACGAAAAATGGTGATGTGGTGAAATATCCAATATAAATAAGCGGTGGCCATTATTCTTGGCCTGCCCTTCTTCCTTTATGCGTCTCCATGTGCGTTTGTGGCTCTGGCCAAACACCCCTTTGCTCTTGGGGCCGCATCCACCACTCAATCAAAAAATAATTAAAAAAATATTACGTAACAATGATATATATCACATGAGATGCTGAGAATATTTTTATATTACGTTTTAAATTAAATAGAAGATGACTATGTAAATACGGTGTCAACCAAAAAAGGGGTCAAGAAAATTATTACATCGACGTGGTATATATACCAAAAATTAGATTCGAATCTACTTAAATACACATATTTATTATATTCGCGTAATAATTTCGTCCTGGAACGAAATGTCCAATAAATTATTATGACTCAGCTCTTAATAATAAAAGAACCACTCTCTCTCTCTCTCTCTCTCTCACATATGACGTCACCCGGTAGATCAGGTGGGCCCCGGCAGAAGGGGTGGGATCAGTCGTCTTCTCGCACGTTTGCTTCCTCCAGCTTGGAGGGGGCTTATATATACTCGAAAGGACAACCCCTTTCCCCTCCGTCAAGGCTCGGACCAAAGAGAGAGAGAGAGAGAATCAACTTCCCCCCCAGTCTGAGGGGAAAAGGAAAAGAAGACGAAAGAAATACTTGCAAGCGAAAGGGGAAAAAAGAGAGTTCAAAAAGTCAGTCCAATGGCGGCCTCAGTCGATAACCGCCAGTACCCCCTCCTCGAGGCCGCCATCACAGGCGGCGTCGTCCGCCCCTTCAAGCCCGGCCCGACCCACCGCCCCTTCCCGCCGACCGAGCCGGCCGACTCCTCGAGCGAGGACGAGGCCGAGGCCGAGGCGGAGACCGCCTACGAGGAGCTCATCAAGAAGGGCGACGCCGAGGTCGAGGCGTCGGTCCGCGACCCGCGGGACGAGGGCACGGCGGACCAGTGGGTCGAGCGCAACCCCTCCATGGTCCGCCTCACCGGGAAGCACCCCTTCAACGCCGAGCCGCCGCTGGCCCGGCTCATGCACCACGGCTTCATCACCCCGGTCCCGCTCCACTACGTCCGCAACCACGGCCCCGTCCCCCGGGCCTCCTGGCAGGACTGGACCGTGGAGGTCACCGGCCTCGTCAAGCGGCCCGCCCGGTTCACCATGGACCAGCTAGTGGGCGAGTTCGCGAGCCGCGAGTTCCCGGTCACGCTCGTGTGCGCCGGCAACCGCCGCAAGGAGCAGAACATGGTGAGGCAGACCATCGGCTTCAACTGGGGCCCCGCCGGAATGTCCACCTCGGTTTGGCGCGGGGTCCCGCTCCGCGACGTGCTGCGGCGGTGCGGGATCATGGGCCGCCGGGGCGGGGCCCTCAATGTGTGCTTCGAGGGGGCGGAGGACCTCCCCGGCGGCGGCGGGTCCAAGTACGGGACGAGCGTCCGGAAGGAGGTCGCCATGGACCCGTCCCGGGACATCATACTGGCGTACAGGCAGAACGGGGAGCTCCTGTCGCCGGACCACGGGTTCCCGGTGCGGATGATCATCCCGGGGTTCATCGGCGGCCGGATGGTCAAGTGGCTGAAGCGGATCGTGGTGACGACGAAGGAGTCGGAGAACTACTACCACTACAAGGACAACAGGGTCCTCCCTTCTCATGTGGACGCCGAGCTCGCTAATGCCGAAGGTACGGCGTTCCCCTCCGCCTGATTCATTTCCATTTCCAGTTTCAGTACGGGGTCAAGATCCGCCACGATGCTTCAGATCTTAGCTCGTACATCTAAAATGATTCGTAATTCCTCGATTTTTACGAGGAATACATTATTTCATGGACGAGAGAGACTGGAAATTTCTTTTTCTTTTTCTTTTTCTTTTTCACATTGATCCTTGCCGATTGAAGAGAAAAAAAAAAAAAAATCCGTTTCTATTAAGCAATAGATGAAAAGACGGGGAGAGAACGATGCGTGCGGTCGATCCATTGGTGGAATGATCACTCGCTTCGTAGAAATTGGAGATTGGGTATTAATCACGTCAATCTCCGCGAAGTCTATTCGCTCAGCTGGAAATGGACAGACCACAAAAGGGTCTTTCTTTCCATGGGGAGGGGTTGGTGGGGTTATGATTAATGGTTTCGATGGGGACGTTGGTTTGGGATCTACCTTTGCCTTTTGTCAGTTAGTCTCTTTCGGATATCGAGGTTAAAAATCGTGGGTAACTTCTGAAGATCTTTTTGTTTACTTCGTTATTGTTATGAATTGTTTGGTCACGACCTTGTTGGGACGAACTGAGATGTGGTGGGTTTTGTTTTTTGGCTTTTGGCTTTTGGACAGCATGGTGGTACAAGCCGGAGTACATAATAAACGAGCTGAACATCAACTCGGTGATAACCACGCCGTGCCATGAGGAGATACTTCCCATAAACTCGTGGACGACTCAGAGGCCCTACACGTTGAGGGGCTATGCATATTCCGGTGAGCCTTTTTCGAATTATCGTTCACTGGGATTTAAACGGAGACGGTTTGTTTGCACCTCTTTCGTGCGAAACAAAAGTTCGGATCATCTTATCTATTTCCCACGCGCGAGTACAAAAGAATTGATCTTTGATGCATGCAAAGGTAGATGCTGTCCGGTGAAGCTTGTATCGGGTCCATGTGAATTCAATGCATATATTCGTTACATCATGTATGTATGGGATATCGAGTGAGGTTTAAGCAAATTAATAGATATGGTAAATTGGTTCGGTGAGAATAAGACGCATGTAAGATCTTTCATTGTCTAGATATAGTGATTTTTTGCCCGTTTGAGGAGAAAGCTACACCTCTTAAATATGGATGTGGAAAGGTCTATAAATCGTACAGATCGATATTTTCTAGTTTATTGATCACGTGGGTTCCATATATATGATTCGCATGTCAATGTTAGTAAGTGATTCTAAGCACAAGCTTTTCACCGTAAAGAATAGGTACTTCATAAAGTGATTACTCAGAGGATTTTTTTTTTTAATTTTTAAAAAAGGCGGTTAGAAGTTAACCGTGGCATAAATAAAATTCTGTTAATCGAAATTACTAAGGAATTATGATAATTAATCACTTTTTATAAAGGGATTGATTAGGCGTATTAGACATTCGGGAAACATGAGCACAGGAGCGGACTGGACTTTACTTCGGGCAATGTGTCTTTTTCTGTATGGTGAGCGTGACAGATTTGTGACACATTCGATGGTTCGAATTCACTCATGAATAAAGATTTTTATTATTTCTTCATGCTGAGGGCAGCATGCCAAAGAAATATGGTACACACGAGGAGGAAAATATCTGGTGCTCACATCGGACTCCCTTTGTCGGATGACCGTGTGTGTGTGCAGGAGGAGGGAAGAAGGTGACGCGTGTGGAGGTGACAATGGACGGCGGCGAGACGTGGCTGGTGTGCGCGCTGGACCACCCTGAGAAGCCGAGCCGGTACGGCCGCTACTGGTGCTGGTGCTTCTGGTCGCTGGAGGTGGAGGTGCTGGACCTGGTTGGGGCCAGGGAGATCGCCGTCCGCGCCTGGGACGAGTCCCTCAACACCCAGCCCGAGAAGCTCATCTGGAACCTCATGGTACGTTCATCTTTTGAGGATTTTAAATTGAGTCGTGATTTTTTTTTTTCCTCATTAGGTCCGCGTCCCTTTCCCTATATCGTACGACGTGAGGTTGGTACAATAGAAGACCCATTTATAAATGTAGTTCAGTCACCGGAAAGTTGCTTTGTATGATGATTTTGGTGGGCTCTAAATGGTTTTCAAACTCATTTAGTAGTGTTCGAAAACCCAAAATGATTCTCCAAATCGGTGTTTATTATATGAAAAAAAAGGTATATCGTGTCAGGATAATGGGTAGATTAAGGAATTATAATAGATATGCACTATCATTTTATGTTCGCTATTACTATTAGCATGAAAGCAATTAATTATCGTAACGCAAGAGTTACCGTCGAGCACCGAATTATTAGGGCATGCTAGTAACGACCGCATGTAGTTTTCATGGGATGTGAGTGTATTAGAGACTGGGAAAAGGACTGGGCTTGCACGTAGTTGTCTAAACGAGATTGCTACGGTACGGCAAGGATGACTTGTGCCCCTACTTCACTATATATAATTTGGTAGAATCTGTGCTTCGTTTGTCTGGGTTGGAAAGATTATACCATCTGCAGGAAGGTAATAAGACGGATGGATTTCCCTTTTTCTCTTCAAATGTCTCGCTTTCCATGGTAATTCGAACGGGAATATATATAATATTCGGATCGGGACAAGTGGGTTGGTCCGCATTGACTTGGTCAACGGACGAAAATTCTCATGGAATCTTTGATGGAAACAGGGTATGATGAATAATTGCTGGTTCCGAGTAAAGACCAACGTGTGCCGACCGCACAAGGGGGAGGTCGGGATCGTGTTCGAGCACCCAACCCAGCCGGGAAACCAATCCGGCGGTTGGATGGCCCGGGAGAAGCACCTCGAGCGGTCGGCAGAGGGCAATCAGAGCCTGAAGAAGAGCGTCTCCTCGCCTTTCATGAACACCGCCACGAATATGATCTCCGCGTCCGAGGTCAAGAAGCACAACTCGGCCGACTCGGCATGGATCATCGTCCACGGTCACGTCTACGACTGCACGAGATTCCTGAAGGAGCATCCGGGCGGCACCGACAGCATCCTCATCAATGCCGGCACAGACTGCACCGAGGAGTTCGATGCCATCCACTCCGACAAGGCCAAGAAGCTCCTCGAGGAATACTGCATCGGCGAGCTGATAACCACCGGCTACACGTCCGACTCCACCGTGTCCTCGCCGAACGACTCAACGCACGGTTCCTCCAACTTGACTCACCTGGCCCCAATCAAGGAAATTGTGCCCCCTCGCCCCGTTGCCCTTGTCCCTCGCGAGAAAATCCCGTGCAAACTAGTCGAGAAGACGGCCATCTCGCACGACGTCCGCATATTCCGGTTCGCTCTCCCGTCCGAGGACCAGGTGCTCGGGTTGCCTGTGGGGAAGCACGTATTCCTGTGCGCCACCATCGAGGACAAGCTCTGCATGAGGGCGTATACGCCGACGAGTGGCGTTGACGTGGTCGGTTACTTCGAGCTCGTGGTGAAAATATACCTGAAGAACGTGCACCCGAAATTCCCTAATGGTGGGCTATTGTCGCAATATTTGGAGTCACTCCCCTTAGGCTCGTTCCTCGACGTGAAGGGTCCGCTAGGGCACATAGAATACACCGGACGGGGCCACTTCTTGGTGCATGGCAAGCCGAAGTTTGCCAAGAAGCTGGCCATGTTGGCCGGCGGGACGGGCATAACTCCGATATACCAAGTGATCCAAGCGATCCTGAAGGACCCTGAGGATGAGACCGAGATGTATGTGGTCTACGCGAATCGGACGGAGGACGATATTCTTCTAAGGGAAGAGCTTGACGGGTGGTCGAAGAAGCACGACCGGTTGAAGGTTTGGTATGTGGTCCAGGAGTCAATTCGAGAAGGCTGGCAATACAGCACTGGGTACGTCAACGAGGGCGTCTTGAGAGAGCACGTCCCCGAAGGATCCGAGGATACGCTGGCGCTGGCCTGTGGCCCGCCACCGATGATTCAGTTCGCGGTGCAGCCCAACTTGGAGAAGATGAATTACGACGTCAAGGATTCATTGCTACTATTTTAGGAGAGGCGAGGATAAATAAGGGGAGAGAGATGAGCGAGAGAATGTAAATATGCTAGCGTTACATATTATTGCCACGTGCTATTCGTTGGTTCATCTCCTGTATGTGTCCTATGTATTATTGGGAGAATAAAGAAGGAGGAGAGTGTCCAAAGAGGCAGGGGCTTTCGGCTTTCTTTAGGAATAGCACGATTTATCTATCCTGTATCAATTCAAGACTATTCTTTCAATGTGAAGGAAAAGTTGCTACCTAAGCGATGGTTCTTTTACTTGCGACCTTTTGAATGACCTTTTTCTTTGGTTTATTATATATGTTCGGTGATGAATTTTATGTAAGTGACGTGCAAAAAAAGAAGAAGAAAACGACAGAATCTGCGGGTTGAATTTGCGGCGCGGACGAATTGGGTTGTTCACATTTTCCTCTAGACAGCGGTCATTTTAAGTATGCTTTATTCTAGTTTGGGTATTTGGCCAGTAAAGTTTGACAATAGTGAACTTCTTAATCATCGTTGATCAATGTCCAGCCGATGTGGGTGAATAACCGATTCCAGCGTAACTCCATTTCACAGCATTTTTATTTTTGTTTCTTTTGTTATCTCTTGTTTATAGGACTTTCGTTTTCCCCAACAGTCCCTCTATTACAAAATCGTAATCCTATGTACAAAGTAATCGCGTCTTGTAGTTTCATGAATATCGAAACTCGTTTAAAGGACTTAGAGGGGTTAGTAACCTGCCAATTCCACATTGTCATTTATTATTGAAGTAATTTAAATTTATGGACCTTACGATTTATGTGGTATATCTAATCAAAACATAATATGGTGCTCCATATTTCTAGTGTTGAAACTCTCGATGGGCCACATCTCTGAATTAACTAGATCAAACTATACGACAGATGTCAAACACAACTGGTAGTTTCGAGTGTTAAAATAGTTTTCATAAACTGAACGGTCGGCACGATTTAAAAGAGACAGACCGAGGGGCCTCCACAACATGAAGGATAAATTTTCGCTTTTAATAGACTACCATTCTGGATTAACCACATTGAGTGAAATGACAAACGTCAACTACAGCCGGCGATCCACAGTGTTAAAATAATTCGCGTGAAAGGAACGGTCAGCACGATTCGAGAGAGACAGATCGAGAGGCCCCTCATGATGCCGATGATGGAGGGGGCCACACATCCAAAGCTGGGGGTGTGCATCGGTGATTGGTGGATGTGCACGTGCGAGGAAGGACCATCGCCGCGTCCGAAGAGGACGACGCCTCTTGCAGGGAGCCAAAGGCGCAGAAAACCGCGACTAACGAGCATGGTTTGGCCCCTTGGGGTCCCTCTCGTTTGCTGCTTGGCGCATGGCAAGGGCCGTTTCATCTTCTCGTTTCTCTCGCCGCGCGCAATAACCCTAATAATTCAATCGCCTCCTTTTCCCCACTTTGCCTCTTATTTTTTCTCTCTTTTTCTATTTGATGGTACTACGTACGTGCCACTAGTCGTTCCTTCCCCTTGCCCACGGAATCGACGAAGTCAAATCCCTCACGCCTCCCAAGAACGAAAACCCTAAATACAAAGGAATATATGTGCTTTCAATTTGGCCCGATGGGGGGTTTTGAATAATGCGACCTTTTTTTCAACTATCGTCCAATCACATCGATCTTCGCAGGGTCACAGCACATGCCCCGGTGACCCCGGCGGTAGTCGTCGACGAGGGAAAACGAAAGGGTAAGAAGTCAAGAAGAGGAACGCGACCCGGATCGAGCGCGGGTTATCAAAAGAAAGTAGGAATTTCTTTACGGCGGTTCCTTTCTTTCTTTGTACAGTGAACCAATGGGGTATGAACGTAAACAATTGGCTTAAATGGGCACCATCATCATCTGTCGTCCGTCTAAACCGTTGATACTATGTGTCTCACAATGAGATACCAATATGATTGATGGATTATGTTAAATTGATTCACATAGTCTATAAATCTCACTATAACTTCTTGCATCCATTTTAACTTGAATTGCGAGCTAAAAAGAGCGTTCATGGTCCGCCATAGTATTACTCCGGAGTTTGTGAGCATAAAGAGTGAGTCTCGTAGAGAAATTTTTGGGGTGTGATTTGAGAGCTAAATATTGAAATAAAGAATATTCAAAAGTTCGGGGACAGGCCTGGAGTCTCATAGAGAAATTTTTGGGGTGCGATTCGAGAGCTAAAGATTGAAATAAAGAATATTCAAAAGTTCGGGACAGGCCTGGCGTCTGCTCAAGATGGTCCATTTGATAATCTTCATGGATGGATTTGACACGTTCACGACGTTCAGATGCAGTGCACCAAGAAGCCACGGGAAATTATCAAAAAATTCCTGAACTAAAGAATATTCAAAGGTTAAGACAGAAGGACAATAAATAAAAAAGGTAATAACACGTCCCGAGATCCCTTCTAACACCTCAGCCTTGACATGGGAATACTTACTAATCTGTCTTCTCTCTACAGGTCACGTCGCGGTTAGAGTCCATCTCACTCCTCTTTTAAAAAAAGAATAGGGAGATGGCTAAGTGATTAATCAAATATTTTAGTTGGTCAAGGCGTAATGCGCAATAAATTATTCCGAAGAGCTTGGAAATGAGTTCCAAGGAGACCGGGCGGAGATTGGAGGCAAAAGAGAGCGTTGAGGTGGGTCACTCCGCCCTTATCCTAATTTTTAAAAAATAATAATTCCATGGACTAACAAAAAAGTTGATGGTCAATGCCCACATGTCCACTTGCCAAAGTCGATATCAGAATAAATATTAATGCTTTTGGCGTATGATGTAAGCTAAGGTTATTAATGCCAATTGCCACAATTTAAAATTTTCGAATTCACTCTTGTAATTATGTGAATGCATGCATGTATAAAACCTGTATAAAGCTTGTAATCAAGAGATGCAAGATATATATTGGATTCTGATATATTTCATACACTTATTTTTTACTCGTTTCGCTCTTAAGTTATCGATATATATTTAAAAGACAAGATAGCCGAATAGGTCACTTGTTATGTAAAATCATGATGTGGACCATGGCCACTCTCGCCTAGCAGCCCCTTCAGTTAACTTAAATAGAACATGACGGTAGCAAAAATGCCTTTGACACGAAGTTTGAGTTGGAGGAAAGTGAGAAATGACATAAATATATATACTTAGCAATTTGTATTATCTGAGGGAGATAAACTGCCAACTTAGTCTGGTGGAGGACATGTCGGCCCATTTCAGTTGAATTTTGGCTTGCTTTTTTACTTGCTTCATGAAGTTAATGAAATACTTTACGGATCATAATTCTCGTCATTTGAAAATAATTAGTATTCAGAAGCATTGTGAAAATGAATGGCACCAAAGAAAATAGAGAGAAGGAACAAAAGCACTGTTCATAGTCAATGCTCGATTCTACTTTCAAAATTTTCTCTAATTCTGTAAATTAAATTATTCAGCATGCAACGTGGCCACTTGTTCAAATTGCTGAAGTATGAGCTTATTGATGCGACCCCGGTTGATGTTTACCATCTCGAACGTTTTCAAATCGGAAGTTCAATTGTGGACGGATTGGACACGTTCATGACATTGAGATGTACCGCACCCAGAAGCCAGGGGAAATTATTAAAAAAAAAATTACTTTTTTATTTGACCAATTTAATTCTAAAACTTTTGATATTTTGATTTAGTTACTTTGGACAATTTGGCTGGAAATCGCTAGATACTAGGCGACTTATGTGGCACGATAAATAATGACGTGGATAATTTTTTGCAATGTTTAATTTTTTCGAATTGTTTATATATTTTTTTATTTCTTTTCTCTTTTTTAATCATTCTTTCTTTGCTACTTGCTAGGATTTGGCGATGGCTGACGACCGGCAGAGAAAGAGTAAAAAAGAGAAAAAAATAAAAATAAAAATTGTCTACAAATAGGATGGTCAGTACTTACATCAACAATTTTGAGTCAAAATTAGTCATGAGAACTAAATTAATAAATCATTAAAAGGCCTAATTTAGAACTAAATTTGTCCAAAAATTGCTAATGTAGACGCTAGGCAGATTGGCATAATTAGTGTCGATGTGGACACTTTTTGTAATTTTTTTATTTTTTCAAATTGTTTATGTATATCTTTTATTTATTTTATCTTTTTTTAGTCATTCTTTCTCCACTATCCACCAAGCCTTGGCGATGGCTAGCGACCAATAGAGGAATAAGAAAAAAGAGAAAAAATTAAAACCAATTGCAGAAATCTACGGTTAGAATGGTCGACATCCACATCAATGATTTTAAGCCAAAATTAGCCATGAGAACTAAATTGACTTATCGTCAAAATGTTTTAGATTAAATTGGCCATATTAAAATATTTAAAACTGAATGACATAAGTGTAATAAATTTAGGAATTTGTCTGTAATTGTCCCCACAAGTACTGCAGTTCTCATGAGATGACCCACCAATTTTTATTTTTATTTTTTTTGTTAGTCCTACTCTATTCCTATTCTACACTTACTCTCAGACTGTTGCCCTACCTCTTGCAGGGCGTGGGAGTCGAAACCCATTCTTAAAACTTACCCACCAATTTATTGGGCATTTCTTTTCTCTTTTTTTCCCTTCACTTTACCGGTCGACCACGTTGTTTCGCAAAGAGTCATCAATTTGAAATATAGATTTCACAAAATATCACTCCATCACTTATTTAAATGGACAATTGAAAAGTACTTTAATCTTCAATAGAATGCGTACGCATAAAATATTATTGATAATTAAAATATTTTTCGTCGATCAATTATATTAAGCAATTAATTTTTTTGAAAAAGAAAATTTCGAAATTATTCATCTTTCGTCAAATAAATAGATGTTCAGTTTTCATTGTGATCAAAGTGTCCATCAATTGATTCGCTGCATGTTGCTTCGTTCATCTTAATCATGATGACAAAGTTTCTTGCCGGCTAGATATGTTCTTTTACACGTCAAACAAATCAAAAGGACTAAGAAGAAAGGGCGTTTTCCTAATCAATTTGTATTATCCGAGGGAGATAAAATGCCAGCTTGGTCTAGTGGAGGACAATGCGAAAAGAATATATATTAATCTCCTCTCACATAAAAAAAAAGACAGATAAATAAACATGCCGGCCTATTCCAGCTAAATAAAATGCCAGCTTGGTCTAATGAATTATTTTACAGATTGTAATTCTCGTCATTTAAAAATAATCAATATTCAGAAGCATTGTGGAAATGAATGGCACCAAAGAAAATAGAGAGAAGGAACAAAAGCACTGCAGTCAATGCTCGATTCTACTTTCAAATTTTTTCCAATTTTGTAAATTAAATTATTCAGCACGCGACATGGCTCCTTGTTCAAATTGCTGAAGAATGAGCTTATTGGTGGCACCGTCGTTTGATGTTTACCATCTCAAACATTTTAAAACCGCAAGTTCAATTGTGGATGGATTTGACACGTTCATGATGGTGCATTGCATGTTTTGATCAATTTAATTTTAAACATTTTGACATTTTGGTAATTTAGTTATTTCTGACAATTTGGTCAAAAATCGCTAACGTAACACTAGGCGACTTATGTGGCACAATTGATATTGACGTGGATAATTTTTTTCAATTTTTAATTTTTTTCAAATTGTTTATATGCTTTTTATTTATTTTCTCTTTTTTTTAATCATTCTTTCTCCACTACCTGCTAGGCCTTGGTGACAACTAGTGACCGGCGGAGGAAGAAGAAAAAAGAGAAAAATTAAAAGAAAAAAATTAAAAAAATTGCAAAAATTCTCTACAATTAGGATAGCTGGTATTCACATCGGCGATTTTGGGCTAAAATTAGTCATGAGAACTAAATTGATAAATCATCAGAAGGTTCATAATTAAATTTAGCTGAAAATCGCCAACGTAGATGTTAACAACTTACATGACACAATTGATACTAAAATGGACAATTTTTTGCAATTTTTAAGTTTTTTGAATTTTTTTATTTATTTTCCCTTTTTTTAATCATTCTTTCTCCGCTATATGGTTGGCAAAGAAAAAAGAAAAAATAAAAGATTTTAAAAATTGCAAAAATTGTCTACAGTTAGGATGGCTGGCATCAACATTGGCGATTTTAAGCCAAAAATTAGCCATGAGAACTGAATTGACAAAAAATCAAAAGGATTATGACTACATTTAGCCAGAAATCGCTAACATAAACGTTAATGACTTATGTGATATAGTACTGGCATGGATAATTTTTTTGTAATTTTTAATTTTTTTGAATAGTTTATATTTTCTATTTAATTTCACTTTTTTTTAATCATTTCGCTATGCCAGGCCTTGGTGATGGTTGTCGATTGGTGGAGGACGAAGAAAAAAGATATAAAAATAAAATAAAAAAATAAAAAAAATGCATAAATTGTCTACGATTAGGATGGCCAGCATTCACATTGGCAATTTTGAGCCAAAATTAGCCATGAGAACTAAATTAGCAAATCGTCAAAAGATTTTGAACTAAATTACCCGAATTGAAAAGTTTATCATTGGATGGCATAAGTGCAATAAATTTAGGAATTCTTCAACAATTGTCCCCATGATTACTGCAATTCTCATTAGATGACCCACCCAATTGACTAGGCATTTCTTCTTTTTTATTTTTCTTGCCCCATCACTTTACCCGTTGGCCGCGTTGTTTTGCAAAGAATCATCAATTTGAAATATGGTTTTCACAAAAAGATCACTTCATCACTTATTTAAATGAAAAATCGAAAAGTACTTTAATCTTCAATAGAATGCATATGCATAAAACATTGTTGATAAGTGAAATATTTTCCATTGATCAATTATATTAAGTAATTAATTTTTAAAAAGAATTCCTTTAAATATTTCATCTTTCGCGAATTAAACAGATGTTTTGTTTACAATGGGAAGAAAGTGTCCATCAATTGATTCGCTGCACGTAGCTTTGTTCATCTCTCTTAATCATGACGACAAAGCTCCTTGCCAGCTGGATATGTTCTTTTGCCCGTCAGAAAAAGACTAAGAAGAAAGGGAGGCCTTTTCCTAATTTTCACACTGCATCGTCCCTGAGACTGGAAGGCGGGCGAGTTTGACTATAGCACACATGAAGATTAAAAGCTTTACAACATCTAGCTCTTTTTTTCCATTTTTTTTAGGTCAGAATAATCAACTAGGTCTTCATAAGACGTGCATGGGTTTTCCCACTTAAGCACGCTTCAAGAGCCGCCTAAATAGTGATGGTACTTTTGGATGGGCGTTTCTATGATAACTTAATCCGATGCACAATAAAATAATCATCATGTTGTGACCCTTCACTATCCCGATGCAAGGGATGCAATGTTGGGCAGGGGGATGACAAGATAAATCAATCCTCACTGTTGGATCAAGAACTTCTACCGTTAAAACGCGGATTTGCTTGCGTAAGATTATAAGGCACGGACTAGTGAGACTTAACTTGAAAAAGGAAAAAAAAAAAAAAAAAAAAAGAAAAAAAGGATATCTTTTTGGGCCCAAAGCTGACCCGAACCCAAGTTTTCAAGAAACCCCATGATCCGCAATCTCGCCCGGATCCAGGTCCAGTAACTTCATGGGCCGATGGGCCTCGTTCTCTTCCGGACGTCACTGGGCCTGGGGTCAGGGCCTTCTTCTTTTTTCGCTTTTCCTTTTTCTTTAAATCCGAAAGAGATAAAAAGCTAAATGGTGGCCTCTCATCCGGACCTCGGAAGAGCTCACTTGCCCCGACGACGAAGGAGAAGGAAGAAGAAGACGATGGCACAGGCAGTAGCGACGCCCGTGGCGCCGTCACTCTCTCTCATCTGCAACCGCGGCGGAGGAGGAAGCTCCGCCTCACCCTTCTCCGCCCTCTCTTTCCCCGTCGCCGCCCCTCCCAAGGTAATTCCCATTCTCTCGCGGGCTTCGGCTTCCGGTATTCTTCGCGCCTCGGTTTGATGTTCGGTGAAATTTCCTGGAGAATCGACTGGAATTCGAACGTTCCGGCCTTCTATCGGATTCGCTTTCTAGCGATTATCTTTGAATTGAGCTGACTAGAGGATTTGCCAAGCTCTCTGAATGATTTGCGAAGCGTGGAAGAGCTGATGCATTGGCGGAGATACTGACTTGGTTTAGTTCAAAATCCTTTCTTTCGTCTGTGCTGGTTTCTCGTAGCTCAGGCGAGTTTAGGATCGTATAATTGGTTGCAATGCGAGCTTAGTGCGCTGTCGTTACCTAGAATCTCGTCCGCATTGCGCTTCGATTGAATGAACTGGATGACTTTACGGGTTTAGGTTTTGTTAAGATATGATTGAGTAGAAGATTCGCCGTGCGGTGTTGTTCTTTTCCGCTCTTGCATTTCTGGATAGCGAAACAGATGTTATCTCCCTCTGGTGGAATGGTGTCATTCATGCTGGTTTCGTTTGTCGTCTGTAGGTCCAAGGCCTAAGCATCCGATGCGCTCGTGTTGGAGGTGTGGAAATCCCGAACAATAAGCGAGTGGAGTACTCTCTCCAGTACATCCATGGAGTAGGCCGGACCCGAGCTCGCCAAATACTCTGCGACCTCGGCATGGAGAACAAGATCACCAAGGATTTATCAGAGGAAGAACTCACTACGCTCCGTGATGAAGTTTCCAAGTACATGATCGAAGGCGATTTGGTAGTCCGCCCTCCCTTTTTCGCGTTATTCTCTTAGATCTCCCGATGTCGTCCTTCTTAGCATCCTTTTTCGTGTTTTGGTTATGCAGAGGCGGTTCAATGCGCTCAACATAAGGAGATTGAAGGAAATCCAGTGCTACAGGGGTACGAGGCACATCCAGGGGCTGCCTTGCAGAGGACAGCGCACCAAGAACAATTGCCGGACACTGAAGGGCAAGCGCGTCACTATTGCGGGGAAGAAGAAAGCGCCTCGTTAGGCAAATTTAACCTGATTCATTTATCTGTGATGATTGCCGAAATGAAAACTTGACTTTGAACTCCATTCATTGTTGTGCAGGAGAAGTAAAACGCATCTTTTTAAGCTAATGAAATTTACTTCAGCAGTGCCTGAGTTTAGTTGGTTTCTGTACTTTGAGAAGCATCTCCTTTTCTGCATAATCATTAACTTCCTGTGCCTATGTCCGAAACACGATTCTTCAGTATAACGAGTTGTAGTTGAGAGAAATGGAGGTGTTGCATCATCGTGCTCAATTTTTCAAAATCACGGACTTCATAATCAGGAGAAGCTGATATCTGGTTGAGACAAATGTAGTTTGTCTTTTTGCAAACACACAAGTTGGCGGATGCCTTGTCGTGTCGGTGAGTTGCATGATACCTTGGTCCAGCCGCATGTTCTGCATATGTACTGCATTATCTGTGCTCTGAATGTTCTTTTGGTTAGTCATTACTGTTTTTTCTGCAGTCTCGGTTTCACTTGTTCATGTAGCTCCTTTCTGTGGCCCCTGTTGAGCTCGTAATATCTCAAGCCATCTTTTTTGGAGTCAATTGTCGGTAGTGTATCGACATTGCAATTCGTTCGTCAATTGCTCGAGCATTTACTCTGTCCAGATCACCGGTCTTTCTCTCGATGTTGGGTCATGTCTTCATCGGGATTCAATTTAGTACCCCATTACTTTCTTCACGACAACTTATTAGGTTCCTGGAGGATGTCTTTCGCTGGTCTTCGCTAGTCATATTGGTCTTCACGGCCTTGCCACGGCGAAGATTGGCAGGGATTTCCTTCACCAATCCATCATTTAGTCACTAAAACTAGCATACGATCCCTAACTCAAAGCCTGCGAGTCCCGAATGAGAGGCATTGCTAGTGATCGTGGTCGAATCCATCGAGTCCGAATAGTTAAGATTAACACGGGCCATGTGGTCAATGTCTGCTCCCATTCCTGACAACCTCAGTTTTCTACTCCTAGTATTCTTCGCATCATTCACTTTTTATCCTATAATGGTTTGTTAAAATTTGATGATCGATGACAAAACTAACCAAATAAATCGTAGAAGCTCTGCACTATCCAAACTCCCAATAGAAAGAGAGCAATCACGCTGATAAGGCCTCCACACCACAGAGTCTATTGAAACATGATTAATGCAAATGAAGACCAATCCACAGCATCGAACTTTATTGACAGTAAGCTCACGATGGACAAAACTAGGGCCACACGTTAGGCAGTGGCTAAATCTACGGACGAAGCTTTGGCAACACGTTACCAAGTCTCAGTTAAAAGACCAGAAGTAGGAAAGCCGTTACTATGAGAGGATATGCACATGAAACTGAGCAGCACAAACTATTAATGGGGCATTCTTACTAGATCAACTAGACCCTGGTTCACATGAATTGATCAATCTCCACCGCCAATCGTGAAGACTCCACATGTGAAGCACAGGCAATTAACAGTGGAGATAGAGCTGATTTAATGAAACGGGCGAGAAGGTTTCACTCGTTCAACACACGAGAGAGCATTGATGAAAGCACAACATACACCAGTAGAACAGTGATAATGCCTGAATAAAAACAGGCAATATACAGACCGTCTAAACTGAAGGAGAACCGGTTATACCGGCACACCCAATAAAAAGGTTTGTCTCCGACACCTCTCACGAACCCAAATAGAACAAACCATACATCGTTTCTTCCAAACAAGAGACAACAGCAAATACAAATGAAAATTCCCAAAGTCCATGTGTTTCCAATTCACCCTAGACTTCATCATCTCATCTTTCCTCCAGGGAGAGAATGAAAACACAGGAAGGAGAACGCTCAACCTATCAACTTGGTTCACAAAGAACCGGAGAAAACTAAACATAGACCTCGACGCCATTTACAACTGCCAAATGATGCTACAGAAACACAACACTTCTCGGACAAAGAGGGGGAGGGGGAGGGGAGGGAGACTCCTAGTTAGACATGTACGATGCTGCCATTCCGACATTAAGGTGTGAATGCGTGCATTATCGTGCCTCATCACACCCACCAAATTGTTCCCCAGCTATGACCATGGTTGCTTCGGCTCTGGCTTCTCGAGCTGATGGTGCACCTGGACATTTCCCAATGACGATGAGCAGGCCATTCTTCTGGCGGCCATTGCCTGGCGTTTCGGTGGCAACCACTGGCTGATACTCCCTACACGGGAAGGCCCTATTCTTGAAGGTGCACTCCAACGCTACCTTGCCCTATAAACATAGATCATTACAGGACCATATAAGATTTAATAGTTGAAGACAAAAATTAACAAAAACAAAATCTAGTTTAACAGGTTCTTCGAATGCAAGAAGCCATATCAACTACTATGGGGATAATTAAGCTCTCTGTTAATTTTCGGGAGGAATCCTTTATTTCCAGGATTATAAGACAACCATCACAATATGCATAACAAGTACCAACATCGTTTAAAATAGTACCCAAAGCAGAAAAGGTAATAACAACAGATAATGACTCATGACCATCCGTTCATGCTCAGGACGAGCAACACTAACAATGAAAGCAGCAGATGCGGGTCCTTGAAAGCTTCACCTGAATCTTGGCGGGGCTGATTTCGCACACTTTCTTGCTCCTGAAGTTCAAATTCTTGATTGGGAGACACTCCCACCTGAAGTTGTGGTAAGCCTGGTACAACCTCGACGCCCCGATCGGGTTCGTGAAGTTCACAAACGCATAACCCTTGTTGGCCTTGGTTCTGATCATCAAAGTAAAAATCTATCAAAGGAGGGTCAAATGATGAATCAAACAGTGAACAGAAACAAAGCAAAAAATAACCAACAATATGTATCGCAAAGTACTAAAAACAACCAGCGAAATTAGTGGCCGAGATCGAGCTCGTTACTTGAAGTCTACTGGGACGTAGACGAAGTCGTACTCGGATTGGTCCTCCTTCGAATCCGCCATGGCATTTGCTTCATCGCAATGCTTGTCCAGAATGTACAACAAATCTTTCCTCCTAAATCAAACATAAAACGATAACAAAAGCATGACCAAAACAAGCAAAACCAGTAAAAAATGACGGAATTTGGTGGTTTATTGTTTTACACGAGGACGCATATAGGTCCACTGCATGTACAGCAATAAATGCTAAAATAAATCGCAGCGTGTTCAGGCGTGGAACTTCGCGTGGAACTTCGGAAGTTAAACCAACAGTAACGACCTTTCATTCCCCACTTCTACGTTTCAAGAAAAATAGCCACAAGACAAAGGAAATTTCAGAAGTGGGAAAAATCAGAAGAAATAGGTACTAAAGCTTGTTCAGAGAGCAAGAACACAAGCGAACGCACTTGAACTGATTAGGAATGTTCCGAATCATGACCGTCGTGCTTCCGTTGAGTACAACTTCCGGATCATCGCGAACAACATCGTCGTCGGTCGCGTTCTCCGCAACAACCCAAGCCTTACCAAGCACAGCTTCACCGTAACCATGTTTGTTCTCGTCGCAGCTATCGTGTTGCTTCTGAACCCATTTTCTCCCCCCGCCCGAGGACCTGATCAGATTTCCATGCCTCTGTCTCTCTCTCATCGACCGAGGAGGCACGAAGCTCCTCACACCGCCTCTCTTCCTCTCCTTGCAGAAGGCCGTTCTTGGAACCTCCATTTTTCCTGGCAGCTTCTTCCCAAGATCGCCACCGAAGACTGGATGGGGCCTTTTCGGGGTCACATGCTCACCGTATCTGATGGGTCGAGGGCGAAACGTCTTGTGGAGTTGAGGGTTCAGATAATAGTGAACAGGCGAAGGACACACCCAGCTCGAGAACACCAAGTGCGGAGGCTGGAACTGATGAAGTCGGAGCTTCTGGGGAGCGAAGTGAGGTGGCGCGTAAGGCTCGGCCAGCGGATTCAAACGGGACTTATCTTCTCCTTCCCACGTTTTGGAGAGAAGAGAAGAAGCCTCGCTGGGTTTCAGCCACATGCTGTCGACAGGGTAACGATCTTCTCTCCTGGTTTCTTTTCCGGACAGCCTCGTTCCACCGCGCAAGGGCTAGGGTTTGCGAGTTTATATCATCCTTTTTTTCCCCTACCCTTTTTCTCGATGGGAAAAACCCAAAAGAGAAACAGGGTCGCGACAGAAGTCTGAACTTTCTGATGGAGCAGAGCTCGAGGGGACGATGATGATGGCGATGGCGATGGATATTAGAGAGAGAAAGAGAGAGGGAGGGAGAGAGGTTGTGTGAAATGAAAAGTCTAGTTTTGCAGGGGGTTTGGTTTTCACGTAACGGGATAAAGAGATCTGAGCAATGATGAAAGTAGGAATATGGAGAGATTTACATGCATCGGTATCACTCCATTCCATTTAATGCTCGTCATCGGAAGATGACAAACCTCCGCTCGCGTCGGCGGCTTCCTCCCGATCCATCTGACGAGAGAGAGGGAGAGCCGCGGGTGACATCAGACATGGGAGTCTGCTCTTCTGTGGGATTTTCGCGGTTTGTTTCGAAATGGGTAAATAAAGCGCGACGCGAACCGAGGGCATTGGGATTTGTTCAAATTCGGCTTTTCCTCATTTTCTATTTTCAAAGTTGAGATGGAGGAAACCTTTCCGAATCCCACTAAGTGAGATTTTTTATAAAGATGGAGAAAGAAAAAATAAACATAAAGAAATAGATAACTAAAGAATGTAAAACATCACCAATAGGCACATGCCATTACTAATTAAAAAGAGATTGTTTTATATCATTGAAAGATTTATTAATTTACAAAGATGAAAAAAACTCGAAATATTGACTTTGAAACTTTTATGCATTTAAATGGCTTTTGGTTCTTTTTTATCAATCAAATTATTCTGGAATGAAAATTTATATTCATTATTTTAAGAGTTAGAGTTTTTTTTTTTTTTTTTTGGTCACCATATTCTATTCCTATTTTACACTCACTCTCGGACTTTCTGCCGCTTTGCGGGCGTGGGAGTCAAAACCACTTCAAACTTACGCCCCCACCCCACTGGGGATTTGAACCCCTCACCTCCTCCTTTCATGTTTTTTTTTTTTTTTTTTGTCGTCCCCGCTAATCCTACTCTAACACTCACTCTCAAACTTTTGCCCTGCCCTTTTGCGGGCGTGGGAGTCGAAACCCACTCCCGAAATGAAATCTTCCCCACCCCCAATCCCCGGAAGGTGGGGATTTAAATCCCACCTCCCCTTCCCCCCCAGTGGTTTCCTTTCATGTTGGAAGGGTGGCCCCACTGGCGAATCCCAGTGGTTAAGAGTCGAAAGTTGAATGTCTCAAATTATTTATTTCTTTAAATATTATTCACTTAAATTTATTTCTTTTAATAATTCCATTTGCTTTTTTAATCCGGTTGCTACTTAAACAATAACCCCACCGTTTCCTTTTTATATTGGTTGCGCGTCTGACATTATTTAAGAGTTGAGATCATAAGCTCATTGTTACGATATGAGCATAATAATACCCTTATAATAGCCGCATCTAAGTGAAAATTAGATCTTACAAGCCCAAAAAGTATGAAGTAGTAGACAGTCGTGAGTTCTTGAATTGCATTGAGTTGTCGATATGATTGGATTGGATTAAAAACTTATGAAATTTCTTATCAATCAAAAGAATCTAATTAGAAAAAAAAAAAAAAAAAAACTGGATTTGATGTGTGCAGCAACCATTGTGGTAGTTTTGATTGCCTGAGAATAGCCACCATTGCGATGATTGGATCATCTTTAGAATAGGAAATCATGAAGATAGCGAGGAAAAAGAGAGAGCAAATATTTGATGACCGTCGCAAGATAATAAGATCAATTATAGATTAGAAAAGCATGCAAACGAAAAGGGAGAGAGTGAGATAGAACAATCTCATGTTATAACCACGGTGATTGTTGTTGTCACGGTGGTCACGTCCAACCTCGAAGGTAGCTGATGACGAGCGACCGATCCAGTCGAATTCGACTTGGTATCACATATGACATAGCAAACGACGTGAGAATTTTCTGAAGTCCATACGTCGCTGCGGAGCAATAGGGTCGCATTGCAAAAAAGAAATCTATATTATCATTATTTCCACGTGGAGTGGACGGTGGATAGAACAAAATCCAGCAAACACGGTGTATCTCTCCCTATCATCTGAAGAGCATGGCCTACTTGTTAAGTTGTGGATGGATTGGACAAGTCATTAATGAAGGAGGCCGCACCCGCACTGGCGATTCGGGATTTGGGTAGGGGGAAGGACGATTTCATTCGTACACCAACGCCAACCAAGCGGGCGAATTGAACATTGCCAAGCGCCTTTCCATCAGTCTCAGATCAACTTTCCCTTCAACCCCGACCGAGAAACTCTCAATTATCTAGGGTTCTTCGACGGAATTACTCGAATTGAGAATCATCCGAACCGACCGATTTTGGGCAATTTCAAGATGGTACAACTTTTGATTGCCATTCTTGAAATTGGTGGTCAGTCTAATTCTCAATTTCAAGATGAAAATAGGACCGATCGGAACAAGCCCCACCCCCTTTTTCCTTTTCTTCTTTCTTCCTTCCTTCTTTTTCTCCCTATGTTCCTGCCCATGAATTAAAATTCATCATGTGTACCAAAAAAAACGAAGACCTGGTCTTCTTTTTAACTGCGGCGTGATGAAACTGGGGGAATGTGAAATGGGTTCTTGCACCAGATGCAATAAAAAACCAGCGTGACATGGAGATGGACCCGAAGATGAGTGGGAAGAGGGAGGAGGGGTTGGAGAGTCAAGGATAAATTAAGCACGTCGAACAATGGAAAGGGAACAAGACCGAAAAGAAAAGAGGGAGAGAGGCACCACAATTGGTTGAAGAAGACCACCGAGGGAGATCGCTGCTTTTGCTCTCTGTCTCTGCGTGTCTTTGAGTTGGGTAGCTTTTTCTCTTTTGCTTGAACCTAGATACAAGAAGGGTCTTTTCAGCCCATGGTCCCGAGGAAGGAAGATGGGAAGGAAGGGGGAATGGAAGAAGTAGATTCAGATGTGGAATTGCCGGGGCACTCCGGCTGAAAAGCCGACCTCTGTGACTGCTGATCTCTCTCACTTTAGGTGCCCACCGTGAATTATTGCTGCTCATGTGTGAATTATGGGTTTCATTGGACCCGTCGATGAGTCTGATTCTCGATTTTAGGAATGATTTGTTTGGTTCCCAGGACTAGACTGGGAATCAATTAATCCTACAATTATTTGCTACTCGAAAGGAATTGATCGGTTTTTCTCAACATAGAAAGATTTTTGGAAAATATAAATCAAATCACATCGGTTCAATTATGGTTGTGATTAGAGATGAGCAGTTCCAAATGTCATATAGATTCCATCTAAAACCTAAAACCTACTCGTTAGAATAGAATCATTATTTTTTAGAACTTGAAACCTACCTTGCATACCCTAAATACCGGAACTTACCTTATCATAAGTTTCAGGATCGGTTATAGGATTTACCAAAGTTCCACCTATATTATTATTTAAGCGATTGCAATTCACTAATCATAATTTATATTTAGACAAACGAAAAATATGAACATTGATTAAGTAAAAATCTTAGTCATAAAATAGAAACTTTGACAGTACTTTTAGATTATACACTCGTTATCGAACGGCATGAAATATTAGAGGATCACATGAAGATATGAACCAAGAAAAACATCAAAACTTGTTCAAGGTTCTAGGTTACAAGTTTTAAGTTCCAAGTTCCAAGTTCCTCCAACTAAAAATCTGAAATCTACATGTTTGGAACTTGGAATCTATCATATATATCTTGGAACTTAGAACTTACAAGATCTCATCAGTCCGATTCTCGAGTTCCAGATTCTACCATGGAACCATGCTCATCCCTAGTTGTGATACTTCAGAAAAATAATAATAAATAAATAAAACTAAGGCTGTGATGATTTCTAGTCGTGCATTGGTAAATATGGAAGTTTCTTTGATTCGAGGGTGATCCAAATGTTTGTTTTTGTTCGATAGTGGAAACATAAAATCTGACTAAGTAGAAAATTCTTATTCGCATGTTAACTTCTCGTTCACGGTTAAAGACCGAGTGATGTGGTTGTTTGGATTATGATTGCATTGGTTTGATCAAGGCCTGGCTGGTGAAATTTTCCAAATCAACTTATCAAGAACATATTTTATTTCCCGCTCGCTATTCTCAAAATAGTCCATTAAGTTACGAATCCTTCGTCAATTGTCCAAGTGTCTGGAAATCGCCACGTTTTCCTTCATTTTTTATGCGAATGCTTTTCATATCCGCGTTACAACAATCATAAAACTTCTCCGATTATAGACGAAGCGAAATATAGCCCATTTAGAAAATGCCTTATTCTAATCTAGTGAATATTTGTCTCACAACTACTATTAGCGAAGGGGTATGCTATTCAAGATTTGTGAGGTTCACGTTGAAAAATTTGTTTGTGCAAAAAATAATTTCAAGATGGGGAAAAGAATTAGGTCGGTACCAATGAGAAAGTTATTTTTACACTTGCGTATCATCCGCAAGTTGCATAAATGGCACTAAAGTTCCTTTATGCCATGACTTTGTCATTCCGCACTCTGTGAAGCACTATTCTTCAATGAAGAGCAAATAGTGATCTAGACTCAATTCATTGTAGACAAGGTTAGTCTCAACCGTTAATGACACGAACCTTACTTGAATCCTAGGCCGGATATGATCCATTTATGTCCGAATTTTAAGAGTTTCACATAATCATATTGGTTGACCTTGAGTAAATTAGGGTTTGACCTTTCAGCTGAATCTTTTTTAACTTCTGCAGTTTCTGCTTGCATTGTTCTGGTTAGACTCCATCGCAAAGAAGAGGGCTGTACCACCCTTCATGTTTTCTATTTGCGTGTAAGAAGCCCTTGTTCCTTGTCCTGTTTTTGTTTTCTTCTTTATGAACTTCACCTTTATACACATGCATATGCTCATGAATAGTTGCGCTAAAACACACGCATGAACAAAGGCTAAAACCATGTAAGGAGACTAATGCTGGAGACGGGGTTTAGTGGGGTTTGACCATTCCTTGCAGGGCATAGCTCAGGCCCTTATACCATTGGATTTATGTATATGCAGATGAATAATCACGAGCGGACGTAACATTCTCAATATGTGTGTCAAAAGACTCGAGTAGTAAGGAAAGATACACAAATATAGCTCAAATTCATTTATGTAATCGTCAGTTATTGTTCTCCAGATCAATCTCTGCGTCTCTGTCCCACGAGAGGACAAAAGCCAAAATGAACTCTTGACGGCTGAATATGTACCCCATCTGCAAATTCCCTCTCTTCTAATGATGGTTCTCTTTTACCCTGCGGCACTTTTGGACATGTATAGTAGACTGCTCTATTTCTTGGTCAAAGACTCTGAGTCCATGGAGATATTTCCCGTTCGTTTGTCCAGAAGATGCACAACAATAGCATCTCTCTCTCTCGCTTTCTGAAACGTGCATCTGCTTGTGCCTGCGAGGGAAAAATTATGCAGCAAATCTCTGTTTTTTCATGCTTCTCTCTCTCTCTCTCGCTCTCACCCCGAAGTTGACCTTCTTCCTGTGCGGATGTGTTTGCCTGTTTTGGCCAACTCCAACGCAGAGAAAGAGGCAAAGCCAACTTGCGTGTTTGCTCTTCGCATGTAAAGGTCTCGTTTCTCGTGTCATGTATCGTTTGCATTCTTTTCTATTTGTTCGCTTCTTGGACGAGGTATGGACATGCCACGCATGTTTGTCTTTTTCTACGTTCCAAAAAATATTAATAATACACAACGACACGATATACTTAGGAAATTTTGTGAGACTAATTATAATCATTATAAAAATTTAAACTATTAAATAAAGATGTGATCATATGACATCTAATTTCTATTAATAATGACCTAAGCAACCTATTGAACCAAATAATCAACCCCAATGTCAACGTGCACATGCATGTCCTGTTGTAATTATGGTTTATTAGTGGATTAATGAAAGTGAGCAAAATGAAATATGTTTTTTCAGTTCATGTATCTTCTGAATTTTTTAGTTCATGTATTTCTTAAGTTTGTGTATCTCTTAAATTTATGTATTTATTTAATTCATGTATCTCTTAAAATCACTCATCACTTTAGTTATGTGTCTTTTCATACATGACTTCTCAAAATTCTATAAATCGATTCAAACTCTTCTTCATTCTAAGAAAAAAGAACAAGAAGAAAAAAAACCTCTTATCTCTTTAGTTCAATTTTCTCTAAATGTGTCCGATTTCGAGAAATATTTGATTGAGTCTTGTTTACATAATGCTAATTCAAACAGGGTTTGTTAGGGAAATCCCTTATGATGTTTTGAAGATGACAAAATAAATCAAAGGCTACTAACGTGTTTAATGGTTAAGTAATAGACTATGCAGATGATTGAACATGTAGAGGATATTGTCAAAGTCTGAAGACAGCCAGAAGACTGAATGTAACACATGTCCAAAGTATATTTTGAAGATTTCCAGACTTCTGTGTCAAAGTCTAAAGACTACCAAACTTTAGTGTCAAAGTCTATTCTACATCAAAAGTTTGCACACTCTGACAAATTCCAGACTGAAAGTGAATGAAGAACTAGAAGACAGACTCTATGCTGAAGCTGAACTGGGTACAGACTTTAAAGCTAAATCTATTCAGAAGCAAAATATGTTCAGACCCAGATTACAAAGTCTATCGCACTTAGACTCAAATTGTAAAGTCTATTGTTCTCAGACTTTACATCTAGATTCGACAGAATGTAACTCAAGCCCCAATCATATAACGGCTAGTGATCTAGTGTGGATTCCACATCAAGATTGATTTGATTGACAATTAGATCTTGAAGACAAGAACTTTCTATATGAAGAAGCTTTACTTATGGAAACCAAGATTTCATTTGTATGGGCGATCGGAATCAATTTGGGATTCTACTTTTGTCACTCAACGGCTACCAAATATTATAGATACAGAGCTGTCCAATGGGTATATTGGAAGACGATCCTCAAGATGCTGTCCAACGGCTAGTTTGGAAGTGGAGGAGTATTTAAGGAGATGAAGGACCGACGAGCAAGTAAGAGACGGAGCGTAGAATTTATAATTCCAAAGTCTAAGCAACTTCGATCATACACTTGTCTTTGTGAGCTTAAATGTTTGTGATCTTGAGAAAAATACCAAAAGAGTGACTTAGTGAGATAGTGTGATCTACTACTAAGTGTTTGCACTCAAAGTTGTAATCGTTTGTTGATTGCATAATGGAATCCAGCCAAAAAAGCTGTTAACGTGAGAGAGTGGACGTAGGCTTGGATTAAGCCGAACCACTATAAACCTTATGTTCCTATTCTCTTCCTTAAATCTCTTTATTTTGTTTGTAATTCTATTTAACTGTTAAAATCTGATCTCGCTCAAAGTCTGCTGTTATTCAGACTCAGGTTAAAAGTAAAGGTTTTCACTGCATTTTGCAAAATTTGTTTTTACACCTATTCACCCCCCTCTAGGTGTTCATACTAGCACTTTCAGGGTTGAGGTGTTGTATTTTGAGAGGCATAGTTCATAAAGCTGTTTAGCACTATCGACATGAACTAATCGCTTTAAGGAGATTCGGTTAACTATATCATACTTCCTCATTAATTTCTTTATGAGTTTATAACATCTTGCTAATTTATATTTGGTTTCTAATCAATCATCTTTACTTGCAAACACACACACACACACACACACACACACACACACACACACACACACACAGGCTTGGTCGTTAATTATTATTTTATTATCTCTTTCTTAGTGTTATTGTCTCTGTTATATTTTTCTAATTACAGCGAACAATATTGCATATTTTTCCTCCATTACGTTATTTTCCAATTTATCCATTTGTTAATGCCGCACAGTAGAGGCTTCTCTTAATAGATTGTTTGTCACTCCCTCATTAGAGGATCTTTGTTCCAGTCTATGAGAATTTGGAAGTTCTAGCTCCTCTATTTATTCTAGTATATTTATCACTTAGATAATTTTGATTCATGGTATTGTGACTTAGCTTGCTATAATCACATGACATCAAATTATCATTTGGTTGGGTCAAAATCATTCCCTTCAACATGTGCGTACTATTCACACAACTGATAATTCTCTCATGTAAGTCAACTGCACAGAAAAAAATTGCCACATCCACATTGTCCTTACCTAACACTTTTATGGTTTCTAAACTCTCTTTAAATTTGATCTCAGCAGGATGATTATGTAAACTTGGCTTTGATGTTCACTTCTATTTTCATGGTTATTAGGTGCAAAATCCATGAACAATTGAAATCGGTTGTAGAGTGGGATGCAAATTTGAGTTCATTTCGTTAAATATTCCCAACTCCTTACTAAGGGTGTGTTTGTTTAAAATCGTTTTTGTTCCTGGAACACAATTTTTTTTTCTTTTGTTTCGAGGAACAAAAAAAGAACAGAAATGTATTTGTTTACACTTTTGTTCTCGGAAACAAAAAATCTATTTTTTTGTTATTGGGAACAGAAATAAAGAGTAGAAAAAAACTCATTTCTTGTTCCTAAAAACAATTTTTTTTCTTCTTATTTTTCTTCTTCTTTTTTCTCTTTCTTTTCTTCTTCTTCTTCTTCCTTTTGCCGGTCACTGGCCTTGGCCATGGCCGGCATTGACGACTGGCTAGACGAGGGCCGGCAACCTCGCCGGAGCGTCGCTAGCCCTCGAAGAGGGCGAGGCTTGGCCTCGCCAAAGAAAAAAAGAAAAAGGAAAAATAAAATAAAAATATTAAAAAATTATATAAGTTTACCAAACGTGTTTCTATTCTTTTTCTATTCCAAGAATAGAAATTTTGTGCAGTTACCAAATGTGTTTTTCTGTTAAAAAATTATTCCTCGAAATAAAAATAGTTTTTTCTATTTTTGTTCTTGAGAACAATTTTTGAACATAAATATTACCGAACACGCCTTAAGTGTCCTATGAAACTTGGCATTTTTGGTTAGGTCGTCCTTCTTTTAGATTAAAGTCTCTAATTTCAAGTAGCCATTTAGGTTGTGCTAATGAAAAGCATGTTGAATGCTTCCCTTACCAATTAGGAAAGCATCATGCCTTTTCATGTCCAGGCACTTCTCAACAAATTGGCCATGCAACGAATTGGCCACGCATAATGTAAACTTAAATTATTGGATGAATGCGTGGTTTATTATTTACATATTCTAAACCCTCTCACGTGCAAGCTTTGACACTTTGAAGATTTGAACTCATAACTTTCCACTTTGATACCATATGAGATTTTGTGAGATCGATGTCAATTGCATAAAAAGTTTAAGTTGTTATATGAATGCATCATTCATTACTTAACTATTCTAGCAGCAATGAAAAAATAATGAGCAAGGGTTTTTACTTTCTAAATACATAAGAAATGTTTGGGTTAGATAGAATACTCCCTCGTAACAAGGATAACCCCCGAAAAGACAAATTCATGATAACACAATCGAATTAATTTACATGTCTTACTTTTGAGTAAAAAGTGACGAGTCGTCTCTACTAGGATTTTATTTTTCTTTTGCAAAAGGCACACATTAGTTTCAATATCATAGGTAATTGCACCGTGCCTTGACGATGCAATACAAATCAACGATTCATCTATTAAATTGCATAGGAGCAAGATGTACCATGAGAGATCTCTAAACTTGAGTTGGGCGTGGCCGAAGCAACGGTTTCAGGGTGTCTAACGCAAAAGCCCAATCGCGGCATTTTGGATTCGTCCAAATGGGCTGGCCCAACATTTGCTTCTACAAGCATTTTTCTCTTTCTCTAATCCGAAAATCAAAACATACGGTTGTATGGTGTATTGTGTGAACTCTTTCAAGGCCAAAAACTGATATGGGCGGAAAAATAGATTTACATGCTAAGTAAATTTTATATGTGTCAACTCTATCATTATCTGGGGCCAGCTTTTTTCTTCTTAGGCCTAGCCCACCCAGCTAGGCCAGATCGTTTTCGTGATGAAGACCTTGTTCACTAAAATGCTTTGTCAAAGACCATTATTTTGGCCCAAGGAGATTTTGATGCCCAAAGCCCCTTGTAAAGTTTCTCCCAAATGCACCCTAAATTCCGTATTTCTCACGAAGTTTTTTTTTTTTTTTTTTTTTAATTTCTTATTCGATTTACTTTTCGTATTGTGTACTGTCTGACATATATATGTTGGATTTTCGAAAAACGTAGAAGTACACCATAGACAGAATCTACAAAAGACAGAGAAATAAGTCAGTGATACACTTCGGAACAAAAAAAAAAGTCAGTGATACACAAAAAATGGATTCCAACTTTCTTGATCGAGGTTAACCGACCGTTGTCATCGACCTGACTTAAATATTAAAGGCAGACTAACGTTTTTGTGCCTTTTTTTCATGTGCTAAACTATCTAAAGACATGTATGGCTCAGGTAAATATCGAAGAATATCAGCCTGCGTTTCCTCCAATATGAAAGGCGAAAGAACGGAATTGTGGACGACCCACTCAGCATTATAAAACGCCGGATGTCCTCGTATCTTTTCGCAAACTGCAGACAATATGATTACCATTGTCTTGCACTACCCAAAGACGTGAACTACCCACAAGGTCTTAAGCACGTCAGTTCGTTAATTATAAAGGTCATAAACTAATTAGCGACATAATTACCCAAGAAACAAATTTGGACAGGAGTCGTATAGGAGAAGGGAAGGGTTTGGCAATTGTCTGCCGGGGCGGGAACCTCATGTTGGACATGATAGGGACCTTCCTTAATTGAAGAGTTTGGAGGATGCGCACGGCCCTCTTTTGGGTGGAGGGCGTCGTTGGGGTCGTGAATTTTCCCGTCGACGGGCCAACTTTATTCCCCTAGTTGAAAAGAGGGAGGGGGGAATTCGCCCTAATTTCTTATGTTTTCCATATGTACGGCTGTTAAAGCCTAGGAAAAGTGTGTCTTGGTTAGGTCGAAAAAATCAGGCGCCATGGTCTTAAATTATTGTCTTGGGCGTAGGTGAAAACCGTCGTTTAGCTTTCTCGTCTGGGATCTTTGGATGGGCGCATTACGACACGTTTAAATTCAAGTCATGGCGGTCAACTTGATAGACACGTGACGACTTACCAAAGAGTTGATATATACAGGTGAGATTTTCGAGATGGGAAACACACCTCACATGTTCGAACACTCACGAGACCGACCAAAAAAAAAAAAAAACACTCACGAGGCATATTCCTGCAATTATAGGCCATCAAATGTGGCATGATTTTTGGAAAAGCGATTTACCCAATTATTTCTAAGCTTACTGTACGGATGACTAATCAGTTCTGGACATTTCAAAATTTTGCTAATTCAATTATGAATCCTTATACGAAATTTTAATATAACTTTTCTATTTGATTTTTATTGGAAATTGTTGACATAGTGATTGAGTTATTACTAACCATTCTATGCGATATATCAAATAGATTTATAATTGAATTAACATTCGTACGATGAATTTAAGACTTATCGAAGACATTTTTCTTGGTGAGAGTAGAGGACAAAATCCTCAATTACTATGGTTGTACTCATCTTGACTCACATGTTTGGATGCATATATCGCCACGTCATCATGGAAAGTTGAAACACGCAACTGAATAGGTACCGGACCTTATTTTATTTAGTTTAACTAGATGCCTCAATTGTACATGAAACGTAATTTTATGTATGCGATTTCAATATTTTTACTCATATGACATTATTATTATTATTATTATTATTATTATTATTATTATTATTATTATTATTATTATTTTGATGATATACATATGTTATAATCTAACACATTTATAATCAATTTCTTGATCCGATTAAATTTAATAGAAAGCCATGCCAATGTGTGTATTTGATGAATAGCTCCATCTTAAACGGGTAAACACGAGTTTGAACCATGATGGATGGCCTAGATATGGAATTGCTTGCACTCGATGGTGCGTGGAGAATCGAACACATATGGTGCCTTACTATTAGACACTCAAATCGGATTCTTAACCGATAAGTCAATCCCATAGAACACACATTGGCTCGATTTACAAACCAAAGCCAGACACCTTTTACTTATTGAAACCAAACCAAACTAGACAACTTTTACTTATTGAAACCAAACCAAACTACATGATTCCCATCATTTGTTGGGTTTGTCAAATGCGACACCGACTTTAGCTCATCCCTACGTTGCGATTGGCGAATGTCAGCGCCTTTTGCCATTCTAGCCTGCCAAACATAAGATTTAAAACCCTAGGGGGGTGCTAGCACCCATTATGAACATCGATCTAGCCCTAATTAGTGGTGACTTTTCATTCACCTTTAGGTACGAATTGTAAAAGTCAATGTGGGGTGGCTCGTTTTTGTCACGAGGTACCTTTCCAATTAATTGGAAGAAACAGGGGGCGGTCGCGATCCACGACATTACTGTTCTTAATTGCTTCCGTTCATATCTAGTGACCGATATTTCGTCTACGTGTTTGCCCTGCTGACCTTTATCTCATCATTTAAGTTCCGTCGCTTTCTCCATATGCGACCAGCTAATTAGCAGCAAATTCTGGCTGAACCGTGGAAAGATGCTCTCTTCCGATCATAATGTCAGACAAAGAACTTAGAGATTTCTTACTTCTTGCGGAATGTCGTTTTCACAATGAACGTGAGCGTTCGTAGAAAACGAATCTCAAATGAAAGTTCTCACGTGCTTCTAGGTGGGAAGATCACTCTAAAAGTCCTCAATGTTTGAATCTGTGAAATCAAACTCTAAACATTTATTATGGGTGCAATTCAGTCCTTCCAATAAGCACATGGCCAAACTTGGTAACGTGGCACAATAAGATCCAGCACGGGATTTATTTCTAATTATTTTATGGATATGTGGCTCGACGTGGCGTTGATGTGGCGCCACGGTAGGAAAAACCAAAAATTAAAAATTAATGAAAAAGTTTTTTTCTTAATAATTGATGTGGTGCCACCATATTAGATATTTCAAGCAAATTGGTTGAAAGAACCGCAATGGTAAATGGTTAAAAGGTTTATGACTAAATTGAAAAAATTGAAAAAATTAAAAAATTTAATATTGAATTAATCGCTATATAATATGCTTATGACTTTTTTTTACAATTTACCCCTGCTCTCTCTAACATGATTTTCTTTGATTTTTCCTTATTTTAATTTTTTTCGATTATTTTCTCTGGGCTTTTCTTTTTGTACTCATTATAAAAAAGTCCCTTCTGATGAGGCACCACATAATGTTCCAACATGACACGTCAAGAAATTTATCCGAGTGGTTGCCGGAATGACTTAATTGTACAAGACTCAAACATGCTGGACTCGATTATACATTCTCAAATGGGCCAAGTACGTAGGTCTTTTGATGCATTTTCTCCTTCTAAAATCTAGTTAGCTTCGGGTATAACCAAGCAATGCCTTTTTCAGTAGGTAAATAGAGATGTGGTGTATTATTCTTGGTTAGGAGAGAGCACAAAAGAACAATCTTTTAGCTATAACTCTCTCTGAGTGACAGTATCTTATAAAGGAAGTCCACCTCCAATCAGCTACTCTACCCCAGTATATAAGATGAGAACAATAATATATGCCTCTTTAAAAAAAGTAGCTGGGGACAGTATAATTATATGGTTTCAGCTACTATCTTCTTCTTTTTTCTTTTTTTTTTCTTTTTTTAATGCCTTATTCTTCATCATGCAGGTCGGCAATTATTTCTGGATGAAAGTAGTTCATAATGAAGGAGAGAAGTTGTCCCCTACAAACTAGCCCCTCATGTTGGAAATGATTCGTAGCTTTTTCCAGACACTTTGGCCGCCCCACATTTAATACATCCACATCATACATCCAATTACCTAATTCAAATAATGAACAGCGAATCGACGTTCATCCACCGACTTAAATCTATAGAGAAATGACTAAAATCTCGCATGTTTATGTTTATATGTACCGCAATTTGTCTAGGAATAGTTTCAACCTGATCATGTCATGACCTAAACATAAAAAGTGACGATTCTCAAGAGTTGATTAGGTCTCTATGTACTGCTTGATTCGATATATGTCCCTTTTAAGTTATAAAGCATATGTGAAGGAGATCCACTTAGGACCATGTTATTGATTTTATTAATGTTCATGGACCTACCTCTACTTAAGTGTGGTGGTTATGGTGGACTGCCCCGCCAAGGCGCACACTTGGTGATCTTTGTTTTGGTGCCCATGCAGATCCTCCATTTGCACATGTGTAGTCTCAGTCCGAGGCTCTATATTGGCCCAGTCAAAATTAATATAAAATCAAGCTCTATCATCTCGTGTCCACAGATTCGTAATGCTTTTTTCCATCTGAAGATCACAACTTTATTGTGCAGATTCTATCTTGCTCGAGATTAATTTAGCGAATCTGTATTTAACATGTGCACATACAATATGCAATCAAGGGTTTCCGGCAATACGCCGTTTCCGAAGGCATTTAGTTCCAAGTAAGAGATGAAATCAATAACTTAATCTTTTGCCGACAAAATATTACCTGGCGTGGCATCAACGCCTGTATGAGAGGTTCCTATCATCCAATCACTCTCGTTGATTTCTCCATCACTATTATGCATCACTATTAAGTTTCTGTTCCCTTTTTGTTTTGCCAGTGTGATAGAATTGACATTATAAGTATCTCATTCGTATGACCTGGCCTGCATGGAAGAGCATTCGGGAATATATATTCCATATTTATCACTCTCGACTCGTTCTTGAGATAATTAAACTTATGAAATACATATATCTTTTCGACTTGGATCCGATGTAATACAGAATTTTAAAAAGCCCGAGTCCTTGTTTATCGTACATGATTACCTAAACTGGAGAGGCGTAGCGTGAAAGGGTTCGAGAAAGCAACACCTTGTTGCCGCCCCAACTACAATCTCAAGAAACACATGTAAACGATGCCGATATTACCAAACCTACGAGCTAGGCAGCATGGCAAGATTTGTTTATGTTTATCTCCCGGAAGACTAGGGTTGTGGAAACTTGCATCTACTTCTTGGCATGCTAACGAAACCCTTCTAGGGCAAACTACTTGACAAAATAATTCAATAGCATCCTCTCGCTCATGCGGGATGTTCGGCTTTTGAGTGACAATATCATAAGATTACGCATAATGGCCACCATCGGGCTTCTAAAACACAAAAAGGAAAGAGAGAAAATTATGGTTGGCGGATGAAAGTTAGGTGGACGGTTCATCGATCCATGCACATCGCACGTACATTATTTCCAGCAGAGGCATGCATGGCGTAAATCTCAGATGCATGAGAATGTGTGTGGAGGAAACCCTAAAATCATTGCGCCCCGTTCGCCCTTTGCTTTATTCAGTGGATCACGAGATGGACACCTGACCGATTGATTGTGCCCCTGCAAATGTGCGTGGAGGCACAGAAAAAAAGGGACAAAAAAATGGAGTCATTTGACACTTCGTTAATAAAGAGAATCGAGTTGCTCGACTTTGACTCGATATAAGCCTAAAGTTTTTAGAGGAAATGTTTATGCCCACTCCACCTTCAACTCAAATAAAAGTTTGGCATTCGCATTTGTTATACTTTTTTGGAAGACGGAAAGTTTATTTTCAATGAATATGTAAATTCAGAAAAAAGAGTTTTAACACTCAAGTATATTATTGCGAAAAGTTGTAGAACGATTGTTGTAATTGTCGGAAAAAGAAAAAAAAAACTATATCAAACGGCTGAGACAAGCTATGGTAAGAGTGCCTGATACTTTTATCCGCTCGTGGAATGCCGGAAACGTCCAAAGGCGCTGTTCCAAAACGGGTCAACGCATCATCTTTCTATTCGATGCTGCTGTACATTTCCATCTTTGTTTTTCTCTTTTCCTCAGTGAAGCAACGATCGATGGAACTTCTGCTCGATAATGCGTCAGACAAGCAGGTTCCCAAAGCCTGTCCATCCTGGGGAGTATTAAATCCGACAATGAAACTCATGCGAAATTATGCTAATGCCTGACCGGCTCAGTGGAACCAGCATGTCGATGACTAGCAGCCTTCTCAGCTTCTGCATTGAGACTACTTTCTCAGCATCTTATTGCAACTTTGGTTCAGAGACGAAGAGGAATACAAGCTCTTTGTTTGCAGCTATATTCATTGGGACATGACTAAAAGGCCATAAAATTTCATTTGCTTTACTTGAAGCAACGGCTACAAAAATTAACTTTAATTGGAACAGAAGGATTTTCATATATATTGTGTGCCACCAAAATCTAGATCATGCTATGTTCAATCTAAAATTTCCTCCCTTCAAATTATACTCTAGTTGAATTACTACTTTCGATTTGGGAAATGGAACAGGCGCAAAATCCATAATCTGTCAACACTTCTCAATACCATATGAGTCCTCAAAAAGTATGCATGGATGACTTAGATCAGTCTTGGTCGAATCAGCCTGATCTTGAGGGCTGAATTAGGCTCCAATATCTTGATCAATTGTCCACTAATGTCTTACCAACGGATGTGCATCATTGCTCATTAGGTAATCAACTTGAAAAGAAATTCAGAGACCGACACTATAGGATTTTATTTAACTGTTTCTTATCGTCAATTCCAAATGCTACTGAGTACCAAAACCTCAACTCAATCAAACAGTTTCTTCGCTCCATGAGATCGATCTTATCGAAAGTGAAATCTACGGTACCAAGCTCACAATGAATTTCTATTTCGTTTCTAGAGGAGCGTCGCAAGGAAAATAGGAGTCCAGGACTTAAATTCTCCACCAACCCAAATGGGTTTGTCCATTTGCTGGATTTAGAAAGGCTTTTCTCATCACGTGCAATAGCTGTTTCCGTTGACCCTTCAGGTTCCATTTCACAGGGTCGCGTTGCGGTCATAATAAGACATTATAACGAAACACGAGAAGGAACATCCATGTTCATCTCTTCTTTTTCTATTTTCGCATAATGAACGTGGGTCTATCAATGAGTGTTCGGAGTGCATTTCATGTGAAATTCTCCGTCTTTCGAGATATGAATTACTTAACCACGAGACAAGCAAGTAAACGAATATTTTTAATTCAACGCACTCATTGCGACCCTAATTAATCATACCTAACAAACAAATATTCTCATTTCAATGAACTCATTATACATGACATGAAAACGCACCAATCGTGTTTGATGGGAATAAGATAAAAAGTATTTTCAGTTTCGCAAAACTTCCTTAAAAGTGTTTAATAAATAACAAAAACGTCTAACGAAATAAATTCATTTTCGTTAATTGCTTGATAAATAACTTTTGGGGACATTTGCATTTAACAGGAGTGCAATAATGAATTTCCTTTTGGTTGGGGGGAGTTGGCGCTCCGGAACTGAAAATGATGGGAATTGCGAGGGACAGGAATGAGATGGGAGCTGCAAAATTCCCGAAGGGGGTGGCGACGCGCTGCTAGCGAGGAACGAGCAGGCCTCGACATTTATGGCGACGGCTAATCTTGTCCACGGAGGCGAAGACAATCGAAGACAGGCAGTACAGCTCCCTCATTTAATAACCTTCAATTTTGTCCACCGCGTTTCAATCTCCGGTCCCCAAAAGCCCCTCCAAATCAAAGCAAAAGTAAAACCCCCAGACAGACATGGTAGCCATCATCCAGTTTTGCTGTTTTTCTCAGCCAAAATTTCGTGTTCAAGCCAGATTTCAATTTTGTCTGCGTGTGTTTCGGACGTTCGAGATGCGCTGGTCGCATCAATTGGTCGCGACAGGCTTCTATCTAGGATGACCAAAATGACAGATGATTCCGCGTAAATAGATGGAGACGCATCGATGTAGCTTTGTTAAGACGACTTTACGCTGTCGATGAACCCGGAGTCGTTGTTTACCGTCTATTCCATGGGAAAATGACGTATTATTTTGTAGCTTTTTCGACTTGGTTAGTCAAAAAGTATACCGAGGAAATAAAAATTCCAGGATATACAAGGCGGGTTTATGCAAAAAGTGCAAAGTTAAAGAGGGGTTGCAAGATGAAATTGGCCTCATTTTTCCTCCCTTCTAGAAACTACTGTCTATTACAAAGTTGGCAAAGGGGTCCCGCTATAGTCGACAAATGAATAAATATTCAAGATGGATCATCATCTTAATTAGAGTCACTTGGGACTATGATGACTTTGCCTCAATGTAAAGCTCGGGCTGATTGAATTGACATTGAGCAAAATCATTGGACTCTCAACATGTCAGCTTTTACACACGAGAGAGGGAGAGAGATAAATGATATTAAGTTACTTTTTTGAATTTATGATCATTGAAATCTTTTGGAAAAAAAAATGAGGTTAGGGAAATGACCCCCTTAATCCTTCAGTCCAATTGACGTCGCAGAACGATGTTGTCAAAGTTGGTGAGGGGTCTCTCGTCATTTTTTAAATCAAATGCAAATCTGGGAATTTCACACTTCTTCCTTTCATCATAGTTGGAAATTATCATTCTGGATTGGGGGCCATCAGACTGGATTTTCTAATCAATTTTCGCAAACTTTTAATCTTCGCTCATCTTGGATTCTCTAGTCTTCAAATACGGTGTCTTAATTTAGAAGGTTTTAGAGAAGAAGAAAAAAAATCTCATTCACTCACCTTATAAGTGCTAATAAAGACACTTCGAATTCGAGTACTTACATACACAACATGAAATGTTGACTTCGTGGGAAAACTGACTCCAAAGAAAAATAAAAAAGAAATAGCCACATAGACTTTATTTTTGAAATTTTGGTTGAAACTATTTCTAAATAGAAGAGTCGGCCTATTTAACACGAAATTCGAGAAGGTCAAAAGATAAATATAAGGAAGAAAGATACCGTTAATAAGTAACTCTGCGATACTTTTTAAATGTATTTTATTTAGAGCAATTCAATTCTCAATATGCCAACTGTATATATAGAAGAGTCATCAATACATTGGACCAAGATATACTTGTTCTAACTCTAAACAAATCAATGTCATGACTGGCCAAAAGCTATCCCCCCATTTTTCATAAATGAAATGTACCTAACAATTGTTCTAGGATTTATATGGATGTCAAGGTTTCCGAATTCGGGACAACCGAATATTATATTTGGTTTTCTTTTCGGATTCCAGAACTCCAAATTTCTTTTTAATGAATTACCACATTAGTTTAGTGGTAAGAAGGCCTCCACTTTCTAGGGAGACGAGTACAATCTCGTTGCATAATCTTTGCCCTAGGAAAGAGTTTCCCCATCGATTCGCGCAGTTTCTTTATTTCTTCGAAAGAAAATAGAATAATATATAAGGACAAACCAAAACGGTATAGAGTTCAGCAATGAGGCAGGCAAGGGGATCTTAAAAGATCTTCCCCTAGCTTGGTCTTTCGAGGCCCCAGCCTCTGGTCAAATACTTAAAATTTTTACCCTTCTTATACAAATCCCAAGTTTATAAATCGACCCTTATTTTCATGTGGCTGACAAGTCTGCCACAGCATCGCCCTATTGCCATCACCACGTGGAGTCCACCCACCATAACATATGCCCCCCCAAAAAAAAAAAAAAAAAAAAAGCGCCCGTATAGTATAAATATAAATATTCAAATCTTTGGGTACAAACTAAAGTAACATATGGCCAAAAACACCATAAAAAAAACTCGAAAAAAAGAGAGTACGAGTTGCTCCAAATACACACGATATCGAATCGATTGCGTCAGCGATTGATCCTAGAATTGGAGTTCTCTATTTCGAAGGAGTCAATTGTGGTCCTTTGGCAGCAGCAGGATGGGGACATCTGCTTAGATGTGCGAGACGATACTGTTGGGTCCATTTCATTTAGACCATCTTTTTTAGAAGGTCGTGGCTGATTTCATTGGAGAAATCGTTAATCAAGGTTGTACCACTGTTTTCCACTTAATTAGGTATGAACTAGAAATCATGCCTGCCCCGGTTGTTGTTTAATTGTGTTCTATCGCTTTTGGCCCGAATTTGATGACTTTTCGACCTAACAACTCGAGGGCGGGGGGCTAACTTCACATTGAAACTGAGGATTGAGATATCTATGGTTTTGCTAGTTTCCTAAGGTTACGTCTCGAGAGAATTAAGGAGGAGATTAGGGAAAGGATCGACCGTCTTGCCAAAAGGAGACAATAATATGGACTAAAAATTTTCTTTTCTTATATATTGACTCGTCGTCTTATCATACATTATTTGATGATTGACAACATGGATATCTGGTTATTTTGTTTTTAAAATGTCGAGATTACGTGGCTATTCCCAAATTATTGTCCAAAGAAGAGCGAAAGGACACAGTTAGAATAGAAGATGCAGTACTTAGGTATTTCTTCTTCGAATGCCTTTTTTTTTCCTCTTTTTTTTTTTTTTTTTTGAGTTTTCCTTCCGAACGCATTTTCTGTCCCTCCAATTTAACTTTTTTCGCCCAAGAAATTGCCTCCAACTTAAAAAACAAAATAAAATACGTTGGTTTTTTTTTTCTTTTGTTTTTGGGAAATGGCATAGTAAGGTGTGAGGGGATGATACGGTAGGTGGACCCAAAAAGAGAGAACAAGGGGTCAAAAAGAGAGCAGGAGTGTACTGTGTGGAGCTGGGGGCGGGGACTACTCCTGCATCAGACTTTGACCTCTGCAGTGGTGTTCTCACCCCCCCAAAAAACAAAAACAGGAACGCAAAAGAGAAAAGCAAACGAGAGAAAAAGAAAGCAAAGAAAGGAAAGGGCCCCTCCCCACTCCCTCGCACGAAATCCTATGCACCACGTTCTGCTATCATCCCTCCCTCTCCTCCCAATATGACAACACTACCCTCTCCCTCCCAATGGCGTTTCATAACTCGGATTACAATCCGATGAATTAACCATAAACGACACGGCATTGTGGGCTCGTGATGACGACTGGCTTTGCTTTGAGTTTGATTTGGCAACTCGAAGGATTTGCATTTGAACTCGAAGGGGGCCAAAAAGCAGTGAAGAAAAACATATAATGCAATCGTACACAGTAAAAGATGGGGGGGGGAAGAGAGAGGGAGAGAGAGGGAGGGAGGGTAAAGAAAGTGAAGGAAGGGAGGGGGAGCAGAAGCGCATCTTTGTTAGCTTTCTCTGCTTTTCATGCGATGGCCCCTTAACCTCTTCTTCTCTCCTCTGCAAAAGGAAAAGCCAATGACCCCATTCCCATGCTCCTTCCTTCCTTTCTTTCTTTCTTCATAAATATACAAAACACACATCAACAACAGAGAGAGAGAGAGAGAGGTGCGGTGGGGGTGGACCACCCCCCCGTTTGGTGATTGGAGTGTGAATGTGGTTCAAAAGTAATTCTGGCTGGGAAAATATCTCCACCATAATAATAACAATTCATTTTTTTTTTAAATTTCCTCATCATAAATCTCTATGACCTGTACAATTCCTTATTCCACAGTCTCCTCCCATTTTTCCTCTCTTTTTTTTGAATCCCTCACTCCTCTGGGGGAAACATTTTCTCTCTTCCCTATACCATCCCCTCCCCCCCCCAAACCCTTTTCAAAATCTTCACATGTCCTCGGTTGCCCTTGCCCACAAAATTTCTAGAAGAAACACATTAAAAAAAAATCAAAAATAGCGAGGGAAAATAAATAATAGAAGGAAAAACAAAAAAAAAAAGAAAAGAAATTACCCCTCCCATGCTCAGAAGAGCACCCCCCAACCAATGTACAAGTATTTGCCCTTCCCCCTTTCCCTTCACAATGACTGATTTAATCAAAATTCAGCCTAACATCCACGGACCCAGCGTGTGACGAGGTGCTTACCCACGGCATCAATTCTACACCGGCGGTGACGCCTCCAATTTACAGACTCTCGTGCTCTGAACCTCTGAGGAATCCACCTTGAATCTTAGTCGCCGCTCGAGGGTTCATCTGGTGACGATCCTTGGTTCATCCGCAAGTCTGTTCCTTTCTCCATACACACTTCTCTTTCCCTCCAGCAGCTACCTTTCCTCTATGAAGATTCTTCCTATAAAATCACGGAATCTCTTGGAATAGAGTTTCGGATCCACCGCTGAGATTGAGGTGGGATCAGCTGCCAAGGATTTATATGCATGCTCTAACTTCTTGGCGATGTCGTAATCCTGTAGGATGTCGATGATGCCGAAGTAAAGAACGACCTCGTATGTCTCGCTGTTCCGTGAAGGGGTCAAATGGCTCACGCCCCCTTGAGTGTACTGGTCAAAATCACTCCTCCGAGCCATCTTCTCTGCTCTCGCAGGCATATTTGCTCCTAACCGTATCAAGGGTTTCCTGATGAAAAGTAATTCAGTTTTTATCTCAGTACGAATGATTTATAAATTTGTTCTGGAAAAAAAAAAAAAAAAACCAAATCAACCATATGTACAATTGATGTCCTGCTACATGTTTTCTGATTCGAATGAAAAGAAGTGAATTCATTGGAATAAAATCGACAAGGAAATCAATGTGCAAGGGCATAGAAGCTCTTCATCAGTATTCTATAGGACAACATAAGCTCCACCATCATTAAAAATTCCCAAACCCAATCTTGAAGCCAACAATAGTCCACAAGCATTGTCCCAAGAGATGAAGACACAACAGGAAACAGACGTGACCCACAAACAGCTATTGCTTAAACCACCAAGGCCATTGATTGCCCTAGACAGTCGTGCTAGATTTAATTACTCTTTGATCAGAAAAAACTATTGCTTGGCCAATCTCAATAAATTGGATTTAGATGACAAAAATCAATCGTGAATATTGTCAATTATTCTTTGGGAAGTACAGTATCTAAGCTCAGGAAAATAACTCAGTTAAAGAAAAGAGAGGCACGCTGGCAATAACTCCAACTCAAATAGAGGGGCATTCCCAGGGTGAACTTGAGAGAAAAGAACAACGAGTCTTAAATCATACCTGCCAGCTAAAACTCGGTCCATGTCTTGTAGCTCTGCCTCAAGGAAACGGCAGCCCCGAATGAACTTTTCATTCTGATATGAATCTTTTCTGCCTGCAAAGGCAAATGCATTCCTTATGAAATGTTCTTTGTTATAAACGTAATGGATCTAACTAGAGATAATTACCGAGAAAAGAATCATGAATAATTACCAGTTCGCAACACAAATGGAGACAACCCCATTTTGTCGCACGTGCTGGTATCCCGAAAATGAAGACCAACCAATAGACTATAATCCATTATTCCCTCTGCTTCCAAGAACTCACAGTCTCGCTCGATTTGCCTGATCAAGATTTCAGAGGACATAAGTACTATACAGTAGAAGGATAAGGTATAGGTTTGCCCACTAATAAAAAGGCCAGGGTGGGTTATGACCAAGACTTACGTCATGAGCTCTTGAAACCAACTCCGTTGCAGGCGAAATTGGAAATTGAGATCGAGGTCCTTCAGGGTTGTTGTTTCATCAATCTCCTCCTGGGGTTTGTCTGTCATGCGGCCATGGGAGGATCCTTTCAGATCAAACCGCCGATGTATACGGTATTCTGAGCAAAACAAGTTCGCCATGACGATGAACCGGGTCTGGATTTCAATAGAATCAGAAGTAAGTACTTAATGGCCGGAGTTTACAAAGGCCTGGCGATAAAGGTCGAAATATCTTCAATAGAGCATATACCTTCTGGCCACCGATAGGTTTGACACAGTGCACACCAAAGAACTTTGTCACCAGGGAATTTTCATACTGGCGGACATGTTGGTAATAGCTACGGAGCATCCTTATAAGCACCTGAACATAGATTTCCACAACTCAGTTCCAATCTACTAGAAGCTCCACCTTCCGGGCGTATTTGCTCAATCACAGAAGTAGTGCGAAAGCTAACCTTAACTTCGGACTTCTTCACAGTTTTTATCATAAATCTGTCATCCTGGGTAAGGTAGAAGAAGCTGCCACTCTTCCCCGGCGAAGAGAGCTCTCTCAATGCGTCGTTGCCGCAAATCGCGACCATGTAATCGGCAGGATCCACTTGAAACAGCTCCCTCAAGTGCCTGAAATATCGAGCCATTTATTTAGCAGATGAAAATAGCGGATAGGGAAAAGGAGATTTGGGAAACCAAGTGATAACCCTAGTCATCGATCGAATATTGTCATGACTACCTAGACTTCAAGAAAGATATGAAGTATTCATTAAGGATAAATCAAACACTGCATAAACTGCACACCAAGCAAAGCATAAAACCCCAAATCACGCTCTCGTGCAAATTTACCTGAACACCATTGGGCAATAATCCTTCCAGCGGAATTCCACCGATTGATGGGGCGGCGTAACCTTCGATCCTTCCGGCGGAAACCTCGTCCAGAACTTCTCCTTCGGATCGAAGTCGCTCGGCCTCAAATCCCGCAGGTCGCTCGGCTTCCCGACAGAGTAACTAAGAAAGAAATAATCGGACAAAAAATCAGAACCCCATGATCCAGAAGAAGGTCGTGAAACAAAATTAATCGAGATCCATCAGTCAGATTCGAGCGGCCGACTTACCTGATACCCAGTTGCAAATTGAGCATCAAGTCGTAGTTCTTATGCCCTTTCGAGATCGTCTGGCCTGGCTTCTTGGCATCGCCACTGAAACAACAAGGTCCCCTCCTAAAATCCCTAAACCCGTCGTGGCCGAACCCCATCCCGTTCCGGTAGAAGATGGACGCCTGCACATTGTCGATGATGTCGCAAGTGATGTCCCCAGCCTCGCCGTCGGACTCCCAAATACATATCCTGGGGAAGTTCCTCTCCGTCAAGCTCCCCCTCGCGCCGTCCACGGAGGACCGCTTCCGCATCGTGGCGAGCATCAAATGCTCGGCGACATAGGCCGTGTCGTTGCTCTTCCCGTTGCCCGGGTAGAACGCCCCGTCCAATTGCTGCTGAATCTTCAGGTCCTTGGTCCAAGAGATGGAATAGCGACCGCCGTCTGGCCAGATAAACACGCCATTCCCCTTCGGGGTCCCGTTCTCCCAGTGCCCTTCGTACCGGTTGCCGTTGGCCCACGTCAGCACGCCGCGGCCGGAGATCACGCCGTTGCGCCACTCGCCCTCGTACTCGTTCCCGTTCCTCCACACGTACCGGCCCTGCCCGTCCTGCAGGTTCCGCTTCCAGGTGCCCTCGTAGAAGTCGCCGTTGGCGTACCGCTTCTGGCCGTAGCCGTGCTTCCGATCGGCGCTCCAGGAGCCGCGGTAGGTGTCGCCGTCGGCGCCGACGAAGGTCCCGAGGCCCTCCATCCGGCCGGACTTGAACTCGCCCTCGAAGGTGGCGCCGGAGGGCCACGAGAACTTGCCCTTCCCGGAGGCCTTGCCCCGCCTCCACTCGCCCTCGTACATGCAACCGTCGGCCCACAGGTACTTGCCAGATCCGTGCGGCGCATTCCCAGAGAAGCTCCCGATGTACAGATCTCCGTTGGGGAGCGGCTTCTCGACGGCCCTCCCGGCGGCGGCGGCCACCGCCGGGGCGACCCGCCGCGTCCCGGCCTGCGATCGGCTCCGGCTGACGACGATCGGGGGCGCCACGACGAGCTCCAGGGGGTGCTTCCGGCCGTCCTTGTCGGAGACCACCGTGACCCTAATCCCACGCTCCTCCTCCTCCTCCTCCTCGGACGACGACTTCTTCTTCTTCGTCAGCGAACTCCGCTCGTCCAGCAACAACGCCTCATGCATTTTTCTTTCCGCCAGTCCCGCTCTCCCTCGTCGGCGCTCTACATCAAATCACGACACCTCCTCATCTGGGAAAAATCTCGCGCTTCCTCTCCGCCGCTTCTCCTCCCGGCCGTCGGAATCACCCGCATTAGCGGCGGCGAGCCCAGCGCCGGAGCGAACATACAGCGGCGGCCGGGTTCCTCGGCGCAGAAGTAGCCCCCGGGCAACCGGAGAGACTCCCGTCGCTCAGTCCAGAGATTCGGCGAACTCGCGCCGCGCGGGGATAGAAACCGGCGGGGTGGTTGGGGATCCTGCGGGCGACACAAGGTGCGGAGAGCGAAGAAAGAAACAAGAGGATAGAAGAAAGAGAGTAAGAGATAGAGAGAGAGGGAGAGAGGGGCGAACGACGAATACAAAAAGTAGACAGGAGATAGAGAGAGAAGAGGGCGGGGGTGTGTTTTGTGTGGGTACGTTTTAATTTTTTTTGTGCAAAATGGAGGAAAAAAATGGCGAAAAAGGAAGAAAAAGGGGGAGGGGGATGGGAGAGAAGCGAGCGAGGTGGAGATAATTGAATTCGAGACCCGGCTTGGCTTTTTGTTGCATCGGGAACGGAGCAATAACGGAGGGGGGGGAGAGGGGCGGGGTCAGCTTTCTTTTAATTACGGGGCGGGGACGAAAGGACGGATGTGCCCCCGGTGGATCGTGGGAATTCCCGTCCTGGAGGATTCCTTCGATCTGTGTCGCGCGCAGCCGCAGCCGCATCGTGCGCATCATCGAGATGTGACGACATCTCCGAGGCCGGCCCCCCTCCCCCCGCTCTCCTCCTCCTCCTCCTGCGTTGCTCGTAGTACCACTGCGGCGTGCCATAAAGCGACACGGGAATTCTAGCCACCATTCGCCCTCGCTTTTCCGCGTTAATTGCGAATCCGCCACTCCGTCCGTCCGTCCCGTCCGTCGGTTCTGCTCCGACTGACCGTGGTGGACGGTGGGGGGTCCGGGTCGGATCCCATTGAGAACATCCCTTTTCTTTCGTTCTCTTCTCTTTTTTTTTTGTGACCGTTTGCTTTTTGGGATCGGCAGATGGGTGTTCACTGTTCATCGCTGTGGCCCTTTTACCAAATTGAATCCGGCCGAGTCCCAACAGGCCGGGAGATGAATCGGTGCAGATTCCCAAAATTTTCTTTCTTCTTCTTCTTTTTTTTCTTTTTTAAGGGGAAAGAAAAATGTTTATGTGCGTGACTGCGTGCGTATTGTCAGATCCGAGATGAGAATTTTGGTGGTCCGTATCAGGGGGGGAGCACTGAGGGAGCCACATCGAGCCGTCCAAATCAAGGGGAAAACCGGTCTCTCTACCTGCAGGATCTCGGACAAAGTTTTGAGTAATGGGGGAGTGCAAAGTCGATTTACAGGGCTTGGTTCGTCCAATCATGTGGCCCACCTGTAATTGGGTAGCTCAACGAGTCCTTCTTATATCGTTTTAATGCATACACATCGTGTCATGAATCGATATTTGACCTTTCCACATTTTTCCCTGACTATTTTGTCGGATACAAGAAGTCCGTTGATTTGAAGCAAAGCTGTTCCTGGAAAATTATTTTCGAACTTTTCGAATTTTTTTTATCATACAAGGTTAAATTATATACAAGAAAAACATTTTCCATTCACCAAAATAATAAAATAAAAAGCAACTCCCCATCCTCACAAGAAGTAAATCGTAGATAAAAATTAATCATTTTTCTTCAAAATGGTATCCATAAAAATTATTTTCATTTATCATGAAATTTGCAGCGAAATAAACGTATCCCCGAAATCGAGTGATTTATCAATTAATATTCCACACGAATTACAAAGACGGAAAGCCTCATTTTTCAATACATTTTAGAGCGAATAGACTTTCGACATTTTGTTCGCGCTTTATAAGAAATTAGAGATTTTTATTTTCTTTAATTCGAACATCAACTGATAGGAATGGTTTGTTGAGGTAGGAGAACATGAAGTGACACCTCTTAGCGAGCTTGCATGCGAGATCCGCCGAATCAAATATGAGCTTCGGCAAAATGGGTATTTGGCTACAACTGGAGTTGGGTGGAGCGGACCTTAGAAAAAAAGAAAAAGACTTGGCAAACTCACTCAACCGCGTGGAAAAGGATCTCAGATTTTCTCAATAATATCAACAGCAACAACATCAACATCAACAGCAACATAAATGATAGTATATAGCGATCGCAATAATAGCAATAATCTACCTAATAATAATGCTGATTTTAGGATTGGTTAATTGAGCTAATCTACAATTTTTTTTTATAATTCTAAGTTTACAAAGCATCGAATTTGTGAAATATTGAGAAAAAAGAAGAGTCTGGACGAGGGCTGTCAAGGAGCCCACATTTTGCATGTCAAAAAAAAAAAAAAATAAGAGGAGAAATTATATGGGAAAAGTTAGATATGGTGAGAGAAAATAAGTATTCCAAGATTCGGCCTATTTATGGAAACGAATTGAAATTTTCTTTTTGGATCAATGAGGATCTAAATTCGAGTTTGGAAAGTAGCATTGATTTAAGGAATCGTGATCTTGATGTAATCTCAAATGAGAATTCCGTCCCTATGTGAAGCGTTTTATCGTGAATTTAGTTCGAATTCAAATTATCTTTCTTTGTTCGTTCTCATTTGCGTCGCGACGTACTCTGAATACTCGACATGCACATCATATGCTGCATCCTGTCGTAGGGACGGGTCGTGTCGAGCGTCGCCGACCCACGTGCCATGCATGTGCGGTTGGCGCAACGGGAGAAGCGTGAGTGGCCCCTGATGAATCGTGAAGCTATCCTATCTTGTTCTATTTGGCCGCACGACGGCCCCATTTCATTTCGTCTCGCCCCTTTAGTGGAACCTCCAACTTTGGGAGGAGTGGATAAATGCTTTCGCGAGATACTAATTGCGGATCGTGGCCATCCACAGTCGACCGCACAACAAAAGATCTCGCAGTTGCTTCCCTTTTTAGGGCAACTTCTCTCTGGAGATTCTGTAGGTCGTGGTTGCGAAGATAGAGTCACATTGCCCGAATTACTGAGTTCGGATTATAGTATTCCCATCGATTTGAATGGGTGAGATTTATTTCTATCTATTCGGGGCAATGCGTGATAATAGAAAGTTATCTTTGCGTCGGACATGTTTAATTGGAAATCGATGTGACGATGTCGGGTTTCATATGGGTAGAGAGACATTTAAGTCCGTCCTTGAGATGCTCCGAAACACTCGTTGCTTAACGCTCATTGCTAGCCATTGATTTACGTTTCATTCTTAATGGACTCGTCAGCACATTGACGTGCGCAGCAATTAGTGTAAATGGCTTCCTATTCCTTTCCTAGGCTTGAGAGTATGATGACCATGTCAAAGTGGGAAAAAAATCATTTCAAAGTATTATGGCGTGAAACCACTGGGGTTCGTTCCAGTGGTTACCTTTCCAACTTGGAAGGGGAAGGTTGGGGGCTTAAATCCACACATTCTCAGGGAGGATTGGGATGGGAACGATTTCATTTTAGGAGTGGGTTTTGACTCCCACGCCCTGCAAGAAGGCAAGGTAAAAAGTCTGAGAGTGAGTGTTAGAGTAGGATTAGCGTAAAACCGACAAAAAAATAAAAATAAGTAAAAAGTATCTTGGCATGCGTCCCTTTGAACTGAAGAAGCCTTCGCTTCCTTCGCTTCTTCAAGAGATAGAATCTGGATGAACATGGAACCATAGAACAAGTAATGAAACTAGTGGATTTGTTGCGTGGAAAATGATTTGACCCAAATCGACCTAATTTACCCATTTTTTTATGCATTTGCATGCAATACAAATGTACTGACCCATATCCATATCCGATTCAATCCATTCGACATATTAAATTTATACATGACTCGAATCATATTGTTAAAACATTTCTTTATTTAACTCAATCTAGAGAAATCCATATCAAAACCGAGGTGAGAGGGTGAAGTGAGAAAGCACGAGAGATGGACCGAGTCTAAGTAAATTGTGAACCCAATTAACACCCTTATTATTTTGAGATTTACTATTTCAAACCCATTCATAACTTATTTAGTGAATATAACTAACCGATTTTCGATTCATTTTGATGGGTTTATGATACATTTTAACATGCCCAACCAAATGAGCGGATTTGATTGAATAATCGGTTAGAGGATCCAAAGATGTATATACAACATCCCCACAAATCAATCGCTCACCTAACAGCAAAGACAAATGCAATCCTCCAGTTTAATGGTCTCGCGGGGTTGGTTAAACGATGAGATCCGCAAAGCAAAAGTTAATTCCTTCATATTTGGGCCGCGTAGGTTTGACTTCCAACACACGAAAAGTAATGCCCCGAGACGCGCTGATCAACACCATCGAATTAAACATGATTAGCGTGGAATTTAACTAAGTAATCTTGACGTGTTCCGACAATGATTCCGGCCTAATCCTCCAGCACGCAACGGTGGAAAATCTATATGACCGTGGTCGGAGCTTCTCCGAATTTGCAAGGGGAAAGACTCCTGAGGCCCCCGGTGCTCGGAAGCATCGCCGCCGGGTCCGATCCCCACTAATTGTTTTTCTTTCCAAAACCCATGTTTGTTTAACGAGGGGAGGTTGACATTTGGTAAAAGTCCATTGCCGGCGCGCAACTTATACATTATCTACGATCCGGGATCTAATCACTTCTTACATCGGGCGTCACGAATTTTCACGCTCGCCAGTAACGGTCGATCCGCGTGTACGAGATGAGCAAATGCGATGTTACGGGTTCATTCCGACCTGTCCCTATGACAACGCAAGCCCATACGTTGAATTCCACGTCTCCATGGGTCGATGAGATCAGGGAGAGAACGATGGTGCGGTGCTAACCGGACGGGTCGATAGATTTCTAGCGAAATCAAGAGGGGGACGGGTACGTGTTTGTTGGGGTATAAAACTAGAAGTTGACCGGGCTAGGTTGCTTGGGCGGTGGTGCCGATTACTATTTCCCCCCAAAATAATTTAATCCTTTGAACCGGTTCTTGGATGAAGAAGGAGAGTACGCAACAGCGATTTCAAGTCTCGCATAAAATCGAATGGAGTTTCATGGACTTGAATAGAAGTCAATGGAAAAAAGAATTGAATAAGTTAGCATTGATCTCTAATTGGCAACATCTAAGCATTGTCCTTTCAAGTTTCTATTTACGCTTCTTATGCTCCGGCTTGATGATATCGAGATATATGGGTTATCAAGTTGACGTGGTATAACCAATCAATTGTATCATATATGTATTTTTCAAATGTCGCGTCACAATTTTAGGAATTTTTACCTAACAATTAATTGTTCATAAGTTTTTCACCCGTAAGTGTTGTGTGGTGCATCGAAGGCTTCCTAACAATGAGACCACGTTGCAAGTCTGCAATTAAGAAAAGAGGATTTCGTTATATTTTATCTATTGTTCGGTAAATCATAATAATAAAATTGGATATTTTCATGTCATGTCATGACTATTGATGTAAATGAACATAAAAATGCACAAATGAATATGGTAATAATCTCTCGTGATTCATTGCAAAAGAAATCATAAATGCACAAATGAAAATAAAATCCATAATTATTGTATGATCTAAATCTTAAACAACCAGAGCAACATGCTCAATTATGACAAGAAATGTAAATGGGCTACGGCAACATCAACAGGGTAGATCAACCATTGACTGCCAAATCTAGTAAAGGAGAGAGAAAGTGTAATCATTTACCTTAACAACTTCACCAAGTATAGTGTTTTGACTTTCTCACGACTTTGTGAAATTTCAACATGAAACACATAGTTAGGGATGAGAAGGAGTATTGACTTTGTTACAACTTTAACGAACTTTCAACGTGAATCATAGAATTATGAAAGAGTCATGGAACTTAATTATGAACCAAGAGATACAAAGGAGAAGGAGATGAAGAGGGTAGGCTTTTCTTTAGAAATATAAGATCTTTTACTTCGATTTTAATTATTATTTTAATTATTTTTAATTTTTTTATCTCTTTTTATTTCCTTCCATCATTCCTTATTAAAAAATTTTATCAAATAATATATTATACTAGTATAGCTAATAATATATATACCAAATATATATACATACTATATAAATAAAAATATGAAAAAAAAAGAAACGATGTTGTTATCTTTTATTATTTTATATTATAATTCAAATTTTATTTATATGTAATAATTACAATAATTTTATTAAGGGAAAAAGCCACCAAAAACCCCAAACTTTGCGCCGAGCCGATGGCATTTACCCCAAACTTTGTTTTGTGACGTGAAAAATCCCGAACTTTGAGAACTATGACACATTTACCCCAAACTTTTATTTGTGACACCAAAAACCCCGAACTTTCATTTGTGTGACACATTTATCCTAAATCATATGGGCATTTTGGTCTTTTTACTTTTAAAAACTTTTTTCTTTTTTTTTTTCTTCTTCTTCTTCGCTCCGCCATGGCGGCGGAGGGAAGCCTCGCCGCATCCGGCGGCCCGACGCCGGCGAGGGCACCCCTCGCCCGACGCAGGCGAGGGCGACCTCGTCGGCGGGCGAGGGCCGCCGCCGGATCCGGCGAGGGCACCCTTCGCCGGCACGGGCGAGGGCGGTCCTCGTCGGCGTCGGGCGAGGGCCTCCTCGCTGGATCCGGCGAGGGCACCCTCGCCGACGCCGGCGAGGGCACCCCTCGCCAGCCCTCCCCCAACGCAGCGGCAAGGGCGGCCCTCGTTGGCGTCGGATGAGGGCCTCCCTCGGATCTCGAGGGCCTCCTCGCCCGACGCCGGCGAGGGCACCCTCGCCCGACGCCGGCTTCCCTCTGCATGGGCCGGCAGAGGGAAGAGAGAGGAGAAATTTTTTTTTAAAAAAAAAAGAATAAAATAAAGAATAAGACGAAAATACCCTTAATGGGGTAAATGTGTCGCAACAGAAAGTTCGGGGTTTTCACGTCACAAAATAAAGTTTGGGGAAATCACACTCGAAGAAAGTTGGGGGTTTTTGGTGGTTTTTCCTTTTATTAATTAATAAGTTTCTTATTTAAGAAATAACTTTTTATGAATAGATATAAGAAATCATATCCAAGTTTACACCTCTCCCATATGATATTTTATTCAGGCCATATCTCTCTTATATCTAATTTTATGCAGTCTCGAGCATGAACCAACTACTAGATAGGAAAATTTTTATGCTATCTTAACTTTTATCCCGACCACCAAATGCATCGTTAGGTGTAAATCGAGTCAGTCGGCTTCCTGCGTGTCGGCAAGATCCATAATTATTGGGAAAAGCAAAATGGCCAAATGTCATTTTCTATGAACGTGACAACTAACTATATCAAAATGTCGTAATTCATGGGATTGGCCATTTGATCAGGTTGTTTTCATTGCTCCTTTGGTTACACTGTATCACTCCCTCAAGATTGCAATTCGGTAATCATGCTGTCCAAACGCGTCGCTTTCATTCAAAATACTACAAAAATTATGTATGCCATATACGGAAGAATCGCTCTGAGCTAACTATAGTACAAAGTCGTATATCTTTGGTTAATAAGATCCAAAAGGTTTATCGATCCCAGGGGTGCAAATTCATCGACCTTATGCGTCCATCACCGGCGAGCATCGACGCAAAATCATCGGTAAATGAAGGCATTAATCCCGGCACTCGTTTTCGAAGGAGAGAAAACTAGGAAAGTCCCGAATCGTCAGGAACTCCTCGCTTGGCCGACTATCGGGACAACGACCGCGAGCCCTCCGTTCGCATGACAACAGCTATTGACGGGGTCTTTTCCTCGACAAATGTCCCGAAAGACGCCCGTTGATGAAGTCCGTATCGACAGATTAGTCAATTTAAGCTCGACATCAGCATGACGAAAGCATTGGTCTTGAATGGGGGCATGCTCCGGGTAGGCCAGAGCAAGAGGCGAGGCACCCATTAATTAATCAAAGGGCACACAACCACGTCCTCCGAGACAGAGTCTTGTTCATTCCGATCGTGACTCGCCATACATGCCTCACTGACTCAACTTTCGAAGCTGCCTCCTGCCTCCTCCCCTGGGGGACACAGCGGTCCATCTTGGCCACCTACCGATATTCAAGACCACAAAGATTTGTGACTCTTGTGAAGTGGAGCCTTTACTTACTAGAAATCGGAAGAATATTTAACTTCTATAAGACAGTTTGCTCGATCGATCTGTCCAGTTTGATTCATGAAACCACACGATCCATCGTTGAAGCAGATCATGCAATCGTTTTGTATACTTGCCAATTCGCTCGTGAGTTATTTTTATGATGATTGGCCGGCTCACCATTTGAGCGTGAATATGGTTTCATTGAGTTGAATAGCGATTTGAGTTAAATTCAACTTTAGCGACTACGTAGATTTGGGGCCAAAATAGACAATCAAGGGCATTTACCTTTCCGTAAAGCGGGAAATATGCAACGATATCATTGAAGACTCTAGATCTAGTTCAAACGTTCAACCATGAGATATTATCGCCACTAGGAGTCATCAGTTTCAAGCTAGGTCAATTCCCACCCTTGAACATGGATCGGGTAAGACCAGTTCTCGGTTTGTGGAATCGGGAATTAGCCCATCCGATCCTAGAATTGGATTGACCAGTTCGATTCGATTTTAGAATTGATCTAGTAACTGATGATTTCTCTTCTTTTTTTTCTTTTTTTTTTGATGACCCAGGGAAGCCCCGTACACCGTAAGCGGCTGGAGTAAACCCTGGGGCCCACGGGAGGACCCACCACGCCCGTGGAACGGATAAGACAGCAAGCGTCTACGCGGCGAGTCGAACCCTCGCCCTCCGAGAAGGGGTCAGTGGGTCCCCCCACGATGGGGAAGACTTGCCAGAGAGCCACCGCAGCCGGTGGTTTTCTTTCTTCTTTTTTGTTTCTTCTATTTCTTACAACCGGGAGTTTCCCAAAATTAAAAGAAGAAAATTTCCAATTAGAGTTTGCTTCAAATTTAAAAAAATAGAAAATAAAAATTAAGAAATCATGACTGGTCCAGTCATTTTGGCGTCTTATGTGGAACTAGGAATCGGACCGATCGTCCGGGGAACCGCCTAAATCACCACTAGTGGATTGATGCGTTACCATTAGTATCTTAATTAGTATCTTATTTGACTCTCGATTCATAGAATCGAGTCCATAAGAAATCACAAGTTGACTAATACCCAAAAGCCGCAACTAAAGCATAAAAAATGTCACGGTCATCCCAAATGGAGTCACGCCACCACCTAATTTAGCGTCGTTTGTGGGTTTGTGCCGCCTCTAAAGCATTGGTGGGATTCGACTTGAAAGTTACTCTCCAGATGTTGCTATTGGCAATATGTGTTTTTAAACGCCAAATCTAATGGAAATATTTGTTATTAGTTGAATTTTGGAGAATAATATTTGTTGTATACATATAACATAAATGAAGTTCAACCGAAGAAATTGCGATTATCTTTATGAAGTAGTTCAATCGTCTCTTCTCAATATTCAGGTAATGTAACAGTTAGATAATTTTTTCCTTTATAGCGATCAGGCGGTATGTGTCAACTTTTGTAGCCAGATTAACTCAATCTTTATGTTCTGATTAAAAGCAAGTCATCTATATCAAGAGTGGGGGATCCTGGGAGTTATTTTCTCGTGATCTTGCCCCAAATGACATGGTCAACATATTGATCAAACCTATGACCTACACTTTCTGCAATGCGACATTTCAATCATTTTACACTCGACTGACTCCTTATAACTTTTTAGTTGTTGGATAAATTATCGTATCCAAATAGGGTAAATCTCGTCTCTAATAAGATTTCATCTTTTGAAATGCTCATTAAGCTATGACTCTCTAGATAAAATCGAAACTGATAATTTGAATGGTACAAGTTTAATTATCGGGTTTGGTGCCTTAAAAAAATGGTTAAGGCTACTATAATTAATTTAGCTTCTTGGCAATTTGATTCGCTAATTAGAAAGCTCAATTGGCTAATTGTGTTTAACTTGGTTTCTGATTTCTCTTGACAACAACAACATATGGACTTGCTTGATTAGTCTCTCTCTTGACTTCGTAGTGAGAAAAGCTTAAAATTATGTCACGACGGCTTGTCCCGAAGCAAACTTAAACGTTGTGGTATCTTTCAATTACGATTTGTTAACAATGGCAACGAGGGGATACCTACGAATAATCCAGACAAGATAAAACAAGAAGCATATGCTACATAATTAAAAACACATCTCACGATCAACTTACTCTGACTATACCATACCCCACACCAATCTATATTATCTGACTAGCTTAGAAATAAGCCTATTGATAATAAATTTTCTAATGCTTTTATCGTCAATGTGGGATTCCAATCATCGCAGGCCAATGACCTAGGCATAACCGACGACCAGGAACCGACTTGTAAGCTTCTTATTGGTTTAAATAGATCGGATCGGACACTGCATTAGTTTTCGCGAATCGGACGGCTTCCACATTTACAATTGGTGAAAAGTTTAGGACTTGGGCGCGACATGATTTTAAACTTTGTAAGGAATTACATTTTTGTGAGATTATCAAATATTTCGGGGTCCACGAGAATCCCTTCTTTTTTTTTGTGTCCTTATCTCTCTTTTGGAGGGTGACTGTCGATGTTTAAGTTGCCATTAGTTTTCGCAATTAGGTTTTCGTTTGCTTTTGCTTGTTCTGTCGCAAGACATTTTGATATAATTGATAATCGGTCGAGCCAAACTGTCCCTTTTGCGGATGTGCCGACCGCCGAGGGCCGGGAAGCGGGAAGGAAAGGGGGGCGGGGGGCCCCCCCACCTTGCGCTGGCACGGGTGGGGCCCGCCTCAACCTCCTTGGTTAAGCTGTCCGCGGGCCCCGCTCAAACGGGCATCGCGCGCCGGAGGAGGCGCCGCGTGTCCGGACGACGTGCCAACCACTCATCGTCCAACCACGTCGGAGTCAATGGACCCCCCCCGAGAAATGCCGTGTCGCTGTCCGAAAGCCCCGAACCCCAACCACTGGCGCCTACGTGTCCACCTGAAGCCAATCCTGGCCCTCCACGTGGACAGAACGTGAATATGTCTCGTCTTGTTTAAGCACTCGATCGGGTATTTTTTGTTTTTGTAGGGGGAAAGAGAAAATAATATCATGTCATGTCAACATAATACAGAGGAGATGACATTGAACCTCGTAATCTAATGACAACACATAATAATAATGATTAATGACTTTCATGAGCTATGACCTGATTTTATATATACGTAAATAGATATACGTATCAATCAATTCATTAAAATTATCCCGACATGTTATCTACCGTACGTAGCACTTGCACACGAGGCTTGCATGCTTCGGGTATTAAAATAGGAAGGAGAAGAGAAGGAAAAAATCGAATTGGCATCACAAAATCTGAGTAAATGTGCGCGAGGGATGACCGAGGCCTTATAAAATGTTTCTAATTCATGGAAATAAAAAAGACAAAATTAATCTCATTTCTTGAGGATTGACTTTCATAGAATTTCTTTTGGTCGAGAAGAGAATTCGTGCATGGCAACGAGCAATTGTCACGCATGTATTTTTATTCCAACGATCCAAACAACGGATCCGCATGCTTATCGAGTTGCCAATCTTTAAGTCGAGTATTTTTGACAAGTCCAACTCGTTTCTTATCGAAAGGACATAAAAGAAGTTTGCAGGTTTACTTATCACGAGTTACACCTCTTGATTTCATATGTCACCTAGGCTTTTGACATCGATATGTTGAGTTCCGTAAGCTCTTGGACCTCTCCTCTCTCTCCCTCCGGCCCTAGCCTCTAGCCGGCCAGAGGGAGAACAAAAGAGGAAAAATAAAGATAAAAAGATAAAAATTGAAAGAAATTAAAAAATCGACACATTGCCATCCGCTATATGACCATTGTTAGTCGACGTTCATGTCAACATTGATTGGTCAAAATTGACCGGATAGATTAAATTGACATAAATACAAAAAGTTTATGTTATAATTGATTAAAAAAAGTTTATGATTAAATTAGAAAAATAATAATAAATCTAGAACTGTTTTGATAATTTTTTGAGGCATTCCGGGCCATTTGCAACCCCATTCATTGAGAAGCCACACCGACGAAATTTGCCGGCAACATCGCACTCCTGTGGTCACTGGATTGTCGAAAATGGATGGGATCGTCCGTGTATTGAATTGTGATTTTGCTTTGGCGGGATTCTAAGGTTCGAGCTTTAAAACATCGCATCATCCAATCTAATCGGAGAAGCAAATCTGAAAGATAATTCCAAGGTACAAATGTCTGATTAGATCACGACCAAAATAAAAGTTGATAGCAAAGGTGCTGTACGTGCATCTCTCTCATGGACCGTTTCAAAATGACTATCAATAAAGATTTCTTATAAAAAATATGATTTTGAGTATGTTAGTATGCCATGCAAATCCTTTATTTTTCATTTCAACCTGGTGGCTCTTTTAATTTTGGAAAAAAAAAATATATATCTTTATTAATGTGCCACTTCTTCTAAACAGTTACGTGCAACCTAGGATAGGAAATAGTTAATAGTTAGGACTCTTAAAAAAATAAATGGATAATCATCCACTCATGAGAAAGCCCTTCTGTACTGGGTACTAATATCGTTTTAACATATAATTAGATCAGGTAATCATTCAAATTAAGAAATTATCAATAGAAGCTCATTGTTCTTATTATTATTATTTTTTTTTTTTGTGTGTGGCCTCTGTACTTACTTCATCCTTCCACTTTAATAATCTATTTTATCGAGATTAGTACGTGGAATGAGGGCACGTATACCTTCAAGTCTATCATATGTGGGAAAAAATTCAAGTAACCAACCTGTGTATTCGTTTATCTTTACAACCCGTTACTCCATTAGTCTAAGTGTACATAGACGGGGACCAACGCATGAAGAAAGCTAATTTAGGGGCGCGACATCGAAACGCCAAGCCCTTAATTTGTTTAATGACAGAACGGAGGAGTTTCGGGGTCGTGTCTCGTGTTGCATGGAGCATCATCATTCTTACAGAGCAAGGATGGAGAGAGAGAGAGAGAGAGAGAGAGAGCATGAAAATGTCTGTTCGGCCATGGTTGTTGTCCCGTAGACAAGACAACTAAACGCACACGTCCCTTTCCTAAAGGCGTGCGATCCCCGGGAGCAAGTAGCGCCCATAATGCTGTCGCCATGGAAAGCCAAATGAGGAGGAGCGAGGGAGGAGGAGGACCATCTGACAGCGCGCAGAGACAGAGGGGGAAGAGAGAGAGATGTGGCGGTGGTACGGCACAAGAAGACGTTACGTGCTCGTCCGGGACGGGGACGCTGTCGGGGCGCCCCGGATGAGCCCGACGGGTGCTGCCGGAGAGGGTGAAATGTTCTCTGCCATGTCCTTTCGGGGTTTTCTCCTGTACCCATCTCGCGCCCGAAGACGCCTTGCTCTTTCGCATTCGCTATGTCGAAATGGGGAAGAGAAAGCGTGCGTGGATCGTGTCGTGCGTGTTCTTGCTCGACCGGCAAAGGGCGAATCGTTTTCACGGGATTGGTGGATGGCTTTTGGCGGGAGAGACAAAAGTTGGGCGCCGGGCATTGCAAACCGAGTCTTACGTACAGTACATTTTGGTACTGGGCAAATTCCAAGCACGCATGTGGCGGGAAAGTCCTTCGTAGGAATATGCTCGAGCGGTAACGTGTCCACTTGTGCATCACTCGACTTCATCCGCCTCTCACTAGACATGATGATAAGGTTTAGGGTACTACAAAACCTTCTGGTGTTGCACTGCTCGTCCGTGTTGCACTGCTCGTCCGTGGTGCTGCCTTCATCCAGTTGCCGTGTGTTTTGGAAAATATGGCTTCGAATTGGATAAAATAATAAAATCGAATCTTTAAAGTACTTAAATCGAATTTTGAGGTGTGATATCACTTTCTTTAAAGATTTATTTACCCCATAAAGTTTAAATGGTCACCAAAGAAATTTCCTCCATAATACAACAAAATCTTAAATGAAAATACTAGATAGCAATTCTAGTATTTATCGGGATCTCTCTAGAAAACAATTGAAAAGATGGCTGCAGTTTTTTCAGAAAGAATGCTCGAAATGATAAAATGATCATACACTTACTTTTCTGAAAACTGACATGTATATATATATAAAACAGTCTTAAAACACAGGCAACTCTTCATTGAATGTTGCAAAGCGTACAAATGTATTCTTTCGAAAATTGCCCAGATAAACAAAAAAGTCCATTAAGAAGAAGTTGAAAAAACGAACAATTGCAACCCTTTGGAAAAAGTTGCAAACTGAACAAATATCTTTTAGACACGAACAAAAATTTGGAATAATAATAATAATAATAAATATTATAATTATTTTTTAATAAATAAGATTTCGATTTTTTAAAATTTCCGAAAATTCTCAATAAACAAAAACAACCTTTGAATTGATTAAAGTTAAGAAGATAACCGTACGAAATAAAATATAAAATAACAAATGGGTTAATACTAATTATTCGCTCACTCGCATGCGGGTATGGTGGGGTCTAGCCTACATCCAATCATTCTTTTAGGTATACAAAATAAACCCCACACTTATTAATTGGCCAACTTCCTCTCACTTTTCCTATGTGGGACAAGGAAAAATGCACTTAGTTTGTTTTTACAAACAAACATCCAACATTGTGTACATGCATTTGGTTCAGCATTTCTAAGAAACTTTTGACCTCCAAAGTCTCTTGGGGCGCGCATGATAAAATTTATACTTCTTTATTTATTTATTTCTCTATTTCCCGAAACAGGTTTGGAACAAAAATCCGTTTAGTAACGCAATTTAATTTTTCTATTTCTGTAATAGATTTATATTCTAGAAATAGATTTAAAGAATAAATCAGAAATTAAAATTTTTCACTTATCAATTTCTGAAATAGAAATCAATTTCTGGCCAGAAATCAATTTATGTTCCAGAAATTTTGTCATGCGTACCCTTAGAAAAATGTTGGATTGTTCGATAATTATTTTTAATGAACTTTTGGCGAAATGCTGATATTTGAAATGTTGAAAGTCCAATACTGATAGGTTACGTTTGGTCGTCCGGCTTTCTAATCGGGATAGGACTAGATAATATATGATATGAAATCCTGAGATTTTTTTATATCATATCGATTGTTTAATAAATCGCAGTATTAAAGTCGGATATGTTCACATCATATCATGTACATTTTTTTTATATGAATGACATATCATTATAAATAAACCTAAATGTTTATAAATGGAGATGGTGAAGATTTCTCGTTACACTATTCCTTAATTTATTTTTATTTTATTTTCCCTCTTTTTATATTATTTTCTTTATTATTTTCCCTTTCATCATTCTTTAATAAAATTTTATCAAATAGTAAATTGTACTAACACACCTAAAATACAAAAATACCTAAAATATATAATAAATATAAATATTTAATTTCTAGATTGAATATTTATTATAAGAAAGAATTAAAGTTGAATGTATAAATTAAAATAGGATTAATTAAAAATAATTTTTTTATTTCTTAAATTAGAATTCAAATATTATTTATATTGAAATATAATTTCAATTTTGCTAATGTAATAAGTTTGTTATTCGAGAAAAATAATTTTCCTAATATAGACATTAGAAATCCTATCTACCTTTATCTCACCTTCCCTATAGGATAATTTTATCCTGTCTATATCCTCATTATATCCGATTTTATCTTGTTATGAGTGAATACCAAACATAGGATAGGATAAATTATATTTTATCCCGAATTTTATCCCGACTGCCAAACGCAGCCATAAAGATTAGCATTGGACTTTTAGGGTGTGTTTGTTTCACGGAAAACATAACGTTTTTGGAAAATGTTTTCCGGGAAACCATTTTCCAAGAAAATAGTTAGTTTTCTTTTGTTTGGTGATACGTGACCGAAAGTATTTTCTAGTGTTTGGATTGCATTTGAAAAATAATTGAATGACATTTGACCTAACAATTGACAATATTGTGCCTCTTACTTCTAAATTAATTTGTTGAGTCCATCACCCTTTTTAACTTTATAAAAATTGAAATTATAATTATTTTTCATATTTCAATTTTTTTTTTTTTCTTCCTTTCTTAGCCGGCGGTCGGCATGGCGACGGCCGGTGACAGGCCAGGTAAGGCTTGAGCTCGTCGGCGGTCGCCGACGACTGGCAAGGCTCAAGCCTCGCTAAATCTAGCGAGACTCAAGCTCGCGGGGCCTAGGCCTCGCTGAATCTAGCGAGACTCATCGGGCGGGGGGGCCTAAGCCTCGCTAGATCGGTGAGATTGAGCCCCACCCCACGCCGGCGAGACTCAAGCTCGCTAGCGTCAAGCGAGGCCTCGGCCTCGCTAGATTGGCGAGATCAAGCCTCGCCTGACGTTGGCGAGCTCGAGCCTCGCCGACGACCGGCGAGGCTTGAGCTTGCTAGCATCGGGCGGGGTCTCGGCCTCGCCCGGATCAATGAGATCGAGCCCGCCCGACGCCGCGAGCTCAATCTCGCCTGTGGCTGGTCGCCGGCCGTCATCGTGGCCGGCGGTCGGCGAAGAAGAAAAGAAGAAAAGAGAAAAAGAAAAAATAATTATTAAAAGTTAAAAATTATATTTTAAAAAAGAAATTTAAATTTTAAAAAAATAAATTTAAATTTAAAAAAAAATTTAAATTTAAATTTAAATTTAAAATAATTAAATTTTGATTTTTTAAAAATATTTGAAAAAGAATTATAAAATTTAAGAAAATATCTTTATAAGAATAATTGTTTATAAACCAACTATCAAATTTAAGCTTTGGTAAATTCGGAAAACGTTTTTTAGTCCTTTCAAACGAGAAATCATTTTCCTGAATTTAAGCTTTGTTAGGAAAATGTTTTCTATTGACTAGGAAAACGTTTTCCGTTGACTCATTTTCCTGAGTGAATCAAACGCCGGAAAATGAGGAAAATGTTTTCCCTGGAAATGTATTCCGCGAAACAAATACACCCTTAGTATTTGGCCAAATACTTAAGCTAATTTTTTCCTTCCAAAATTATCCTCATAAATTCTTCAAATTCCCGATTTTGTCCCTAGTTATTTTTTTTTTATTAAAACAATGAGAAAATCCTTTGCCGGACCAATGAAGGGCTATGGTCGTCAACGAGCCAAATTTGGCGTTGGTGGCCATTGGTTAAGGTCAATCGACCTTAGGCAACCTTTGATGAGGGTCGCACAACCTAGTTGAGGGCTACCACGGTGAGGGTCCTTCAACCTTGGTAGCCATTGTGCGATCCTTGCGAGACCTAGACAAGGGCCACATGAGACCACAAGACCCAAGCGACAATCGCTTAGGTTACATGCCACTTGGATCGGTCGACTAAGGTCGTGCAACCTCCAACGGCCCTCGGCTGGGTCGCGCAACCTCACTAGATCTGGCTCGCCGGCTGCCATAGTCCTTCACTGGTCCAATGAAGGGTTTAGTTCATTTTTCAATATATATCAAAAACCCATCACAAAAGTTTTTTTTACCAAACACATATTCAATTTAAAATCCATTTACAAATAAATTTTACCAAACACACTTTGCATTTTTCTAAATAACTTTGACTTTCAGCATTTGCATCACACCAAAAGCTGATTTACAAAACTAAACCAAATGAATCCAGGGAAGCGTTAATCTTACCTTTTGCTAGCTATACCACAACATCAACTCAATCGAGTCCTTCTAGTTCGCCTACCCATGTTCGCTGTGATTTAGTTCAAAAGGCACGAGTCCTATAGTCAAAAGAAACATTTATCTATAGGAGATAAATTAATGAATTGGAGATGTCCATCCATTTCCATCGTAGGGAGATGCCTAGTTGAGTTAATGATTATCATATATGTATGGACCATAAGGAGATCTCAAGCACGACGTTGGGTTTTGTCATATTCTAGAGACAAATAACATTGTTCATAACCAGTATCGTTTGCTTTTGGTCTAGTCCCTGAATCGTTGCGTGGCTTCAACACTGCCATCAAGTACCAAAGATCCCTTTTTTTAAATCAGCTACAGTGGATGTTCGATCCAAAAGGAGTACCCACAGTCATTACGATGTGCACTCAGGTGGTTTCCAAAGTCTCAAAGCATTTTAATTGCTTGTGGAATATGGCGAAGGGATGCAGAATGTCCAATCCAGCCCTCCGCTTTCGCCAAGCAATGACGCAATATTCATGGGGCGATGTGTCGGTTTTCTGTGGAGACGGAAGGAAGAAAAAAAGGAGAGAACTTTGACCGACGCGACCCGCAGGTCTGAACGAGGAACCATGGCAGCACAGCCGCCCTATGCTTTCGCTTCACCACCCCCCAGCTCAGAAGCTAAAGAAACCTCAGAGAACCGGGCCCCTTCCCTCTCTATACATTCCTTCTCTCACAAGCAAAAACTGTTGCTCAGCCCTGTAGAGCTTGAAACGCCTTGTGGACTTTTTAAAGCTACGTTCCATCTTGCTCAGAACTTGATTTCTCCATTGATGTTACCATACCAATAAGAGGACAATCGAAAAAAGGTTGATCTTGAGGTTAAATGGGTCATTTACCTTCCGCGAGGTTAATATTTCACTTCATACAGCGAGCAAACTTCTCGACTGCAAATATCTTAATAGGATTGTGATAAGAGTTTTTGCCAACTTCAAATCTTCAAATTATTGGTGGTGCAAGATAGTTATGACTAAAATCGAAAATTTCGTAATAAACATAAGATCTTATGATAACACTAGAAATAGATTGTTGATGGTGGTTGTCATTTTTCGTCCTTTTAATTAACATGAAAGATAGTTTAAGTTAGTTTGGGATATGAGAGCGGTTGAGATTAGGTCAAGGGAGAAAAAAGAGACCGAACTTCGTAACCTCTCTTTACTATATAGTTAGGGTCAAATGTTGAAAATTAGCCTTGGAACTAGAAGGAGCATTAGTTACTTCTTGTTTTTTTTTTCCTTTTTTACTAGTGAGAAATGAATAACTATAAATAAACTAATCTCGTTTCCACATGGGATTAGTTACCGTAGCCACGAGGCTTAGATGCCGTAACCAGGTCTTCTATGTGCTTGTCATTAAGTAATATCAAACAAAGAAATCTTCACATTTGTTCTTTTGGTGTGCTTGCTTTTAGTTCCTCGAGATCTCAAAAACATTTATGCTCGATCGAATCTTACCCGTCTCATTTACAGATTAGCTCTTCAAACAGCTTGTTTAATGCCGATTATGAAGAAAAAGAGAGAGAATTTTATTCCGAGTTAGTAGTAGTTAAGTCTTTAGTTCTGTTTAGTGGCATCTTTAGCGGAAGTTTGACGAGAATTTATATATGTGTATGTATATTAAAGAGCATCTTAAGACCTGCCTCAAATTGCTCAATGAACTCACAAATCCTTGGGGATCTCCTCCGGACAACGGGATGAAATCTTCAGGACCAATCAATCTCATGGGAAACGGTCAGATCTGAGCTTTCGGCATTGCGGGTTCAGACATCGGAAGAAGGGAAAGGAAGGAGCGAGCAGAGAAGAGTTCAGGAGAGGAGAGGAAAGAGTCGAGAAATCGAAAGACGTGATTGGATGGTTCTTAAGCAAATGGAAGTAGAAGAAGAATCGGGTTCGCCGGGTCATCCATCCATCCATCCATCCCGCAAACAGAGAATACCGTGAAAGAAATTGGTACGAATGCCGGGTGCTTTATATCTTCCGAATGTCAGAGTCGAGATCCATTTTGGCGTCATATTACATAAGAAATTGTTGTGACCCAAAAAGGCTGAGGTGCGAAACTAATAAAATCGTGGGTTTGCAATTTGACAGAAAAAAACGAAATTGGAAAATCGATGGAATCGCCATCCTGACGGGGCGGAGAATTTTGGATCCTACTTTCGGGAACATGTAGGTACTGAATGTAACCCGTGATGGCAACAGATAAATTCAAAAGTCCAATGAGCCTGATTCTTTCTTCTCTGTTCTTTATTTCTGGGAATAGTTCTCTTTTGAAAAACCGAGGTTGGAACTTTTCAACATCCAAAGACCTTATGTGAAAAAATTGACTATTCATCTCTTTTATTAGTTTTTTATGTATCTTCATCTAATTCAACAACCTAAAACATACATCTCAATGGAGCTTTTGCACTACTGAAGCAAGTGCCCCTCAAGCTATGTCAAAAGAAAAGAAAAATAGAAAAAGAAAAAGGAAAAATTGCAAAAGAATGAGAATATAAACCCATATCTTCCCCCTTTCTCCCTCCCTCCCTCCCTCCCATCTTCACCTCTCTTTGAAACCGATTACAAAGGGGAAAAAAAAGAGAGTAGAACCCAATGAAATCACGAAAAATAGGGGAGATCTCAATCGAGTAGCTGATCTGAAGGAATTTGACCAAAAATATCAGGACATGATTCCCAATTCCCCTTCTCTCTCGCCTCCCAATAGCCACCTAGGTAACGGAACGTGTCGCTTCCTTTATCCTTCACGAACCACCGTGGCTTCCAGCCCCTCTCTTGCATATTGCGAGCCTGAAATAACACGAATTCCAAATTACTAGCAGCCCAATTGGTATAACACCGTGTACTAACGTAACAGGACAAAGTCGTCGATCAAGTCTTAATTTGACATCTTCATTTGCTATGTGGAGTGATTGGGTTATGCACAAGAAGGCAAAAGAAGTACGCAAAAACCAAGCTTCAGAAAAAAAGACGAAGTTACAAGTAAACCTCAAAGGTCCGGCCCGAGTGAACTAAATCTTAAGAAACAAAGTTGAATATTCTTCCATGACATTCATCCCATCAACCATTTTCTTTTCTTTTTTCTGACGAGAAGGATGCGACCCCAACCAGTTAGACAATTTGCGTCAATCAGTTTCACCTTTCCCCCTCCACCCAATTACTCATGATCGTGAAAATTTATCACCAGATCCACAAAATTAAGCACCAATTTAAACAACCGCAGAGTATTGCTAACTATAGGTTATTCACTTCCACCAGAACTGGAAACCAAGATTAAAAAAGGTTACCAGTCTTTGACGTTGTTCAAGTCTCAACTTTTCAGAGTTTGCCATTTCATACTCTCCATTCTCCAAATGTCTCTGATCAGGTCTAAGCCTTGAATCTGTAGGTGGCAGCTTCTCCTGCAAATAAATGAAAGATAAGCATCATTGTGAAAGATCACACGGAACAACTATGTGCCTCGTATGAGTCACTAATGTCACTAAAACCCTACCTGGGTTAAAAAAGACATCCTTACAACTAGGGTGTGAGACAGAGAAATAACAACAAAAATTAGAATGGTGATCTCTCAAATCAAAAGTGCCTTAAGTTCCGAACAATGAGGAAGCATTTTACCTAACGATAAATATGCTTCTCCTCAATTGCCCCGATTAATTGGTATTTCTATTCCACAGCTAGGCACCCTTAGAGAGCAGCAATAATTACATCTTCTTTAGACGTATTTCTTACTTTTTTGAACAGAACAAAGCAAATATTCAGTCCCCACCCCCTTCTTTAGGTAAAGAAATCGAGGCAATTCGATTCCTAAACTCACGCAGATGAAGGAGAAATATGACACTGTTTACTACAATGCATGACCATATAATTAAATGGTGTAAGAAAGGCCTTATTTGATTAAAAAACAGATGCAATGAGAATCCAGGAACCTGCTTCTGTGCTTCACAAGTGAAAACTGCAAACATGAAACCATTACCTTAAGTCCAAGAGTAAGCTCATTCAGGGTCATGGCAAAGCGTGTAAAGTTGTATCTGGTGGGAAATTGTGGAGGCCTGCTCCGTTTCCACAAGAGTCGGGCTTCAGACAGAGATTCAAATCCTTTGCCTTTTTCAGAACAATCACCATGCACATAATGCATGCTTTCATCCCATTTACCAAATAAAGTTGCCGCTGTCTTTCCATTTCTATCTTGGACAATGCCATGCACCTGGGTTGAAAGAAAGCAACATGTTTTTCAACATTATTGCCACATTCATTGTTCATACAATAGGAAACAAAAGGAAATTTATTTGAGGAAAGAAATTGCGATATTGGTTGTTCATCCACAAAATAACAAGTCTCACCAGTCCCCAGGGCCATTATTTTAAGTTATATCACAGCACAAAGTAATACCCAATCATACTGAAGGACAAATAGAGGTGCAACAAAATGGTGATTAACAATCCAAAACTTCATACAAGCATTTAGTACCTAGACAACTAACTAATCTAGCTTCAAGTGAATAAAAGCTCAAGCATGAACAAGAAAACCAGAGATGTTTATCAACTGTACAACAGAATGATTGAATGAGAACCTAACAACAGCAGCAAGATTTATCCTCCATTTTGAAGCAAGCAAACAGTCTTGCTGAGACTGACCAAAAAAAAAACAGTCTTGCTGAGCCAATTCTTCTTACTAATTATCAAAAAGAAAAAACACAACATCCAAAGCCCATTGGTTTCAGCCGCTTCAAGTGTAGAGCCTAAATCACTATCTTCTAAACGTGGGACGGAAGAACATTGAATTAAAACATGCTCTTCAGTGCTCTTTGAAGGGAATGTCTTTACGATCAACATTTTACATCTGAAGGGAGCAATCAATTCTATCTCCCCCACCCCGGGGGGCACCCTTCTTTTTTTTCTAAGCACCGACATCACTCTTTTCATGCAAGCATAATAAGAGAAGCTACTAGGTTATGTCTGATTGTGCCAGCCAGCGAAGTCATGAAAAAGCCATAGCCATGGTCGAAACAGTAGAAATGAGTAAGAGAAAACATCAATTAAAAGCTCAACTCCCAGGAACCTTTTAAAACCTCAACTTTGATGCCCCCTAGTTGGGAAACTTTTGATTCAAGATAGGAGCACTACTAGTAAGGCTTTAAATTATAGAAAGCTAAAATAAAGTAAGTCCAAAACAAGTTGAGGATGCGAGAGAGAGAGAGAGAGAGAGAGAGAGAGAGAGAGAGAAACCTGGTGAGGATTTCTGTCTATAATGGACTGTTCCTTAAATTTCAGCTTACATGAATAGCCACGATTTCCTTGTATGCGCATAGTGCCATAATGTTCGCAGTACAATTTTCCCAATATGAGATTGTATATAGATGTTGTAACCTAAAAGGAAAAATTCTTCCATGAAGAACTGAACCCGAATAATCCAAAAACCATATAATAACTGATGCTTACCTTACTCCATTGGAAAATTTCCCCGTCATCAAATTCTATAGTCAAAACGCCAGTTGGGTCAAGCTGAATTGACCGGCCCCAAAATTTGCTCTTTAAATTGCTGTCTCCCCAGAATCTCCATCCAGTTCCTTCACAGTGACATGCCACTATCATGGGATGATGACTGACCTGAGACCAGAATTTGTCATAGCCTTTCATAAGACACCATATAGAGGAAGTTCAAACTGGAGGAGAAGAATCATTAAAAGTAGAGAGATTGAGCCAAGCAGAGGAGCTGTCTCAATTATCAAAGAAAGATGACCTATACTTCCTCATAGTTTCTCTGCATATATAGCGAAGAAAGTGGGCAAAAGTATCATATTGTAATTGTTTAAGCAACTATTGCAATAGCGTGACTTGTTAATTGGTGCAGACATACTTCAGATATAGAGATTCTTGAAATACCTCACAAAAAAAGATGCCCAAGATGCATCACTGAGCTTCCATATTATAAAAAAGGTACCTTCTCTGAGAAAAAACGGACTCCTTTATCAGGATAGTCAGCTTCATAGGTCTCCCCCAATAATGGATTGAATGGTTTGCAAATTCTTCCTTCAGTTGAAGCATATCCAGATATAGCAAAAGCAGCAACATTAAGAATCCTCATGAGGCTGTTACCCTGAAAAACTTGATGAAGTTTAAGAAAGGATTGGGTAAGGCACTGCTCATTAAGAAAATTGTCAAGATTATGAAACTCTAAAGTTAAAAAGGTCAAGCAAAAGAGGGTGTGATGTGCATAGTACATATCAATATTCATGAGGAGGATTGACTATTTCTTAATTTAACAGGACAATCACGATGAGTATATCAACATCAATCAAGCCAGCCAATCAACAACCGTGACAAATTATTAAGAGAAGTCAAAAGCCCCTTATTAGAGGCATTTATATGATTTTAGAGGGCAACCTTCATGGCATCTATTATACAACAAAACAACACCTCTTTCCCGTGATTAACTGTTAATGATCGTATCCATGCTACAAAATCGGAGGTAAAACTTCCCATCAGAAACATAGGAAGGATGCTAATTTATTGAACCACAATCATCAGTGCAAGTCAATCAATCCAACATACGTTTTTCGATCCAATATGCAGTGAAGATGAAATCATTGTGCCATTCTAACCAAAATGAAAATTACTAGACTTAAATCACAAACTCACCCTTCTACCCCATTCGTAGGCCCGATCAATAAGATATGAATATTCCAAATCTTCAAAACACTTCTGGAGAGACGAAAGGGGCTCATTGAAGTAAACAGGAAGACAAACTTTTGTAAGATCTTTCCCAATGTTATCCTTTATCATCGACCAGAGACTGACACCCTTCTCCTTTTCGACAGGATCAGGCAACTTCTTGCGCCGTTTAACATAAGGAAAATTTCTGCCTACGGATTTAATGGAGGGGTCAACGTCATCTTCTGAGTCAGCCCCATAAATTCCATCATCTGAAGAGACAGATGATCTCCGGACTTCAGATCCGTTACTTTTGAAAGAGCCAGACGATAAAAAATCACGAGTATCAAAGAAAGTATGGACTTCTTCATCTGTTTCTTCTTCTGCAGCATCAACTCTTTCAGTATCAGCATCTGATTCACTTGCGCTTGCTTCTGCTTCAAAAATAGATTATGATTATCAGAACACAACAAAAGGGAATCTATCATAGAAAAAAAAGGAACACAAAATTTCTTGCCCATGGGTAATATCAGTAACATGTCAGTTGTATGACAGGATCCTACTATACTTTTGGAAATCGTTACTGTCATTATTGGAGCCTAACTTAACCAACATTGCAAGAATAAATTAACAAAAACCATGCTTTATGATTCCTTTCTGCCAAAATACCAGTCACCCCAAATTCAGTTGTTACTACCTACCACTGCACTTGTCTTGCCTTGGAATGGAAGCAGCCCCGTGATCAGTGTGCTGTTTCTGGCTCTCATCAACCACAGTGTTCTCCAAATCCACTTTCTCTGTCTACAAAGTTAATTTCAAAAGTCACAAGTGCTTTCCAGATGGAAAAGAATGGCAAAGAGCATATTATGAATTTAAAGAACAAAGGCCATAGATATTGATTCAGTAACATGTTGAATGGGTAAGATATCATAGGACACAAACCACAAAATTTAAAAGATCTCACAGAATGAGGTAGTAAACCCCATGTTGAAAAATGACAACACTTATAGTACAAGCTATCTGATGAACTTGACATATAATCGCAGAAATTGATATGAGCATCTACATCACCACTGACACTGCTAGCCCAGCAACACTCTAATCCACAGTATCAAGGTCAAAATTCATAAAAACATCGCAACACGAAATGAATTCATGCTAGAGTCTTTTGAAGGCAGATATAACTAGTAATGTCCTCACTTTGATTCAAACAAACAATAATATCATATATAAGTACCATATCTATGTATGTATTGACATAGAAAAAGTGCAAAACAGAACCCCACACAGCCCAGTTCTACAACTTTACCAATGCTCTTAAGCTTACAAAGTAAGTACTTGACAGCACATAATTTCTACTAAAGCATGAACTAGCTCAACTTTAGCTCAGATTTACCAGCAAATACATCAGCTTTTTCACAATAAAGAAATATAGCAAATTCCTCAATATCAGCATGTGTGCCTGATCACGTAGGGAGAAAACACCATAAATTGAGCCCCTGTATCTGAGAAACTAGAAACTAGAGATCCCTGAAGTCTAAACTGCTAGAGGCTTATATAAGAGGGCCAAATTGCCGCTTCAAATCAACACATACAAAATAACCATTGAAAGTAGCCTTGGTGGGGTGATAGACATCTCATAACAATCGAATTGCATGACACGGACTTAAATCTTTATGCTCAATTGTATTATATTAAGTCCTACATGAGAAAAGATGAAAAATGGATAAATCAATAACATCTGTAACTTTCCAAGAAAAATTACCGAAATTCTCTCAAAAACATTATTACGGTCGTTTATTTAACAGGACCTTTTCAAAGCACCACATGCAAAGTACCAGAACTGAAGCAGAGCATGCAGAAGTGTCCCTTGCCAAAGTAGTTCATTCAGCAGGATTTTCGAAATGAAGGAGCAGATTTCCGGTATATTGGACAAACTTAAGAACCATAAAAGAAGATGACCTATTGCTTCATTCTTACATAAACATACCTCTAATTGCCGCAAAGTGTCAGTAAGCAACCACTGCTTCTGTTTAAGCAGAAGCAGCTGGCTCTGCAGAGAAGCAAACTCGCTCCTCATAATCTGTTCGCTGTCCACAATGGCTGCCTCAGGCAAACCCTCTTCCTGAAGCCTCTGCCTCAATTTTTCAGTTGACACAGCCAAATTGTCCACTGGAGCCATGAGCTCACTGTTGGACATTCGCGGAAACATGTCCTTGACAGCCTGCAATGCTTCCATCCAAGTCAATCGATCTTCCCGTGTCTCTGCCCTTAAGTGAAGCCTTTTGGTTCCCGTGAAAATTGAAAACCTCTTGTCATCTGACTTACTTTCGCGGATAGATGAAACCTACAGGGACATTTGTCAGGAGAAACCCATAATTAGAGACACCACTCCAACTCAAATGACGCCAATCAACTGATCGACATAGTTAATTAATTGGATAATCACATGGCCTCTACCATTTGATGTTCAACAAATCACGAGAAAAACAGTGGAATGCTGAATACAAAACCCAGTGTTGATTAGGAAACAGGGAGTTACTAAACCAATAGATAAAGCCGCTCAATTAGGAAGGAAAGGGAAAGCAGCAAGAAAGAAAATAAACTGACAACTACTTAATCTGAATCTACTTAATTTGGCAACAGGGGACGAAATCCTATTTGCTTATCATTACGGTAGAAATCATATAAGAGAGAGTCATCGTAGACTCTCAACATAAAATTTACGCACAACGGTTTCAAATTGGATCCAAATAAGGGATGAACCATACGTTAATTAAGCTCCAGATACACAAAAGCGAATAAATACGCAGACAATGTAAACCCACTCCTTAGTATTGTCAGCATAACAGTCCAACTACGTCTCATCGCGATTCTCACTGGAACACGATCGAGACCAATGGAACTAAGCGACACATGCAGACAAAAAAATAAAAAACAATCGCCAGATGATCGGAGAAGAAAATGCAATCGAACATGCAACTGCAAAAGAAGTAACGTCGTGACGGAATCACAGGCACCGCAGTTCCGCATACCTTGAGATGAATTTCACCGAAAGGCTTACGCCGAAGCTGCGGTTGACCAGGGGAAGTCCTGGAGACCCTCCTCATCGATTCTTCACCTATAACCTTCGATCCCCTCTCCGTCTCCTTGTTAACCACGATTTTATCAGGTCCGTGTATCTTGTAGTACGACAACACGCCGTCCTGCAACACGAACCACCTCGGCCTCCAGCCTTTACCGTAATTCACCCACTTGTACAGCATTCCCGATATGCCGTTCCCCACGATGTCGTTAATCTTCACGTCGACCGCCGGCTGCTCCCTCGCCGACGGCATCACCGCCACCCCCGCGTCCGCCGTCGACCGCTGGCCGAGCCGGTTCTGATCGCCACAGCTGCCGTTCCGGGCGTGGCCGTGGCCGAAGTGGTTGCCGAGCCGGACGGCCGCCGGATCGGATCTGGCGGCGGCGGAGGACATGGGGAGGCGGGGGGAGAGGGCCGGCGAGGGCTTGTGGTGATCGGAGACCTGGGAGATGCAGCAGAACGGGTTCATGGGGCCGGGGCGGCGAGATCGGGGGCGGCGGCGAGGGGCTTCACCATCGAAGGAGGCGGAATGCGGCGGCGGAGGACTCCGGCGGCGAACGGACGCGGGACGGCCGATCAATCGAGGATCGACATTTGACGATGGCGCCCACACATACGGAGAGAGAGAGAGAGAGAGGGGAGGGAGGGAGGGAGAGAGAGAAATGGTCGTATACGAGTTTACGCGTGCTGGCGAGAGAAATAGAGAGAGAGAGAGAGAGAGTAAGTGAGGATGAAGGGCGATAATTGCTATAAACACGCAAGTGGCGGATTAAGCGCGGAGAGAGGGAGAGGGAATTTTCCGGTGGTGGTGGCGGCGGCGGCGGCGATGACGTGGCGGAGGCGGAGATGAGGGGGAGAGTGGGGGTCGACCGGCGTGAGGGACTAAACGTGCGAGGAGGCCAGGCCGGCACACCTGGGGGGGCACGTGTCGGGCATGTCCGAATGGCCGACGCGTGGACCAGTCAGCACTTGATTAATAACCCGTCTGACGCCGGTCTGGTCTGGTCCTCCTCCTCCTCTTCCTCTTCCTCTTCCTCTTTCGTTTTTCTAATTTATGGAAATGCTGGTTTGGTTGAGCCCTTTTAACGTGGTACGACCCGGAATATAAAAGATTCAAAAATATGGACCAAAAAATAAACGCAGAATAATGAAAAAAGATAAATATTATGAGGACCCTCGGATTGGTATAGCCATGATAAGTTTTTTCCCAACTAATTTTATTGGCGTGATGCATGTATAATGTGAAGAATAAGTACAATGATAAAATGAAATACGTGGGAGAGACGGAAGAGAAAAGAATACAAATTATGGAAAAAAATCATCCAAGAGGCCACGTCACTCTTTCATTATACACAACCCATTCATTCATGTATAAATAAATAGATTATTAGATTTATATATGATAAATATACACCCATTTATTCAATTTGTATTGTTAAATTATAGCAAACCACCCAAAGAAAAAAAAATTTGGAAAATTAGACAATTCGAGAGAGGATTTTATTTGATAGAATATTTAAATATAGAATCACACTTTCATCTTATAATTTAATTTTTTTTTAGAATCGTTGGTGATAATCCTATACACGATACTGCAAGCAAGAGGTCCGTAAATTCGAATATTTGTTGAAATTGACTGTGCTCCCATAAAATCTCCCATTATCAATAATATTTTTTATGCAATTTCAAACTTATGCGCACTGATCTAAAGTCTCCAAAGCGTGCATTTTCCATTCCGATTCTCGAACACCCCCCATCTTTCGTTTACGTGCACTCGTTAGAGAATAATCGCGCTTACCGTCACATGTCACGAGAGCCACCGAACATGCGCACCCATGAAGATGCAGGAGGCAAAGCGGAAAATGCTAAGAATACCGCGGCTGGTTGTAAAGCAAACGGGCGATTCGTTTTCCAGTTACGAACTTACGCATGAAGATACAGAAGGCATCGAATTGCGCCGTCCTTTCGCTTTTACATTAGGCCGTTCACACGCGCAAAGATGGAGAGAGAGAGATCTTATCGGGAGGCATTGGGTTCTATTCTAATTCTAACCATCGGGAGGGTGGCGTGTTTACGCATCACGTCAAATCCACGCGAGAATTTACTGTTGATATTTGAGGAGATACTTGCAAAAATAAATAAATAAGAGGAGGACAAATTGAAGGAGAAAAAGACATTTGTTTATGCTATTTTCTGTCTTTAATTTCAAAACCAAATCTATTGCCCCAGGGATCCGTACTTTTTTGGGCACTCGCGTTTTGTTCCACGACGCGCTATCGACTCGGGGCACTAGAAAAACGTTCCAATGCAAATAATCACGGACTTACCCAAAACTATATTTCTAATGCTAGTACTTTTGGTATTGTAGAGGGTATTTAAATACTGGAATTCTCATTTGTATGTGAAACTTATTGAGTTAGACATGTCCGAAATACGTCACACTACGGGAAAATTACCAAAAAATCTTCACCTATTTTTTTAGTTGAAAAGTCCCCACCTATTGCACTTTTGCTAATATTTCAATTATACTAAATTAGCCTTAATTTTTTTACGATTTGTCAATGTAAACCTTCCGATCAATTTTAAATGGAGATCGCCAATATGGTGGTCCAGTCAACGCCAATCATCTCGTGTGACAATGTCAACACTAATTTGGACCATTTTTAAAATTTTGTATTAATTTTTCTCATGTGGTTAGTGTTAGGCAATGGTCAACGAGAGCCAAGCAAGGGTTGTCTCGCCCATGGTTGACAAGGGCCTAAGTGAGGCGGCCTTCACCCCCAGCTGACAGAGGCCAAGGTGATAATTGCGACCATCACTAGCCATTGGGCTTGCAAGTCCTCACCTAGTGGCCGATGAGGGCCGTAGGCTTTGGCTGGCCACAATAAAAAGATAAAAATAAAGAAATAATAAATATAATATAGAAAAAAATTCTTTAAAAAATATATAAATTATCTATGTTAATGCTAACAATGTTACGTAAGATAGTTTGTATCCCTATTAGTGATTTTCAATCGAAATTGATTGGATTGATTACGTCGACAAATTGTCGAAAAATTTTAGTATTCGAATGGCTAAATTAAAAAGTTTAATACCAAGTCAATACAAATACCAAAACTTTATGACTGTTTTTAAATAATTTTCCCATTACACCACCTATATTATCTTTAATATATATATAAACAATGTCTTATTCTAACTGCATGATGAAAAGTAGGCAAACCCCCCAACGTTCCAATTTTTTTACCGCCGATGTTTCGAGTTCCCATTTCCCGTTCCCTGTGGTGGTGGAGCCATCCCGTGCTCCATCTGACCCAGATCAGAACCACGACAAAGCACGGTCCTATTGCAAAGTCAAGAAAAAAAATGTTCATCAGGGGTCCAGAACGAGCGCCAAATTAATGCGAGATGTCGAATCGCCGACACGGTGTCAACGACCAATTGATATCGCCAGAGATCAATCTTTAGGTAAGAGGACGGAATTAGAAAGCACTGATTGCGCACGTCCGATCGTTTTCTCCACGCGTAGCTAAGCCTAGCCATCCCCGATTGGCTAATTTCAGTTCATTGAATTTCCTCCTCAACGTGCATGCGCTCGTATTTAAAATCCACCCAATACCATTCCGCCGAGGCGGCAATACAGTAATTATGACGTCACGCTCCCGAAAGACGACGTCGCTGGAGATTGGACCTCGAGAAAGATGCCTCGCGCCGTAGAATTATGCCCTCGAAAGATTCGGAACATTCCCGCTCGGTTTGAAGCCGATTGGCGGCAGCTTTTTCCTTTTTCCTGTTGCAAACCCCACCTAGCAAAGATTTAAATTTGATTTTTCCTCGAGAATTATTGCCGAGTCCCGCACTTCAAATCAAAGAAATGCCGCCCCCGCAAGCTCGGGTGATTGGACGACAAGCTTTGGCAAAGCACCCGAGCTCCGACAGCAACGGGCATCAGAAGGAATTAAGGAATCTTCTCTTTTAGGTGGTGGATTCCTTTGGGCCCTTCGCTTTGGCCATTTGGACGTTCGCAGACGAAATTCGACCGGGGGGTGGGGCCTACCCAGTAGGTGTGAATGATCCCGGCTCGTGTCCGTTGCGCGTGAAACCCGGGGTTTCATCCGTCCTCGATGTGTTTTTATCGTCAAATAGGGAAAAAAGAATAAGCGAAACTCGAAAAGATCCGAGATGGTCTTTGTCTATTACGAGTGTTCAGTCAGTCCTACGTTAATCCTACTTTAACACTCACTCTCGGACTTTTGCTCTACCTCCTTGCAGGGCGTGAGAGTCGAAACCCACTCCTGAAATGAAATCTTCCCCACCCCCAATCCCCCCTGAGAAAGTGGGGATTTGAACCCCCAACCTCCCAATTCCAAGATGGAATTAATAAGAAGACAAATTCTCTTAAAATTAAGGGTATATAGCTAATGTTTTTTTATTGGGATAAGGATATTAGAAGTTTGTACTCTCGCTTTATTACCAAAAGTTTTTATTGATTCATTTAAATACCAAATCGGATAAAAAAAGATCACTTAAATACCTTATGTGAGTAATTTAAGCAAAAAATATTACATGGCTTTAATAATGAAATCTGTAAAATGAGTCGATATTTTTTAATTAAAAACCAGTCCACGTGGATATCCTGAGACGTTGCACAAGCCGATATGGTTGGCTTGCCTTAAAGTGACGTGTTCCGCTCTTCTCCCTCACTCACTCAATCACGTAGAGAGAGAACCTTCTTCGTTTTCCCAAGCTCTGTGCCCATGGAAGTCGACGACGCATCCTCCCTGAGATGCAGAGGATATTCCGTCGCCTAATCTCCGACATGGAGCTATCGTCGCTCTCCTTTTCCACCATAAGGGGAACCAAGTCTTCACTTGTGGTTTCATCCTTTACCTTTCCTCTTTGTCCTCAATCCAGCCACTCACTCCTCTCCGTGGGCAACCAACCTCTTTGCCACCTCCGCCCCCACCTCCTACGGATCTCAATTCTCCTCTATGCTCTCTTGCTCTTGCCATAATACCTTCGAATCCGCCTCCCTCTCGCTCTCTCTCTCTCTCTCTCGCTTTCCATTTACAAGATTGAGCTGTTAATTTTGGGGACAAACCAAATTAGGATTTCGATTTAAGGTTTATATTTAGAAAATTGACTAATTGGCTTATTTAAGGTTTTGAATTTGAATTTTTGTTGAATTAGGGATTTAGGGTTTGGAATTTCGGGATCTTAGGCCATGTTTTGTAACTTGCCAAATAGTAAAAATTTATATTATTTTGTTCTCGGGATTAGTTTTGGAACGTAATCGTGTTTGGTAAAATTTTTGTTCCCGATAACAAATTTCTATTTTTTTTGTTCCCGGAAGTAAATTTGAAACATTATAATAATAAAAAGAAATCGATTCTTGTTCCCGAGAATAATTTTAGAATCAAGCTCATATTTTCTCTTTTTATTTTCTTTTTTCTTGTTCTTCTTCCCTTTTCTTCTTCTTTATCTACTGCCATTGCTGCGGTTGCCGTCTGTTGCCCACTGCTTTGCCGGTTGCTAGCAACCGCCCGGCGAGCTCGTCAGAGGTTTGACCAACCTTGCCAGATCCCCGCAGGTGGCTACGCGAGCTCGACCTTGTCTAGCCTCGGTGAGGCTCAGTCGAGCCTCGCTGAGGGCCGGCGACGCTCTGGTGAGGTCGCCGGCCCTCGTTTGGCTGGTCGCCGGTCATCCCAAGGTCGACGACTAGCCACTTGAAGAAGAAGAATATGAGAAAGAAAGGAAAGAAAGAAAAAAAAATGATTTGATGTAGAAATTTTGAGCACGGTACCGAACACAATTTTATTCCGATAATTAAAATTTTGGATAGTTACTGAATGACTTAAAATGCTATAAATTATTATTGGGAAAAAAATCGAAAATAATCATTTCTAATTATAGATTATTCCAAGGAACAAAAACATTACCTAAGACGCCTTTATTAACCACATTGTTTAAGAGATAACGTGCTAACTAGGTACACCAAAAAGTCACGTCAAATAGAGATATTAATAAAATAGTCATATTGATTTTTTAGTGACCCAAATTGAAATTAGTACTTGAATGATTGTTTTTTTGAAAAAAAAAAAGACAATTAAATGATCTAAAAAATAATAATTTGACATTAAAGTAGCATTGTACAAAACTTCTAGTACTCCTAATTCTTTATTTTTTTCATTGCGTGGATATCATGTGTTTAATATGTTTGACACTGTGGCCGGTTTATTTATTGCACGCCCTGTTTCATAAACGTACCGACAAAGGAAATTTAATAGAGAGAGAGAGAGTTATGAATGTTTTTTTCCTGGTTAGTTGAAAATTGGTGAGGTTTTGTTAACTGCATGCCGGTCAAAGCGTGCGGGTTTTGACTCGTCAAGAACCGTCCACGTGTCGCGAATTAGAGGCAATGAATGGTCAGACAATATAATCTTCAATCAAGCAGTTCAATCCTGAAAACCTAATCTTGACTCCGAAATTCACGAAAGTCGTATTATAAGCCTTGTTCGGCGTTTCATGAAAATCAACGTCTACATATATATATGAGAAATTATAAACTACTTAGCTTTTTAATGATTTTCTTTTAAGTTTCAAACGTGTTTTGTATGATAAGATCGATTTTTTTTATTGGGCAAGAGGTCGTTTTATGCACGTGAAAATTGCAAAATTAAAGGACATTTTGGGTGTCCAGTCATGTGACCGGTACACATTAGACTATTTAGCACTGCTTGCACTTTTTGGCATCCTGATTAGGACCAATCGATTTTATTGATATTTCACGTGAATTACGTTACCCATACCGGTGTTGATTTTGATCCCTAAGCCACACATTCTTGAGATAATAGCACAAACGATCCATGAACCATGAACTTTTAATTTGTGTAACGCGATCCATGAATTTTAGTCAAATATATAATTTTGCCTCTAAACTTTTAACTAGTTTAATGTTGCCCATTGACTATTGGTAAATGTTCAATGTAATCCTTAGGTCATACAAAAAAATCTAAAATTTTAGGGATCATATTGAATATTGGACCAAAATTTAGTAATTATAGTAAACAAATTAAAAGATGAGAGATAGCATCGTACATTGAACCAAAGTTTTAGGATCATTTCTGTTATTCTTCCTAATATTAAAAAATAACTTACATTTCACCTCACAAATGGGATCTTAAATAGTGGATAATGGATTTTGAAAATCTTCTAATTCAGGGATTTGTTTGACAGTAGGCATTTGAAGAGTCAAGGCGCACATGAACGACCACGTATGGTGGAATGTTCTTTAGAGTCCTACATAATCTCTCTCTCTCTCTCTCTCTCTCTCTCTCTCTCTCTCTCATCTTTATCAACCCCATCTCGACACATGTTGGCCCACAGAAGGCGCATTCCATGTGATTAACGAAAGAACATTTGACCACAAGTTATTGACATCTTTGCACTTTATTTGATACTTAAGAAGAGACTTTACACAATCGTCTTGTATTGGTTCTTTTTATCACCATTGCTATTCACGTTGATTCTTGCACCATATCTTGTTCGGTGCTACTTCTCTTTTCCACTCTTGATATGAGCAGCAAGAAATCGCGACATGTGTCGCAGGTGCCTCATCTACAACGAGAAAACCTACTTTAGCTCAGCTCTCTTTAAAACCATGAAATAAGCCACCAATCTCATATTGCTAATAAATCAAGAGTCGAAACCCCCAAGCTCCCATCCTTTTCATGCTAAGTTCAATTCATTAGTCTGACGAGTGATGGCAGGTTTGGGGTCTAAGGCATTTGTATTTGTTTATAGGCACGTTTACAGTACATGGCCAGATTAAATTACTTACCTTTGCTACAGCACGATGATTTAAGTTTCTTCTTCTTGCATACCTTCTAATTACCTTTGCCATAGTTATCAGTAGGCATAGGCTTCCAATGATTATTAGCTATAATTTACACATTCAAAGAGGTTGTTACTCGAGCATAAATTAGTCAAGTCCCAAGAGACCACTTACTCGTAGACATACATAAAATTATGTCAGTACCTATTTTTCCTCCCGTGCTTACGAAATCAGAGTACAATGGCCATTTCCAGCTTTAGGATCTGGGCCGTGCGTTATCTCACATGTTCCCAATGTGCACGAATTGAGTTCACATACACAGTGACACGGACGAGCGACAAAACCAAAAGAGAGGGACAAAAAGATGGTGCAAATCGGCGTGTTGCGGGTACGACCGCAGGACCCAGAAACCCATCAAAGCCAAAGTGTTTTCGTGAGTCACGCAAAGGGCATCTATCAGACCATCACGTCCAATTCCGTGTTCAATCAGTGTGGCAAAATGTGCTTTCACGGAATCCTCTTTTGCAGCCTTTTTTTTTTTTTTTTTTTTTTTTTTTTTTTCTGGAGGAGGAGGAGAGGGAGAAGGAGAAGGAGACCCCGGTAACCTCGATGCAATTCCATGTGGCGATGGCGACAGTGTCAGCCATATGGGCCAACCGTTTGACAGGTTGTAGCCATCTCCAAATGACAGGTCACTCGGAAGTTGGAGCTACCGCGTCTCTGTCTCCTTGTATGGATTATATTTCCTTTAGGTGAGAAACAAAAATTGAAACTGGTGAGTACGACTGTTGGGGAGCTTTTGCATGTGAGGCAGTGCTGGTTCCTCCTTTACTTTCCCACCACCGACGGTGGACCAGCTTTACCCACCACCCTCCACCCTCCACACAGGAAGGCTTTCTCGAAAGAAAGGGACAGATGACCCGATGGAAACTGTAACCGTACCGAGTGCCCACGCCCCGGCTCCGGTCGACCCGATTCAGACCGAATTTATCTTGATTAAGCCCATTCCTAAATAACAAAAACTATCTATTTAATCATAATCATAAAAGGAAAGATAATATTGATTCACTACTCACGTTTCTTTCTTTTAATCAGAAATTATAGCACTAGAAAGATTTAAGAGATTTGAGTCGTACTCCTGCTATTTAATCTGGACCGCATCTGAATTGCCAGATCCATTATTATTATTGTTGTTGTCTTTTCTACTCGGATGAGTGTCGTGCTGATCCCAAGCTACATAAGGGTTTCGGATGTTGCAAATTCTTCTTCAGTGGATGAGGCATGCTATGTACCAGCGTACTGAATAAATCGTTTTTAGGTAGATTAGGACCACGAGGGCCAGCTTCTTTAGTTTTAAGAGCAGGACAGAGCCCAGATGATGAAGGAACAATCTTCATCTTGCATGTTCCAGCATCACAGACAATGCTTTATGGGCACATTCTTTATGAACAAGTACCATAACCAGCTATTTGCCGAGGAGATGCCACGAAATATTAAACAATCGAAGACTGGTATTCAATGACATTGAGTTGGTTCAATTGACTAGTGGTTTGTAGTTTGGTGACCCTGTCCTCTGAGATTCATGCCCAATTAATAGATAAGGTTAAACTTATATGCTCTAAATTGCAGGCAACCTAAGAAGTTGGCCTCACTCTCGCGCTAATGACAAATTTATTTAAACTTATTTCTCACCTGGGATTTTCTTTTTCTATTCTGCCAAAGAAAGAAATGAAAACTAAAAAAATATTTATGAGTACTTAAATAACATTGAAGCAACAAGTCCTGAGGGATGCACGTGGTGCGTGGTTTATGCTCCCTTTGGAGTAGGCAGGGCATCTTTTTCAAAGCTTCCGTCTGACCAGTCCTTTGAAGAAGTCAAAACTGCAGCCATGTGAGAAGAAAAGATGCATCGCATCACGTAAGATTGTGAATAGAAGTCATAGTTATTGAGAACCATTCACACGTGTTTTCTAGAGAAACAGCTTGCAGTCAGTCCAAAGGGCAAGTTATCTCTCACAGCAGGGTCAGCCGACATCGTGCTTTAACTATGGCCAGTTGAATCACCCAAGCACAACAGGATGATGAATCAGGAAAGGCACGATTGGTGGTCCGTGCACATCGCCAGCCAGTAAATTCTAAACGTGATGAATATGCGTAATATAAAGCATATGCACTACGTAGGAAAAAAAAACAAGCAAGGAATTACAGGATATTTGGAGTTTCGATGAATCCAATGAAGCCAAAAATACTTGAAGCAGACCATCTCAGAGGAACTGAAACAAAATATAGCGCACACAACATGCATCAAAGAACCAAGGCAAGTGAGCAAATAAAAATGCATTCAGATCCTTTCTGGAGGTGTTTGAGCTCATAAAGTTCTGAAAACCTAAATTACTCAACTTTATCATCTTCACTTCAATGCATGCCTGAACCGACATACACCATGGGAGTGACTCATCGAAGTTAGCAGAAATTTGTTATATCACTCTCTACACAACTGACATGCACAATGCACTTTTAACAAGGGGCATACAGCTTAAATGAAGTACCTGTTGCCATCAGGATGAAGCTCACACATCTGGTTGTCTTCACCAACAGCCAAAAGGTACCCTGATGGTGTCAGTCCCTGAATATTTATTGAAGAATAAATCACGTTTGAGAAAGTAAATGTTCACTAATGACATGTGTGAGTAATACGCAGGTCTACAGTATGTAGAAATATAGATACATTATCTGTCAATCACTTAATCTAGTCATAGCCAAACCTACAGAAGGCGCTAGTAAAAATGAACAAGTCCTCTACAAACCTACAAACAGAATCCGCACTAAAACATATGTTCCTTTGACATGCATTAACGAAATTGTGCACAAATATCTCAAATCTTTGTTAACTATCAAATTCTCCTTTCTTGTCATACCTGTATACTAACAACATTTTCCACCACCTGCTCCTCGTTCTTCTCCTGTACAATTATCCTCTGACCACTACAAGTCACACCATGTAAAGTGCATATAAGATTAAAACAGAAAAACATAGAACAGCATTTACATAAAAAGAGAAGTGCAGAGACAGAAAGCATAAAGGCTAAACTTCAATTAAATTTGTCTCAGCACATTAATCTACATGACTACATACTATAAATCATGGCAATGGATGGTAGAACTCCATGATGGCAAAACAATCTGGTTTACTTTTCACTTTACTCTTTCACAAAATTACAACCCCTTTTTGCACATGTAATATAATTTTTTTTAATGTCTTCCACATAATGCCTATTGCTAGAATCAGCAACACCATGAAAAACCAACATCAATGCATCATGTCCCGCTAGAATGGGCATTGTTTTCTTTCAGTTATCTACCCAAACCAATCAGGAAAAAGTATCAGTAGTAAAGGAAAAGGAAATTCACATGTAATGCAAGTTCAAGCAAGAAGAGGGCGTAAAAGAAAGTTACAGTCATTAAATTGATTGCAGAGCAAATTAGAAAGTACAGGACCACCTAGAAGAACATTTTGAGACAGCCCTGGAAGTTGTGCCTCTGTTAATGAGTTTGGCAAGCTGGTTAAAGCTAAAACAGTAGATTTCAATTTTGTAACGAGTCAGGAAAAGCAAATCTTAGAAAAGTAACTGGGTTCCGTTATGACAGCAGCAGTAATGGAGCAAGTCAGGAGAAGGAGCTTCATACGAATCAAATGATAGTGAAAGGTTTTTTCTGACTGAATTATGTTCATAGAGAATTTGTTTCTGATTTCTTTAGTCCAATATTTCCTTCATTGCTGGTTGAGTAGGTGATGTATCAGATAGAACAACTTGATGTGGTAACTAAGTTTGAAAAGTACAAGCACTTGGAATGCATCAGCCTGCACACACAAGCTATTCTCATCTGTTGAAAAATCAAAGTTTTAATCAACAAATTTTAGTTGTCATTTGTGTGTTTTTTTTTTAATCTTTCATATCCTTAAAAATTAAGAAATGCTTGTAGAACAGCTCTAAACAGTGCCTTATATCTTACTTGGCTACTGTGGAAATGAATTGTTGAACCAAGTTCAACAATAAACATTTTAAGTCGTTTCATATGCTACAATGAACTAGTAGTGGGTGAAGTGAGCCCTGGTGAATGCAAAGAATAACCTGTTTTAAATAGGAAATGGTTTATATACAAGCAATGGCATGTTTAAAGCTTTATAAATAGGTCAGTCATCTTGGATGTGTAGATTTTTTATTTCCAAAAACACAACAGCTGTTTAACTGATGCACTGAATATCAATCGAACCTTGAAAGTTGAACATTTCATGAGAAGCGTCTGCAAAGACTCACCTCCATCCCATGTGAAGTATTCACATGTCAAAAGTCTATTATGGAAGACTCCCAAATAAAACAAAAAAGATGATTTTGAAACAATAACACCACAACTCCAGAATTCTTTGGAAAAAAAATAAAATTCCCCCATGTCTTAAAACGTGTTTAGACAAGTTTGTTGAATCATGCACCTCTCTTACAGAATTTAAGTAGGAAATGAGGCTATTCTACACTGATTGTCATAAACATGCATGGCCATAGAAATGTTTTGGTTTCTACACACGACTTTCATAATATGGTGGAAGACATGTGCTAGCAGAACAAACTAGAGAAATTTGCACATTTGCATTACCTATGTAGCCATGTCTTATAATACAGCTCCTCTAGAGCTTGGAATCCTGCACAACACAATGCACAAGAACTTAAATACCATCCTTTAGAACATATCTATAGTGCACATAATACAGTATGCTGTTCAAAAGCCCATTGAAGTCCAACAAAACCAATGTCCATTTGATGAAATTAAATCAGTAGAAATGCATCATTAGAAAGAAGACAATGTACCCAGTAGGATGGCAGTCAGTCCTCCCTCATGCACATTCTTGCAAGTAGCAATTTTGTCATAAAAGATGTTTCATTACAATTCACGTAAGTTTTGCGTTTACAGAAAATGACATTATGGACAAGTTGGCAAATTAAAAGCACCAAATGAAATATATAAAATAGAGACCCCCACCTGTTTGTTTTATATTCAAGATGCAAACACATGGTAGCAGAGCCTAAAATCAATACTAAAAAGCAGGTCAATTGAGCATTCTCGGCTAACTCCATTCAGCATGTGCACCATAGTTTAACCAGAGACTCTTGCCCTGGGGAAAGGTTACTTATCAAAACGACTACCATGCTAGAAAAAACTGTAGAGCTTAAGAAAAAGGTACCCTTGCTTAGTAAACAAAAAGAGCTCCACTAATTCCCATGCATGTAAATTAGAAGTATTTTAACCTTTTCTAGACAAGTAACAAAAGGATAAATATCAAAAAGTTTACTTAGTACATTATCCCACTGATAAAGGTTAAATTTTTATTATTGGTGCAATATATCCTCCATGGGAAAGTAAGAAGTTTATTTCTTAGTACGCAAATATTGATCCCAAGGCACATGAAAGGATGTCTCCAGCATGTATTGCATTAGGAACAAAGTATAACGAATGTGAAAAATAAACAATGATTAGCAGAATGAAACAAACTTCAAAGAGAAAAAAAATTCACAACTAAGACATTGAGTTACCTTGATGTATAAATAGATCGTACAAAGTCTCAAATTTATTGAAAAAAGCTGCAAGGATATCCTCTCGTGTAAATTTGTAAGAAGCAGCTGACAATTCTCGCAAGACTGCATTCAAGCATACGGTTGGTTTCTCATTATCAACATTCAAGCCGATACCTGCACAAACAGGTTATGAGTCATCGTCCAGGTGCACATGAATCATGGAACGGTTCTTACAGTGAGGGAGAATAACTTAAGTAAAACAGCAAAATTTCCACTTTTCAAAGTAGCATGCAGCTGCAAGGCTCTCAATATAAAGCACATGGGATCATAAAATTTGTCCAAAAGATGAGTCTGTTTACCGGCACTAACATTGAACTTCTTTGACTTATAAGTTGATGTGCACAGAATGCCGCCGACTTTAAGGCCATTTAGGTAAAGATCATTGGGCCATTTTATTCTAACATCAAGGTAGGGAAGTCCCTGAAGCAAAATGAATGTTTGTAAATGTATCGACCATTGTACCTCAGTAGCACATGCCAGCTACACACTAAGAAGTATTATATGTGCAGTACAAAATTTGCATAAATCTTGATGTAATTTTCTTTTTTATATCATGAAGAACTTGTGATTTCAAACAGACCAGATGAAAATAAAATATTTGTTAGCCATTCTTTTTTGGCTCACTCCTAGATAGTAAAGTAGACAGAAACAAACAAGGAAGAGGACCTTTCTGCGCTTACATTTTTGTCACATATCTCCTTTATAGCCTCAGTAATAGCCAGCGAAATTACATACTGCAGAAGAGGCACGATTTTCCCATCATCCATCTGAATTGTAAAAGAGAATAGGAGGCAACCAATTGGAGATTCCCAAACGTTCTTTGACCTTCCTACAAATTTAAAAACGCATAAGATACAAAAAACCAATGCTAAAGCTTCATATATCAAGTTAATGGATGGACTTCCAACCTCGTCCTTTCGATTGAATGTCAGCAGCACACACTGCACCAATAGGAAGTTCGCAAAAGTTGCTGTAAATAAAGCAAACATGGTTGAACTTCCGAAAAACTGGCGCTACAAGAAAATCACTAGCCTTGATGCTTACTGAGAAACGACGTCATGAGTTGATGGCAAGCGTGGAGACCAAATGAAAAACCTACCAAACTGATTTGTCGAAAGGGACTTCAGAAACAAATCAATTTGGAAAGACTCTTCACACGGCGGCCTTTGAATTTCTGGATGGACGAAGGTTTTAACTTCCCTGTTGTCAGGGAACTTGAGAGCATTATTGCTCTTCAAAGTTTTCGCAATTTCCATTTCTGCAGAAGATTTCCCGGCTAAAACTAGAACACAGGAAGGCGATTGCGAGTCCATTTCTGAGAAGGATAAAACGAATAACCTATCAACTCCGAGATCCCGGAACACAACCGACAAAGAGTAGAACTTCAACAGCAGACCGAGTGACAAGCAGGATATAGAAACCTCAAGATTATTCAGAATTCATCGCGGAATTTTCGTTTCGGTTTTCTAACCAACCAAACAAACGAATATCACAACAGCACAATACGCCGTGTTACGGCTCGCAGAGGACCTCCTCGCCGTGGCGCCTCAATTAAGTCGTTCGCTTCCTCGACAGAGACATTTCATCGAACAGGTGAAGTGCAAACCGGAACCGCTCAAGTAAGCACCACAGACCTTACCAGCCGTATAATCGACGCAAGCAAGCAGAGACGATTTCTCGTCACGATCTGCAGGTGCACGAGGCCGCGAGAAAATACAATCACACGCCCCGCGAACCAACGACTGCGATGGCGACGATCACTGAAGGAGACAGAGGGACAATTCGAATGAGTTCGCACCTTCCGCGGCCGCCGATGGAGCGAGAGAGAGGATCGGCTTCGTGGGAGATCGAACGCGGACGAAGGCGCGGGAACGCTGCAGAGAGAAGCTGCGGAGAGAGCTGGCGGAGAGCATGAAATCGCGGCGGCGCGGCGATTTCTGGCGAGCGCGCTATGAAGGAAGGTGGCACCGTGGCAAGTAGTTGGCGGACGGAGAGAACGATGTCCATTAATGGTCTCTTGGTAGTTGTTGCTTGTTAGTTAAGCCTAGAGATCTTCGATTAGGTGAACGAAATTTCTCGTGAATCAATCTTATCTTTTCATAATAAAAATGAGGTAGTTTTCGTCTCGTGCGTCGCACAAAAGATTGCATGTAGAGATTTTCCTCTAATGACGTTGAATGACTCGACATATAGTAGTAACTAAGAGTTTATGAGAACAAATTAGGCATTAATCGAATTAAAATTCTACTCACATGTGTTGAGACATTTGCGATTGTGAATGCTGGACAAGTTTTTATCGATTGTTCAAACTTATATTTCATGCATAAAGTGATCAATATTTACTATGAACTTTAAACAAGTGACTCGGGTATATGAAATTTTATGTTCATGTTCGATAATATAATGATCTGCATGATGTTGGAATATTAAATATCAAACCACACACTTGTCTCGCCAATCAATTTAAGATTTTAGAATTGTTGACAATGGAGAATTAGATGTTTATTTTATTTTTTGAATATTTAACATATGCATCTCAATATAGTCTTAGTTTTATTAGCATTTTGGCTATTACATGTTTCCGTTATCTACGGGCTGTATTATGGTTAACTCTTTCTTTGATTATCTTAATATACATGTCTAGAGATTATCGGATTTTATTGTATCATTCTTTCTTTAAATTTCAATTGACACGAACGCGGAAGGTCTTTCCTTCCCCCGCGCACAAGGAGCGTAACCGGAACGCAACGGTCCATGGGCCTTGGGGTGACGTCGTACTGGCATGAAGTAGGGAAGTTCCCGAGAAATAGGAAATTGGACCCAAAATGACGGGGAGTCTGGATTTTAATCCTTGGGCCAGGTGGTAAAGAGGAAATGGTACGTTCGTGGGCTGACCTTACAACCGAAGATCGACAGGCGCAACACAGATTAAGGCCCGAACCATTTCTCGACAGGGTGGTGCTCAGTGCCCAGGGGCCCTTCAGGACAAAGAGACTCATCAGATCTTTTGGGGACTATTACCTGCAGGACAAAGAGACCCTGTCAAGTCATGCTTAGCTCGGTTGTGTAGAGTCATGTTCCTTTCGTTTGGTGCTGTTAGCGAGATGATATGCCACGGAACTGTTTGCCTACAACGATCCAAAAGTCAAACAATCACGAGCACAAGAAAAAGAAAAAGAAAAAGACAAAAACCAGACGGCAAGGATTCTTCAAAATCAGCTGGATATCGGCGCAATTGCCCTATGTCTACAGTTAACCAATGTCAAAGCTGCTAGGGGACCGCTTTCTTAACTCTCTTCAAGTTAACAATAGATGATACATGCGCTATGCTATGTGCTCTGAGGTGCTTGGCCATAACATTATCCAAGTCCACCTCATTTCACCTGAACTGACAACAAACTCAACAACGAAATCTTTTCAAACTTTATTATACAAATTACATATGTTAGATCTCATACCATGGATAATCTCCGAAATCCATGAACATAATTTCTGGACGATGACAAAAACCAGTGGAAAAGAACTCATCATCACTGAGGTTGCGCATAATTTGCTGTTCAACTCCAACCTAACTCCAACTCTTAGACCATGGAAGCAATTTGCTGACCGAATGCAAATTGAGCTTGGTCAAACCTGAAATAAAGCTAAGTAATCCTCTGATTCACGTGAGCATGTGCTCAACTTTCAAGAGCCAGGAGACTATCCAACAATCCCAATTCAAAACCGTGAAACGAGCAGCTTCAATGCCCCCAAAGCTATCTTTGCCACGAAGAACGATCTCATAATTTACAAACTGACTGGAAAAAAAAATTAGGTGGGGAATTGCATTCTCATCACACTCAACAGAACTTGCAACCCACAACTTTGGAACAGGATGAGTAACAGCTTTGCCTCTACGCTACAGCTGCATCTATCTTTCGGATATAGCTAAATGTTCCTGTAGCCGAAAACAAATTTTTGACATTTGGGAGAGCAACATACATTGTTGGCTCCGAGATGTTGATGACTGAGAATCCAAGAGTGCTATGGGGTCCTCAAGCAGTTGCCTTAGCTGAGAGCATAAAGCTGATGCATCCTTGTCATCTGTACAAGCTCCAGCAATAAGTTGAAGCAGTTTGTAGCTGTGGTTTTGATGAGAAGATATCTGGGGTGGTACAGGAGGAACAAGAAAAGGATGTTTGAGCAGCTGTGGAATCCTCCACCGCTCATTCCGGTCCCATGCAAGGCATTTCTTCATTAGGTCAAGGAGCCATGGATTACTAACCGGTCCATACACAATTTCATGATTTGGATCGGTTATAACTTTGAACTTGGACCAGAATGTCTTGTACTCTGAGAAAGGGGTTCTCCCATACACCATTTGATACAGGATACAGCCAAGGGACCATATATCTGAAGGTCGACCGCATTTGATGACATTTCCATTCGCATCATTTTCATTGCACATAAATGCCTCAGGAGACATATAGCTCAGTGTACCTACCTACAGTAATGAAATAAGTGTGATTTGACGTAGCTCAGAAGTTGGATTGAAATGAAAAGAGCAGCGAACTAAAATAATAACCTGAGAGTCTCGTTGGATATTCGTCGTGTCACTCATTATCGCTTTTGCAATACCAAAATCAATTAGCTTCAATGAACCTTTCACGAGAAGGAAATTAGCTGGCTTCAAGTCAGAATGCACAATCCGCTCCTCATGAATGGTATTTACAGCTTGCAGGATTTGCTAAACCAAATATCCAAAGAAACAATATCACTTTTCCTTCAAGCCAAATGGCATAATCAACAGCACCAGCAAAGGAAGGAAAAAGAAAGAAAAGTATACACAAGAACCATTGATAATCTCTCTATTATTGCAGATTCATCCATCATCAAGCATGAAGTGGGATCGTAAGATGAATGTAAGTGACACGAATGTAAGAAACAACATAAGCTAAAGCATTCGAATTAACAAAGAACACATAGAATTGCCAAAAAGAAAATGTTAATTTCCATCATAAAGGTAATATCTGAAAAGAAGATGCGGTAGTCGTTGCAAATCTTGAGGTAGTATGTCAAACGATTGTCAGAAATGGGATAAGTCCGGCGTTCTAAGACTTCCAATGGACGTCAGTATACTAGATAAAGAGGCACTTTATGTGATTATAATGAGGAAATAATAATGGGCAGTTTGTTTCAAAGTTTATTTCGTAAAAGGAAAAACTAAAGAATTATAATCATTATAAAGTGACTTGAGTACCTGCCAATAGAAACGAAGCCAGTTCTCATCTATGGTTTGGTCTGAGTTATCCAATTCCTTCCACTTTTGGGACAGCATGTGAGCCAAATCAATCTCACCATATTCAAGTACCATGTATATATTGCCATCATCTTTGACTCTCCCATCTTTATTGTTCATCGAGCCACTCATGACTTCACGAAGCAAGGTTTTATCTGTCACCTAATTATAAGCAACCAAATCAGCCGTGTCTTAATTAACAGACAAGACAAAACATGAAAGCAAAATAACAGAATTAGGCAGGAAGAATGACATCTATTAGAAAAATAACCGGAAACAACATCCAACACATTCAAAATACAAAGTCTAAGTTCCTTTTAGAAGCAAAAAACACCTACTCCTTTTGTTTCCAGAACCTAGTTGCCAAAGAATTATGAAGAACTCGGACGGAAAGAACATGAGATACAAAGTACTTAGAGACTACCTAGAAAATGTCATAATACACCGGCGGATAATGAAATTATTATTTTCAACTGGACCGGCATATGCCATTTACAGCGCCGACCCCTAATATTGATCAGATTATATAATGCTAAGAATTTATCGAGCTGATATATGGTTCACTCAATAACCTACTAGCTGTGATAAGGATAGTCTTCAAGCAATGTGAATGCATTTATCGGGACGACATACTGCTGGGAAAGAACACATCACCGTCAAACATCAAACTCCTCAACTTTCCACCTCCGAAGGAAAATTTCAAAGCTATGGCTAAGACTAAGAGGAGATGGGTGAGGGGCAAGAGGATAAAGTTAACAATTTGTTTCCTCAAAAGCAGGCTATAACACTTCACAGAATTTAGAACTTCCAACATTATACTCCCAATGCTATCTTCCTATGACCCTATGTGGCCTAAATGCACCGGCCTCAACACTTTGAATACCTAAGTTTGGCATTCTGATGACCATGGCATATGAAAGTTTATTATTCTGAACTGTTCTAAGCAATTGAGATGTGGAAGGGATGAAGAAATCATGCTAGAACAGAGCAAGAAAGAGGATGTCAAAGTGAGATTACCTCAAAATCTATCAGCTGTATAATGTTGTTCTTTCCTTTCAATTTGTTTAGATACTCAATTTCCTGACAAAATCCATAGGCAGTAGCATAATCTCTACCTTTAAGCTTAATTTTTTTCAGTGCGTAGATTGTACAATCAGAGGAAATAACCTTGTGGACCTCACTGCTTCCTCCGCTACCTATTTTGCCCAGCCTCTGATACAGCTTGCCATTAACTTTGAAGAAGAGGTCAGGATCATAGTTCCGTTTACGAGGGACCGATGCACCTCTTCCACTTATTGCCTTCTCTTGTTTTCCCGGTTGAGAAGATTCTTGTTTTGCATCCAAAGATGAATCTTTGGACACAGGCACCCCATATTGCATATTATTGACAGCACTAGCAGATCCCTTTGCTTGGATTAACTTATCCTTAGCAGAGGAAACATCATGTCTAAAGCTGCTGTCCTTCTCAACCTCGACCAGTTCCACTTTGGACAAATCATGTTTGCTGTCCTCTGTGGGGCCATCCATGCAGGAGCTAGAAGCTTGAGCTGTAATAGGTGCTTGGTCACCTACCATGCCACCAGTATTTCCAAAAGAACGATACGTACTCTTCTGAGCTTCAGATTCAGGATTGGAATTAGCATCTCCAGGAGCTTCTACTGCCACTTGAGATTCCTCCTCTAGATTACGACATGCACTGTAGGTTGTTGAACTCAGCATTGGTGCAGAGGTTGAATTTACTGAAGTTGTGGTGGCACAAGATGGACCAACAACTGAAGATAGAGTAGTAGGTTGACTTAGAAAATTTCTGAAATGGTGTAGCTGATCCTGAACAACTGCTGTTCTCCTTGCTAGTGGAGGAGGAATTCCAACATCAGATCTTAAATCGCTACCAGAGTCTGTGTTTTGATGATTCTGGTGCTTCAACTCTTGATTGATAACAGTCGACGCATCCAAGTGATTGCTTGCATTCCACTCCATTTCTGTCAATGCAAGTGGACTAATATGAGATGATGAATTCCCCAATTCAGCGGCCACTTTAGCCTCGCCCCCTGCATATTGAAAGGAATTGCTATATCTATTGCCAAAGATATTGACAAATGCCAGGAAAATCTCAAACTGATTTTTCACATTATATAATTAGAGTTGCCGTGTAGAAACTCATCGTGAAATGTGTAACACAAGATAGTTTATGGAAAAATCTATGAATAAAACATAATTAACATGTTACCTTGGGAAGCAACATTTTCTCCTACAGAAAATTGGACTTTCTTCAAACGGTCTACTTGAGGTTCTACATGGGTCGGAGGCATAGGATCCTTCTCCTTATAATCAATGAGAGACGTCGGTTGATGTATTCGTTCATCAAATGGGTTGAAACTGTCATTAAAAGACTTGGCAATGGTGCCTGAGAAGGAAGGGGGTGTGATTGTCGCATCATCTTGGGTTTCTTTCATGACAGAGTCTGTGTTTTTCGTCTGCAGAACAGATTCTCTTAATGTGTGAACTTTACCAAATGAAACTGCATCTTGTGACCTCTTGGGATCTACTCTACAAACAGCCGTTGAATCCACATTACGTGAAGCTTCTCGTGAAGGAGCCAGTGTGCGCCGGGGCCTCATATCATTCGACTGCATCGCTCCTATGAGTTTCAAAGAATATGAGATGAAGACAAGAATATGTTCCAACCTAACCAGACAGAAGAAAGATGAAATCTTTTGCAACATGGAAGCAGAAGTAAAATTCAAAAAATGAAAAAAAAAAAAGTGAAGGACCTCTAGCACATTCCAAGATGACAGAAGACATTCAATTAATTTTCACTTACACAAATAGAGTCAGAAAATGATAACCCTATACTATCATCCTAACGCATCGCAATCAATCCAAATGCAGAATATATTATGTTCCAAGGGAGAGTCTGACTTGAGGTATGTAAAAGATTAGATGGGAAGCAGCTTCGTTGTGAAAGTACAGACCACTCAATCGGTGAACTCAATCGAACATCTAGATACTCAGAATGTCAAAAATTTCATCTCCTTGACAAGTCATCTTGGCAAATTAAGTTCCTGAAATATAGACTTAATATAACAGTACTGAAAAAATACGTAGGGAAAAATTGTTGACGAGCATAACCTAACATAGCTCGAAGTCTTCTACTCCTCGACCAAATTGCTAAACTTTCAGTGCTTCGCGTAAACAAAGGGAGGGGGCAGAACACTTTCTAGTAAGGTGCGATAATTAATGCGAATCAGTTTATTCTTTAAATTTGGGATGCAATGCCCTGCAGATTGGTGACTGGGAATGATGAGTCATCAGAACTGGAGGATCAATTCAAGGCTCAATACACCCACAAAGTAAGGAAGATTCAACATAAACCAACAAATCCGACAACAAACTAAACTCTAAACTCGAAAATGCAGCGCACTTGATTATCGACCGACAAGTCCAAGAGAATTATCGACTTATCCCGAGCTTTTAACCTAACTAGAATCAGAAGCTCAGGAGCTCCACCGAAAAGGCCCGACTTCCTACACTTCCATCAATAGCAACACCAAGCTCGCTCGCCGATTACGAAACCCTAATCAACGCAAACTCGACCCATCCAAACCGATTGCGTCAAAAGAGACGGGCGTGCAACGAGGAGAAAGAACAGTTACCGAGCGGACGGTGGCGCTTGAAGGCGGCCTGGACATGCCGGAGCAAGCCCGGCGGGGAAGAGCCGGACAAGCACGCCGACGAGGAAGACGAGGACGTCGGGCCGGTGCTCCGGATCGGGTTGCTCGGCCGGACCGGAAGGTTAGCCTCCCCGTCCATGGCGGAGACCCAACGGCATTGCTTTTACCCCTAAAACCGAAGAAGGGCGATGACACGGCAACAGGCGGCGAGCGGCGAGGAACGACCGAGTCGGGCGCGGCCGGGGCTCGAACCTGACTCAGTGCGGCATCAGGAGTCGATCCGGAGCTCCGCGTCGGGGGAGACGAAGCGAGTCAGCGAGTCAGCGAGTCGGCGAGCGAGCCGAGGCGATTTTTGAATTGAGGCCATTTTGGCGCTCCATTAATGGAGGATTTTCTTTTTGCCCCCTGCTTTCAGGCGGCCTGATAAAAAGATTAGGGGCCCTTTCGATCCATTAGTGGGGGTGCGAAATGGGCCAGGTTCTTCTTCTTCTGGTGGGCCGGACAATGTCTTTATGGGCCTCTCGCGCAATGGACCGACGATCCACGTCTTGTCACGGACTGCATTTATGCAAGTCATGATGATAACACGAGACAAGATTATTCGAAGCCCAGTAGCGCGATTTTAATCAATCCGCTAGGACACAAACACATGTCATGCCTCGAAGGAATGACCATCTCTACGAACCATTTGATATTGCGCATTGATGTCTAAACATTTGACTTTTGAGTGCGAATAAACTATGACAAAGAATCTACTGGGCGCGTTTGGTCCGCGAGAAAGGGTGGGAAAATTTCAACGAAAATGAAGAGGTTTGGAGATTTGAAAACTTGTGGATGTCAAATTAGAGTTTTTAGAAAAGAATAAGATGATTTAGGCCCTATTTGCTTTGCTTAAAATAATTAGTTAATGAAAAATATTTCATTATCGATAAAGACTAATATCTAAATATCTTTGTGGACGATGGAAATTAATGAGGTATGCAATTAATCCCACCAAATATGCATGCAAGTTATTAGAGTGACTAACGAAGAAAGGAGACATGAAGAGGTATTTACATAATTGTATATATGGTTGCAAGCTATTGCTTTGCAGTCATTCAAAAAAAAAAAAAAAGTTCAAAATCTGGATGGGATCCTTTTGGGTGCCCAATGAACTGCGATTCAGTTTTTGTTTTCATCTAATTTCAAAATCCATGGCTAACCGAATGTCAAACGCTAGAACAAACCATTCTTGGACTTACCAACATTATGGGCAACCAACTTCATGGCTCAAGCATAAAAAGATTTTTTAAAAATTCTGTACACTTCTAGGCATTGCATGTGCAAGTCATACATAAAAAAAAAAAAAAAATAAAAAATCTTAGGGTATGAATACGTGTCTAGAGCTTTTTCTTGATATTTAAGTTGCCTAAAATCGCTTGCAGAATCTTATGACATCTTTCAATAATTTAAGAGTGCCCCGAACAACGTGCCTCTTTTCTCCCTCGATTGCGACTCGCGAATTCTCTAAGCTCAGTGAAACCATTGTTGACTATTAAAATCAACCTACGCTGGCATGAAAGAAAGCCTCATCGCCTTTTCCTACTTTGACTCTTGCGTACATATCATGTAATTGCGTTTGAAAACATGTTTTCACATCGTTTAATGAAAAATTAGGGAAAAATGCGTGGACGGCCTTTTATTTCAGGTTGATATAGTCTCATACAGTCTCATTAATTTTTTGAAACATTTTTTTGTTCATGGCGGCACCCATTGACAAAATTTTAAAACGTATTATCATGTTGCGAAATCCTGGTGGCTAATTGAATTGGCAAATGCTAGAATAAAACACCCCTTGAAATGTGGCCAAACATTATTCGACCAAAAAAAAAAAAAAAGGCCAAAAACTTCTTTATTTGGTAATAGTTTAGTATTTAAACAACTATAACTGATTCTTCATCTAGAACTGATTTGAATTACAAATTCATTAGATTCTTTGCGACATTTATTTGGAGTTTGTTAATTAGTGCTCCACAGGCATTGGTTTTTATTAAACAATCCTTTTCATTTTTCAATGCATTGATTGTCTTTATGTTGTTGTGCACAATTAATACCTTGAAAATCGAATCATTCAATTAAATTAAACTTAATCGGTAACATGACTCCATTCATTTTTATAATGGATGCCATTTCTCTACATTTTGATTTCTTCAAAATAAGTATAAATCCAGTTTGATTTTTATTTCTTTTGGACCTCTTTTTAATTTACAATTCGTGTTGAATGGGTCTCTATTTTTTCCCTTATTGAAATTTTTAGTCGGCCAATACTATTAATTACAAATATATCTTTACTTATTTCGATATATATTTTGGCCCTTCGTCACTCATTAAATGGGCCAATTTCACTTTTTTTTTTTCTCGAACGACACATTCAATTGTCAACATTAGAGACTAAACTTTTCTTTAACCTGTATATAATGATCTCGTTTAAACATGTACAGTTTGTGATAGACATACATTCTATCTTAAACCAAACCTTTATTTTCTTACACATTTATACTTAAGAAAATCCTTGTAAATCATCTAACCGTTGGAATTATTTTCGTAATAGTTACTCCAATTATAATGTGCACCACGGTCCTCTCAAACATAGAAAAGGTGCTTATGATTTAATTTCCTTAAATAACTTAGATATTCTTTATCTTATTTTATAGAGTACACGACGAGACTTTTCTTTTATGAGTGACTTTCTCGATTTTGTACCCGAAGAAACTTCGAAATACAAATATATGCATTCACACCATATGGATAGTCAATTTATTTCCTTTAATCCCCATGAATATGTTTGTACTTATTAAATTATGAGAACTAGCAACGATGCATGACCCATGGTGTCACAAACGTGCCGAGATAGGTGTAAAAAGAAAAGACAAAAGATTAATCAATCTATTCATAAAATCAAAAGAATAAGAGAGATGTTTCTTAAAATTATTGCAGGCGAATGCCAAATATCAAAATGAGAGAGAAGGTCCAAAACACAAGTACATAAAATAACTTGAGGTAATCCCAACGGCGTAAATAAACTTTAAGGAACTGGGTAGCTCTTGAAAAACTCCACCTAAAAAAGTTCGAATAAAGAAGCAACCATGCTCATTACTCTCAATTTCCCAAGAAACGATTCATGGAAAGGAAGAGCACGAACAAGCCGAAGCACGCTACGACTACGAGCGTCGTGCATAAGCATGACCGGAAGACTCAATCATTAGGCCATGTGCTCAAATAAACTAACCATGTTTACAAATTATTATTTTTTTGTTGCCACTTATCCATTCTTAATAACACGGTATCATCCATTCTCTTGCCCCTAGATAATCTTTACGCCGGCCATTGAGCATATCATATCCACTAGGCATATTTTTATGAACAACACTTGAAATACCTTTTCACGCTCGACAGACATTGCATATTTGCTCCTCTTCATCATCACAATCACAGTGCCGTAATGTTTCAGAATGACCAGAACGTAGTTATCGGATAGATTCATATGATTAAAGCTTTTTTTCCAGATCACGGAATCGTTAAGAGACGTTGCACAGTGAAATTTAAGGTTTTCAAAATGCCAAAAACATGGGGTGATGGGGATGACTTTGCTTTCTTGCAAAAAGTGAATAAAAGCTCAGTGTTTCAGAGCCAGAGGCAAAAGGAATGACCCAAGCAGCCTTTTTACGTGAAGAGGGAATAATCAGCGAGCATCTTCCTGTTAATTTCCCGCACTCAACCCAATGAAACCCTAGCTTTAATTACAGGTCGTTTTCACCAAGAACATGACCCATCTTTGCTCTTTCTTTACGCTTATTTTTCCCTTCTGGGCCCCTGGAATGCAGTGCAGAGAGATTGTTTAATTCAGTCATGCACTGATATTTTTATTAAAAGAATGGAGTCCCATTTCAGAAAAAGTGATGTGAGAGTATTAGGCATACGAAGTATTTGAGAAAGTATACAAAAAGTTCATGTCGTTTGGCCATACATCATTCAACACATCACGTTGTTTCGAATTATTGGGACCAACAAAGAATTATATGATCATGTATGAAAATCTCCATGACCATTTGTCATTACTAACATAGCAACGTACATAAAACTTGCGTTGGCAGCAATATTGCTAATATTGATTATACTAAATCTGCTCTTACAATCATAATCAGCCCTGTGAAAATAAAAAGTCTCGGCTCCCTTATTTATCTTTCGTCCCAGAAACCATAGATAAGTTATCCGCATATTGTTATTTCATAACTAAAATTTGAATGCCTGATCAGTCACTCTTATCCCTTTCTGTGATAGTGAAATTCTACTGCTTTATTTGCTCGTGGACGGGAGGCAAAAGCCTAAACCCAAAACCTACTCATGAAAAACAGGCTTTTGTGTACACAATGAAACGCTTAAAGGACTTTAAAAGAACAAACCATAATAAATGCTCTATATACAACCTGGTTGTTAGTGTTCAACTTTGTTTTTCTTTCTTCTTTCTTTGGGTCTTTTTGGGGTTTTGTAAAATATACAATTTATGATTCCAAACTCCTAAGTTTGCGTAGGACCCCATGAGGCCAAATTATTTTTGTCACCTCTACAAAAAGCAGCTTCTCTCGTTACTCCCATCACTGGCCTCGCTTCACTCAGTCTCTCTAGAACCCAATCTGAAACCTAGTTCCATGCGAAACAAATCCTCAAGCTCAGCGGAAACGAGCCACTATTTTTTTCCTTCTTTTCTGTACCTCAAGCTATAGCGCCGCATTTATTTCTGCTCCAATGGCCAAGCCCAGAATCTCAAGAAAACCCCAAGAAACACACAAGACAGAGAGCAAGGATCTCCAGAAGCCAGAAAAATCATCCTCATGGACAGTAGTGAGGAGTTTCTTGAGCTTCAAGCATCTCCAAACACCGGAACAGCAACCGCTTGAGCCGGATAATAAGCAGCAGAAGCAGCAGAAGCAGCAGAAGCAGCAAAACCAGAAGCAGAAGCAGCAACAAGAACAAGCCGCAGTTGTTGAAGAAAGCAGCAGAAAGTGCAAGAAAATGAAGTGCTCAGGTTCACTCTGCAGCAACACAAAGATCATGCAGAAACCATCAGAAGTGGTCACCCCTGAAGCCCTTAAGAGAAGGTCTTCAATGGGTTCGTTTAGCGGTTCTAGTAATAACACTAACCATAGCTCGAGTTCGAGCAGATCCATGAAAGTCCCTCCGCAAGAACTCAATGGGGTCGTGCCTTCTGCTACTTCATCGTCGCTCTCGGTGTCTTCCAATGGTTCCTCCTTTGGAGGGTCTCTCAGGGGAATGCCGTTCAGGAGATTTTCTGGCTGCTACGAGTGTCGAATGGTGGTCGATCCGGTTCTGGGTTTCACCAGAGACCCTTCTCTGAGATCCACCATCTGTTCTTGCCCCGACTGTGGCGAAATATTCATGAAACCCGACAATCTGGAGCTTCATCTTGCTGTTAGACATGCAGGTAAGCCTATACACGAGTCCCATAAGTATACAGTCCTGTTCAATTCGTTTCTCATTTTTGCTTTGGGAAGTGGCCATCCCATCATTGTGTTCGAGGGAGGGACATTCGAGGGCGCAGTTCCTACTAAGTGAAAAGACACGGCTGTCGCGTGAGTCTGAATGGACTCCGTTTCCATTAGAATCTTAAAAAATACGGTGTGAAGAGTCTTCTTCACAATGTGCGACTCGATGAAGGATCACCACGACATCGTAGTTTAAGATATTTAGCAGTAACAAACTCGTAGAGAGCGCATCATAGTTGTTTCCTGTCGCTATAAAGAATTTAACTTTACTCCACACTGAGATTAGTGATCTAATCAAGTTTTCTGGGAATGCAGAAAATTTCTGTCTCTACTTTCTCCAAAAACCAGAACTGGTCCTTGTAACTTGCTTTCAGTTTAGGCAGTCGCCTATCTCTGTTCTAGTTATGGCACATCTCATCAACTAACTCAACCAACGTCGTTTGAATCTTTTTGTTTTTCTTATTATGTAGTGTCCGAACTGGGTCCAGAGGACACGAGCAAGAACATTGTGGAGATCATATTCCAATCCAGCTGGTTAAAGAAACAAACACCCGTTTGCAAGATAGACAGGATCCTCAAAGTCCACAACACCCAAAAGACTATCTCCAAGTTCGAAGAGTACAGGGAGTCCATCAAGGCCAAAGCCACCAAGAAGAACCCCCGTTGCATAGCTGATGGGAACGAGCTCCTTCGGTTCCACTGCACCATGTTCTCTTGCTCGCTGGGCCTCGACGGCTCCTCCAATCTCTGCAACTCGATACCGCAGTGCAACGTGTGCAACATAATCAGGAACGGATTCAAGGTCGGCGAGGAGGGGATCTTGACCACGGCAACAAGTGGAAGAGCCCACGACAATGCGAGCTTGGTGATGAAAACAGAGGATGATGAGACGAGAGCCATGCTGGTGTGCAGGGTGATTGCAGGGAGGGTGAAGAAGAACATGGAAGGAAGCATGGAGGAGTATGACTCTGTGGCTGGGGCTTGTGGGTTGTACTCCAATTTGGATGAGTTGTATGTGTTCAATCCTAGAGCTATTTTGCCTTGCTTTGTCGTAATCTACAGGGGGTACTAATAGTTTCTTCTTGCTTTCTCTTCCAGTTTTTTTTCACTTCCTTTCTTTATCATGTTTTTCTGATTTGTTTTTCAGTTTTTCTATCTGCAATATCATGTTGAGGAAAGATTAACCGCTCCTTTCCAATGCGTAAACTGCTCGGTGAAAATCTTTTCGTGCTGCTCTTTGGGGCTTGTTTTCTGTGAGATTTAATCTTGATAGGCTACTTGCATCATGAAGAAGAAATTTGAAAGATCTCTGGAAGCATCAGTAACGCTTTTGCGACAAAAATTAATCGATTCGATCCTCACGGAGTACGCTTGTCCATAAAAATTTCGAGAAGTGCAGCTTCACTTAGGCCAAACAGGGCAACCATGAGAAACAAAATGGTGCCAAATGACGAGGTAGTCAGTAGCGGAGGTTCAAAGATGGAATGAAGTGCCAATGATAGCCCGGCTTAACAGAGTTTCCAGACAAAGAAGGGAAAAGTAATGGAAAGTTTTCTTATTTACCTCAGAAAATTTGACCATCAAGTCTCTTATTTAGTCCTATTCTTGATCAAATTTTGCCTCTCGAATTCCAAAAAATATTATTTTTCTCGTTGGTTTAAAGGGATAATCGGTTCCCATTTATTTTACATTTAAGATTAAAAAATTAGCCCAAGCTTGAAAAGCAGGCAATTCGCCCGCACGAGGTGAAGGAAACTTCAAACTTGACGATGGTGCTGAGAAGAAACTACAAATTCAATCTAACTTTAGGTTGTGCCAGACCAGCTTCTGGTCCTGTTTTTGTTCCATGATAGTTGTCTCTTTTTTCCGGCATAGACAGTCGCGCATGGCCTTCTTGCTTTGTGATGTGCAGTTCCGCCATCTTCTTGACTCTTATTTTGTACGCATTATCTCACGATGTTCACTTTCTTGAACCTCGACGAGATTTTTATGCAAGGGAGGATGGGCTCAATTAATGAGCGCTCTAATAGAGAAATCAGTGCACGTTTTGGCTTGGAAAACCAAAACCCTGGCACTCATCTTGAGATATTGTGTCTAGATAGTATCTTCTACACCTACTGATTATATCAGATTAAGAAAGGCCGTGTACCCATATCGGTGTACGGCCTTACATCAATTGACTCTACAATTTCTAAAATTGAATTGACCCTGATAATTTGTGTATATATATATATACCAGAAGACCTCGAGAATCGATACTGTGATGCACTAGTTGAGCTTATATTTTTTCTCTCTCTTGGAAAATCTTGTATGCGCACTGATCAAATGCACTGTTACTGCGGAAAGTGCGGAATAGAACTAAGTTAATCAATGAATTCAAAATACCCACATTAACAATAAGCAAGTCAAATCCCTTTTTCCCTCTCCCTCTCTCAAAGACACACATCAAGAGCAAACTTTGGCGCCAAAAGTGTAGTGGAGGGGCCACTAGGAAACATTTCTCTGGCCTTCGGTACTAAATTATTGTTTCCAACTTAGGAAAGAAAGAGTAAAAAGGAAGCCAAAAACATTGCCTTGCTCGAGAAAACTGAAAAAGAAGCTCATACTTGCGCAGGTTCAGGCCGCAATAGGGAAGGACAGGTGGGATTGGTGAAATGACTGGGGAACGAAGGCAAAAGAACATTGGCATGGAAGAAGGGACTCCAACAAAGCCAACTAACAAAAGCATGACAACAGACCTTACAGAAAGCAAAGGATCAGACCCCATGTTCCTGTGTTTCATCCACAAGTTGTGATGTCGGGCTTATTTGTCTCTTAGCGGGAGCAATGGCGGGACCATAACTATAATTGAAGAAAGACGAAGGGGACCGTTCATGTTCTGCCAATCAATGGGTAAATGAGTAAGGTGAACTATAATAAAGCAAACATAAGACGAGATGAACACGGTGCTCATTGACTTTCATTGAGATCAAGAAGTCCTAGTCATGTGGTAGAATAAGCCGTGCCCTATATGTAAAACATGTGATCTTTGTACATTTCTTGAATGTGCCGGACCGGTTTGTCTTGTATATTACTTTTGATAATCCTAAGCAAAGATGAATAAAGATAAATTAAAAATACCAAGAAAGGATGTAACTATAGCTCGGAACAAGCATCAATTTGCTGCGCTGCACTCCATGAAGAACTCGTACTGTTAATTGTCGAAGCCCTCTGATCATGTGATCTGCACTGACATTTTAGGAGAAAGCTGAGATTACTCGTGACATGCACTGGAATAACAGAGCGAATGCCCAAAATGGATTCTTTTGCGTTGTGTCTTGGAGATTCAGCTAACCAGAAACAGTGATGTCATATCTGGGTGAAAAATTTAGTCTCGAATGACTTTAGTTCCTCTCCGTCATGCTATGAATCTATAATGACACAAATCAAGCATGGTTTTAGGTCAGCACAGTGAATTGACGACAATCACTCCCAAATCAAGCATGCTGCAGTTAAGCCATTAAAAAGCCAAGCTATTTCCAAGGAATAATTAAATTTCACCAGGCTTTCATTTCCTGCCACGTACAGAAGTAAACATGCGAACACAGCCACCATCCGACCAAAAAAAAAAAACACGGCCACCAAGGCTTATTAATGTGATGTTAACAAGTCCAGAACCTGGATACCAACACCTTAGGTTGAAAATTTGCAAGGACAATCTTGTCCTATCTAAATATAGGCTTCTCTGGTGTGGCAACTACCGACGGATTTAAAGGCCTTGATGTCATTCACAGCGCCACAGACACAGGGATAAACCACAATAGAACCACCCCAAAATGGGAGGCTTTTCTTTGTTCCCGCATCATCTGTGGTTGTTTGGTGCATATTTACATTTCCCTCTGAAGGAAGAGAGGTTGGCTCTAGAATATGTTTACACCAGGGTTGGATGAGACTAGCATGATTTCCATGGACAGCTACAAAGGAAAAAGGCTTGCAGGCCACAAGCTTCTGCGAGACAGAAATTCCTCTACCAAGAATGATCTAGCGAATGCCAGCACTGGTGTTTCAGGAAAGATTTACGATAGAATCATGTTGGTCTAGACGTGCGAGTGTCGTCTAAGAACCATATCCATCAGCTGATGTATGACCTTGAGCCTAACTGAATATGAGCCACAGTCGAAGTGGTCCTGAACAGGCATTCGGTGCCCATCTCTGACTTTCTGGACATAAGAAAGGATAACGTTCAAGGAAGTTTCAATCTTGAAGAATCACGTGATATGCCAATAAGACATCCATGCCTTGTAAAAAAAGTTTAAAAACGAGGCGCCGTAATTTAAATTCAAAACCACACAGATGCTGATGCACACAGAAACATTTCTGCTTTATCCGAAACTTAAAATGTCTATTGTAATTAAATGAAGGACACAATTTTTTTGAGAGTGAGAACCATCAATTAATGACAACCAAAATTGCAACTGATTGCAAGTCCTTTTCTAATTCACTATCTTCTTAAGGACTTGCAAAATCAATCTGCTTTATCTGAAACTTAAAATGTCTACTGTAATTAAATGAAGGACACAATTTTTTTGAGAGTGAGAATCATCAATTAGTGACAACCAAAATTGCAACTGATTGCAATTCCTTTTCTAATTCACTATCTTCTTGAGGACTTGCAGAATCAATCTAGATTTACTCTCTCGTCCAAAGTTGTCTTTCTTCAAATGATTAATTTGAATGGTCTTAGTGCATGCATGTAATTACATCTATATGTGCACTGACACATTATAACAATAAGTACCATTTTTGTATGTGCACGCGGACTGTTGAAGAGAAATAACCTCGCAATTTTTCCCATTTCTTTTCAACATTGCTTCCACTTTCTAGTTCAGAATATACAAAATATAAGGCTACATGTTAAAAAAATACATCCACTATTAAAATGAAAATCAAATCGTTTTCTGTTTCGTTAATGAAGAGTCCCCAGGACATTGGCTTCCGCCATCTTAAAGAGCTCTGTTGCTGATTATCAAGTCAGGTTTCTTCATTTGCAAACAAACCTTCAAACATAAAGGAGACACTGTAGCCAGACCGCAATGACTCTGTTTTAGGACACCAAAAAGGAGAAATTAGGAATTTCAATTTACCTCTGAATTTGGTGCATAATGTAGCTGCAAAGCAGCACCTGCCAGATTGTGCTTCTCAGATATCAAGTCCTTGACTCCTTATGAACTCAATGTGGTGAATAGCATATTTGTGTGCCTATAGAGGCATAGGCCAATATGACATGTCTTCTTCACTTCCCTACAAGCATCTTAGATGAAATAATCACAGAGGGTGACACTCATAAATCTCAATTAGAAAGAAGAGGGAAGTTTGGGTACCTCTAAAGTGATGTAGAAACATTTTAAGATAATGCCAAGAGGCATATCCTGGTAGAGTTTCTACTAGCTTTTCTGGTACCATAGGAAGCATCCGCATCTTCCTTCTATTTGATCGCTCAATTCACTACAGAAGGAGCTATCTAGTATTTTGAACCTTTTGCATAAATTCAAAGCTCTGTTACGCATGCTGGAAATCAAGACTTCTAGGTTGAAATCTCCACCCAGCTTTTTCCAGCTTCTTTGGTCCCCAGTTTCTTAGCAGATTTTCGCACTTTGGTCAGGTTTGCCCACATACCCAGTGTTGCATAGACATTCGACAGCATCACATATATTGAAGGGTCTTCTGGAGAGATTGCAAGGAGGTTCTCTGCAATGCCATCAACTAGTTCAGTTTTACCGTGACTTGCACAAGCCTCCAGCAATGAGCACCATATGGTTTTATCAGGTTTAAATGGCATGCTGGAAATTAACTTTTCTGCCTCTTCAAAATGACCAAATTGACCAAGAAGATCGACCATGCAGTAGTAATGCTCACAATGAGGTACCAGTCCATGTTCACTTCCCATGGAACTGAATACTGTTTTTGCCTCTTCAATCAGACCAGCATGTCTACAGGCCGCAAGAACAGCCAAGAAGGTAACTTCATTGGGCTTTTGCCCTGTTTGTAACATCTCATAGAACAACTCAATTGCCTCCATTGCTCGTCCATTTTGTGCACAACCCATAATAATGGCCGTCCAACAAACAGTGCCCTTTATCAAAGTGCTGCCAAATAATTTTAAGCCCTCCTCAATGTCGCCACATTTTGAATACATATCGATTAGAGACGTAACAGTAACCTCCTCTAGTTCATACCCACTCTTGACACTCAAAGCATGCACCTGTTTGCCATTTCTGATAGATGCTAAACTTGAACAGATTTTTATAATACATGAAATTACAAACTCATCCACATACACACCTGAAGCCATCATTTCCCTAAACAATGAGAGAGCAAACAAGTCGTACCCCATTTTTGCACACCCCGCAATCAAGCCGGACCATGCCAAAATATCTCTCTGTGGAAGTAGGTCAAACAATCTCAGTGCAATCTGAATATTTCCATGCTTTGCATATAAATCTACAAGAATGCTTCCAACAATATAGTCCAATTCATATCCACTGGCAACAACTAAAGCATGTAATTGAAGTGTAAGTCCCAAGTTAAGCAAGTTGAAGCAGGCCTTCAAACCGCTGCTGAAGGTGTAAGAATTCATGCGCACCCCTGACCAGTAAATTTCCAAGAGAAGTTTGAGAGCAGCCCTGTTGTGTCCACAGGCAACATATCCAGAAAGTATGGAATTATAAAGGGCCAAAATCTCATGATCTGAAAATCTGAATCTCGTGCACTCATCAAACACTCTGAGTGCATCACCTAGTTCATCACATTGAGAATACATATCAACTAGCGCCGATGCAGAGTAACAACTAGATTCCAGGCCGGACTTAATCAAGTAATTATGAGCTTGTCGCCCAAAAGCTAGCAAACCAAGAGAACCACAAGTTTTGAGAGCACAGGAGAATGTGAAACCATCAAGCTCTAAACCTTGGTGGTGCATCATATGAACATAATCCAGTGCCCGCGGGCTTCCCTGATCTGCAAAACCAGCAACGATGCTGTTCCAAGATACAACATTCCGGCCCGGCATCTGATGAAACAAACTCAATGCCTCGTCCATTAAACCTTCCTCACAGTACCCAAAGATCATAGTATTCCACGAAACCGATGTCTTCTGTGATATTTCTCCAAAAACCCTCCTGGCATCACTCACACTCCCGCACCTGACGTACATGTTGATAAGGGAGTTCATCAAAACAGTGTCAGACTCCATTTTAGCTGCGGAAATCCTGCTGTGGAGCCCTCTACCCAAATCAAGATCACCCAAGAGACCGCAAGCTTTAACAACTGCAGAGTACACGAACTCGTTGGGCGTCTCTGATCCGGACTCCAACATTCGGTGGTACAATCCGAGAGCAACATCAGGCTCTCCCACATTAGCATAGGCGGAAACCATAGTCCCCCAGGTGACCAGATTCTTGTAGGGCATACCATCAAACAGCTTATGTGCATCGCCCAATTCATTAGAACCCACGTACATGGAGATCAGATTGTTAGCGAAATACACGTCATCCGAAAGCCCAAGCCTGATCACCAGAGCGTGAACGGATCTTCCGGGTTTGAGAGCTCGAAAGCGCCGGCAATGGCGCAGAGCCCCCACGAGACTGCTGCTCAAGTCCATCACTTCCCCTGAAGCTTCAAGAAACTAACTTTGCAACTTCATTGCGCTGGGGAGTTCACTAGAAAACAATTCAAGCAGTCTGAATGGCCGCGAAGCTCAAGTTTCGAGAAGGAGTTCCATGAACTGGGCAGGGCAGCATTGCAGGATCAGTCAACTCGTTAAGCCCTGCTGGTTGAGACGAACTGCTATAGGCATGTAAGCATTTTTATGAGCTCCTGCTCGAACCCGACACGTGCGCATCGATCTCATACAAACTCAGCTGCACATAATAAACAGAAAGAGAGACATTACGGACGGTACAAAAGTGACACAAGGCTATACGAGGAGGCTTCTATGATGAAGTCATCTCTTGCACAATAAAGGTCTAAAACTTATGTTGAAAGTACAATTCGATTGGAATCAAGTCCGAAAATTTGTCATAAAATTACAATTAAATTCTAAAATTTTTAAAAAGTGTAATCAGATTCTAAAATTTATCAAGTTGGTATAATTAAGTCATTCCATTAATCCAATCCAACAAAATAAACGAAAAATGCTAACAAATTTTAAGGTTTAATTGCACCAACTTGATAACTTTAAGATTTGATTACATTAATTTGACAAGTTTTAGGCCATAGTTGCATTTTTTGAAAAAATTAAGACTTAATTGTATTAACTAAATTGTGTGTGCGTATATATATATTTAAGTTTTAAAACTCAATCGTACTTTTTTAATTTTAAGATTTTTAATATGCTTATCCCTAATAACATCATATATTATGTATTCTGTGGTATAACACATTCATCATTAGTAAAAAGTAGCCCATTTGCGTTTCTCGGACTTGGATCCTTTACTTATGAAAGAAAATTAGCCTTCTTGGGGTACACCTTATTTATTGGTGATAAGCCTTATTTGTCAAGGTTAATTTTCTTATTTAAATAAATTAAAATATCAAAGATAAAGTGTGCAAATAAATGGTAACTTCTTTTTCTAAATTCCAGGTAAATGAAGCTTCGAATGTTGTACACCATTAAGTAGAATCAGCATTAGTAAAGCTATTTTACATTCTGTCACAAACGATGAAAGAGTAATTACATTTATTAAGAATAAGTTATTTTCACCGCAAACAACTTATATTTGCAAAGAACGACTATTATTCATCGAGAAGAAGTAGCATTTACCGAGGAACAATTAAGGCTTCCACCATCGTAAATGCAAGTTATTCTTAATAACTACAAGCTGTTCTAAGTAAAACCAAGCTACTCTTCGTAATTATAAATTGCTTGTGATAAAAAAAATCTGTTACAAAAAATTAACGTGATATTATTGACGCGACCGCAATCTAATAAGTAAAAAGCTTATTTGAAATTATAGTGGCTTGAAATTAAAAAAAAAAAATATTACCATGAAAAATAAAGGTTTATCGCGAACTCATATACTTTACGAACAGAAAAATCGAGTTCACCACTGGCGTAGGCGTAATGTATTCTAAAAAATGCGAGTTGTTCTCGGTCTATGACATTTGTTCAAGATAGAAATAGTCTTCGTTCCGAGTTCCACGTTTATAAATTTTATAAATTTTCGTTTTTCTTAATTTTGCGCTCAATTTTTTTCTTAAAAAATAATATTGTTATGTAATTTGGTCTCTTGTTGTGCGGCGTTTCATCCAAAAATATTGTAACTCATGGGTTCGTTTGCCTTTTTTTTTTGGTCGGTCGTTCGTTTGCCTTAAATAAGACCTTTTAGGCTTTTACCACGCATGAGTTCATATAGCGCAAGTCTATGGTAAAGGGTAATTTAGGCTCTGTTTGGTAACACTTCCGAGAATAACTTCCGAGAATAACTGATTCTGTTTTTTTATTTCCCAAAATAAAAAAAGAACAGAAATCTGTTTGATAAATTTTTTGTTCTCGAGAACATAAATCTGTTTTTTTGTTTAGAATCAAGAAATAGAAAAAATTGTTTCTTGTTCCCAAAAATAATTCCTAGAATCGAGTGTAATTTTTCTTCTTTTCTTCTTTCTTTTGGCCGATTAGCCAAATGAGGGTCGGTGATGCCAAGCCATGGTGAAGCTCGTCAATATGAGCCTCGCCGTGATTGGGCAAAGTCGACCTTGCCTAGATTTGGCAAGGTCAAGCTTGCCCAGCCATCGGTGTCGGTGTTGGCCTCGCCAGGCCAAGGCGAGGCTGAGGCTCGCGGTAGCCAAGCAAGCCTTTGACAAGCTTGTTGGACCTCGCCTAGCCAATCGCTAGCTACCGCTGTAGCTGGCGACTAGCCACAAAGAAGGAGGAAGAAGAAGAGAAAAGGAAAACGAAAAAAAAAAAAAAAAAAAAAAAAAAAAAAAAAAAAAAAAAAAAAAGAGAAAAATAATAAAGATAAAATAAAAGTATTAAAAAATTAAAATTAAAAAATTAAAGAATTCTACCAAACGCATTACCAATATCTTAAAAAACTCAAAAATTATTCTCAAGAATAGAAATAAAAAAAAAATCATTTTTGAGCAAAAATTGTTATCAGAAATAAAATAGTTACCAAACGTGACCGTAGTATGCAAGTGAAGAAATGGAGGCTGAGATTATATATGCAATTTTTTCATCTCATGGGAGAGATCTGACCTCAGGATGTAATGAGGTGACGTCGCCAGTAGAAGCCCTGGAATTAAGAGATTCGTTCTCCATGACAGAGTGATACTGGCACAAGCAGACACTTTAAGCCTGAGGAGAAATGCAGATGAATGAACGCGACAATGTAGATCGCAAAGACTATGGACTTGGGTATGATGCATCGTGAAGATGGTCGGTCCGTCGGAGGGACGCCGTCAAAGAATGGATCTGCTTTGCCTATTGTCATCCCCATTGACAACCAAAATCATCCAAACCACACTGAGAGAAGAGAGAGGCTGTGCCATGGAAGAACTGAAAATATTCTTTTTTCTCTTGCCTGCTTGCTAAGTTACAGGATAAGTTACAGAGGGGAAGAGGAAAATGTGACAAACGACAGCCCTCCTTCCCTTACCAAAGGATTGCCAAGTTAATGTCAAATGTAAAAACACATACAATTACCACACCGCATATCTACACTTGGTCCATACAGAGAGAAGCTTCACTAAATCCCGGAGCGATTTTCTTTTGGACAAACAAAGGCTATGGTCGAATGAAACAAAAGAACATCGAGTCATCAAAACTGGATCTTGGCACCTCACAGATCCAAATTGAGCAAGGAGAAAAGGAGAAATCAAATCTGGGTAACTGCACAATTGAGCAGAAGTTTGAGATAACTATGAATTGGCTGTGCTATCTACCAGTACTGGGTTCGACGTTCCATGTGTGCATAAGCCTGTGTGTTGAGTCATTTTGTTGCTGGAGACATCCGCACTCCGGTAAAGGATAGGTATAAATGGAAGTCTTTCTGTTGAACTTTTTGACTCTAGGTACGATCATGCCTTTGCGATCGTTCTCCCTTAGCATAGCCTCCATACGAAGCTTAAAGGATGTCCAACTGCAATTCCACAGAAACAGACAGCTGTGAGAAGTACAGATAACTACAGCAACTTCTCTTTATTTCATCTATAAATAAGAATATTTGTCCAGGTATGTGGCCATGATGATTGCATTCATAGACAACATCCACCAGAGTGAACATATAGTGAGAACTTATCCAACTGCATGTTCCTTTGACTTGGTTATAGCATTGTTAGAAAACATCCCGTCCATATCTTATATCATTAAAAATTCTTAATTATCAGGTGGAGGAAGCAACATGTTAGGAATCTTGTGCATATTACATTCAAAATCAATGTCAGCCCGATTCACGTACCGAAGGATGGGCAGATGGATAGGTTGAGAATGAAAATAACATTGATCAGGGGATAAACAAAAAGAAGAAATTCATTAGCAGGATGGATGCATGGACGAAATCATGGGCAATAAAAACATGGCTTTAACATTGTGTTAAAAAAATTTAACCCGAGCTTAGACTTTGAGGAAGTAACATTACATGCATTCTGTACAAATCCAAATGGTAATTGATGTGAGACGCCTAACAAAATGTGAGCCTTCTTACCGCAAAAAAATAGGTTGCTCTTGAATTTGTAAGCCAGGGCCACTTCTGAACTCTTAACAATTTTCATCACGTTTTATATGCAACTTAGATCTAGTAAAGTACCCATTCAGTGGAAGATGCCTTTTACTGTACTTTCTTTTGTACTTGCAACTATATATGGATGTATCATGTATGAAGTTACACAATGCAAAATATGCATTCTCACGGAACAGAAATAGTTAGTTTGGCAACTCTGAATTACTCTAAAGGGAGTAGGAGAGTGGGAAAGAGAGCCAGAGAGCTGCGGCAAAAGAGACTGATGGAAATTACCTTATACTTGCATCTTGCAGCAAAAGAACCAGCTTATTTTTATCAGGCTTAAGGGTTTTCGAATGTCCACCATATAGGAATCTTCGGTGGCCCATGAGGAAATGTGGGAAATTCCCGCCTTGAGTTGTCACAAAAACCTCGCTGAACAAGCATACTGTGTAATCTAAAGCTGCCAACCTTGAAGAGTAACCCTACAGAAGAGAAAGAGGCTACTTAAACATGGTAACTTGCAGCTTCAGAGAGCATCACATGATTAGACCTTTGTCCAATTTAGTCAGCACTAGTTTGTTTTGCAAATTTCTGTTGTCTCCAGGGTCAAGTTGGGGAAGAAGTTGTGAACCTAAGCAATATTCATGAGATCCAAGACGCAGTTCTTAAAAATAAGGGGTTAAAACTTCTCAGAGGTGAATGCTACGAAGGTGCTCCAATCAAGGCTCAAGTTAGTTATAACCAGATTTTGTGATAAAGTGCACATTATGTTCTGACTGGACAAAATTGTGCAGGATGCAGATATATCCAGTGAATGAGATAGAGTCCATGGAATGCGAGGATATAAGGTATGGCATGAACTTTAACAATGTGCAAAACTAACATGTCTGCGTTACCTAGAGATTTAACAATGTGCAAAACTAGCATGTCTGCGTTACCTATCAATCCCAGAGTCCTCAAATTGACCCTATTGGAAGTGAGAGTAAGAACATTTACCACAAATGGAGCAAGTTCTTCAGGGGTTGCAAGAGACTCCTTTGTATAAATAAGGGGAAACATCTTCAGCAGCGGAGTTAAGTACCTTTCTGCATGGTAAATTTTTCCTGAGGCTAAGTATATAGAGGTGGTATTATCAAATCCCATGCCACGTAGCATCATCCCGACCTATGCAGACAGAAAAACATCATGCAAGAACTTCCTATTTATCCAAATTGAAAATATTTAATGGGAAGCAATCATATGTCCGTACAAAATGACCAGATAGTTCAAGCAAGAGCACCTCCAAAGGCGTTAGAGGGCATTTTCCCTCCAGCCGATTAAGGCCAGGTAGGATAGTGCGGTCTTTCCTTTTGAACTTCCCTTTCCAACCTCTTTCTCGAATCATGTCAAGTTCAACCTTTTCAGTCTTGCCTCCATCATAAACACAGCACGAGAAGGCCACCATATCCTACAGTTAAGGGGGAGACCCCCATCATTATAAATGGGAAACAAACAACCTTCTCATGGGGTGGACAATTTGTAGAGACCCAGAAGGTTGTCAGTAATAGGCAATGGTACCTCCTCAAAGCGAAGGTGGATTGAAACGTACTTTCCACCAGTCCTTGAGCTCTTCTCTTTCATTCTACCAACTATTTTATCCGCGAGTACTGCAATTGTAGAAGAAAATTGCAATGCCCTAAAATTTGTTAGGCATCTTAGCAATTGAATATGAGGCGGCACATTCATTGACAATCTGTTGGCAAAAGGGGCAAGTCGGATTACCCTGCATTGATGTTCAACTGTATTAGCAGTGAGATCTAATGATCTCCTTAACCTTCGTAAGGAAGATGATTGAAATAAAGCTACATGCGGGATGAAATGATCTTATTCCATGCTCGCCTTCTTAGGCATGCTAATAATCTTTGAGATGACTATAGGCAGATCCTTCTTATATGGACATATTGCTTATAAGTAGAAATAAAGATATGGCCGTTCATGCTTACCCTTGTTCCTTCATGACAGGAAAGACTTCTCTCCTATAGTATTTTGCAGTCGCCCAAGCCGGGACTCGGATGTTTGGCATATTTGTGATGTTGTGACCGTATCTTTCCATCACTTCCTCTGGCAATCGACGAATCACTTTCACATAGCCATTGAGTGTGGCAATGAAATGATCCTCATCATATATATCTCCAAACTCACTGTCAAATAATTTCATTTAATTACAAGCATGTCAAGAAATACAACAGAATTTCGTTTGAGAACTGCCCTAACATAGCTGGAAGGTTAAGCATGAGAACATGCACGAGCACGAGCACGACTTCAACTTCCCCTCTCTTTAGGATTTCAACATGCAATAAGAGTCGTGGAAAAATTTCTGGTTACCTGATTGGTAAATCCAGCTAATTATGGCCGGTTGTATCAAGTCACACATGCATGGGCATGAGTGTACTGGAGTGGGTGGAAGAAGAGCAATGCAATCTATGTTTTCAGGCACAATAACACATAAGACACTAGCACGATGTATACAGGAACTAATGCTTATCGATATTCCTTCTGATGAGAAGCAGAGTGAGTTAGCTAATCACCTGGGATCCCTCCAAACACCATTGAATTCAAAGCGAGGGATGACTAGTATTGCATTCAAAATCCCAGCGACAGCCACTGCATTGCAGATCTGATCAAACAATGAGAGGCATTAGGAATATATTAGAGGGAACATGTCAATGCTTCACACCAAAACATTTCAATCTAAAGCTTGGAAATCCTCTCTCTTCCCCTCTTACATAGACAAATTGGATAGAAATCCTACAATTACTATAACAATAAACAAACAGTCATACTTTTATCACACATAAGAAGTTGCTTACCGCAGAGCGCTGTTGATTAAGACCGCCATTGGCTTCAACAATCAAGTATCCACTCGTTTCATTTGCTTCTGAAATAACATGGTACAAAACCATTTCTTTCATTAAAAATGCATTAAAAAAGGGTAATCATTTCTCATATGGACTGAAGCGCATTTAGAAGTAATAATATGCGGGCTAGGTGATCTGTTTGGTTTCTGAGCATTTTCGACGGACATGATTAGCACGCATATTTTGCAACTCCATTCCCCAATAACGAGGGAATATCTGTAGAAGAAAAGCATCAAAGTCCATCTAAAAATATTGGAGCTTTACCTGTGCCAGTGGCGAGACCAAAATGCTGTCCAACAATTGTACTTAAACAAGGCCTTTGCTCTTTGAGCCTCCTTTTATATGTCCAAAGAGTTTCCAACTGCAACAAGTTCCATAAGACAGAGAGAATTCAAGTACCAATACAAATGGATTACAAGGTTATCTTTCACAGAGAGAGAGAGAGAGAGAGAGAGAGAGAGAGAGATGCAGTTGAAAGTAAACGGAGGTCACAATTTGTCCAATGAACAACGATTTGATTTGAACAGACTGACTCAAACATTTGCAAGTAGCAAAGTTATGGTCATACTCTGTGATCTGCAAGTTCTCACTGTGCTAAGAAAAACAACCCAGAAGTGATACTGGTAAATGGACCGAACAAGTTCCTATCTTTCCAGAACATAAGATCCAGCACAAGACAACAATTAAAACAATACTACATTAGCGATATTGATATGTACAGCAAACAGCAAGCTATTACCGAAAAAAGAAAAATAAATAAAATATATACTTTTCAAATTCCCTTTCCCAATTAAGAAGTTTCAAGCTGATTCCCACAGAGCCACACAAACGGGGTTCAGCACCAGCATTTTGTCCAATGAGAAAAACAACAAAATTAAAGAACATTTGAGAAAAGAAAACACAAACAAGAGCATAAAATGAACAAAAGCAAACAAACAAGAACTCAAACAAAGTTACAGAGAGAGAGAGAGAGAGACCTCAATTGCAGAAGAATTATCAGAGTGTATATCAGGCCAGAGCTTGTGGAAGATCTCATGGCTACGATAGACAGAGCCAGGGGGCGGAAGGAGGAGGCCCACCAGGGAAGAGAAGGGGCCCACGCACATGAGCATCCCGCCCAAGTAGAGCAGGGCCAGGGCCGCCAGGCACCGGGAGTTCCGCCGGATCACGCCGGCGGCGAAGCTGGGCCTGCTCCGGAGCCTCCTCCGGCAGGGCCCGACGGCGGAGGCCCGGGGTGGGGACGGCGGTGGGCTCGGGGAGCTGCTGCTGTAGCCGAGAATGCAGCAGCTGTTCTTGCTCTTCATGGCCTTTGCACTCGCCTTCCCAATGGCCATGCAAGCAGAACACACACAACCCAGAGAGAGAGAGAGAGAGAGAGAGAGAGAAGGTGAAGTCTGTAGACTGAGATCGTCCCTATTTCCAGCTACTCTCTTTTTCTTTTGTCGTCGCTTCGGAATGTGTCTCCAGCTTGGAACTTTTTGTTGTGGTGGGGGGACATTGAACAGTTCCTTCCTTGTCCTGTTGGTATTCCTACCGGGAAGTGGCTTTCTTACTAAATATCTTTGCTAAGAAACGGTTTGGTTTGTTGTGGAAGGAACAAGAACCTCATGACCTGTCGGGAAACCAACGCGAGAACTTCCGGGCAATGAACAATTTACTACACCCAACTTTTGTATATGTATCATTACCATTTAATCCCGCGCCGCAAGAACTCTTGTCATACTTCCCGAGAAGGAACAAACCCTCGATGTAACCTCACCGCCATGCCCGTATCGCTGCTAATCCTGCTTATCACCTTTGGCGAGAAAGGTTGAGACGAAAAAAGGTGGGGCGGCCGTTGCTTTTCGGAGAAGCAAGTGTTCTTCTTGCTGTGCAGGGAAGCTACGCATTTTTCCTCTTTGCGCGGGTTGAAGTGGCTGCTGATTTCTGTGCTTTGATGCCCGCGCTTGGAGCGTTTAATTCTGATCTTCAACCTCTGATTTAGTGGAAGAAGTGATGTATTTTACAAGGGATTTGGCTGGATGCAGCATTTCAATAATGCCCACGAGCCCTTTCCCTGCATTTGATTAATGCAAAGACCAGCTTGTATCATGTCTCGTGATGGTCTCTTTGACCGTGATTATCTGATATAAACAATCGCGTGTGCGATTCAGCGGATAAGAGGCGACAAAATGGGGCTCCAATCAAGACCCCAATCCTAGAAATGTCGCCTCATAATCGAACACGGGTGACTCCTCGCTGGATCATGCGTAATTCATAGGAACACGAAACTGACGGTAATTAAGCAGTGACTCTCCAAGAATAATGAAGATCTTTCTTCTTTTTCTCTATCTAGGTACAGTACCTCCTTTCCACTTTAATCATGAGTACGAGCTTTAAACTGTGGAGGGCGGGCTCTTGTGGTCCTTGCTAATTAGCATTGATTTGCTCAATGTATAGTCCGCCATTAAAGCACGCAAATATACTTAGATTTGGGGCATTGCCCAGTCAGTCTCAACCTTTTGTACGAATACCATTTCAGCTAGAGGTGATCAATTCCCGATTTGGTCCCGGTTTTGCCTAGAAATTGGGAACCAGACTGTCAGTTCGGTCTGGTCTAAAATTAAGAAAAATAAAAGAATTGTTACTATTTTTAAGTTTTATTACTATTTTAAAGAAATTAAAACATATATTTTTCTAAAAAAGGGGATCAGTCTAGTCCAGTCCGGTCCAGTTCCGATTCCAATTCCAGTATCGTATAGTTCCCCCTCGGAACAGGGAATTGGACCGCCAATCACCACTTTCATTTTTATGGAACCGGGAATCGGACTGATCCCTTTGAGAATTGGACCCAACTGGCCGGTTTGGTTTGGTCTAGGCGATTTCCAGTTTGGCCGATCTAGTGTACTTACCCCTAATTTCAGTCACGAACTTACCAATTTAATTTCGAACTATTGTGTGAAATTCCAATATAGACCTTCCGATTAATTTTCACCAAAAAATCTCTAAACGTGATTTCGTGCTATGTAAGATAACTAGCAATAAATGGACTCTTGCATCAGTGATTTCCAGCGATATTGATTGTGAAAATTACATCGGAATTTTGCGTAAAAATTTAGGACTAAATTGGTAAAATTGACAAGTTCAAGAATGAATTGATAACAATACATTTAAGACTGATTAGATCATTTTCCCCTTTGAATTTGAGGCAACATTCGGAAAATCATTGTCTATGCTTCTTTTCTGGGCATCATCTTGATAAAGCATGGAAAAGAGGTCGCCAGATAAATGATAAAGTGAACTTTAGTCATCAAGATTATTCTTTTTTCACCCCACTCTTTCCGTGCTTTAAAGATGATGAAACTACCAACCAGGGCCCTAAGATGAGTCGGAGATGGCCGTTGGAATAAGAAGCAAAAAGCCAAAGCGAGGTGAGTCTTCCCCACACCTCAACTATACACACCACATATATATATATTTCCTCTTTTGCATTTTCCTTGAGCTTTATGGCAACGCTTTTGCCCCTCTATTCTTCCCATTGACCAACTTTTTCATCATATAATTATGCTCATTTCCTTTTCGAGGCAATGACATAATTGGTGTTTCTGCTTGGAGTGGCTTCGACACTTTTTTATTTATTCCAAAGCAAAGCGGAAAGGCCCACCACAGGAAAAAAGAAAAAGAAAAAGGAACAATGGAATTCGAGCATATCCAATACAAGGAGAATAATTCTCGATTTAGAAAGAGAGAAAAGAAAGGCTCGTTTGTAAAATCACTATACTTTATCACGTGATAGACTCTAATTAGATATCTAATATGACTCGTTTGGCCGCTTACTCTATTATAACTTATCATGTTACTTTGAATATACCATGCACTAATCTTACTTTTAATTTATGCCGACAAGAAACATAACATAATATCTCGAGCGTATAGGTGAATCATCACATCCTTTTATATCGATTTCATGAATCTTTTTTAATCAAAACTAGAGATAGGTGGTCATATATTAGTAGGTACAGGTCCCATTTTAGTGGGAGCAGATGAAAAGCTGAATGAAATGATAGAGGAAAAAAAGAGAGGGAATTGGTAATTATCGAAATGGACAGACCCCGAAATTGTTTCCCGACGTCAGGGAAAAGAGTAGGAAAAATACCATTTGAAAACGACCACGAAAGCTTGACGACAACGTTGTATGGCATCCACACACCTGAACGTACCCAATAAACCCCAAAGACAAGAAGATGGTGGGGGACCACTCGAAGAATGACTCTCACGTACCCATTTAATTAAATCACTTTGATAGGATTATCGAACCTTTCTTCTTCTTTTTTTATAATTATTGGGACGTCTCGGGAAAGTCAGATAATTATTTTAATGATGTCAAAAATTGCATTTTAATAGGTAGATTTAAAAGATTAAAAAAAGTAAATTTAGACTATAGAAAAATATCTCACGAATAAGTCAAATGACAAGCTAATTATCACTCTTTTATATTATTTTAATGGGTGAAGGTTCTCTTTGTTAACAACATTATGAAATATCGAGGTCATTAGAGTGACTCGGATGCATGTCGAAATTGAGCTTGCAACGCCTTTTGAAAAGAATTAGGGGCCATGATCCTTTAAGCTTATCGAATACCTTAATTTTTTTAGATGTCAAGTCATCTTTCTACCTCAAAAAATGTCGATTTGTTTTGTTCGAACTTAACTGTTGTTGTTTTGACATGTCGGGCATTATACAGTTAATGTGAATGGCTCATGAGTACTGTCGTGACTCTTGTACACAACAAGAGATCTCTATTAGGTTGATAGGAGATCAACATAGATGTGACCTCTACCCCACTAAACATATTTGCCAAATTAATATCGTGATTTTGTAGTCACATCAGAGATGTTTCCTGAATTTTGTCCTTCAAGTTGAGTAGGATGAATATGGACATCTTTTAGAGATAAAACTTAATTTTAGGTCGGATTGGAGAAACAAAAAAGAGAAATTTCATATGTGAATTTCAAAATAACTTGTCTATTTAATCTAAATTGATTGCGTACCGAATTCTGCACCTTAAAATAAGGAATGAAATCTCGAGTTCAATTCCTATTGGACACGACTTTTTGTGGTTCTCACAAAAGGGGGTGTAATTCCTTGTGACAAAACTCCGCAGCCTCCTGGCATTGCTTCTGACAAAACTAAGGGTGTCGAGACCTTCGACCGGTTTCATGAAAGCCGATTCGAGTGATCAAAAGATCATTATTGACCAAAAGAGATGACAAGCATGCGCAAAGGAAGCAACGACTGGATAAAGAGGGAAATGCGACGGATGCTTGCGAAGATGGAATGGAATATTGGAGAGCTAGATAAAAGGGTTTTTGCCTTTTCGGTTGGGCAAGAACGAGGGAGAAGCGGATTTCACGGGAAAGCCGATGAGTTTGCCGGGACGTGCGCTTTTTCTCCTTTTAATCTTTCGTTGGATCTTGTACGATGACCAGCTGGATCTCATTCTCTAGTTTGACTATAACCCTCCTCTTTCTATACTAATTAACGCCTCCATGGAATGTTCCGCGACCTCTTTTTTAAGGGGGAGTCGCATCGTTGTGAATTTACATGAATCCGCCACCCCTTTCTCCCCGTCAATTTTGGGTGGTTCCAATCTCTGAAACGTGCGTCCTACTCTCTTTTCTAAGGTGACTTTTTTGTGTGGAATTTTTGGTGTGCTGAGTACCCCCCTTTGGCTAGGCCAAAACATTTGGCTGTCAAAATCAATAAAGAAAAAGCTTGGATAACGGTTGGCTTCACTCTCTCTCTCTCTCTCGTTAATGGATCAAAATGTCCTGTCTTCCTGCCAGCTAACTCTTGAGAAACTGTCAAGATCCATGTGAGTTGAGCCCTTTGAGATAGGCAAATTCTGACTTCCCTTGATCTTAAAGGGCATTGACTGAAAAGTCCCTGGTAATTTCAGCCATCTCCCATACTTGAATCACTCGCAAGCCTCTTACTTATAAGCCGAGGGAGACCGCATCAAGCCACGATGCGTCATGGATCTGCCACTTCCCATTCCTCATCTATGGCACAATGAAAGCACGCCTGCTATATGAGAAATAGCCCATGTCCAGTCTTCTCTCGGAAAACAATAGATCGTTCATACTCATTTAATTAGTTAAAAACACTGGCTACAAAGAGAAGTTACAAGCGCAACATCGGCTACACTAGGCAACAGACACGATGCCGGAGAACCTTGTGCCCATCGACCCACAGTGCACCTGATTCCTATTACTTTGCCATGAGAGCTAGGACAGGATAGTCTTTTTCTGATTCTCTCTCTCCTCCCCCCCCCCTCGTTCTGGAAGGATTGGGTTGACATAACACGAGAAAGTCTACCTCCTATGTCATCATTGCTCAGAGGCATGTCCCCACCGCACAGTTACATAGCCATGTTTGTCATAGTTTTTAGCTCCTGGAAAACAAGGTCGCCTGGTTAAACATGCCGAGGTTCGAACATTGCGCGGCATAAACATAAAATCACATACTTCCTCATCCGACATTCACCATTCAATATGTATTGTACTTCCTCGGTTAAAATCGCGTCTCTTTCCACGATTTCGTTTTCTGGTCCGCTTCTACGCAGCAGTGACGGGCTCTCTCTTCTCAGTTTACAAATTGCTTTCCGCCGCACCCAGTCCCAAAATTAGAAAGCTTAAAGACGTTTGAGTGAGTTGCCTCTTCTCCAGCGAGCCAACATGCGAAGAAAAGGCTGTTCAGGGGACAATGAAGTTAATGCCGTGGGCCGACACACAAATTAACTCACGGGTCGGCTTCAGAAACCCACCATCAATCATGCATAATCAGATTCACATTCTGCTCAATGCTCGTCCACTCTTTACCCCTTTGAACAACTTTTTAATGAACCGACGATAGATATGGTGAGCAGAACTGTGGACCTCCACCTCTCATAATATCATATCCAACCCCACCAACCTCACATAATCACTAGCAAAACAACAAATGCACATCGGGGTCACCTCTCCCAGCAACATTAAAACATCGGTACCAACGGCTATATAATTAATTCTGTCAACCAGAAAAAGGGCAACAACCCGTTTCTCTCCACCCTTCCATCTTTATTGTTTCTCATCTGTGATTCACATGACAATTTTCACTTGTTTGATGCCAATAGCAGTAGCTCGATCATGGAGTTTTAGCAAGAAGAAATATCCAAGGACAATAGCATGTCAAGTTACAGGTAAATTTAACTAGAAACATGTTCACACCGATGGCGATCGGCATGCTCCAACCCTATCGCGAGGGATCAGACGCAGCTCTGAACCATGTTTCAGGAAGACATTACCTGCAGTTTTTATAAGTTGTTTCTATAAGCAAACAAGACTAGTTAATATAACTGCTTTGAAAATTAGTAAAAGATTCATGGAGACTCGAAAGGAAATTGCTTGTATAAGTCCAATAAGAAGCAGGATGGACGTCATACAGACCTTTTTTTTTTTTTTTTTTTTTTTAAATAAATTGTGGAAACTGAAAAAGAAAAACAGAACAAGATGGAAAAGGCCATGACATACCAGCACTTTGCTGAGGATTAATGCCTACCCCATCTGCAAGAGTAAGGAAGAGTCAATCGAGTACAAAATAATAATTGGAAGCTCAAAATATCTATCGCTCTAGCTGGCTAACAGTCAGACTAAAGCCACCCACATCTACGTGTTTCTAATAGTTTGAAAAGCACTAATGAGACTCTATATTAAGTCAAATACTTCCCACAACTACAAAACCTACAGATCCAGGCCCTCCAGTGGGCAGCACTCTGTCTGATTACAGGTTTCCAGTGTGAGAGTTTGCAAAATATTGTAGAGACCAGGTCAAGATATTTAAGAGTTAAGTCATCGTTTCTGAATGCTATCACTCCCTCAAGATTTCTCACCAGAATTCAACCCTCCCAACCATTTTAGATTATAACTGAAAATAGTATCCGTTCATATATTATGGGCATATAAGCTACAGAAATCTAGCATATGCTAATGGCTGAGTATACCAGATAAATGCCAGAATATAGATGATTGGACAAAGAAACCTTCCGAGTAAAATAAAATTTCTCATGACAACAAACATCTAAACAGCAATTTTTTTGGGAAATTGTCCTCCAACAAAAGGGTTCTTATTGCAAAAATCGGACCGTCTCATCCAAGGCCTTTGCTCTCAAATTCCTAGAACCAGACGCAACCCCACAAACAAGCAGTAAAAAGTTCAATGCCCTAGATGCAAATGCACCACATAACTACAAGCAGTAAACTAGAAAGAGCCTGACCCTTTTACATGAACACAAAATCTTTAAATAAAGATCTGCAAGATCATGCCTTGTTAGCATGAAATCTCAGGCCAAGGCTAAATCCCATCTGTTAAGTTTATTTCCTCTCAAACTAACCTTTAAACAAGCACGAATATATAACCTTGTGTGATAATGAATACGAAAAGCGTGATTTTTAAAATAGTAACAACAGATCATATTCCTGTCTTTTGTTGACATTAGGAATCAACAATACAATCACATATTACCTTATTTTAAACTTATTTGGTCACACAGGTTGGAAAATCGCAAGAAACTTGTTTCCCTGCATCAATTAAAACTGCTTGCGGACATATTTAACTTAGACTAACATAGAGAGCACCTATCAGAACTAGCAGATCTCCAGCATATTGAAATCAATGTCTACTTTGAAGTTCTGGAACTCCCTCGTCATATACTTGACAGTAACTCAAAAAAAAAATCAGCTTAACCCCATGGAACCAGAGCTTCATCTCCCACCTTTTCCTCCCTTAACTAAAAAATTTGACCCTATTAGGCATCGTATCTTCTCTTGTTTCATATGAACATACCTAGTGTAGATTCTTGTAACCCTTCACATCTTGTGCCACTCCAGTCAGACACTAATGCACTTGTGCCTTTTATTTTTCTCATGAGACGCTCCTCAAGCTCTAAGCTAACGTTTTCAAAACCTAATAACTTCTAAAATCACATTCAAATTCTTCCTTCAAATAGGAAATAAGCCTCTTCCTTGACATCTTACTATACCTACATTGTCATCATTCATAACCTTGAGCTCCAAGGTAACAGCTCCTCTTTATTCAAGTATGTGAAACTTATTCATTAATCTGCTAGTTGAAAATACATCAATATTCACAGGTAGAGCAGGACAAACTCCTTATTTATTCCACCCAGGCGCTCAAAGGACTATGAGTAGAAAGAATGCATACATTGATTTTGGAACATCTATTTTTAGATATGGCTAAACTAGATATTTGGTTCAAAAAGATTTAACACTTAGATACAACTAAGAAAACTCAAAAGATCCCCAAGTGGGAGTAGCCAGAAGGGAAAAGCATTCTTTCCAATTATCACTATCATAAAATGGATTTCATACCCCACCAGGCTACCAATACATCCTATGGATTTCTATACTTCCAGTAAGAAATTATGACATGCATTAAATCTTCAAATTTCGTCCATTCTTCTAAATGTAATAACATGTCAATATACATATAAAAGATATGTCATATAGTGGTTCATAAGCTATTTGCTCACAGGCAGCGAGTTAATGGTTCTTCTGAAAGGAAAAGTTACATGAGCTATTACTGTCTCGACTGCAGTGAGCTGTCTAGAATCCCAGGGAGGACAGTTACTCCTTAAATCCATCAATTAGCACCTTTTCCCGGGCTGTCAGTCTTTAGTATTGTTCCTGATTGTTATTTTATTACATAAACTTTTGACATAACAAATTATTCAAAACAGAAACTAAGAAGATGCTACAGGACAAACATGGGAGCAGTTCTTTCTTTGTTTTCTGGTTCTTTTAATTTTCCTTGGACTAAGATCTTGAAATAAAGTGTCTTTCTGTGTGCATAATTAGGGTTCATTTTAGGACCTCCTAAGCGTACTTAGTCCTAATTGCAAAACTTGATGCTTCACCGCATTCACATAGTATCCTACCCATGACCCATATTATCTTTGTTCCTCAAAGAAGAAACTTACACTGCTGTGGCTTTTTATCTCAGGTACTCTCGTCTAAAGCTTTCCCAAGATGCTTATCTTACAACTTCTAAAGAACATAAGGTTGTGTTGAGTATTAAACTTCCAATTGTTATTGATAGATCTTCCGATACATACCCAAACGAATCTCCTCTTCTCAAGAAGGTTGAATATGATGAACACAAGAATATAATGAAGACATTTAAGAAGCTGGAGGAACCAAAGAAACAGAAAATTTCCATTAATTAACGGAAAAGACTTTACAAAGCTTAAAGTGTATTGAAAATAAAAAGTCTGCATAATAAAACCCTCTTGATAGCGCAAAGCCCCCATCAAGAGAGCTCAAACACCAAGCCCATAGCTTCCATGCAGCAGCAAATATGCATATATAAATTTCTTAAGAATACACAACAATCAGGCGGTATCCTTGTTGCAGCATGCATTCCTTATTAAACCTAACTAGCCGGAAAGAGCGTGGTCTGGACAATTGTCCCCTAGAAGACGAATCTGAGAAGCTCCAAATTAATGTCCTGGGCCAAGTTAAAGACTTTCTTCAAAGAGACAGAAAAACCACCATTTCCGATGGAAAAGGCCTAGCGTAATTCTCAAAATCAAGCGGAGGCCACCCTCCAATCCCCTCGATCAGCCGAACATACGACTTGAAAACTGACAATCGAACATCGACCGATACCCAATGCCAAAAAAATTAAAAAACGAAAATGAAACCCTAGATTGAGATCGTTTCGAACAGAAACAAAAGGTACCGTTGGTGATGATGGCGCTGGTCTGGGGCGGCACTTTGAATTCTTCGGCGGCGAATTTGAGAACAGCGGTGAACGGAGCTGCCTCCGGCACGCTGAACCTGATCGATCACGCATCATACGTTCCAACGAAAATGAGACGAAAATGAGATGAAAATCGAGATTAAAAAAAAGAAAAAAAAGAACGTCAATTGGAAGGCCGCGAAAGAGAGGGAGGGAGAGATGGAGGTGGAGAAGGTACACTTTGAAGGGGAGCTTGGGATCGGAGGTGAGAGTGACTTTGAAGGAGACCTTCCCTCCTCCGCCACCCCCGGCGGCGGCTGCAGTACCGGCCATCTCTGCGTCTGCTTTGCGTTTCTATTTCGCTGGTTTTCTTTTTCCCCTATTTTCTGGCTTTATATCGTGCGAGGCAGAGAAATTGATTTTCAAAAGAAGCGACGAAAAATCCTTTTTGTCGAGTGTTTATTATAAACTAATAACCTTTACTCTTTATTTTTTTTTTATAAAAAAATTGATGAGGACTTTTTGTTTGGAATTTCGTGCATAAATTACTTTTGTCCTCGAGTTCTTTCCGTAAAATTGCATTTTCTGAACATTCATGGAAATTTTAAAAATTTAATGCAGTCAGAGATTATTACTTCCAAAATCCTTTTATTTTCTGAATTATGCTGCATCTCGGTATCTTTCATTTCTTTTCTTTCCTTTTTTGTCCAATATCTATTCATTCCCCTACCATCCACATGACTCCTTTTCTCTCTCTAATTTTTTTTAGAGCATCTCTCTAAATTTACTCATCCGCTTTTTAACTCTCACGCTAGTGTGAAATTATATGCCACAGGAATAAATTATACATTACAACATCTAATGATTTAACTCTTAATTACTAAGCAGGGAACATTTGTATAAAGACACCTAAAAACTAGCACGATGTTGTTTATTTATCATTGCTAAAAGATTAAAAGAAAAGTTTATTAGAAATTCTAAAATTTTGTCCATGCAATACCTAAATAATTGATAAGAAATCCCAACCGCCGTGCGTGATAAGATATCTTGCTTCACTCACATAGTCACATGTAAAAGGAAGAAGTGAAATGAATTTGTCTACTTTTGATTATAAAATTTTATTGGTAATTTTTTATGATGAATTTTGCCCACCTAATTTCGTTGCCTATTATTTTTTTTAAAAAAAAAGTCGCACTTGTTCATAGCGACGGTTCTTGTAGTGATTTAGACACTAATGGTTATTTTCTTATAATTCCTCTGTCCTGTTCTCTCCCAATTTTCTTTCCATATGAGACAGAATAAATGTCATGTTGATTTTTTTTTTTTTTTTTGGGTATTTCGGGAAGGATGCATTCTTTACTAAAAGATTCTTCACGTGACGATGTCATTTTCTTCCATAGGAGAGGGGCTGGGCCATCCAAGATAATATCGGAGAAGTTGGGCCAAGCCCAGTATTCCCTATCTAGCTTATGGCCCATTTCGAGCATTAGTATAAAATGCAATTAATTTACAGCATAAAATCAAAAGAAAAAATAACTCAATGGTCGAGGAAAAAATGTTTAATCATAAACCAAATTCATATTTACAGACAAATCCGGCAAATACAATATTGGTTGAAAAACTCTGACCGCCTTTTGATACCGACCATCGAACTCCATACGAGGAAGAAAAGGATCAGAAAAGAATACCATTTATAAAGAAAAGAATTTCTCTTCTTTTCAATTTTTTTTTTTGGTGAAATTTAAGACATGTTCAACAAGCTAAGTAGCGATGCCAACACGAGCGACAGGATTCCCAATATTGTGGTCTGTGATTTGAAGTCGTTGTTGGATCCACTGCACACGAGCTTGTTGTCATGGTATGTGCACACCGTTTGATTTCTGAAAACATGACGAGAAACGAAATTAAATCATGTAATTCGTAGTATCCATCGATCGGTCGATCCAATCTCGAGGCAATTAAGCATCAGTTTACTAGCAACTTGAAGTTACGAAACGGGTTCGGACCAACCTGGGTGAGCAAAAGGTGATCACGTAATCAGTCCCCACGCAGGTGAAGATGCTCGTGGGATCGTCGTAAGCGTAGCTATAAGCGGTCGGGCATGCTTGCTTGAACAGTTTGGAGTAATATGTAGGCTGGCAGATCACGGGATTGCCGTACACCCCTTTGCAGCAATACTCGTCCGTGTTGAACACGTCGCAGGCGCTCCGGCAACCGATCGTCTTGCCTTTAGCCTTGACTGACAGCTCCGACGGGCAGGTGGACCGGAGGTCCCGGTCGCACCCGGCGACGCTGCAATTCCCCTGGCCGTTGATCGGGGTCACGGCCAGGGGCAGGTTGAACCCGTCGACGAGGCTGACGTCGTAGAAATCGGTAGCCGTGAGGGTGAACTCGGCCAGCGTGGCCGGGGTATTCCCGGAAGCCTTGCACTTGAGTTCGCTGCCACAGGACCCGGTCTGGCATGTGCCGTTGCCGTTCTTGTCGAATGTGCAGCCCGTCCTGCCCCATATCCGCCCGGACCACCCGACGGGGGCCGTGAAGACGATGGACTGGCCGGATTTCAGGATGAACCCGCCGCCGCCGAAGTTCTCACCCGGGGTGATTGCAGGCCATACCGACTCTTTGCACTTGTTGATAATGGTGAAGATTCTCGCCGAGTCCGAAAACCCGGGTCCTGCCATTTAATTACCACATGACGAGAATGACCAGGAAAAATTTAGGCGCGTGGAATGGGAAATAAACATGTAAAATACAAAAACCAAACACAGAAGGATTATGTTCTTTCATACCATTATACTGATAATTGGAAAAGTTATCTCTAGTTTTTTTTTTTTTTTGGTGACCCAGGGAACCCCCGCACCGTACTAATGCGGACGGCCCGACAGGCCCGGGGTAATGGGAAGGTAAAATCCTGGGGGCGACATGTGCTAGCCACCACACACGGCCTCCGGTTAAGTCACCCTGCAACGCCCGGGATTCGAACACTCAACCTTTTGCGAGAGGAAGAGCGCTCGCTACAGCGGCGCCACCCAGGTGGGTGGTGAAAAGTTATCTCTAGTTTCGTTTCAGCTACAGGAAGAAAGCTTAATAGATCGACAAATCCCGTGATTCAATTTGAGATCATGCCACGGATTCATTTTGAAAAATCGGAAATTATGCCTGAAATCCAATGATACAGAGAGATATACAATACGTTACCTGTTGAAAGTATGGCTAGAATCAAAAGGAGTGGCGAGATCACATTGAGAGGTGAGGCCATTTCACTCTCTCTCTCTATCTCTTGAACTTGCTCGTGGGGTGGGGCTAAGAAATGGGGAACGAGTAGAACGTAATGCCAATGAATCGCATCAGTAGATTTATGAGAAAAGAGGAGGGGGAGATGACGAAGAATACGTGCGGAGGGAGAGCAAAACAAAGGATCGAGTGCACTTTCTTCTCTTTCTTTTGCCGGAGAAATTGAAGCTTTCGAGCAAAGACTAGGGAGATTCTTTTCCTAATGCACTCGCTCTGAGTTTATTCCATGGTTCTTACCTTCCTTTTTGTTCATTCTATTCTCTCTCTTTTGGAAATGGACCTTTTTCTTTCTTTTCGATAGTTTATGGCACGAGCGCAGAAATCCAATTACTGTAAAACATCTCACGAGTCTTGTTGAAGCGATTAAACTTCCGGCCTCTAGCCCGTGCGAGGAGCCAAGACTTGGAGCTTGAAAAATCGAATAAACATTTCATCTTTTTGTGTGCATATTGGTAGTTATATGCCATAATGTAATCATGTAATAGTTACATGTTAAGGATTTCAGTTGTGTTGTCAAATTAATGGCAAATATGTATTCATTCATTTGTCCAATTATCTATATGAATAGATCAGTTGTGACTTGACTTATTCTTGAAACGTTAAGGATATGCATGATGGGTTCACAGTTAGACTGAATCTTTAAACCATTCCCGGTCAATGATTATTGAGTGGATATTAATGATTCTATTGAGACCGGTGTGTTCTTAGCTTTGCCATTAAGTATTATGATGCCCGAGTTAGAACACAAGTGCTTGTAGCAGACAAGTTCATTGAACGTGACATACATAGAACGATTGGCAACATTGAAGCTTTTAGTGGGGTCAATGACTAATCGTTCTTGCTATGGTATTGTGTAAATAATCCTTAGACCTGAGGCACAATGTTAACTTGTGTGTTGGATGGCTATGGTTCACAGGTACGCATATTGGCAGTTCATTGATCCGTCTTTGTACTTGATGGTCATAATTTGTTCACATATGAAGTTACACGCGTGCGCAACATGGAATTCGTTTCCTTGTTACATGCAAGGTACAATAATGATGTCCTATGTGATCTAATTGTGATACTGCATTGAAATTCTCGGTTGGGGTTAGAGGTGGCAAATGGGTGGGTCGGGTTGGGTATGGGTCGAGTCGAAAATGGATTAACCCATATTTAACCCGTTTTGACCCATATTCTTGTAGTGTAAATCTAGTGACCCATACTCGACCCGACCCGTATCCGACCCATACCCGACGTCGACCTGTATTGCTAAAACCTATTTATTGTTAAAACATTTTTATGTAATACAATTTTTTAACAATTTTTATGCAATACAAATTTAATGGAAAATTTTTATAATTCTTTTTAAAATATTGTAAAAAATCGAATTTTTAATTTTTTTAAATATAATTTTTAATTTTTTTAATATAATTCTTTATTTTTTTAAAAATATAATTCTTTATTTTTTAAAAAAATATAATTTTTTTTTTCTTTTCCTTCGGTGGCTGCCGCCACGACAAAGGCCGGCGATTGGCCACGGGCGAGATCGAGCTCGCCGGCGTCAGGCGAGGCCCAATCTTGCTAGATCGGCGAGGTCGAGGCCTCGCCCGACGTCGACGAGCTCGAGCCTCGCCAGATCCGACAAGTCTTAAGCCTCGCCGCCATTAGTCTCGGCCTCGGCGATGATTGGCGAGGCTCGAGACTCACCGGATCCGTGAGGCTCGAGCTCGCCGGCGTTAGTCAAGGCCTTAGCCTCGTCGATCCGGGCGAGGCCTGTTGCTGGCCGCTGGTAAGGAATGAAGAAAAAGAAAAGGAAAAAAAAATTGAAATATGAAAAATAATTATAATTTCGATTTTTTATTAAAAAATACATTTTTATAAATTTAAAAAGTAAAGGGTTTAAACTTTAAAATGGGTTTCCTTATAACCCATTTAGATTATTTTTTTATGTGTTTTATATTCACTGACCTATATTTAACTTTCACTTGACTTATTTCTGACCCATATTTAATCTTCATTTGACCCATTTTTGACCCATATTTAACTTTCACTTGACCCATATATGACCCATTTAACTAAAAATGGGTCATAATATGGGTTTTTGACCCATATTGCTAGCTCTAGTCGGGGTTATAACCGAGAATAAATTGCTTATGTCTCGTATAAAATGCAGGTTAATTAGGTTTGTACATATGATCGAATTTGTGATTTGACAAATATTCCATGGTCTTTGTTTGATAGGGACATGATAAGACAAAGGGATTGAATTACACTGTAGCTATATGTGGCAAAATGGGTCTTAGACCCATATATGACCCATTTAAATGGGTCACTTGCTTTTTGACAAAAAGTAGTTAAATGGGTTTAACAATTAAAGATTTTAATAGATAGGTCTTAAGTGGGTCTTAAATGGGTTGGATTTAGAATTAGAACCCAATTTCACCCAAAACCTCACAATCTCTCTTTTCTCTCTTTAACTTTACAAAAATATTTTTTTATAAAAACCGAAATTATAATTATTTTTTATTTTAATTTTCTTTTCTTTTTCTTTTTTCTTTCCTTTTTTTTTTTTTCCTTTCTTCTTCCTTCGGTCCCCTGGCACGGCGATGGCCGGGCCTAAGAATCGGCTAGGTGAGCCTCGAGCTCGCCGGATTTGGCAAAGCGAAGGCTCAAGCCTCGCAGACGTCGGGCAAGGCGGGGCCTTGCCCAACGCCGGCGAGGGGCGAGCTCGAGGCTCACCCGTGGCCGGCCACCCGGCCGTCGTCGTGGCCAGCGGTCGGCCAAAGAAGAAGAAGAAAAAAAAAAAAAAAAAAGAAAATTATATTAAAATAAAATAAAATAATAAAAATTCAATTTTTAAAATAATTATTTTAAAAATTATAAAATTTTTATTAAATTTGTGTTGTATAAAAATATTTTAGCAATACCATTTTTAAAAATATATATATTATATATTTATATATATAAGAAATAAGCTTTCTTAAGTTTAGTTAAATGGGTTGGGTATGGGTCGAAAATTTTATATTAGATGTAAATGGGTCATAAATAGGTTAATATGTCAATTTGGGTTGGACCATTTATGATCCGACCCAAACCCGATCCGACCCAAACCCGATCCGACCCACCCTTTTAACATCTCTAACTATAGCTAGAATTGACAGGTTCATTATGTTCTTAAAGCATTCACATTGTCTAGGTAGCCATAGACATATTGCTAGATGTCAATCATGACTTGTGGAACCTAGAGATTGATTATGACAATCAATTCTCTTGGGAGTATTAATGTGTTAGTGTAAGTCTTACTGCTAGCTTAATGATGAATATAGAGATGTCGCACACCATAATCAATTCACTCGATTGGACACAGCCCACTCATGATAACTGTTTTCTTGCTCACCCAACTTCTAGAGGAAGTAGTCAATAATTTATTTGAGAAGCTATAGACTAACTTTTAGATGAAGTGGTCAATAACTTATTTGAAAAGTTAAAGACCGGCTTCTTGAAAAAGTTACTTATGTAAAAAGTAGTTCATAACTTCTTTGAGAAGTTAAAGACTAGCTTCTAGAGGAAGTTAAATGTTGACTTCATCAGGACATTATAAATAGAGCAGAGAGAGGGTGAGTGGGTTATGTTAAAAAAAAAAAGAGAGAAAGAGAGAGATAACTATATGGTTAGCAAACGGTTACTAACCACGTGCAGAGAATTGTTTCCACAAGATTGCTAGCACAATTGCAGTGAAGATTACCTGAGAGCTTATTTTCGTTCGAGGTGCGTTGGTGGTGTGTTTGAACTAGAAGCCCGACATTTGTGGGGCTCGAACTGAAGAATATCTTAATCACGTTGTTTAAAGTGCATTTCGAGAGGTAATTTGTATAACTCTCTTTGATATTCTGATTTTTGATTAAAACGCACGAATTGGAGGAACATGTATAGTAGAATTTTATCTTTCCTTTCGCTGCATTTATGTTTATTTAGCCTATATATGTTCCGTAAAATCCCAACACATATGATGTTGTACAGTTGCGTTTTAGTCTATAAATGATAGTTATCAAGTCATATCGTTAATTGACTAATGCAAAGATGCAAAATAAGTTAAAAGATCAAAGTGCTTTTCCCTGTTCAAAGTGTGATAAGGATTTTATGGTACTTGTATACTTCGCTTTTCTCTAAAAGGAACAATTAATATGACGGATGTTCTTTCGAAAATCGGGCATGCACATGCAAATTTTAGGGTTTTGTTAGCATAATAATCTTTGGGCTATAATAAGAATAACAATATGTTATGAGTCACAAATTGTTGAAGGAGTGGACCTCACAATAATTTATATTTATTTATTATTTGATTTTTTATGGTACATAATAGATTGTTGTTCTAATATTAGATTAAAAACTATCACAAAATCATTTCTCTAAATTTTACATAAAAGTACAAGTATATTGCTATCAGAGTCAGACAAATCAATAGACAAGCACAAACTGATGTGTGGTCCTTTTGAAGCCCTAGCTCCTGAATCACATCCTGGTTTATCATCCTCCATCCCCAGTCTCATCTCAACTGGTGCGTTCTCTCTATTTTCTCAGTGCTTGGCTATCAAAATCATGGAGTCGAAAAAGAGGAAGATGCGTTGTTGGCATTGTTGTTGCTGCTCGGACGATGGAAAATGTCGTTCCAGAGGCAATCGAGGAACACTTTTAACAGGTTCTCGAGAGTGAGGTCGGAAGGTTGGTACGTCGTCCATCCATTTTGTCTTGTTTGTAAGAGCATTGTCACCAAGTTCCTTTTCTTCTTCTGCTCTATTTTGATGTCGATGAATCCAAAGAACTCGATGGTGTCCACGAATCCATTGCTTGAATCTTGAAAGCCCTCGACATGGCCCGTCCATCACTAAATTCTCCATGCTATTGTGTCGCCAATACAGCCAAGAGGAGGTATCCGTGATGTGATTTAATCTCTGTTGATTGATGAGTAGTGATGACAACGACGATAACGAAGAACGGGAAACTAGAGTTCTCAAGGATGGTCAAGGCCAACTTTCAAGCGGTATCTGGGGCCATGTTCTATGTAACATTCAGGGCGACGGGTGACCAATACAGAGGACGGCGGTCGCCGGAAAACAGATCCGCTGGCTCTGGCCCTCTTACAGGTCGACAGCGACCAAAATACTGTCCTTCAGACAGAAGCCCGTGAATTGAGACTTCTTCGGTGTGATCCATCATCTTCTTGTCCTCCTTATTTCATTCCATGAAATAAATGAGGGCTTCTTTTCGAAGATCCGCGACTTTATTCTAGATATTACAGAAGAAAAACCTTTTTAGATTGCGATTCCTTTAGAATCGTTCTTCATTTGGCTTTCGCAATCTATTCTTGGATTCCAAAGATCTTATTAGAATCCGGGTTACTACTACATCGATTCTCAGTGTAGAAAAATACCTACACACGTCTTTTATTATTTAACGTATAAGTCATATCCTTCTCTTAGATAAATTAAAAGCCCACGATATTTTTTTGTTGGTACAAGGGACAATCTGCTACTTAGGCTGATACTCAGGAGCAGAATTCTTCCATTTAGGCGGATTTTTTTTTTCAATAGTCATTCATAGAAAAAAGAAAAGATTATTCTTAACAAGTTCGATGAATGAGAACTCATTCTCTAACGAAGTCTTCAAGAGCCTCCGCGGCAGCTGAAGCAGGTCATTTGCTTGCGCTCCCTTGCCTATTGCTGGCAGCATTAGTCGATGCCGGGAGGCCGTCGAGCCTTGTCGTGTTGAGCAACGACGATTTCTTTCGGTTCTTCTGTAGTTGTCGGGAAAAAGACCTTATCACCTGCACCTGGAGCACGGTAGGCCCGATGCATGGGCGATTGCATGGACCGGATTCTATATGCACCGGGGGCAGCTGATAATTTTCTGCTGGGAAGAAAGGTGAGCGCTTATTTTGATCGAGTATATGAATGAGACACTTCTGCTGCTGATTCGGAACCGGCTGAATATGGCATTTGTCAACATTGAATGTGCTTTTGCTGCTCCTCTCGTTCCAACATATATTTCGCAACGCTGAAGCGACGATGTTCATGAGTGGTTGATTACGTATGGTTTCTGCAGTGAAAATGCAACTCGGATTAGCTGAAATAGGCAAAGCTTCTAGTTTGTTTTCAATTCGGGCCGTTGCTTTTTCAATCCATCTTACAGTCTCGTCCATGAAAATTTATCCACATTCATATTTACCAAGTAGAATGACTTCCAACCATGAAGTCTGCCAGGCTCGGTATAAAAATTACGAAGACGGTATGCTCTGAAGGCGCCGTCCGTTGTTCTTAAGTCGTCGCATGCTCTTTTTATTCCAACTATATTCGTCAATCCTGAATTTAAGTGGAAGAATGAAATCGAATTGGTGTGTAGCTGGTCATGAATGAACCAAAAAAAAGGATTATCTTCACTCCAAGTCAAATGTGGAATTCAAAGAAAATCGCAGTAAAAAGTATATCTTAGGCTATCCAACTCTCTTCTAGGGCTATCAAAACGGGTTACTAACCCACGTACCCAACCATGTTCGTTCATCTTTAGTCTCTCCTCTCCTCACCGATTAGGCCTCCGCTCTCTTCTTCGAGTCCGGCCCACCCCCTCTACCCGTTCCTCTCCACGCGCCTCCTCTCTCGCTCCGTCAAGAATGACGGTTTCCCTCACTCCTCAACCCGATTTTCACATAAAGAAACTCTTCATCTTATTAGACCATATCCATATGATCTTGACAAGGTAAAAAATAATGAAAGTAACGGATACGAGTACCAAATTGCATTTAAATATAGGCCAATCGATTTGGGGAAGAATTAGAACAATCGAGGTCGTGTTCTCTCACGTATTGTATCAACAAGTTGCTATGCATCTTTCACTTATTATATGTTTCAGTGATTAATTGGATTTGGCAACAAAAATAAGGATGAAATTCACTTGGATAGAAAGAGCATGCACTCACAGAATCTGTTATCACAACACATGCGCAGTTTTTTAGTTCTTAATAAGTATTCAAATTTATTTAAATTTTTACATTTTTTTACTTTATTTACTTATATTGTTTTTATTGTGATATGAAATTTTTATCCAAGTAACATATATATACAGAAAGTTTGAAGTGGGCTAAATAGGTGCATATAAGTTTTATAAGCTAGATTAAGTATGGATGTGTTTTGGGAATATGATGGGTCACTAAATTTATATTGCTGTAAATGAGTTAAAAGGAGTCACTTATTTGACAGGAAGTTGTCTAAGCAGGTACTCCCAAACTCTCAAAAAGTTCTCCTAAATTCATTGACCATATCGGGCATGAATGAAAGTACTGGTGAATAATCTAAACAAGAGACTGGTTGCACCCAAATGATGCGAGGAGCCGAACTTTGGGTACTCCCAAACTCTCCAAAGACTCTCCTAAATTCATCGGTCATATTGGGCACGATTTGAAAACATCGGTGAAGGATCTAAGCATGAGATTGGTTGCAAAGCCGAACTTTTGCACTTGCACACCCGATCCGTGCGTATTCCTCACCCAAAATCCTTTTTGGGACAAAGCTGTTTCAACCATCTCCCTGTTTCTCCGTTGAAAAGAGCCTGGTCCTCATCATGAATTTGCGGTACTTGATAGCAGTTATGCAGGGGCATGACACCGTGAATGTGGTAAGATGGGCCTTATGACAAACTTTCACCAAGCCAACGAAATCATTGATTTGGGAACAGAAAGTTGAGTGTTTCTCAATTGGCAACTTTTTGCTTAGACCCTTATGGCTACTCCCTATCCACATGAAACCCACTTCTCTATTTCCACATCTACTTGCTTTCCATCTTCAGTTATATCATCCATTCCTTCTCAATCATCCCTAGCAAAGCTATCTTAATCATCCAATCATCACGTAAAGACTTAGAGATCATGATTTCATGGAATTTTTCATGGGCACGCCGAGTCAAGGGGGCGTTTGGTTGCCCCATGAGGTTGCCCTATTTCAAAGGGACTGGCCTGTAGTTCCTGTGCACCTATCTTTCATGGAGAGAGAGAGAGAGAGAGAGAGGGGTCACCTAACAACTTGGTAAGGTAACACGTAGTTATCTGGTGGAGATAGAGATGCGTCTATTCGAATGATTGTAACCATCTCATTCACCCATCATTTGCGATGTTTTGACATGAACTATGCTCATTATTGCCATTTAACTTCCTTAAACCCAAGAGAAGATGTTGCCCTCTAATTTTTTTAAGGATAGGAGATAAATTTGTTGATAAGGTAAAAAATTCTGTAATGACTAGTTGTCAAATACCAAATTACAGGGAAAAGGACATTAGTGCCATCATTTTTGTATATCATTTACTTGAGTGTCATGACTTTTAAAAAATATTCACTTGAGTATTATAATTTTCAATCTATCACTTGAATGCCATAACTTTTCAGAAGTAGTATTCACCCAAATGCTAAAAATCCTATGTAGCATAACAATTGCGGTGAATGTTTTTAAAAAGTTATTTCATTTAAGTGATCAAATCAAAAGTTATATAACACTCAAGTGATTGAAAACAAAAGTATGATACTTAAATAAACATTACAAATTTACAAATAACTTATGACACTTATATAACTGAAAAAAAAAAAACTGACACTTATTAAGTGCCATATGAAAGTCATGTTATTCATGTTGTTTTTTCTCAAATTAGACAATCTATTGTTTTTGGCTCATTAAGAAAGTTGATTAGGGTGAAACTTTGCGGTTGAGCCACATCGTCACAAAACTCCATCCTTCTCCACTTCTCTATACATTAAATAGGAATAACCCCTTCATGTTCTTTAAATGAAACTTTATTATCTCACTTAGTTTATACTAATTTTCTTAAAAGGATAATTCACCATAAGCTTGAATATATTATTAATTTGAATGTAATTGGATAGTCATCAATGCTAAAATCACCAATCGAGAACATTCTTTTAGTTTTTTTTTTCCATGTATATGATCCAAATATGATGTTTCTATTAATAAATTGAACAAGAGTCATACAAATTGAGTAGGTTCATATCAATCTATCTATATATGAACATGACTCCTCAAATATTGGATTTTTGATATCTAATATCTAAATATAGTAATACGCAAATACAAAGATGGAGTTCGCTTATTAATGATATTTATTTAATAAATCAATATATTTTTTTAATCTGAATAAGTTGAAAAGCGTGTGACTTTCTAAATCACAAAAGGGGGACCATCTGTTTTACACTTTTCCACTAGCCAATGAGTTGTCGAATCTTCACCTAAATGTTGCGACCTCTCATTTTCTTCAAGTGCATCAATCTTGAAAAGGAAGATAGATGCTTTGCCCATTTCAAAAACTTATAGCAGATTCATATTTTGAAGGAATTTACATTTATCTAGCAATAGTCTAGATTGATTTGTTTCGCAAAAAATTTATCATCAAAAAAATATTTTTCTCATTTTTCAGTATTTGAATTGCTTAAAAAAATGAGTCAATCTAATTTTTTTTTAACTATTAAACAAGAAATCTATACTTAAATTCCGTAAAATGACTTTCCCTTTCAAAAGACTAGAATCATTTTCAAGAATATGACTGGATCCAGAAGCTCATGCTTGGTTCTCTGACCGGATCCAGAAGCTCATGCTTAGTTCTCCATAGCACGTGACTGGGTCATTAGCAGTTGCGTCCATGCTTGAGACCCTGGAGCATGGTTGCCCCAAGATTAGCCCTAGACCCTAGTTGTCGAGCCCCGGGCCGTAGGGTTATACGCAAGATCATTTCTCAAATTTGTGTTTCATAATTTTCTGATGACATATAACAGAAATCTGGCTTCTATATTATTTGAGCAGTGCAGCCAAACGTAAGAAATTACTTTCCTTAAAAATAGGTTTGTTCCAGAGTATTTTTTGATAAAATTAATTTTTTAGGAAACAAAAGTAAGTTAAAATATGCTTCGCATGCAAAATGTTGAATGTATGTTCACACAAGAATATCATAGCTGTTTTATACTCAACCATAGAATGATGTTGACAGATTTTAAAAAAGATGTGATGTCTTCCTTTTTCTTTTTTTTCATAATTTTAGATCACGAGTGCATAAACTCGACTGTCTAAAATGAATTTCTTATTCTTTCCTTCACTCAATTCGAAGCCGCCGATAAATGATGACTTGACCTCAGATCAAGCAACACAAGCTTTTGTTTAGGACTTCCGATTTATCAGGATCTGCAAACATCGATTTTGAAGACGTAGTGAATACTTAAATGCGATAAATCTTTCATACTATTTCACATTTAAAATTGACTATTGAAACTTTTTTCCTTATTTGGCCAACGCAATTGAAACTTGATCTGACCTCTAACCATGATGCTATCTTAAGTGGAGGGATGATGTTCTTCATTCTACATTTAAGGGTATAAAAATTTCTTCTAATTCTCGGTTTAACACAAACTTGAATAAACTTGCATTGCAAAGGAAGTAACACTTGGTGAACCATACATAGAATTAAGTACCATTCATTTTCCAAACATCATGCTAAATTATACGAGATGGAGCTTTCCTAGATGCATATGCAGTCATGATTAGAGAAGCAAAATCAATGACCAAAAAGAGAAAAAGGGGTTCCAATAATTATACCCCAAAGTGTCCTAAATAAAATCTTAAAGTAGTGGAAAAAGGGTGGGAAAAATGGGGAATTGATTACATCTTTTTGGAAAGCGAGTTGGCACACGTGTGGTGCTAATCATGATCAGCACTAAAAGCCCACCTCAATGGCAATCATTCCCTCCATTACATGACACCTCCCCGACGATTTTTCCTAATCTCTCTCCAAAATTCTACGCCATATTTTATTTCGGCATGCAAAGCATATTGGCCACAAAGAAATGCGAAGGCGGGCCACCCCGCCCGTGCAGTGCGGGCTAGTTTGGGCCCACTAAATGGCCCAACGAGCCCAATAAATGGAAAAGTCGAGAAAATGCAAAGATATTGCAGAAAATAAAGGAAAGCATCCTTACTATTATTGGCATCATTATATCGTCATTTTTCCTAATTTTTTCTTAAGATTGATGACCTATTTTTGGGGATATGTTCTTCTTCTTCTTCTTCTTTTAAAACTTGTCCCATCATGCCGTTTCTCTTGCGGTTTTACAATTTTTTGGATTGGGAAATTTACAAGTGCAACACGGGTGAGGATGGGAGAACATCCCTTTAACCCTAAAGCTATTTTATCTTATATGGTAATTCTCTTCACAATCCCGATAAGGTTCTTCCGGGAAACAGGCTCATTTTGTCCAATTTCCCTTTAAAGAGTGAATCTTAATCTAATTTACGTTCAAGCTAGAAATTACGTGGTTTGGTACCATTTCCAAATTTCCCCATTTTTATCACAATTTATTCCGCATTTGACATATTTTTGAGTTTGGACATTTGACAAAAAAGAGAGTAATTATTACATATATTATGAGTGTAAAAAGAAAAAGTTTGCACAAGCAACCACATACATTGATTGATAAGATCGACAAGAAAAGTGGATAGCTGTAATTTTTAAATCAATGGCGAATAAGATCACTTGCGTAAAGTTTCTTTCGCATTGACAAGATGCAATCAATTTTTTGGAAAAGTTGGGGGCAAACATCATGTTCAAAACTAAAGTATGCAAATACTAGTGTTCTACGTATATCTAATCCATACTATTGTCTGGACCCCAAATCTTGATTATAGTTCGACCTGGTCTTTTATTCCGAAAACATACCTCATCGAAAAATTTGTAGAAAATGTTATTTTATCAAAATTCAACGAGTGTTACAGTCTTTTAGTACCTTTAGTATTTTCCTTTTCTTATATTCTCAACCAAATATCTGCTACCGGAAAAAGAAAAATACTGCAAAACGACACTCTAGCGGTGACATTAGCCATGTCCCCACCTAGGTTTAATCAATTATTGCTCCTAATTTTTTTTTATTTATAAAAGGCAACAGAGGAGCAGAATTCAAGCAGAAAGAGCAAAAGAAGGGCATGCACTAGCTCCTCTCTATTTATGTAAGCACACTACCCACTTCCGCTGCTTCCTTCATATATTTCTCACCAAGAAAAGGCCGTTTAACAGAAGAAAGGAAAGAAAAAAACGATGGCTTCCGAGAAGGTCGAGACGGTTGTCGCTGGGAACTATGTCGAGATGGAACCCGAAGAAGGTGACTCCAAGTCGACAAAGAGCAAACTGTCGAACCTGTTCTGGCACGGGGGCTCGGTCTACGATGCTTGGTTCAGCTGTGCTTCTAACCAGGCACGACACCATACGCAGCCTCTCTGATTGTTCTTGGTATGGATATATGCCTAAGTTGACCTCTGAAATCTCTTTGCTGTGCATAATGCAGGTGGCTCAAGTGCTGTTGACACTGCCCTATTCATTCTCACAACTGGGAATGTTGTCTGGGATTCTGTTTCAGCTGTTCTATGGTCTGATGGGAAGCTGGACTGCTTACCTCATAAGTGTGCTTTATGTCGAGTACAGAACCAGGAAGGAGAGAGAGAAGGTTGATTTCAGAAATCATGTCATTCAGGTACTTTCAATTAACCAAATCTTTGTCATTAAACTTTATGCTTCTTTTCTTTTTCGTTCACAAAGTCTGCATGCAAAATATATTGAAGAATTCACACTTTAAAACGTAATTTGACGAGTTACTATTTGGCATGATCGACTTGCAGTGGTTTGAAGTGCTTGATGGATTGTTGGGGAAGCACTGGAGGAACATAGGCCTCCTGTTCAACTGCACATTCCTATTATTTGGATCTGTAATCCAATTAATAGCTTGTGCAAGGTAAATCATAGTTGATTAATAAAAATTAAGCTGAGTTACATTGCATCTCTCTCTCTCTCTCTCTCTTCATCAATTTGGAAGAACCAAGAATTGTGTGATTGACCCTTATTTTGTCTTTAAACATGACAAGTTGGTGTTGGCTTGTTGCAGTAACATATACTACATAAACGACAACCTGGACAAAAGGACATGGACATACATATTTGGGGCTTGTTGCGCAACAACTGTGTTCATCCCTTCATTCCACAATTATAGAATATGGTCATTCTTGGGCCTCGTGATGACCACTTACACTGCATGGTACCTAACCATTGCTTCCCTAATCCATGGCCAGGTATGTCATTCATTTTCAGCATTCGTAAGTGTTTCAATATCCGAATCGATTAGAATAAGTGAATGGGTACTAATAAAGTTCGATTTTGGCTTGATCTTGATTTGATTATAGCATATAAAATGGGTTAATCACTGACCTACCGATGGTTCTTTTGTTATTTAATCGAAAGACTGAGGGAGTGAAGCATTCGGGTCCAACCACAATGGTTCTTTACTTCACTGGAGCTACCAACATTCTGTACACCTTTGGTGGACATGCTGTGACAGTGTAAGTATCCCACTAAAATTAATGATGTTTCAATTGAAAAAAGCAATGATATCCTAGGTTTACATCCTCTAAGAAATGAACATGAACATGTATTTTTATGTGGGGACCAACGTGCATCCCCTTACTTTTCTATACGAGATAGGTCTGATTTAACAGATTGAGTCTAGACAATACCTTCTTCGATTAGAATATTCTTACACTTCAAATTCAATGGACGTTGAATGACATTATTACACAATTTGAGTATTCATCTCATCCAGATCAAAGACTAATAAGAATTTGAATGTGACGTGAATCATGTGATGAATAGTGATTTCGAGAAAGCCTTGCTACTATGCATAGAATGGGTATCAATATCATTTGGTCATGCTTGTTTTGATTGTTAGTCTGGATTTATGAACAACTACAAAAAATTGCAGGGAGATCATGCATGCAATGTGGAAGCCACAGAAATTCAAGCTCATATACTTGATTGCCACACTCTATGTGTTGACCCTGACTTTACCCTCAGCCTCAGCTGTCTACTGGGCCTTTGGGGACTTGCTCCTCACGCATGCCAATGCTCTCTCCCTCCTCCCAAGAACCAGGTTCAGAGACGCTGCTGTGGTCCTCATGCTCATTCATCAGGTCCATCTCCTTTTCTTTTCTAAGGTCTTGCTAATCTCCATTGGTAGTTGAACATCAGTAAATTACCTCAATAAACATGAGGGAGAGAAAAAGGGAGTTTCCTAAATTTCGACGACGTGATTTAATCTTTTTTTCTTTTTTTTGTCGGTGATTTTGTGCAGTTTATAACATTTGGGTTTGCATGCACACCGCTGTACTTTGTGTGGGAGAAGTTACTAAGAGTGCACAACACAAAGAGCATGTTCAAGAGGGCCATGGCCAGACTCCCTGTGGTGATCCCAATCTGGTTCTTGGCCATCATCTTCCCTTTCTTCGGTCCCATCAACTCCACTGTCGGGTCTCTCCTTGTCAGCTTCACTGTCTACATCATCCCTGCAATGGCTCACATGGTCACTTTTTCCTCTCCCTCAGCCAGAGAGGTTCAACCTTCGCTCTTTAAATTGACAGATAAAACTGATTGGAACCGAACTTTCAGTGGCAAATTCCTTTTTGTATATTAGTGATATTGCAGGCACTTTCTAAATTGTTTGCTTTGTTTCATTCCTCATCACTAATTGATCTCGGTTTTGGTTGGATTGTCGCAGAATGCTGTGGAGAGACCACCATCATTCCTGGGAGGTTGGGCTGGTTCGTTCTCTCTGAACATGTTTGTGGTGGGGTGGGTGCTGGTGGTGGGGTTTGGGTTTGGAGGGTGGGCGAGCATGCTCAACTTCATTCGCCAGATTAACACATTTGGTCTCTTCACCAAGTGTTATCAGTGCCCTCCTCACAAAGCTTGAGTTCATCATCAGTAGATTCTCCCACCTTTGGAGCAAGCAAAAGGGAAGAAAAACAGAGGGTTTTTTTTAACAGGATACATATGTGTGTAAAGAGATTGGCATTTGTAACTTTTTTTCGACTTTCTTCTTTTCCTGATTTTTTTCGGTTGTAAGACTATGCTCATTGATGGGGTCCAGACAAGGTGCTATATTGGCTTCTTGTATTTCAGCAGCACCTTTATAGTTGTGTGTTCATCAGTCTTTCGTTTGAGAAAATCTCGAACTTTGGTTCAGGTTGGAGGTCAATTTTTGCGCATGTATAATCATGACAAGATCTTCTTGGTATTGTAATCGGGGATTATTGCAAATCACTTGGTAGAACTCCTGGATGGCAGATAGTAAATTGGATAGCTATAACTCTGTCGGGATTGGCTGAAGGAGCAAAGAAACTATGCACACAGCACAAGTTCTATCCCTCTAACAGCTAATCAAGAACGGACGACGTTTCGGGTCACCTCATTTAGGTTGTCGCTCGCATCACCTAATTTCCAAAATAGGCAAAGTGTTTCGCGATTGTCTTGGGGGAGTTCCAAAGGTGAAATTCGATCGAACGGTAGCAGTTCATTCGCAGTAAATCGGTTTTGGAAAGTTCCCTCTAGTCAATATAGGTCCACAAAGGCCACATGAAAAGGCCAAAGCTGAACACAACCGAGAATGAGAGAGAGAGAGAGAGAGAGAGAGAGAGAGAGAGAGAGAGAGAGAGATGGACACCCAAGAAAGAAAACAAAAGAGAGGCCACAACAAGAAAGGAGTCGTGAAGGATATTAGACTTTCGGCTCGCTTTTCACATGCCAAGATCAGCCTCACTTTCTGTGAAGTGAGAAAGAAGAGATTCATGTGTTTGGATGACCTGTGACATTGACATGCCAAGAACTAGCACTGCATGCCATGGAAAATCTATCCGGGTGATGCTGTCTTATCTCTTTGCGCCCATCCATCATCGGCTTTACAGTTGTGAGTGTGCCCATCGCGTTAGGCCCCAAATTGACTTTGGTTAACGCCTTTGAGTAATGTCAGCTACGAACGAATCGTAAGCCAACATCATCAAAAGCCAAACCCCCCTTGCCTAAGTCGATGCGCCCCTTCTTCTTTAGGTGGCCCTAGCGTTCGAATTCATGAGAACTTGATTTTGAGCTTCAGAGTTACGACTGTCGCATCTGCTTTTCGAATTTATGGGTGCCCTTTCACTGTCGTCGCTCATGCCGTGAGGTGGATGTTTGTCGAGAGCAACGTACGTTTAACTTTTGGGGGCAAAAACATTACCACGATTACCTTTATGCAAATACATACTATCGTCGATTAAAAGACGTGCTTGAATAATGTAACCATGATCTCTTTTTCCACCGAAACCTCATCCTTTAGGAAAAGTGCCCGTTGAATTAATCATAATCGTTTCCGGGGCGCTCTCTCTTTCTCCATCGGCCTCATGGGGACATCATTGCTAGATATAAAACTAATGCAAACTACGAAATTTTTCCGGACATCTTCGAGGAAATGCACGTTGAGGCTCGGACTGGCCTAAGGAGTAGGCAAAGAAAGCGAAATCAAGGGTGGACATTTCACGGTGGGTTCCATCGGTAAGGAGCAAAGAACATGGGAGTGTGGGCTCGCCATGGACACGCCCTCCCTCGCTGGTTAAAGTCACTTTTTCGAGCACTGAAAAGTAAGATTGGCCACACCCCAATCCCACATGGATAAAGAAGCAAAACTCGAAAGCAATGAATCCATCCACGTTCATAAGTAAAGTAAAGCCACCCCCCTCTCCACAACTCGAGAAGGCATCATCACCGGAAACACTTGGGCAACCTCTCTGGTTACTGCTCGAGTGGGGAATCAATTGGTATCTGGAAGGACTAGTGAGGATTTCATCTTTAACTCGATCCCAAAGAAGGAAAATAGGGAGAGCAAAGAGGGAGGACAATAATTCGAAACGTGGGTCTAGTCATTGCATATGATGAGCAATCAACGAGGGGGGGCCATCGTCATTCTTTCTAGCGCCTCGTGAGACTAGGATTGCTTTGGTCATTGTCGTGGAATGTTTTCCGCTACGTCTCTCTTCCTTTCTTTTTGCTTTCCCGGGTTCATGAACGATCAGATGAAGACTCACTTTTTTGACCAAAGTGTTGTAACGTCGAGATCAAATTGTGGGGGGGGACCCGAATATGGATTCGTTTGATGGGCGGACTGAATGAAAATCTCTCTCGAACCGTAAAAAGGTTATAGAGTGGTTAAACATCATCTGATGTTGATGTCGGGAAGGTCTGTCACTGGAGTTCTACTCCCTTTTCCTTTTCCCACTCTTTCCTTTCCCATTTTTCTTATTGGAGCAACGCTTTTTCTTCGATTTTTACCCCTTTTTCTAGTGTAAGTGCGATGTCAATTTTCGAACATACTGAAGTTTCACCGGCTGTACTTGCAAGTTGGATGAGGTCTGGCGATCGTTTTTCTCCTTGGTTAGTGATTGCTGCTGCTGTCGAAATTAACTCTCGCCCCAGCCAACGAGACTATTATTTTCGGATTGTATTAGTCATATCGAAATCACTTTACGGAATGATATTTCCAAATAAAACAGATGTCTGCCAATTTCTGTTTTTCCGCTGCACCAATCATCTTCAGGCACCTAATACACCCGACACTCCGATCTGGGCAATGATACGTTTTGGAGACGTTGTGGGCGTTGCCTTGTGAAGCGAAGGAATCGAAATCTGCGATCTCGATCCAAGCCCCGCCATACCAACCGTGGGGATAAGGAACACATCGCGTGGGTCCTCTCGCGAGCTTTCCTCACTTGCCACCCTGATCATGATACACATCATGTGCGATTTGAGACCAAACGCGTCGCTGCGTGCCTGTCGTCTTCATGAAATCATCTAGCAGAAAAGAGGAAAAGGGTCAATTCTCCATGTATCAGCAACCATCATAATTAATGGAGGACAAGAGCAACCAGCCATTGTTCTTTTTTCTATTCCCATGGGGCGTCCCCCTGCTTTACAGTGTCTTGTCAGTCCATGGTGCAGTGTCAAGTTACCAAGTGCTACAGGCAAATGAGCTTGTTGTTGGGAGGGATGCACATTAGGAGCGGATGTGGATAGATTGGCATGCTGTCAAAGGTTGATTTGAGCTTGTCCTGGACCACATATAGATATATCTGTCCCGAGAAATCGACCCCTTAGATCATCATGTCTCACCATGTAGGATGTGAATCGAAATTTGATTGCCGACAATAAAAGGAGAGTTTTTTTATAAGAAAACGCGTATCGAAAGATGTCAAGTCACATCGATCTCGAGTTTATTGTAAACAAGCGATACAATTAGTGCGAAGTTGCAAGAGAAGGCAAAAAAATCTATTTTTTGATTTATACTGGGGATCATGCATTTGAAATGACATGCCCCGACAAAATCATCTTAAGAAGAGTGGAGTAATTAGTGAACACAACTTTATCGAGAAAATGGGAAAAAGAAAAGAGAGATAGGTGATGAATTGTCGAAGGAAGTTGGGTCGGGTCGGATCCACAGAAGTTTCAAAGTGAAGTGTTGTAAGCCTGCAGAAGTTGCCCGTGCAGAAATGCATTATTCACGGTTGTACGGGTAACAGGATTGGACTCTGCAAACTGCAGGTCTTATCTCCTTCAAACTCCCAATGTTTAGGCCCAAGCAAATCGCAAACCGTTTTCTCTCGTCCGACTAGACTTGGCACGTGTGACGGCCCGACTTGAGATATCATCCGTTTTCGGCCGATCCTCACGATCTTATTCTTTAACATATTTGTGAACACCTTTCACAGATATGTTTTTTTTTATCATTTTCGAAACCAAACTACTATTTGATTGAATTGGCTAGTTAAACCGACCAAAACAATTTAGAAAAGTATTCTAATAATTAAGCTTGTGCCTATTAAGATCTGATCAAACTCATCTAGGATTTTTCAAAACTAATCTTACAATGACCCGATCCATTTCACATGAGTCAAACATTCAAAAGGAGTACTCCGAGTAACTACATAAGGTGGTGATCGGATAAGTATGTGATTTATAAATTACTCAATAGTAACTGTCCCAATTAATGCGAGGCTCAAGTTGTCACAAATTTAATCTTATGACATTATCAATATGATACACCTATCTTTTGATTCGTTCTGATTTCCGAATCTAATAAGCTGTTATACTTCCGTCTAGGGGGTCGTTAGGCCACTAATGTGGCACCACCATCTTCGTGTCTTATTCTAAAGAGATTACTAATTCCTTAAAAAGAGGAAAAAGATTATTGATAATAATAAGAAGAAGAAGCCGATTATTTACCCGGTATGTGCTAGGTTGGGAGACTCGCACAACCCACGGTGATCCGTACAGGATGCAAAGGCCTCGGATACTTCCCATGTAGAACCAAATTTTATCTGAATCCATTTATGGACAGTGACATTCTACGCATTCGAAAGAATCCGTAAGAGTGCGTCTCCATTCAATGCCCAACCAAGCATACATCTGCACATAATATCGCATTCCGTTTTCACTTTCTTTCCTCGTGCATCCTAGAATTCGGTAATCTGCACGAGCCTTCAGTTAATTAAGTACTAACGCAAGCAAGCACGAAGCGAGTCTTGTCGGTAGGATATTCTCATTGAACACATGATCATTATCTGTTCGTCCACTGCAAAGGGGCCGATGGGGTTTGTTTAAACCGGTCCATGTAGATCATGCAAGCAAAGAAAAGATTGCTACGATAACACAGTCCATATAGATGTGCGTGGAGCACATTTGCAGTTCACTGACTAATTCACAAGAGAGAGTCGGAGTTGATGCGGACTTAAAAATTTACAACGATCACAGATCAGTGAAAATCACGAGTTCCCCTAATCTTAGCATATTCCAATTTCCCAGGATATATGGATGCAACAAAAGATAACGTGTCGGCATTCGTCACAAATTTCATATATATGATCCTTCAACGGGTACGCAAGACCGGGTCTTCCGAAAGGTTTTGAGTTTAATCATTCACACCACGTAGTTCAGGCGGATAATTAACTCACCATAAAGAGCTGTTGATTGTATTCCCCAATCTTGTAAATTCTCCTCCGGAAAAAGAAAAGATGGCTAGTGTCAATTTTATCAGAAACGGGAATTGGGTTCATATCAGCAACTAAGGCCAGGTGAGCCATCGTGGAGAAAGAGAAGTGGAAAAGCAAGTGCATAAGGTGAACCCAATGCAAGTGCATAAGGGGAACCCAATCACATATTACGTAGAGCAATCTGGGTTCATTTCCCAGATTTGGCCTGATTTCACAGCTCAGATGATTGGGCCAGCAGCAACTCTTGCCAAATGGATCAAGCAAACATATCTACCAAACCAAGTAAAGAAAGACTAGCTTAATCCCAATTAATACACTAAGCATAAATCCAGGCCATTATTAATGTTAGAATATTTAAATAATAAACCACGCATTCATCTAATAGCTTAAGCTTTTAGAACAATTGATAGTGATCCCACAAAATCTTACAATTAATATATTATGAGAATGCACAGATTGGATCCACTTCCAGAAAAATTCCTTCAATACATGCTGCTCTGTAATGACAGGTATTCTTGAAGAGCTATACAAATCTCATATCAAATTCTGGTCAATCCATGCCTAGAAAGGCAGAATCGGAAGGAACCTGTTCGGCTGTTATTCTTTAGACTATGAGTTCATTGGCAGTGAATATGCCCCCGTAAAAAGGAGAGAGAGAATCTGACGGTGATAATCATTCAGAATAAAAACTGGTAAGGCCACACTGTTACTCATTAGACTATGAGTTACTTGGAAGAGAAGGTTCTTGCGCTCTCATAGAACAAATGAACATTAATTATCTTCAACTCTTTATCCTAGTCGAAAAAACTGCATACACCGTCTTGAGATGATGCTACTTGCAAGTATAATACAGGCAAAGCTATCGTGTCAGGAAAATCTTTTAACGTGTACCTTTGTAAGCTCCGAATGCCGTGTCTTTGGATAAGTTACGCTTCAAATGTCAATCTTGAATCATTATAAATAAGTCAAGAAACAAATCTTTCGAACGATAACCCTAGTTAGATGGCTCCATTTTGTCGTCTGACATGAAACGTGTCAACTAATCCTACATAGCTCTCTAATTCTGTTTTAATATTATTAAGGTCTGCAATTTGGTGTGTCATGCAATAAATGCAGCAGTAGTTTTCCCAAATCGGCTAGCGTCAAGTGACAACATCTTTCTCTCAAGGCCATTACGGCAAACGCATGCCTTCTAAAAACCATCTCCTAGGAAACATATGAGCATAAGGGAGTCAATTTCAAGCCACTTTCCAGATTTAGCCTAAGCAACTAATGGCGAAATCTGAAGCTAAATATTTTTAAGCATAATTTCTCATTTAAATTAACATTAGCATAGGAGGCCTCGAGCTCAAAAAATTCTGACAATAAAATTTTCTCAATTCAGTCTGGGACTATACAAGATACAAGGTAGTGGTTTTCCCCCTAAAGAGGCAGAGGATCCACCAAAAAGAGGGAAAAGCAACCTTTGGATGTTGAAGATAAGATCAAGAAACAGACACGACCTTTTGAATCGAGAAGGCCGATGACTAATTGTATCCTGAAAAAAACATGGCGATAAAGGTAGCAGATTCGCGACATCAAATTTGTGACACAATGCCAATGAGAACAAGATAAGGTTTCTGTGAACTCAAGTAGCCGCATATTTTATGGGCTTGGTCCATGTTATTTCTTTCGGAATGGATAAACTTCAACCAACCTCATGAAAGCGACACATGGGAGATAGAAGCCTCAAAAGACAACCAAAGAAAAGGAATTTTATTCCATTACAGTTAAGGACAACTAACAACCAGTTTTCTCATTGTAAAAGGAGAACAAACATGTCACTCTACAACTAGCAAATGTCAAGAAATTTCCAAAAGAAGAACATCTTTAATGTGTTAATAATTTTTGGGAGTGTAATTGGTCACATTTCGTATAAAAACATGCACGTTAAGAGATTCGAAATAGCTTCATATCTCTTCACACCAGGAAAAAAATATTGACGAAGCACCAACATTAGAAATTGAAAGAGACAACATAACCTCGAAACCAAATTTCTGAAACTTAGACGATAAGAATGAAGTCACCACCGCCATAAAAGAAGGAAATGGAACTCGGGAGAGCGAAAGTGCAGGATTCGAAGGCAAATGTATATGTCTAGCAAAAGCAAAGAAACTTGAATTCAGAATGGGTTCAAAATAACTAATCAACCACCAAACTCCCATCAAATTCAGAATTTTGTGCACTTGAAATGCAGTTAAACTGACTAGAAGACAATTCAGTTCGACGGGCAATCTTAATGTAAAAGAATGACAGTAAAATCAATAATTTAATATCAAAAGAAGGAATGTAAGAGAGAAAGCTTTACTCAATGAACATCAGCACCAGATCACCAGACATACAAAGCAAATTTACCCAAATCCCAAATTGGAGCCACAACAGACGGTATGAACAAAGAAGCGCTCATTCCTGCTCATTAGGGCAATCCCTGGCTAAATGCCCTTCTTCGCCACAATTGAAACACCCCCGTCCACCACCACCACCGTATCCACCGCCGCCACCGCCGTATCCTCTGCCTCCTCTCCCACTGCCGCCGCCACCACCACCACCACGGCCACCTCCCTGGTAGCAATCCCGCGCCAAGTGCCCCATTCTTCCACAATTATAACACGCCCCGCCACCACCCCCACCACGACCTTCTCCGCCGCGGCCGCCGCCATATCCTTCACCGTAACCTCCCCCTCTCCGCCCACGTCCACCTCTCCCGTAACCGCCGCCGCCGCCACCGCCGAACCGGCCTCCCCCGTACCAACCCCTCCCTCCTCCTCCTCCTCCGCCGCCGCCGCCGCCGCCGCCGCGAGATCGGTCCAGGATGGCCACGTCGGCGGCCTTGGTCCGCATGTCCTCGCCGAACTCGACGGCGAACTCCACTAGCTGGCCCTCGAAGAGGGTGCGGAAGCCGTCGGAAAGGATGGAGGTCTGGTGGACGAAGAGGTCGTCGCCGCCGCCGTCGGGGGCGATGAAGCCGAAGCCCTTCTGGGCGCTGAACCACTTGACCGTGCCGGAGGCCCGCTTCGGCTCCGCCATCGAGGAGCTCCAAAAAGCTTCTAGAAGATCCGCCCACGGCCGGCCCGAGCAGAGAAGAAACGATTCGCAACGAACTTCCGACTCACTGACAGTGCAGGGATCCGGTTCTCGCATTTTTTGCTTTTGCGGGCGCGTGCTCGCCACCGCCTGGGGCCGCGCGCGTCCGCGGGAGGGGCCGACCCAGGGTGGGGATTCCCGCGATCGAGCGGATGGCTGTTGAGCGGTCGTTGGAAACGGACGGTCGGATCGGTGTCGTTTTTTCGTTGGGTTTTCGCGTGGCTCTTTTGCTGATTTTATCCGGTACGGGGATCGAGGATGTTGCTCTCCACACATAATCGGATTCCCGCCACGTCGGATTCACGACCCGTTACGGCGCGGCGGGAAAAGTTAACGCCCTTCTTTTTTGGTCCTTTTTTTTTTGTTCTCTGTCAATCTTTTTTGGCCCTTAAATCACACTTTTGCCGGCTTGACGTAACCACCCGACATTAACCCTTTTCTTTAGGTCGTGTCCCTTAAGTCAAACATTCGATATGGATTGATTTATTAAAAGTTCAATTTCAATCACTACGTTATTTGAACCTCCTTTTCTATTATTAAATTATCAATTAAGTAATATCAACACTAACCGGTGATGGTGATATGGGACACGATATTATATAATATGTCAACCCGTCATTTTTTAAAAATAAAAATTTTGATATATTGAGACATTTTTGTATATTAAATTTATATTTTTACATATACATGATAAATTATTATTTTTATGATTATTTTAATTAAATTAATTTGATCAAATTCACAAATAAATAAATAATAAAAAAGAGCATAAAATGAATTCACCTAAAAAAATTAATTCACCATTTGTTAATATTATTCATTCTTTTAATTTAATAAATCTAACTCAATTCCAATAATTCATAAAACTTGGAGGAAAAAAAAAATTCACATTTTGAACTCACTTGTCAAAAAATGTTGAAAGAAAATGGAAAAAACAAACTTGGGAGATGAATTGTGTGTCACAGGAAGCGAGAGTCGGAAGAGAAAAGAAGATTATGTTTTTCTTTTTCCCCATTTCTTATTTTTATTATTTTTTATTATTTACATATATACATTTTACCCTTCATTTATTAAAAATTTTCAAAATTGACTTTGTGTGTTGGAATGATGTGTCAAATTCCGAACTCGCATGTTAGAATTTCGGACTTGAGTATAAGAAGAGTTGACTAAGTGTTAGATTTTTCGACACTAGTTGACCGAATGTTGAAGAAAGTCGAAAAATGTTGAATACGTAATGAAGTGTTTGACACAACACAAAAACTCCCAAAGAATTTTAGTGCTTCATAAATTATCAAAACTTCGACCATAATTGCAACTTGCTGTTCAGCAGATGTGGTGAGCTAAGCTTAGACTAGTTTTCCATGTTTTGGAAGTCGACAGATGTTCGGGGCTTCCATTTTGCACTTTTTACTTGCCCGGCGAAGATGTCCTCCTCTAGGCCTTGCCTATAGGGGTGAGCGGTTCCCGGTTCCGGTTCGGTTCCGTCTGGAACCTGGAACCTACCCGGGTACATGTTCCCATTTTTGGAACCCTGGAACCTACCCGTCGAGCAACCTAGAACCTACCTTGTCACGGGTTCCGAGTCGGTTCCAGGTTCCGATAGGTTCTTTTTTTTAATTATTTTTTTATTTTCAGATTTGAAAAGCTCTTTTCAACAATTGACGGTTCCAACTCCAATCTCCTATCTGGTCATAAGTAAAAGCAAGCAAAAGCTCTATCAATTGATTCTTATTCTACCCAAGCAAAAGTAGCAAATGAGAAATGACAGTAACAACGCTACAACTAGTGCATACACAAGTAGCAAAAAAATTTAAAAAAAGAATCGCCATCTGCATATGGTAGTTCCATAAGCAGCTCTGCATCAAGCAAAGTTGAGAAAGGCCTCAGCATATTCATCATCCATTGATCCGACGTAGACAAAGTTCAAGTAGATTCATCAGCGCTTGCAGTCCGCACACTTACTAGCATCGGTTATGGACTCGAGATCCTCCACATGTGTGACCCCAACAATTCTCCTGAAATCAAAACCAAAGATGCATGAAGGCAAACGGTGAGTACTTAGATAGCTGTAAGCTCCAAAAGTGACATTTGTCCCAAAAGCTCTAGATACTAGCAAGTTCATAATCTACACAAGGAGCAGGAATTGCCAGTTCATCCAGTCGCACCTTGTCATTTTGGCAGCCCCAAATCCAAGAGGATCATGGAATAAATCCTTCATGAATTTCCTCTGGACCAGCTCGAGCAGCACATCATTGTTATAGACTGCTGGTAGATATGCCTCACCAGTCACCAAACCCATTCTTGTGTTCATTCCAGAGGCTTACAAACTTCTGTTGGAATAGATTCCACGTCTCTTCAGTGGTTTGCAAAATCCATTCCTTGTATCCCTGTATAATATGCGCATTTATGGAACAATTCATTAACATATCATCAATGGTAAAAATAGTTTCTATTGTCCTTTTTTTTCTTTTTATAGTAGTGTACAAGCATGAAAGAGATGAAATGACTAATGAGGGAGTGCATAATATGATCTCTTTCATCATTGCCTTAATATCTACCAATTACAATTGTGCATTCATTTCCGCAATTACTGAAACAGCAGCGCCAACTTTTTGTTTTGTTTATCCAGGGGGTGGGGCATAAAAGAACAATAAACTACAAGTAATTATCACATGAGAGTATGAATTTTTCTTTTGTATACATAAATGTCAGCAAATCTCAAGTTGAATTTAGCTGCATGAGCAACAGATATTAAGGTTCAAGACATGATAAGCAATAGTAGTCATTAGGAGTAAGAAGAGAAACCAATTTACAAAACTTTGTGAGGTCAAGGACTAGAAGAGCTATGAGACATAAGCATAGAGACAGGCAGTTATGTATAGCATACTTTTCTGTCGTTCCCTTGATTTGCATGCCCATCCTGAGACATAAGCATAGAGACAGGCAGTTTTGTATAGACCAAAGCTAAATACTTTGGAAAGAAATAAATCTCAGCCGCCCAAATGACAGACATCGCGCAAGATTTAGCTCGCCACACCCTACATTTTCAATGGACTTTCATCAGGGACAGACCCCAAATCACAGGTAGAACAAAAGCCCTCCTTTTGGAGCCAGTTTACAATCCAACCAATTTCAACCACACCCCGCATTTTCAACAGATTTTAAGCAGGGCGGTCCCCAAACCGCGGGTAGAGCAAAAGCCCTCCTCCATTCGGAGCCGGTCCACAACCAAATCAATTTCAAACAATACCTCAACAATAGTGCCGACTAAGTAAAGGAGTTGCTTGTTGAGCTTAATCTTCTCTTGATTCTCCTTTTATCTTCTCCTTACGACTCTAGCTCCAGGTTCGTCCTCTGCAGCTCCTCCTGCCATCACAAAACAGAAAAACAAACGAAATCCCATCAAAACCCCCATCGGGACCTTAAATTAAAGATTCAAAAGAAACCCTTGCGCACGAGCCGAAGCACAGAAGCCCCCAACGACAAGTAAACCCGCGCCACGAGCCCTAGCAAATCCAACCGAAGCCATCGACGTCCAAAGAGAGGGACAGACCTTGAGGATGCGAATCTCGTTGTCGAGGAGGCGAAAGCCAGCCCAAGCTTCAAAGCCCCGCGCTTTTGAATCGAGAGAGAGAGAGAGAGAGAGAGAGAGAGAGAGAGAGAGCTTACGGTCTCTGCCGCCACGAACGCCGCCTCTGGTGGGATGATACATAGTTCCGACGAGGTCCTCCGAGCTGACGAAGATGGGGATGCAGTCGTCTTCTTCGCCGCCTCTAGTGGGATGATACATAGTTCCGACGAGGTCCTCCGAGTTGACGAAGATGGGGATGCAGTCGTCTTCTTCGCCGGCTTCTTGTAGATGAGCTTTGCTTGGAGATGTAGGTCTTGCCGGAGAGGAATTCGTCGAGGAACTTGAGGCCCGACTCCGTGTGGAGATTCGTCGAGGAACTCGTCGAGGGCGAGCACTGAGCACAGTGAGCAGCGTCGGGCAGAGACAAAGAAGAAAAGTGAAAGAACTGAGGCTAGGGTAAATTAATTTAGGGCTTCTTTTTTTTTTAACCTAACCGGTTCCGGACCCTCCGGTTCGGTTCTCCGGTTCCCGATTCTACCCGGGAACCATGCTCACCCCTACTTGTCTATATGAAGACCAACGTTTCAATATTTTGGCCGGACCAACTTTTGCATTGAGATATCGCAAAGAATGTAGTAATAGCAGTTCACATTCATAAAGAATTCTCAATGCGTAAACATGGAGATCTTCTGAGCACTTTCGCTAGTTGCCCCCGATTTCCATTCACTGTGTTGACTCTATACGTGTATTGACGAGAAAATATTAGGTGTCCAAGTATAGACATGTCAGCTTTGCACTAGTCCTCTTAGAGTCCGCCACGTGTCAATTTGGGATCCACTTGTTAGATACCCTCGCGTCCCCTCTCTCTTCAGTCAATGTTTTTACTTTTTCCTTTTTCCTCCTTCTTCTTCCTCCTTTCACACACTCTCTCTCTCCTCTCTCTTTGTGAATGCACACCCACTCTCTCTTTTTTTTTTTTTCAAAATGCTCTCTTGCCCGCCACCTCCGCAATCCGCCTCCATCTCTGCCTCTATCTTCGCCCACTTCTTCTCCGACCTCTAGCATCGCCACGTCTTGTCCAACTCCTCTTGTGCCCTCAGCATTGACATCGGCATTGGCCAAGAGCTCAAGGCCCTTTGTCGCGTCAACGAACCATGCATTTGCCTTTGCCTTCTTTGTTGCTTACGCCGACCCTGGTCGAACTCAAATCTATTTATTCGAGGTCAAGCTGAGCTCTGAATCACAAATCTAGGATTTACTTGAGCTTAGATCCAAAAAATCAGGCTCAAATTAATTTGAGTCAGGGAAGGAAATGCCTAAACTAAGACTCACTATCAACTTATTCCCGCGAAAGGAGGAAGAAGAAGAAGAAAAAAGGAAAAAAGAGAAGGAAGAAAAAAAGTAAAAACATTAATTGAATAGAAAGAGAGGAGACATGCGGAGTGAAAATAGGAAGAAGAAGAAAAACAGGAAAAAAGTAAAACTAATAATTGAAGAGAGAGGGGATGCGAGGGTATCTGATAAGTGGATCCAAATTGACATGTGGCGGGAATTGAGTGGACTAGTGCAAAGCTGACGTGTCTCACTTGGGCACCTACTTTTTTAATCTCGTGTATTGACCAGCAGATGGTGACAGTTCTCGGTCGATTCATTCCCTTCCTCTTGAAACTTCCTCGGAAAGAACTAAAAGAAGACTTTTCGAATGAGTCCTTCTTTTGGGAAAAATAAGAAAAGGAGAGAACGGAGACCTAGATCGCGCCAAGGTTACAAAATGTTTACCTTTTTCCTTGGGACAGTACAAAATGTTTACTTTAAGCAGCAGTGAAGCAATTGATTTCAACGTGTTGCTGGTTTGGTTCGTGTGGTACCGTTTGGCCTTGAATTTCCACTAACTTTGCCATCACCATATGGTTTGTTAAAAACAATAATGCATAACTCGTTCAAATTCAAAATATTTTGAGTAATTTGTTATTATTATTTTTTTTTGTTAGTCATATTTTATTCCTATTCTAACTTTTACTCTCAGACTTTTGCCATACCTCCTTCGGGCGTAGAGTCAGCTGAAACTCACTGGCCCAAACTAATTCGTCCCCACCACAACTCCCTGAGAAGGTGGGGATTTGAACCCCTTACCTCCTCCTTCCATATTGGAAAGGTGGCCACTGGGGCAAACCCCAGTGGTTCATTTAATTATTATTCAAAATATTTGAATTAGTCCATTCCTATCTCATGTAATTATTATCATAGTTATTACGGTAACAGATTAATTTAAAATTTTAAAATATTTTGAATTAGTCCATGTAATTATTGTAACAGCTAGTAGATGAACTCCATAAATACAAATGTTATCCTAGAGTTAAAGGATAAGTGAAACCCATGCTCAAACTCAGAGTCTATTTTGACATGATATGAGAGATGGAAGTATTGGGTTCAAATATTTACAAGTCTCATTTATCTCCCTAATTAAATTTTCACCCTTAGTACTAGACCAGCTTAAGTGTGAGTAAGAGTGTTGGAATATTTAAATAATCAATCTTGTTTTCATCTAACAATTTAAGTTTTTAGAACAAATCATCCTCAATCTGCAACTATCAATGGGTTTGTGATAGGAGCAGCATGCGTCGCCCATGATTCAAGGTTGCCAGTTCTCGATTCCTTCGAGCTGGAATCCACGTTCTTGACACTTCTTCTCATTGTCTTACTCGTGGATTTAGAATGTTGTCGGCTTCGCATCGCTGAAGTTCGCAATCAATCGAAGAGACTGCGCCATTTGTGTCGCATGGTGGTGTGTTCCACAGCATCGGCCTCTTCATGCATTGGCACTCGTCGCTTTCGCAGGAATCTTATTGCTCTTGGTACCTCTCTCTCTGATGGTATATTCACACCTCATTTGAAGGGTCCGAAATCTTCCTATTCTTCTTTAGAATCACTAGGATGTCGTAATGATTCCCTAAGTTTTTCCTGGTTCAACCTGATTTTGCCAACGTTGTTTTCTACCCATATCAATTTTAAAAAAATCCCTCCTTTGAAGTTCTCTTTTTTTAAGTCTAATCTCGAAGGAAGCAACCTATTTCCTTTGAATATGAGGATGAAGTGTGGTTCTTGTCTTACTTTTTTTGTTTTCACCCTCCATTAAAAGTGGAAGTTAGTGTTTTCCTTGTACTACAGCCCACAGTTTTTGACTCTTTTCTTTTCTTTCCTCTTTTTTTTTTTCTTATACTTGATTTCTCTGATGATGCTGCTTCTCCTGTTCGAGGCAGCGATCCACGGAAACTAGAAGTCACGGCAAACGAGGAATCAAAATTTGTTAGGAAAAGTAAACCGAAATTGCGCTTTCCGAGCTGCGATTTAGCTTTGGTCAGCCCACGTGCATGCCCGTTGCGCGCGCATATGCATGGGTATACACGACCAAGGAAGGAATAGAAAACCAATCGTTGTAGTTCAAAGGACGAGACCCATGTGGCGCAGCGCGATTCCCTCTTTCACTGTGATCACAGCAGAGGACTCATTGATAGGTGGATGAAAATAAATGTCGTCGGGGTAGGCTTGACGACTGTCTTTGTCTCACATGGACAACTTCCTTCTATTGGTTGATCTTATCTCGGATGTGTGTATATAAAACACTCAAAAAGTGTCATTCAAAGTGGGAATCTCTACTGACCAAAAAAAAAAGAAGTGGGAATCTCCAAATTAAAAATTTGTTCTTTCATGGTAAGACGATGGATTCGACAAATTCATCCATTGCACACTGTTTCTCCGAATGCGGAACAGTGCCGCTTTCCCTGTCCTAGAAAGCAAGAAGTTTCCCAATGGAGGAACTTATGCTGTCATAATAATTTGAATCATATATGTCTTCTTCTATATGCTTATTATGCAAGGAATCCGAATGATTTTGCTGTTTCTAGAGTAAGAATAAAGTTCAAGCAGGACGACTTTTAGGTTCACTGCACAAATGTGACTGAGTCAAGGAGGGAGGCGACAACTGAACTTCGAAATCATTTTCCCACTGATGCCAAGTATCTATTATTGGCCATGTACTTATTAAGGAAATATATCAACAGACTTATATAAGTGCAAATGACAGAGTATTCGCAATTTGAATGATACTGGAGGATGAAATCGAGCAATGGCACTAAATAGAAATAGCCCCGTGCTCCCTTATAAAATTGTCATTCACATTTCTCTTGAACCAGACCCACATGTGGTTAAATTGGTTCCTGAACCAGACCCACGTGTGGTTGAATTGGTTCTTACTTCATTTCCAGAAGATTAAAGCTTCATTCTTCTTCTGCTCATGTCTCGGATTTGAATAATCGTAGCTCCAAATTGACCAGAGGCATCTTGCATAGTCCCGCTTCCCACAAGCAGTGGTTGTTCTTTAAGTTCCTTGGGTTCGCTACGCTCGAAGATGGATGGTAAAATAGAAGATGACAGCCTCTGGGTCAATGTCAGGGGATATAGCAGGTCTGGCTCTCCATAGATATGCTTCGTATCTCATTCATTTGGCTTCTTTCGGTATTCTAGGGGTGAAGCATATATATATATATATATATATATATATATATATATATATCTCTCTCTCTCTCTCTCTCTCTCTCTCTCTCTCTCTCTCTCTCTCTCTCTCTCTATGAAGTTGAAGCTGGTGACGAAGTACCGAATGGATTGACAAAGCTAAGATATTATTCTCTTGTGTGTAGTATGCTATCACAAAAAATAATACATTATTAAAGGAATAGAGAAATTTGCACACAATAATTATAGTGATTCGGCTCATTACAAGGTTATGTCCATTTTCCCAGATAGCGTTGTCGCGACCAATTTTTCGGGTGTGAACCACCTAGGGTTTGGCTAATGGATTGTTAAGCTGCAAACTTAACTCTCGGGCTCTCCCAAGCCCATACCAATTCGCGACTTAGGTTCAAATTTTTAACGTGCAATTGATTTTTAACTAGGAGTCGCCACTAATCTATTTTTGGTGGGTCGATTAGAAACCCAAGTAAAGCAACGGGAGGTTTACTTTACTCTTACGAAGAGATTTTGGGTACGGGGACTTGGTTACACTAGATTTCTCTAATGCCCTTTCGGTACCATTCTTTATTTAAAAAAATGTTTGACAAGCAGCTTGAATTGATTTTAAATCTATTTCCTTAACATATGAGGAAATCATGCGGGTGCGCAATCCATCAATTTAACACCCAAGAAAGCAATGAATAAATTGTAAACTTACCTTAAAGCAACGAAAGCATCTGCGTTGTTAGATCAAAATTCACATCATCAACCCTAGATATGATTTCTAATTAACACGCAATTTCTTTTTTTGTTTTCACTTTATTTAATGGGAACTTAATCTATATGCAATGCATGCTAGTAATCTAATATGACATGGCAACATGACTTAAATTACATGACATGGCAATATGATCTAAATTATATGACATGAATAGAGTAAATCCTAAAGAGATGCAATAATTAAATGCAATCTAAATGACCTAATTCTATTGACAGGCAATTTCTAATTAAATGGGCCAAAAAAAAAAAAAAACTAAATGACGTGCATTTCATTTAATCTAATCCTAAATGACATGTTCATGACATTTTTCTTTTTCTTTTTTAAAAAAATATGCAATTTATCCTAAAAAAGGAAGTAATTTATCCTAAGACATTTTTTGATTTTTTATGAAATTCGAAATTATAAAAAAGTGGAAATTATCTACCTAAATTAAAAACGTCATCTAATTTGAATTAGGAATGAAGTTATGTCAAATCCTAGGATATGTTCGTTTCGCGGAAAATAGGCCATTTCCGGAAAATATTTTTCCAAAAGTCATTTTCCAGGAAAATGACAATATTTTCTGGTGTTCGGTCAAAACTTGAAAATGTTTCGGAAAATATTTTCCGGTGTTCGGTAAGAAAAATATTTTCCGCTCACTAGATTGGCGAGCACAAGCATTAAGCTCGAGGTTCGCCCAGGATCGACGAGCGATCCACGACGGTTCACCTGGTGATGGCCGACGACTAGTCAAGAAAGAAGAAGATGAGAAACAAAGAAAAGAAAAAGAAAAAAAGAAAAAAAGAAAAAGAAAAAGAAAAAGAAATAGAAAATTAAAACTAATTTGAATAAAAAAAGAAAAATACAATTTAAAAATAATTCGAATAAAAAAAGAAAAAAAGAAGAAATGGGAGGAGGAAGTGAGGATTTGTAGATGTGTGAGATAAGAGAGATAAAGTGAGAAAAATATTTTCCACTTTTCAAAAGTGGAAAACATTTTCCCCAAATTTAGAAAACTTTTTCCCTTCCATGGAAAACATTTTCCCCTAGGAATTTCATTTTCCGTGAAACGAACACCGGAAAATCCGGAAAACATTTTCCGTGAAACGAACGGACCCCTAATTTAAACTAGAATGTTATCCTAACTTAGAAATCCCTAACTAAAATGCAATCTACTTCAGATTTTTTTTTTATCTAAACTTATAATTAACTAGGAAATAAAATTTAACATGCAATCTTACCCTAATATGCAATGACGTGCAAAATATGCCTCCTAATTCTACATGACATATGCATGATGATTTTTTTTTTTTTTTTTTAATTTCGAAATTAAAATTTAACGTGCAAATTAAATAATAACAAGACTAACATTCTAAATGAATATATATATATTTTTTTTGTTTTCTTTTTCATGATTCAAAATAAAATCTCTATCCTAAATATGCAAAATAAGGAAAGCAAACCTAAACCTAATTTCCCTTTTCCCTTTTAATTTTCGAAATTAACAATCGCCTAATAATTAAATGTGCAATAAAAAAAACTAACAACCTAAGTCAATTGATTTTTTTGACATTTTTATTATTAAAAAAATGGAATTTCTATCATGAGCATGCAAACCCTAAAACTACATTTTTTGATTTTTTTTAAGAAAATTAATTCAAATAGCACCACAGCAAATCAAGCAAAATTGATACCCAAATTGACGAACCGTATCTCGCGCATGAGATCGGGTTGGCCAATTTTCACACAAATCACGAATCGGGCCTTGGGCGGGAGATTGGATTGGCAATTTTTTTTAGTAATTGCGAGTCGGATTTCGGGCGCGAAAATCGGACTGACAATCACTAAATTTCAAGACAATTTCATATCATGCAATTTCAATTTCACATTAAAGGGTAATTACACTAAAAAAACAAATAATATGGAATATCAATAATAATAAAAAAAACAGAAGATAAATAAACAAAAGAAAAGAAAAATGACCTAATTTTGCTTATTTTGCTTATTTTCTTTTTCTTTTCTTTTTTTCCCTAAAAAGAAAAAGAAAAAGAAAAAGAAAAAATAAAGTTGGTGGCCGGTCCGGCGAGGGGAATCACCGGTGTCGGAGCTTCGGCGAGGGTGGTGCAACGGCGGTCGGCGCGGAGTAGGAAGTCGCGAGTGGAGACTTAGCCAGCAACGATGGTGGTCGGCGGCTTCGCGCGGGCTGAAAGGGCTTCGATCGATGTCGGGTCATGCGTCGGGCTGCGAGGCAATGGGCGCGGAGTCGTCGGCGGTCTGCGGTGGCGACAAACGGTGAGATCGTGGGTCGACGTGGCGCGAGAAGGCGTTGGGCGGCAACGGGGTCGCGGAATCGTGGGTGCGCTGGGTCGTCGTGGGCTTCAAACGAAGCGGCGTGGGTGGAGCAATGCGGGGGCATTGCCGGGGTGTTGGGTCTCGGTCGTCGGTGCTCGCAACGGATGAGCAATTGGAGGCGAGCGGCCACGGCGAGGGAGCGGTGCGGGGCGGAGGCAAGTGCCGGTCTTTGCGGCGTTGGTGGCGAAGGCGGCGGGTTTCAACGGCAACGGCGTTCGGAGGCAAGACTGGTGGAGCAAGCTGTGAGAGCGTGCCGGTGAAGCGAGCGGCGCGAGCACGGCCGATGCGGTCGAAGGGGTCTTCCAAGGAAGATGAACAGTCACGGTTCCTCCTTTTCTTTTTTTCTTTTTTTTTTCTTCACGTCACTTCCTACGTCACTTCTCTCTGCTGTATTTTCTTTTTGACTTTTGACTTCTCCCTTCTCCCCAAAACAAAAGAATTGATTTTCTTTGGGGTTTTTGAGCTCAGAACCTGAAAGAAAAAGCACTCCTCACGTTCTTTGCTTTGAAATTTTTTTCGAATTTACTCTCCAATTTTTTTGAAAATCGCCACCCCCAAATTGATCGTACGTGACCCCTTTTATACACCAACAAGACGTATCCTTGTGGTATATCTCATTGCCAATTTTGCTCGCGTAAAATTCCATTAAATATATCATTTCACCCTGCGCAATATATTTTTTATTCGATCACAAACAAATTCCCTTTTTGCGCAAAATATGCATCCCTCAGTGTATATTACCTAAATCTATAAAAAATCTTAACAAAAAATAAAATTTTCCTAAACTATATGCCATGTGATTTTTTTTTTTATTATTTAGAAAAATGAACTCCAAAATTTTAGGTGTCAACAGCTGCCCCTCTTTGAAGGTGAGCTTGCAGAGGTTGCCTTTAAAGACAAATTGAGACCTAAATTTTGGTCATGTTCATGCAATGAATGATTTTTGTTGGAACATGAATTCCATTTTTTAATGCAATTTATATGATGCATGGAAATACTAATGCAAATGATAGATGAACCTACAGGGATAACTTACCTTTGAGGAGGATAGAGTAATTCGAGGTAGTGGGTATTACCTATCCCGGGACCCGTACCATTCTACGGTCGCCTAGAATAGTAACACGACTTTGTGACAATACTGCTTTCCTAGGACTGTACCATTCTACGGTCGTCTAGTATGGCGAAAGGAGCTGCTTTCTCGGGACCCGTACCATTCTACGGTCGCCCAATACGGCGGGGAAGGGGTTGCTTTCTCGGGACCCGTACCATTCTACGGTGCCCAATACGGCAGAAAAGTTTTGTAAGGAACTGCTTTCCTAGGACCCGTACCATTCTACGGTCGCCCAATATGGCAGAAAAGTTTTGTCTAGGACCCGTATCATTCTACGGTCGCCTAAACGGGGTTTCATTTTCCAGGACCCGTACCATTCTACGGTCGCCTTGACGGAAAATTGATTTTTTAGGACCCGAACCATTCTTCGGTCGCCTGAATTGGGAAATTGCTTTTTCAGGACCCGTACCATTCTATGGTCGCCTGTTAGAGCAATAAATGTTGTTTAGGACCCGTACTATTCTACGGTCGCCTAAACGGAGATTTTGCCTGGCTAGGACCCGAACCATTCTTCGGTCGCCCAGCGTTGCAACCAGGAGAAAAATCTTTGGGGACAACTCAATCGAGTGTCGGTGTATTCAAAAGGGGAATACCTGTGCAATGACAAGTATTTGAGGTATAGAGACATACTTACCTAGTGTCATCTCTGCTTCTTGGGGACATGTCTTCTGCAAAACATGATCGTAGGAGAAACAACATGCATTTGTAATCACAAACATGCATTAATTCAAGCAAGGTTCAGGCGTAATAATTTCTATCAACCACACATCATCTTAATTTCAATTGGAACGATTTCGAATGATGATTCCAATCTGAACGCATAAGCATCATGGATGTGTCAAAAGGGATCCTCCAGTCTGAAAGGACTTTTCACTCATCCTCTTTTAAAAGGATTGTTTTATCCCGGCCTTTGATACAGGATCTTGACAATCATTCTATCTCACCATCGTCATGCCAGACAAGGGTTTGAGCAATCTCGCAAGTGGTACAACCTCACCAATCTGAGGGGTCTTTAACAGGGACCATATTGTCAACTTGGTCAATGGCTTTAACAAATGGGACTTTTTAAGTCGAAGCTATTGAAAGATGACATTTTGCAATTGTCTTGGATTTTACAAGTCAAGAAACACACGCAATGAGGCAGAAATTATCATGCTCACACTTCTTCAAGTGATGCTTTCAAGTATGTAAACTCTTACGTTAATTCAAGTGCCCTAATCCGAAGAGACTTTACAAGGGACGTAACCTAGGTTCGGTTGATGGGCTGTGAAATGAAAGGATCATTAGGCTCAAAAAGTGTTTAGAGGGTCAAAAATTGGTGATCATCTTGACATTTCCACCACTTTCCTTCTTTACTGTCGAAGATTTTTCTTCTCATTAAATCTCCATTGACTGCAATAGCATTTGAGTTTTGGTATCACTTTGTTGGAAATACGACTCAAGAGTTTGATTTTTTTTTTTTTTGGCATTGGCCTTGGCCTTGCTTTTACCAGCACACTTTTTTTTCATGCCTTATTTTGCATCTTTTTTTTTTTTTTTTTATAAACAAAGTCTCCACTTGTCAGCATTCTAGTTCATGCCACTTGGATATTTTTGTCTTGCCCCAGTGTGGGGGATGATCACCAATTGGGCTTAATATGAAATGAATTCATAGGCTCAAATGGGCTATGCAATGGATAAAGTGTATAGGATGGAGAAAGAACCGCTCTTCGTCGTCCTAAGGCACTTAAATTAACACATAAGTTACATTGCGAAAGCAATACTCGAAGATTGATGCAAGTGTGAGTAAGAAAATTCCTATCATTCGTTCCAACTCTGTCCCAATGTGAGATGATCCTTGACAGGGATAATTTAAAGAACTCTTCATGTGTATAGGCTTAATGGGCTAAACGATGGATATACCTGTAGTGTTTCAAGTAGAGGAAAAAAAAATTGCCTCTCATCACCTTGGATGGCGTACCCTTTGCGAGATCACCATTTTCCTTGCAGAAATGGAATTTTTCACACAGCTCACTGGGGATTTGTGTATGAAAAGTGTATGGAACAAGGCTTGCCTTTCATCATTCTAAGGTATTCCATTTGACACATTCAATTTATCTCACACAATTCATCAAGGAAGAAAAATGCAAAATTTATGACAAATTTGAATAATTCAACTCATTGAGGCATTTTATTCATTATAGAAATACTTGCAGTTCAAGACATGACATGGGAAATTCTATTGTGGGTAGTACTTTTTGACAGCATCGAAATTAACTGGAGTGGAAAACTCACGACCATCCATTTCGCCAAAATCAGGGCACCTCCAGGAAGTACCTTCTTCACCACATATGGGCCGCCATAATTCGGAGCAAACTTGCCACCAAGATTTGGAAAAATCGGCAACAGCTTTCTCAGAACAAGATCATTTATTTCAAAATGTCTTGGTCGTACCTTTCGGTTGAAGGATCTGGCAACTCTTTGCTGATAAGTTTGGCCATGACAAAGAGCCTTTAGTCTTTTCTCCTCTATCAAGTTTAACTGCTCAAGTCTTTGTGCATCCATTCAGCCTCAGACAAATCCACTTGGGATAAAATTCTCAGAGAAGGAATCTCCCCCTCCACAGGTAGAACTGCCTCCATGCCGTACACCAAAGCAAAAGGGGTTGCCCCGGTAGAAGTGCGGATCGATGTTCGATATGCCATTAGTGCAAAAGGTAACCGGTCATGCCAATCTCGATAATTCTCGGCTGTCTTAGCCAAGATCTTCTTAATGTTCTTATTAGCTGCTTCAACAGCCCCATTCATTTGAGGACGGTAAGGGGACGAATTCAAATGCTTGATCTTGAATTCGCTGAACAACGCGTCAACGAGTTTATTGTTCAAGTTCGTCCCATTGTCGGTGACAATTGCTTCAGGGACGCCATAGCGAGCAATTATGTCACGTTTGATGAACTTTACAACATTGCAGGCGGTGACATTCACAAATGATGTAGCCTCGATCCATTTGGAGAAATAGTTTATCGCCACCAAAATGAATCGATGCCCATTTGAAGCCTTAGGATTGATTGGGCCAATCACATCAAGAAAGGCCATGGCTCAAAAAGGCCATGGCTCAGAAAACTGGTGCAACTCAGTTGGAGGAACATTTATTTTATCACCATGCATCTGGGCGGGTGACAACTTCGTACATGCTTGATGCAGTCCTTTTTCTAATGTGAGCCAATAGTAGCCTAATCTCATAATCTTCTTTGCCATCATATGCCCATTCATGTGAGGGCCACATATCCCTTCGTGCACTTCTTGCATGATTTGAGTAGCTTCTGTTGCCCCCACACATCGCAACAAGACTGAATCATAGGATCTCTTGTAGAGATTCTCGCCACTGACGAAGAATTTTGATGCCATCTTTGTGATGTACCTCCTATCGGCGAGAGTGCTTCTTTCTGGAAATTCCTGCCTTTTAATGTAGTTCATGATATCGTAATACCATGGTTTTCCATCAGGTTCTTCAGTTATGATCATACAGTAAGCCGGCTTTGGCAAAACTTCTATTTTCAATGGCTCGACTACTAATCCATCGACAACTTGCAACATAGATGACAAAGTTGCAAGTGCATCAGCAAACTGATTGTGAGATCTTGGTAAGTATTCAAATGAAATTTCCTTGAATTGCTTCATGAGACCTTCTAGATACCGGTGGTATGGGAGCAATTTGGCATTCTTGGTCTTCCACTCACCTACAGTCTGTAGTATGATTAGTGCTGAATCTCCGAATACCATTAAGCTGGGTCACACCCATCTCGATTGCGGCTTGAAGTCCGAGGATGCAAGCTTCATACTCGGCCACATTGTTGGTGCATGGGAATGTCAATTTCCCGGCTACCGGATAATGCTGACCATCCTGGGATATCGAACCAGCCCCGATGCACCAGAACCAGACAAGTTTACAGCTCCATCGAAGAACATCCTCCATGAGTCTTCATTTACACTCAAGACACGGTCATCAAGGAAATTGTCATTGTTGTTAGAGATGCCTGAATTCTCAGCTAATAGATTAGCGATCGCTTGACCCTTAACCGACTTTTGTGGCATGAATTGCACATCAAATTCGGAAATCAAGATTTGCCATTTGGCCAACTTACCCACCAGAGCTGGCTGATTAAGTAAGTACTTAACGGGGTCGTTTTCTGTCACGAGAAATGTTTGGTAATGCAATGTGTATTGGCGCAATCTATGCAATACCCATACCAAAGCGGCACAAGTCTTCTCAATATCAGAATACTTCAACTCTGATATAGTGAACTTCTTACTCAGATAGTAAATGGCTCGTTCTTTTTTATCAACAGGACTTTCCTGAGCCAACATTACACCCAATGATTCACTATGAATGGTGAGGTAGAGAATCAAGGGATGCCCTGGTGATGGTGGGACAAGAACTGGTGGATTCATCAAATCTTTGCTTCAATTTGTCGAACGCCTCTCGACACTCGTCATCCCAGTTGATTCGAGCATTCTTCTTTAGGAGTTTGAAGAATGGCTTGGCTGTTTCAGATAATTGAGAAATGAACCGAGCTATGTAATTCAGTCTTCCCAAAAGACTTCGAACCTCTTTCACCGTCGATGGAGGTTGCAGCTCACATATGGCCTTAGCCTTGGATGGGTCTATCTCAATTCCCTTACTGCTTACAATGAATCCAAGTAATTTACCGGATGTTGCCCCAAACACACATTTAGCGGGATTTAGCCGGAGCTTGAATTCACAAAGTCGGTCAAATAATTTCTTCAAGGTTTCCATATGGCTTTTTCCAGGCCGGGTCTTTGCAATCATATCGTCAACATAGACTTCAATCTCCTGATGCATCATATCATGGAATAGTGTTACCATGGCTCGCTGGTAAGTTGCCATTGCATTCTTGAGTTCGAAGGGCATGACCTTGTAATGAAAGGTTCCCCACGGGGTGATAAACACAGTCTTCTCCTTGTCTTCCTCTTTCATCCTTATCTGATTGTACCCGGAAAACCCATCCATAAAGGAGAATAGTTCAAATCCGGCGGTGCTATCCACGAGGACATCAATGTGAAGGAGCGGAAAATCATCTTTTGGGCTCGCCTTGTTCAAATCTCGATAGTCGACACAAACTCGAACTCGACCATCCTTCTTCATTACCGGCACAATGTTAGCCACCCATTCAAGGTATTGTGAGACTTCAATGAATCCCACCTTTAAAAGCTTCATCACCTCCTCCTCTATCTTCTTCGAGAGCTCGGGCTTAGTTCTCCGAAGTCTTTGCTTCTTACGTGGCACGTCCGGATTAGTAGGCAAGCAATGCTCAACAATCGATGGGTCTAAACCAGGCATGTCAGCATAAGTCCATGCAAAGATATCCTGATATTCCTTTAGTAGTTGAATTAGGTGCTCGGCTTCATCTTTAGGGAGATTTGCCCCAATTTTAACTTCTTTAGCTTCAGCGGCGTCACTTAAATTGATAGTGACAGTCTGCTCGGATGTGAGAGCCTTGGCTCTTTCATGTTGTTCCCAGCTTCGCTGCACCTCAATGGAATCTTCAATCAAGTCCTTGAGATTATCCATATCATCATTTGTTGCATTGGATCGGACCGTTTCCATGCCTTTGTATGCCACAAAACTGTTCTTGAAACATGAAGTGAATAAATTAGAAAAACAAACAGAGTAATCTAAATTATTATTTCTTTTGAAAAGAATTTTGGCGAAAACAATTTTTTTTGGAAATATTTTGACACGAGAAAGCATGATGAAGCCCAGGCCTCAGAATTCTCCTTGGATTTTTTTTATCGGTTGGATATCATCACCAGGCTAGTTTGGTGTACCTCATCATGCCCTCAAAATAAAACTTGTAATTTTATTAATATTCATCAATCAATTACATTTATTGAATGGAAATGCAACTTTCAAGCCCTAAGAAGAAAGCAATAAAAAACAAGCCCTAGAAAGCAATAAAAAATTCCCGCGCAGGGGCATGTGAGAAAGCAGTAAATGAATTACTCTCGTGGGCAGAGCCCATTTCTTCCGAAACTCCTCCATCAATGGTCCCTATGAAGGCATCATCGAAGAGACTAGTGATTCCTTCCAGTGCATCTTCAGGGTTTTCTGTCTCCGAGGGTATCGGATCATCCATGGCACCCCATCCATCTGGGACAATGTCACAGGGATCAATGTAGAAACTGGGAGGAGCCGAATATTTCACCAGATAGTCGAATTTTCCACTCGGCTGCCCCAGGGTGTCTATTATTTCTGCTTCATCCTACATCATTATCGGTGGACCAGGGAATGTCTCACGAATGTTCGGGGGTGATGGGTTTTGCCTTCCTTGCCTTTGGTTAGGTAGCGGGTTCCGCCTTTCCTGCCTTCGTCCTCCAGTTTTTCCTCCACCTCTTCCATGGTACCCCAATCCAGCAGCACGGGACCTCTGAGGGGCTTGAATGGGGTTTCGAATCCCCTGACCATTTCTTCCAAGGCCACTACCAGGACTAAAACCATTTCCAACCATCACTCTTCCCACCATAAGGGCGGCATCTGAAACTTTGGGAGTGGGCGGAGGTGAGTCTCGAGATGCGTGTATGGTGGATACCAGCTCAAACGAGTGGTAACTTGATTCGAGCTCAGAATCCGACTCTACATAGGGGATAGCCGTCTCATGATAGATTCGGTGGTCTTCCTCACCGTATACGGTAACCAACTTCATTTCGATCACAAATTTCACAGCTTGATGTAGACTTGAAGGCCTTTGCTCCGGCAGTGTGTATCCATGGACGACCCAGCAGGAAATTGAATGCGGTAGGGATGTCCAACACTTGAAAGGGAATGTTGAAGATGACTGGCCCTATCTGTACGTCGAGATGGATTTCTCCGAGTACCTCATTCTTTGTGCCATCAAAAGCTCCTACTGAGGTCATTGCCGCATGTATCCTTAATGGGTCTACTTTGAGGCGGTGCAGAGTGGCTAATGGACATATGTTCAGAGCGGACCTATTATCAAGGAGCACTCGAGACACATGAGAAGACTTATGTTTAACGGATATGTAGAGTGCTTTGTTATGTCCCCGGCCTTCGAGAGGGAATTCTTCATCAGAAAAGGTAATCAAATCCTTAAGAAGGACTGATCCCATAAATTCTTCCAACTTGTCCGCCTCAACTGTCTCTGGCACATGAATTTCACTCAATACCTTCATTAGTGACTTTTGATGCACAGATGATGTTTGGAGAAGCTTAAGCAAAGAGATTTGGGCAGGCATCTTTCGCAATTGATCGACCACATTATACTCGCTTGCTTTAATTACAGCTAGAAATTCCTTAGCCTTTTCATCTGTGACTGGCTTTGCAGTTTAAGCACTGGCTTAACCATAGGTTCGACCAGACCTTGTAACAAGATCGACATCTAAGTCATAAGACCAAGGCACCGCTTTGTTGTTGACATACTCATATGGTTGAGGTATCTCGATCACAATCTCCTCATCAGATGCATCTTCTAGCGGAGGCATATCCGCGAGCGAAGGATCAACTTCTTCCTTATCAATATTGAGCGCAGCTGCTCCTCCTCCCAATCGATGATGATGTGTGAAATAGTGGAAACTACGCAGTTACGGTCAGTATATACAATAATGCCGTCATCCACCATTTGGGCAATTCTTTCCTTCATCGGCGATAGGGGAATATTTTCTTGACCTGGATAATACCCAGCTCTTACCAGTTCGCTGTAAGCATCTGCCACGTGCACCTTTGAGTCCTTGATTCGACCGACTTCAGGTTCCAGGATAGCATTCACCGTACCCTCATGCTCAGGTAGTGGATTCTTCTGGACATTTGGCTGAGCAGTTTGAAACGAAAAGATTTTCGTGTCTAAGAGGTTTTGGATCTTGTGCTTGAGGGTGAAACACTCATCAGTTGAATGCCCCAGTTCACCGCTATGGTAGTCACATTTCTTTGTCGGGTCGTAGCTGCGATTACTTTCACGGTTTGGACGCTTTGGTTCACTAGTAAGCAAACCTTTCTTTCGGAGGATCGTCAGCACTTGGGATGGAGACCCAGGGAGAGGAGAGAATTGCCTCCTATTAAATGGTTGACGGCCAGCAATTTGGGGCTGTCTCGGATTCATTTGGATAGCCGGGGCATGTTTGACATTCTCTTGGCTATAAGCCACATTCACATCCACGGCCGCTTCCTTCTCCTTTTTGGGAGTGAATCTTTTACTAGATGGCTCAGTAAACCATCATTCTCTTATCCCGACTTCGAGTTGTTCTCCCATGGGAATAAGCTAATTGAAGTTTTCAACGTACGTGATGGCCATCTGGTTACGGAACTCAGATGGGAGGGTTTTGACAAACAACTTCATCAACTCCTTGTCAGTAGGCTCGGGAGTGATTTGAGCTGCCAGATTTCGTCATCTCACGGCATACTCTTTGAATGACTCGTTCCTCTTTTTCTCCATTCTCTCAAGATCCTCTCGGGAAGGTGCAATATCCATGTTGAACTTGTATTGCTTGAGAAATGCGTCGGTCACTTTATTCCATGTCTCGAGAAGGTTCACATTCTTCATGACATACCAGTTTAGTGCAGGTCCAGTCAAACTTGCATGGAACGATTGGATCATGAGTGGTTCGTTCTTCACATATTGGGCCATTCGCACGTGGTACATCTGCAAATGAGCTTTTGGGCAGGAAGTACCATCGTACTCTCAAAATCTGGCATTTTGAATTTCTTTGGCATGTTGACATTTTCATACACAGACAGGTCGAACGGGAGTGAATTCTGCGACTCTTGCAGTTGTTTCAATTTTCCCTCTAGCTTTGTGAAGCGTTCCTCGTGATCGGTCTTTGGAATGCTACCGAGCTTAGTCTTTCTAATAAGGACCGAGTTATCGTCTAACCCGGGCATGTCATCGTCAACCTGGTTTGTTTGCTTCGGGATAATTATTTCAGGAAGAGTAGGTGCAGTTTTTGGATTTACTTGGAGGAATTGGAGTTGATCCGTCACAAGGCGTGTAGAGAGGCGAGCACTTGTTGGAGTTGATTTTCCACAGCGGACATACGATCACGCATTTCTGATTGGTCGGCCATTCTAGCCCTTAATCTCGTAATAATGGGTGAGTGTGGAGGATGCGTTATCACCTAAATTGAAGAAATGGACAAAAATAAGTATCTCATATGGAATACGCCGGCCCATGGCAACAGTCTAGAACCTTTATTCATTAATGGAGTTTTTGACAAGCTTATCAAAATAGCAACTTGGAATGTTCTAAACAAATGAACTAAGAAAGTAAACGACTCAACTTTCTAAACATTAATCTAAACATGAAAGTAGCAATATTGATTCAAGCATTTCATCTAGCTTGATCAATATACACTCGGGACACCATTCGGCGCAATCGTTTATTCTCCTCTTGAGCTTTTTCAGCAACTCTTTTGAGGCGTTTATTCTCAGCACGGTTGGTGATCTTCAATGATGCCTCCGGTATCTTCGGAAGTAGCTCCTCAGGAATCTTGTATTGTCGGATGTACTTAGTTTGAGGCATAGTATTTTCTTTCTTTGCCCTCCAACTCCTCTTCGGGCCATTTGAGCTTTCGTGGATGGCACATATCCCACATTGATTTGATAGTGAGAATAGAATCTTCATGGCCTTGGCTTCCATCAACGAAGCTAACTCGGAGCGGATCCGCTTGTAATCTTTGGGGAAGCTCTTGCACGACTTGATACGAGAGTCACTCTAGTTGGATAGTACTCCAATGCTCCGGTGAATCCCAATAGAGGGATTGGGCCAACACCTCCACATGTAAGTCTCGCCACACGAACTTGGAACCATTTAGCATGCCATAGGAAACTCTTGGAAGTTGGTTTTTTCATGAAAGCTAGCCATCTAGAATAATAGTAATCCGATGCGTGTTTTTGGTTGTTCTCAAATTTTATAATAGAGTGGTTAGAATCACTAATATCATGTATAGTCATTAGACCACCAAATCCCCTTATATGAGAAAGAAACCAAATTTGCAAAAGTTCGGGAGAGGAACGGAATATCTTATCACCGCCTCATTTGAATCGGGTGAGAGAAAGAAAAGTTTCAGTGAGGACAGTGTTTACAAAATTTTTTCTTTCCAACACTTGTTTAACTAATTGAGCAATCAAAGGGTTAATAACATTCTTGCAGTAAGGAAATACTATAAATCCGAAGAAAGCTAAAAGGAAAACCCTACGCATTTGAAATGGGGTGCCTTTTTTCAAAATATTCTTTCAGAAAAGATAAAGGACATGCATTGCGGTGAGCCTTTAAAACCTTTCTTACGTCGTCTTCCTTAATTCTCAGAAAATCAGATAAAACCATAACAGGATCTATTCCGATAGGCGGACTAATCAATTCAGCTTTCAAGGATTTCCCTATGGCAATGCTATATTCTTCCAAGGTGGGAGTGAGCTCATGCTTACCGCCAAAGATAAAGGTAGAGGTCTCGGGGCACCAACAATGTGCAAGTGCTTGGATGAGACCGCCATGAATGTTGATGTGCAGCGGTGGAAGTAGGCGACCAACATGCGACTTTATGAATTGATGGCCATCTTGATCTAACTTGTCCCACCAAGTGCTAAGCTCCTCCTTCGGGGGAGAATGATTCGAATGTCCGAAGTCCCCATTGTATATTGATCAAGACTCGTGACAACCCTAATGCCATGGACCGACAAAAATAATGCGATAAAGTAAGTAAGTTGCAAAAGCAAAAATTTAGAGAACTTACTTTACCAATGGTGAGCAATCACATAGACATGCGCATGGTAAGTGGCTCGATTTCTAATCTATAAGGCTTATCAAAGTGGAGCCACAAGGATGATCGGACTAGCCACGAGCTTGTGGACTATGTCGGGTCCTCATGACTACGCTTGGTCAAAGAGCCGACCCAGGTCACGGGCATGTGGACCGAGGTGGGTACTCTTGACACCATGAAAGAAACTTCGGGATTGAGATGGGCGACTCGTACCGCGAGCATGCGGTCGGAGTGGTATCCATCTCAACACCATCCTAAATAATCCTATGCGGCCCAGGTCCGGCGACAGGTTGTGTGTGCAAAAGTGTAGTGTAAATGCAAAGCATGCACAACAGTTTAAATCAAGCAACACTTCAAATGTGCAAGTAAACCATTCATCCTACACCTCCCTACAAAACAAGGGTTAGCAAACACTTCCCCTTATACCTCCCAATCTGCAAAAACATTTAACACCTTAAAGGTTAGGGACGTACTTGGAATCCTCGCTGCCAAACAAAAACATTTTTCAAAAGAAAAAGAAAATTGGCCTAAGTCCACTAAGTGTTTTAACACAAATCCCCAGTGGAGTCGCCAAGCTGTCGCGACCAATTTTTCGAGTGTGAACCACCTAGGGTTTGGCTAATGGATTGTTAAGCCTAAACTTAACTCGGGCTCTCCCAAGCCCATACCAATTCGCGACTTAGGTTCAAATTTTTAACGTGCAATTGATTTTTAACTAGGAGTCGCCACTAATCTATTTTTGGTGGGTCGATTAGAAACCCAAGTAAAGTAACGAGAGATTTACTTTACTCCTACGAACCAGAGACTATGGATACGGGGACTTGGTTACACTAGATTTCTCTAATGCCCTTTCGGTACCATTTTTTATTTAAAAAATGTTTGGTAAGCAACTTGGATTGATTTTAAATCTATTTCCCTAACATATGAGGCAATCATGCGGGTGCGCAATCCATCAATTTAACACCCAAGAAAGCAATGAATAAATTGTAAACTTACCTCAAAGCAACGAAAGCATCTGCATTATTAGATCAAAATTCACATCATCAACCATAGATATGATTTCTAATTAACACGCAATTTCTTTTTTTCGTTTTCACTTTATTTAATGGGAACTTAATCTATATGCAATGCTTGCTAGTAATCTAATATGACATGGCAACATGACCTAAATTACATGACATGGCAATATGATCTAAATTATATGACATGAATAGAATAAATCCTAAAGAGATGCAATAATTAAATGCAATCTAAATGACCTAATTCTATTGACAGGCAATTTCTAATTAAATGGGCCTAAAAAAAAACTAAATGATGTGCATTTCATTTAATCTAATCCTAAATGACATGTTCATGACATTTTTTCTTTTTCTTTTTTAAAAAATATGCAATTTATCCTAAAAAAAGGAAGTAATTTATCCTAAGACATTTTTTGATTTTTTATGAAATTCGAAACTATAAAAAAGTGGAAATTATCTACCTAAATTAAAACGTCATCTAATTCGAATTAGGAATGAAGTTATGTCAAATCCTAATTTAAACTAGAATGTTATCCTAACTTAGAAATCCCTAACTAAAATGCAATCTACTTAAGATTTTTTTTTTTTTTATCTAAACTTATAATTAACTAGGAAATAAAATTTAACATGCAATCTTACCCTAATATGCAATGACGTGCAAAATATGCCTCCTAATTCTACATGACATATGCATGATGATTTTTTTTAATTTCGAAATTAAAATTTAACGTGCAAATTAAATAATAACAAGACTAACATTCTAAATGAATATGTTTTTTTTTCTTTTTCATGATTCAAAATAAAATCTCTATCCTAAATATGCAAAATAAGGAAAGCAAACCTAAACCTAATTTCCCTTTTCCTTTTTTTTTTTTTAATTTTCGAAATTAACAATCGCCTAATAATTAAAAGTGCGATAAAAAAACTAACAACCTAAGTCAATTGATTTTTTTTTGACATTTTTATTATTAAAAAAAAATGGAATTTCTATCATGAGCATGCAAACCCTAAAACTACATTTTTTGATTTTTTTAAGAAAATTAATTCAAATAACACCACAGCAAATCAAGCAAAATTGATGCCCAAATTGACGAACCGTATCTCGCGCATGAGATCGGGTTGGCAAATTTTCACACAAATCACGAATCGGGTCTCGGGCGGGAGATCGGATTGGCAATTTTTTTAGTAATTGCGAGTCGGATTTCGGGCGCGAAAATCGGATGACAATCACTAAATTTCAAGGCAATTTCATATCATGCAATTTCAATTTCACATTAAAGGGTAATTACACTAAAAAAACAAATAATATGGAATATCAATAATAAAAAAAAAAAAAAAACAGAAGATAAATAAACAAAAGAAAAGAAAAATGACCTAATTTTGCTTATTTTGCTTATTTTTCTTTTTCTTTTCTTTTTTTCCCTAAAAAGAAAAAGAAAAAATAAAGTTGGTGGCCGGTCCGGCGGGGAATCACCGGCGTCGGAGCTCCGGCGAGGGGTGGTGCAACGGCGGTCGGTGCGGAGCCGGAAGTCGCGAGTGGAGACTTAGGGTGTGTTTGTTTATATTCTTTTTTTTTGTTCTTAAACAGTTTTCTGTTTTTGTTCCGGGAACAAGAAAAGAATGTAAACAACGCGTTTGTGTGCGATTTTGTTCCAAATCGTTCTTTTGTTCAGAAACAAAAAAAAGAACAGAAACAAGAAAAAAAAAAGTTGTTTCTTGTTTTGAACAAAAACAAAGAAACACTTCTCTTCTCTTTTCTTTTTTTTTCTTCTTTTCTTCTTCTTCTTTTTCTTCTTTTCTTCTTCTTCTTCTTGCTTTGGCCGGTCACCGGCCTCGCCATGGCCGGCGACCGGCCCGACGAGGGCCGGCGGCCTCGCCGGATCAGGCGAGCCCGAGCTCGCCCGGCCGGCCGTGAGGCTCGCGAGCTCGGGCTCGTCCGGATCCGGCGAGGCCGAGCCTCGCCGAAAAGGCTGGGCGAGCCGCCGGCCAAAGCAAGAAAAAAATAAAAAATAAAAAGAAAGAAAAATAATGAAAAAATAACATTAAAAAATTAAAAAGAAATAAAAAAAAGAACAAAATTTACCAAACATATTTCTGTTCTTTTTTATTTGAGGAACAAGTTTACCAAACGCTCATTTTTGTTCAAAAACTATTCCCCGGAACATAAATAGTTTTTTCTATTTCTGTTCCGGAACAAAAAAAGAAACACAACACAAACAAACGCACCCTTAGCCGGCAACGATGGTGGTCGGCGGGTTCGCGCGGGCTGAAAGGGCTTCAATCGGTGTCAGGTCGTGCGTCGAGCTGCGGGCGGTGGGCGCGGAGTTGTCGGCGGTCTGCGGTGGCGACAAACGGCGAGATCGTGGGTCGGCGCGGCGTGGGAAGGCGTTGGGCGACAACGGGGTCGCGAGATCGTGGGTCTGCGCCCGGGTCGTCGTGGGCTTCAAACGAAGCGGCGTGGGTGGAGCAATGCGGGGGCATTGCCGGGGTGTTGGGTCTCGGTCGTCGGTGCTCGCAACAGATGAGCAATTTGAGGCGAGTAGGCCACGGCAGGGAGCGGTGCAGGCGGAGGCAAGTGCCGGTGCTGCGAGCGTCGGTGGCGGGTTTCAGCGGCAACGGCGTTCGGAGGCAGGACCGTTGGAGCAACTGTGAGAGCGACGCCGGTGAAGCAGACGGCGCGAGCACGGCCGGCGCGGTCGAAGGGTTTTCAAGGAAGATGAACAGTCACGGTTCCTCCTTTTCTTTTTTCTTTTTTTTTTTCTTCACGTCACTTCCTACGTCACTTCTCTCTACTGTATTTTCTTTTTGACTTTTGACTTCTCCCTTCTCCCCAAAACAAAAGAATTGATTTTCTTTGGGGTTTTTGAGCTTAGAACCCGAAAGAAAAAGCACTCCTCACGTTCTTTGCTCTGAAATTTTTTTCGAATTTACTCTCCAATTTTTTTGAAAATCGCCACCCCCAAATTGATCGTACGTGACCCCTTTTTATACACCAACAAAACGTATCCTTGTGGTATATCTCATTGCCAATTTTGCTCGCGTAAAATTCCATTAAATATATCATTTTACCCCGCGCAATATATTTTTTATTCGATCACAAACAAATTCCCTTTTGCGCAAAATATGCATCCCTCGGTGTATATTACCTAAATCTATAAAAAATCTTAACAAAAAATAAAATTTTCCTAAACTATATGCCATGTGATTTTTTTTTTATTATTTAGCAAAATGAACCCCAAAATTTTAGGTGTCAACAAGCGTAATAGTTGAATTTCTCTAGAGAATTAATAAGAGATTACAGTCAAGTTACGCTGCTTATATCCAAACACTTTTACCGAAAGCTTATGCTACTTATACCCAAAAAGATAGATCTCACCATCTCACAGTAAGCACACATTTATGATACCATTACACTTCTCAAGTGATTACAATTGTAAGCTCATGAAGACAAGTGTGTAAAGTAGAAGCTCTCTTTGAACTTTGGAATTTCAAATTTATAATCTTGTTGTCTCTTCAGCACACAATGTTCTTTTATACTGCTCTAATTCCAAACTAACATTTGGACAATATTTAGAGGATCATTGTTCCAAATAATCCGTTGGACACGAACGCTTCAAAAAGATTTGGTAGTTGTTGAGTGACCAGATCAAAATCTCCATTTGATTCAATTGCCCATACAACCAAAGCTAGGTTTACAAAAGTAGAGTTTTTTGTTTGGAAATGATATCTTGTCTTTGGATAATGTAAATCAAATAACAGATCCTTGCTTTGAGTGGATTTCTTTGTTACTCAATTTTTCAAGATTGAAAACAATCAACACCTTCTAGAAAAGAAATTCGAGTCGGATCAACCGTGGCGTTATATATTTTATATTTCTTAAGTCTGAAACAAACTTCTTGATAAGGTAATAGAGTCTAAATGTCATTCCTCCGAGAATATCACCTGAAAATACTTTTATCATATTCTGCAGACACTCATGAAAAGTTTTGTCAATTTTCAAAACATAATAAGAAGTTTTCTCAACAAGCTTAAGCATATGTGCCAGCTACCGCTGGTGTCTCACATTGAACATAGAAGAGACTTGGCGGATGAATTAAATGCCATCTTACCTTCAAACGGTTGACGGGCTGTTTAATCATGGAAGTCGCCTCGTTTAGTTGGGAAATCATCTTTCAGCAAGTGGAAACCAAAGTATGCTGTGCTTTTTTTTTTTTTTTTTTTTTTCTGTGGATTCTCAACTCCGCCCTCATTCGTTGTCCGATGAGACTAAGAAAGTGACGGAGAAGCAACAAATGCTTCCGTACCAAAGCATTAGAAGAACAAAAAATCTAAAGCTAGCAGCTTGTTTCGGATTGATACGAGCCCCTTTTGTATTTCAGAATTTGCGATGCCTTGAGAATTAGGCAAAGATGTAATGCACGTAGAGGCCCTAGGCACGTCAAAAGAAGAGATCTAGATGGCCTCACGGCCCTCATCCATCGGGCATCAGACATATATTCCTATGGTGTATGGTGCTCCATTACATGATATGGAGTGAAAGGCCAGATTGAAGGGAAAATTATCAAAAAAGTCATAAACTTATTGTAGTTGTGACACTTCAATCCTAAATCTTTTTTTTTCCCCTAATTCGGTCATAAAATTTTTGTAATTATGTCAATTTAGTCTGTTCAACCAATTTTGACTGTTGTAAAAATTTAGAACTGAATTGCTATAATTGTAATATGATTTTTTTATAATTTTTTCTCAGATTGATAACAGAACTCTTTTTGTCTATTTCCGTTGAAAGTTAGACAGACCATACGTTCTCACGTGGTACGGTAGGTAGACCAAACTGTAAAGAAAACCAAACACTTAAGTGGGAAATTAGGGGGATGTCTGTCCCTATATATTTGCATAACGTATGCCCGAGTCACTCGATAAACCCTAGTGCTGCGGTAACTGAAAACCAAACAAAACTGCCCATCAGAAGTCCAACCCAAAAAGAAGAAGAAAACCTTATGGAAGTGGAGAGAATTCAGGCATTGGCCTCGGTCGGCCTCGACAGGCTCCCAGCCCAGTTTGTCCGCCCCTCCCACGAGCAGCCAGAGAACAGCCCGGCTGTGGAGGGCGTCACCGTGCCGGTGATCTCGCTATCCCAGCCCCACCACGCTCTCATCCGGGAAATCCACGAGGCGTGCCGCGACTGGGGATTCTTCCTTGTGACCGATCACGGGATACAGCCGAAGCTGATCGGGCAGCTGCAGGAGGCGGGCCGTGAGTTCTTCAGGCTCCCGCAGGAGGAGAAGGAGAAGTACGCGAACGATCCGTCCAAAGGGAATTTCGAAGGGTACGGGACGAAGATGACCAAGAACCATGACGAAAAGGTTGAGTGGGTGGATTACTTTTTCCACTTCATGCATCCATCTGGCAAGGTCAGGCATGAAATTTGGCCTCGACACCCGCCTTCTTACAGGTACTAGGTTTGATCTATATAGCAACCGCGTCTATGGACCTGGGTCGGAAAACAAGAAGAAAATGTTTCCATGAAATAAATGGACGTGGAAATTATGACATTTCTAAAAATTATTTTCCAAGAAGTCATATTTTGGTAAATGATAATATTTTCTGATACATTGCCTGAACATGAAAAATGAACCGAAAATTATTTTTCATTGCTAAACATATATTATTTGGACGTTAATAACTTGGCCATGAGCAACTAAGGAACTATGCATGGGCACTAGAGTCTGGTTAAAGCGTGAGCACCAGAGTCTCAAGCCTTAGCCTCACGACAACTAGGTAACCCTCCGATTAGTTTATATTAAATTTTACCGTCAAATTCCTGAATTATATGATACATAACAGTTGACGGATATACCAATTTAAATTTTTACCTTCCCTCTATCATAGAAATACTAGTTTTAAATATTTTGCAATATTAACTCAATCTAACGCAAAGTAAATTTCTTAAAATTAAAGTCTCGGTCCGTTCGTGCGGGGAAGTCCTCTTTGGGAAAGTCTTCTTTTTTCTGGTGGACAGGGAAGTACCAATTTTATGTTCTATGAGTTCAAGATAATTAAAATGAGCTATGGAGTTGACTGACCTGATTAGACAAATGCTGTCCATCGCTAGCCCCAAAGATAATATGGGCCACGCCACAATTTTTTTTTTTCCAAATTCTGAAGTTGTCTATTTTAATTTATCTTCAATTTTGTTTTACTTTAATCCATTTATCATGTTTTTGTCTTTTCTTAGGATGCTGATAAATTGTTATTTGGTTAAATTGATTTTTTTTTTTGTTAATTACACTTGTGGTAAGGAGATCTTACTGGGAACATCTTTGACGGTGCAGCCTTTTCTTCTTTCTTTTTTTCTTTTTTTTTTGCTGCGCATTAAGCTTTTACCATATTGTAGATATGTTCACCAGTTGAATAGTTTTTACTAAGAATTTTCTTTTTTTTTTTTTTTTTTGCTGCGCATTAAGCTTTTACCATATTGTAGATATGTTCACCAGTTGAATAGTTTTTACTAAGAATGACGGGTTTAAAAAATAGATGATTAAGATCAATCGTGATGTTTTAATAGCGACAATTTGGTCTTATCGTAGGTTGTTTGGTCATAGAAAATCTGTAAAAATAAACTCACTTTTTTTCTAGATAAACGCAATATGCAAATACAACAAAATAGATGAAGCTATTGATAACATTTATTCTTTACCACACGATAAATTTTACTTTCCTTTTGAAACCCCCATACAATACAATTAAAAAAACCGATACGGTGATGTTTGGTTACGAGTAATAATAAACTCCTAATCCACATTGTTTCGACTTCTAATTGCAATTTTCTATAGCACTTATTTCAAATTTTCGGTTTTAAAAGAGAGAAACTATCTTCTTAAGTTCAACTAAACACCAACTCAGCGTAATCGAGGTATTTGTGATGCTCATTCTTTATCTTCTCATCCTCAAAAGAGTCGAGAGAAGAGTTATTTATAAAGAAAATGGATGCTGTAGGTGCTTTTATAATTTGTTGTTTTCCATAATAACAAATGAATGCTTGTCTGACACAGGGAAGTCACTGAAGAATACAACAAGGAGATACTGAAAGTGACAGAGGTGCTGCTGGAGCTGATCTCCGAGGGCCTAGGACTGGAGAAAATGTCTTGAAAGCAAGTTTGGGAGGTGACCAGATGGAGCTAGAGATGAAAATAAACCTGTACCCACCCTGCCCACAACCTCAGCTGGCCCTCGGCGTCGAGCCTCACACCGACATGTCAGCAGTCACCATACTGGTCCCGAACGATGTCCCGGGTCTCCAAGTTTGGAAAGACGGCAATTGGTTCGCCGCAGATTACTTGCCCAACGCTCTTTTCTTCCACATCGGCGATCAAATTGAGGTAAAATGCGATAAAACAGTGAATTTGCTTCTAGGAAAGATTTCCTACGTTCCACTTACGAGGGATGCTGGTCGCAGGTTCTAAGCAATGGAAAGTACAAAAGTGTCCTTCATAGGAGCTTGGTGAACAAGGAAAAGACGCGAATGTCATGGGCAGTGTTTTGTGCACCCCCGCAAGAGGCACTGATCGGGCCTCTCCCGGAGCTCATCAACGATCAGAACCCGGCGAAGTACTCCACCAAAACGTTTGCCGAGTTTCGATACCGCAAATTCAACAAGCTCCCGCAGTAGTTTTCTACTTCAGGATCCACGATTCTGATGTCGCAACTTACATTTCCTCCGTTGTTGCAACGAGAACTCGTTTCTATGTTGCTAATAAAGTGTGCCTTCGTTATCTTGGAAGTGAGCTCTGCGCAGTCGCGTGTTCAAGGAATTTCCTCGTAATTTTCAGTTTCGACATCTGTGGCGGCCGTCATTTTTATGCACATAACATGCAACCTTTTCGAACTTGAGGTTATCTCTAGAATTACATTCGAGAAGAGTTGTCGTCTGAAGAGAATATGCTCTGACCAATGTCAAGTCGAGCAGCGGGTGATGTGGATTGATGGGTGCAGTGCTATGATACCCGAAAATTCATAACATGTTACGCCATAGATTAGATGAGGCCTTAACCAAGATTCGGTATTATGTTTGATAGATTTTTTTCTTTTTATTGATGGGCTTGAGTTGGCCCGTCATGGGCCCGGCCCGTGAGTTGAGGGCCCATGGAGAAAAGCTATAATAGATAAAGGAGAAAAATCTAAGGATTAATAATAATTACAAACAGAAGTGAAGTAATGTACTTTTGATAACGAGAGAAAATGCTCTCTGTCTTCACATTTCTCCTGTCGCTTTTCCCCGAAGAGAAGAATTCTCCTTTGAAGAACAGTGTCCGTTTTCTTTCTCGAATTGCAACATCAGTGTTTAGTCTGTGGACAAAAGGTACGCTCGATCCCGTGGCGTGCCTTCGATCAGTGATTCATGACTGTTTGTTCTTGGGTTCGTCTTCCGTTTTATTTTAGGGGTTCGATTTAGTGTCGAATCCATTTTTGGGAATCCGACAATCCCAACATTGGTATCAGAGCCCTATTCATGTTTTCCCAATCCCTTTTCATGTTTTTTGAATGATTTTTTTATTGAATTTTCGAGAAAAATCAATTTTGGTCGATCGGGGACGGAAAAACCTGACACCCACCTACTGTTCGCCGTGTTTCGTGATTTTGTGCAAGTCGAAATTCGTTTCTGATAGTGCAGGGATGAAGCTCTCATCGATACGAGAAAAATGAGTCGCAGATCGCCACCGGACGGGCCGCCATGCGCGGTCGGAACGCACGAGGGTCATCGGTGCGTGCAACGCACCCACCGATTTGGTCCCCCCGCGAAAACGCGTGTCGGACGCACTGTTTCGCCCAGGTGCGTGCGACGCACACGCGAGCGAAACGGCGCGCCGTTTCGGCCCAGGCGCGTGCGACGCACTCGCGCGCGAAACAGCGCATCGTTTCGACCCCTGGCTCGTGCCACGCATGTGCCGGTCGATTCGTCCGACCGGCCCGACCAGGAGACTGGTCCGACCGGCCGACCAGTCCAACCGTTGACCGCGACCGTTAACCGTTGACCAAAAAAAAAAAAAAGGATTTGTTTCTCTTTTCCCAATTAAGTCTATGTGGATTATATGTAATCCCTTATTTGTTCTGCATTTGTTGCAGGAATAATGGCTCCCCTTCAATTACGCTCGTCTATTCGCGTAATTACCGATAAATAAAAGGAAAGGCTTTCTAAGTTGATAGCTGAGCTGACTGATTATCGATGGGAGAGTGGTGACTTAATTGATCACGTTCTTGAAGTCAACGGGAAAATACAAAAGGTCATATGGAATGATCGTCCCATGCTACAGTCTGAGATGGTGCGTTTTTTCATGAACACTCTTCCACAAGAATGGAAAGGAGTAAAGGATCGCACATGGGATGTCAACAAAGACGCTTCATATAGGAGTACTGTGATGGCTTTTATAGATGATTATTACCTGATTGTTACAAAAGAAAAGATCAAGAAATTGAAGAAAAAATGATCTTTCCCTGTTCACTTTTTGAAGTGGTGTTAGTTGTTTTTGGCTGGTCTTTATTAAGTGTGTTTTGTGGACATCTTATGTAATGTTTCCTACCTAGTTATTGTTGTTGTAACTACTGATATATAAGTTGTATTATGTGAAAGCATTATTATTATATCATTATTGGATGTTAGATATTATTTGCTTTCTGTTGTTGATAATTGCTGTGGGTAGTTCATAGAAGTTTTTGTAGCTTCATAGAATTTATTTTGCATGGACAATTATATTAATGATAATTTTAAGTTAGGATTTTTTGGAGGATGATTGGAAACAAATTGACCTTTTGATTCTGAAACCTTACTTGAAATTGTTCATTAATATGATGGGTTTGTGTAAAATGGATGCATAAATGATAGGCATTAATTATTCGTGCATATATGTATGATGTGTTCAGATCAATGGCTTCAGCCACAAAGAGCATAGTTGCCGAGCTGAACAAAGGTGAAAAGCTCAATGGCGACAACTATGAAATCTGGTACATGAAAATCCAATATGTGCTAGAAGAGCAAGATGCACTAGAAGCTCTTAATCTGACCATGGTAGAACTTGAAGAAGAAAACACTGCGCAGCATATGAGAGATAAGGAAGCTTTTGCTGCATGGAAAAGAAAGAACTCCCTTGCTCGCATTACGTTGCTGAGTAGCATGGAAAATGACGTCATGCGAGAGTTCAGGCGTTTTGAGAATGCCAAGGAAATGTGGGAAGCATTGGCAGCAAAGTTTGGTCATACTTCGGTAACCAGACTAAGACAACTCACTATTAGGTTTGACTCCTATAAGAAACCTCATGATCAGACCATGAAGCAACACCTTAGAAAGATGTCAAACATGATAAATGAGTTGAAAGATGCTGGCCATGTCCTGATTGATGAGCAGCAAGTGCAAGCAGTGATTCGTTCCTTGCCTCACAGTTGGGAGCATATGAAGGTGCGCCTAACCCATAATGAAAATATCAAAACCTTTGATAATGTTGTGCGTCATCTTGAGCTGGAAGAGAACCGCCTCTTGGCGGCTAAGTCGGAAGCTGAAATTTATCATGCTGGTTCTAGCTCACATGGAGCTTCGAGCTCCAAGCGCAAACGTCCTAACTGGTTCGATAAAAGGAAAGGCAAGGGAGCAGGTCCTTCAGGGAAGAAGCCAAAGGTTGACCAACATGATAGAGGAAAATGTCCTCGAATGAAGAAGCTGATAAGGGTGAAGTGTTACAACTGTAACCAGAAAGGTCACTATGCCCGCAATTGTCGTGAGCCAAAGAAGGTACACACCCCTTATACTATTGGGAACTTTGCTATGTGTCAAGTTCTGTATTTTTAACTGAGTCTAATCCTTTGTGGATTGTAGATTCAGGAGCGACAGACCATGTAGCGAAGGATAGAGAATCCTTCGTGGAATTTCGACGAGTACCAACTAGAACTAAGTGGATCTATGTGAGAAACAACTCTAGAGCTGAAGTAAAAGGAATTGGCACCTACCAACTAAACATGCGTGGTGGACGCACTTTATTCCTACATGATATATTATATGCTCCGGAGATTCGTTGAAATTTAGTGTCTGTTTTATTGTTGGTCAAGCTATGTTTTAATATGAACTTCCATAATAGAGGTGTGGATTTGTTTTTGGATACAAATTTCTATGGTTGTGGTTATTTTCTGGATAGTTTCATTGTATTAGATATTGACTATGTTAATGCAAATGTTTGTTATTCCCTTCTCACATCTCCTAATTCATATGATAATGATGTGAATGTGTGGCATGCTAGACTTGGTCATATTGGCCAACAACGTATGAATAGACTAGCCAAAGAAGGCTTGTTAGGCACTATTGAAAAAGTAGATTTGCCCATATGTGAGCATTGCTTGGTAGGGAAAACGACAAGGAAACCATTTGGAAAAGGTAAAAGAGCATAATTCCCTTTGCATTTAATTCATACTGATGTTTGTGGTCCAATGAATGTGAGACGAAGGCACGGGACTGTTTATTTCATCACATTTATAGATGATTATACTCGATTCGGATATGTCTACTTGATTTCTCATAAATCTGAAGCATTGAGTTGTTTCAAAAAGTTTATGAACTTGGCAGAAAATCAATTAGACAAGAAAATAAAAGTATTAAGATCCGATCGAGGTCGAGAATATTTATTTGATGAGTTCAGAAAATTATGTGATAAAAAAGGAATAGAAAGACAGTTGTCTATTCCATATACTCCTCAACAAAATAGTGTTACGGAGAGAATGAACAGAACCCTACTGGAAATGGTTAGGTCCATGATGGCGCATGCTAATTTACCTATCACCTTTTGGAGTGATGCGTTATTAACTGCTACCTATATACTTAACCGAGTGCCTTCCAAATCAGTTACTTCCACTCCATATGAGTTATGGACTGGAAGAAAACCGGACTTAAGTTTTCTTAAACCATGGGGTTGTGCTGCCTACACTCATGAGTCCTCTCACAAGTTTGGGAAATTGGGTCCCAGAGGAAAGAAAAGTATTTTCATAAGATACTCTGAACACTCAAAATGATATGTGTTCATAGGTAAGCAAGAAAGTGGAAGTATAACTGAATTCGAATCACGGGACGTCACATTCTTAGAGAATGAATTTCCTAAGAAGGGCGAAATAGGTGAAGAATACTCCCTATTTGAAACCTTGGATCAAGATAATTAACATAATAGAGTTCGTCCAAGTGGGAGTAACATGAGAGGTAATGAATTTGATTCAACTCACTCTCAATTACAACCACAAGATAAGACGACATCATCATTATCTAATCCTAGTGGGAGCATAATGGGGAATAATGTGCAAAGTGTACAATCTCCCATACGGCGAACGAGTCGCAAAAGTGTTCCCCGTCGACGTTTTGACATTGAAGGGGAAACTTTTATGATTGCCCCACAAGATAAGGATGAGCCAATAAATATAAATGAGGCTCTAAGTTACTCTAGTAAGGAAAAATGGATGAATGCAATGAGAGAAGAAATAGAGTTAATGAAGTCAAACCATGTTTGGGAACTGGTTGATCTTCCTAAAGGATGCAAAGCTATTAGGAACAAGTGAGTTCTCAAAATAAAGCGTAAAGCTGATGGCTCGATAGAAAGGCATAAGGCTCGCCTTGTGGCGAAGGGGTATAATCAACAAGAAGGAATTGATTATGAAGAAACATTTTCTCCTGTGGTGAGATTTACCTCGATTCACATTATTCTGGCAATAGTAGCTAGTATGGATCTTAAGTTACATCAAATGGATGTAAAGACTGCTTTCCTCAATGGAGAATTAGAGGAAGAAATATATATGGAACAACCTACTGATTTCATTATGGAAGGCCAAGAAAGAAAAGTATGTCGACTTTTGAGATCGATATATGGCCTAAAGCAGTCATCGAAACAATGGTATATACGATTTCATAATGCCATAATGACATATGATTTTACAATGATAGATGAAGATCATTGTGTATATATCAAAAGATTCAAAGATCAATTTGTGATCATATCATTATATGTTGATGACATACTAATTGCTGGAAGCAATATGGAGTTTGTTAATACTGTTAAGAGTTGGTTATCTTCCAACTTTGAGATGAAAGATATGGGTGAGGCTGCTTACATCCTTGGAGTTAAGATTTCAAGAGATCGTTCGAAAAGATCATTATCTCTTTCGCAAGAAACGTACATAAATAAGGTTCTTGAACGATTTCGTATGCAAGATTGTAAACCCATTGATACTCCTATTGCAAAAGGTAAAGGATTGAGCCATAGACTGTGTCCAAAGACTCTACAAGAGAAGGAACAAATGAAACATGTTCTTTATGCTAGTGCTGTTAGGAGCTTGATGTACGCTATGATGTGTACAAGACCCGATATATGTTTTGCAGTTGGAATGGTGAGTAGATACCAATCCAATCCAGGTCAAGCACATTGGAAGGCCATTAAAAGAATACTAAGATATCTGAAGGGAACTGCTGATTACAAGCTGAATTACCAAGAAAAGGATCTGCAACTTGAAGGCTATACAGATGCTGATTGGGGATGAGATTTAGATGAAAGGAAATCTACCTCTGGACTTGCTTTCTTACTGAACAATGGTGCCATATCATGAAGTAGTAAGAAGCAAACATGTATAGCCTTGTCCACGATGGAAGCTGAGTTCGTGGCATTATCAGCAGTGGTACAAGAAGGAGTTTGGCTTAAGAGATTTTTGGATCATTTAGGTGTTATTGATAAAGCTGCAAATCCATTATTGGTTAACTGTGATAGCCAAGCAGTTATAGCGTACACCAAAGATTCAAAATATCATGACAAGACCAAACATATAGATACCAAATATAATTTTGTAAAAGATATGGTTGCACGAAAGGATGTGAACTTACAGTACATATCTACGCATAGAATGGTAGCAGATCCTATGACAAAGCCAATACCTAGAGATGTGTTTTGTGGTCATGTAAAATCTCTAGGATTGCGTAGAGTCGATGTACTTGGATATTGTAATTTCCCTGAGTTGTTCACATTTAATGAATTTGTGTTTTTTCATCATTAATGCCTATGAATCTTTGTTTGATCTTTATGCATCTTGATGCTCAGTGCATTACTTTAAGTTGAGAAAGTATGTCGGACAGATATAAGATTAGCTCACTCACACGGGTAATCGCCTCTATTTACTGTGTGATAAATAGAGATGAGACTGTTTTTAAGCTTATTATCTAGGTGATAATTGAGAGCTCAAGCTTAAAATCTATATGTCGCCTTAACTAAGTGTTAAGATGAGGACATGATATTTACTATGTTCGAAAGTAAAATAACCCACATATTTTACTTTATCTGTCTATGATACCAGATGTGAGTTCTGATGAATTTTGTGAATGAGTAGATATGTAAACTCAAGTTAGACATTAGGTATGTCTAAACTATCATCTGTACGGTATTGAAGGTGTAGACATACGCTCCATGGGAAATGAGTTAATATCGTAATACGTATTTCATACTACGTATGCATGAGACGACCAATAAGAATGGCAAAAGTTTGATCTCAACTTTTATGCCGTGTGAGACTCTTGAGGAAAAGAATTCCTCAATTTTTTAGTGCCCTCATGACTTTTACTTATTCTCAAGATTTCTATTTAGTATTTGTTTCTTAGAATGTTGCCAATGGTCATGAGTTGATTCGATCTAATGGGACATCTCTAGAAAAGCAAGTTGAACTGAAATTGAGAGTTTGAAGGAAAGAGGAATATCGAATTTGGAAAATCACATTGTAATTTTGTATTCACTGGTCGACCAATTATAACTGTTTTTGGGATAATCATAATTGTGAATACAATATATATATATATATATATATATATATATATATTTATATATCATTGTTTAAAAGAGATCAAGAGATATAAATGTGATCGATCGATCTAGGGTACTGCATACTAAATTTACTCGGAATGTAATGCCCATTATGAGTCGCTATATATTCCTAACGTATGTATGGCAACGAGTTCTCAAAGTATCTTGGTCGCACCCGACTATTCACCAGTATGAATGTTGTAGTGAGGAAAAGAGGATTCTGTTTTGGCCCACCATGTCAAGTGGGAGTTGATGGTTTTTCAATTGATGGACCTAAGTAGGGCCCGTCCGTCCATGTTGGTTTTGGCCCACCATGTGCGAGTGGGAGATGATAGATTTTTCTTTTTATTGATGGGCTTGAGTTGGCCCGTCATGGGCCCGGCCTGTGAGTTGAGGGCCCATGGAGAAAAGCTATAATATATAAAGGAGAAAAATCTAAGGATTAATAATAATTACAAACAGAAGTGAAGTAACGTACTTTTGATAACGAGAGAAAACACTCTCTGTCTTCACGTTTCTCCTGTCACTTTTCCCCGAAGAGAAGAATTCTCCTTTGAAGAACAGTGTTCGTTTTCTTTCTCGAATTGCAACATCAGTGTTTAGTATGTGGACAAAAGGTACGCTCGATCCCGTGGCGTGCCTTCGATCGGTGATTCATGACTGTTTGTTCTTGGGTTCGTCTTTCGCTTTATTTTAGGGATTCGATTTAGTGTCGAATTCATTTTTGGGAATCCGACAATCCCAACAATGTTAAAGGATTTGTAACTCAAAAACTATAGCTATTAAGAGCTGACTGGTATTCGTCGTGTACATTGGCAGAAAAACTAGTGAAGCGACGAAGCAAGCGGTCTGATATAGTTAAAAGGAAAACGAAAAATAGTTCTCGAAAGCTGGAAAAAATTATCAAGTAACTTCTCCTGAATGTGGATGATTTTGTTTCAATTGGGGAAATTTGATTGCTAATCAAGATAGAGAACCAATATTAGATTGTTGATCCTTTGATGCTTGCTAACGGTCACTATCCTTAAGTAATTATTTTCTTTCACTATCGTTGCTGCCGAGTTTAGAATAAATATACTTTCGGGATATACATAAAAGCAGCGGAGAAACAAGTTCAACGATTACTCAATTTTCTCCCATGAAATTTCACCTCGAATGTGCTAAGGTTGCGTGTATGAAAAAAAGAAAAAGAGAGAATTCTAAAGAAGTATCATTTATGAACAATTGTAGTTATTATAAATAATATGTGAATTAGTATTTATTCAAAGAAAACCAATCAACATATCTCTTGAAAATAAGTAGTTTGTCCCCAATCATCACCACCTTTTATGTCGAGAGGCACTTCTTTTCATAGCTACTAATAACTTCTTTTTAAACGAAAAGTCACATCTTTTCATAATCAAGAATCATGTCTTCCATGAAAAGTAGAAGTTGCATTTTTCTTGTATTACAGTCCACAATATTATCCTTTTTCCTTTTCTTTTCTTTTTTTCTCAATTTCTCTGATAATGTTGCTCCTCCCGTACGAGGTATCGATCCATGGAAACTAGAAGTCATAGCAAACGAGGAATCGAAATTTGTTAGGTAAAGTAAATTGAAATCGTGCTTTCCGAGCTACGATTTAGCTTTTGTCAGCCCAACGTGGCAGGCAGGCACGCACGCACATGCATGGGGAGAAAATATTGGGTGGGTTTTACACTCCATGCAAGCGAAATGCATCACCATACAAAAGTCGACATGTGGCAAATGCGAAATGTATTACCATACAAAAGTCGACACGTGGCAAATTTGAGCCCACCTATCAGTCTTAACTTTTCCATTAACACTCCGTCTCTCTCCCCTCTGTTTCTGCCCACACCTCTCTTTCCCTCTTCTTTCTTACTTCTCTTTTTTCTGCCCACGACCCTCTTTCTCCCTCTTCTCTCTCTACTTCTTTTTCTCCAACCGCCACCACCGTCACCAACTCTCCTCCTCCTTCCGTAATAGACTCGCTCCAAGTGCCGCTGCCGGACTCGTCATCTTCCTCAAGCAAGACAATCGTCAAGGCAGTGGCGGCCACTGTGGCCAACTCGCTGGTCGTCGCCATGCTGTTCTTCTTCATAATCCAAAGGCAGAGATGCCAAAAGGGTCCAGACCATGGACCGATGGAGGCAGGAGGCTTCACGCCGATGCGCCAATGCCTCACAGGGACTTTGTGCGATTCGGAGGGCATATAATCAAGGGGCTCACAAGCACGCTGACGCTCATACATCGCTGTCACCGCTTGTGCGGGTTGCAGCTAGCCATGGACAACACTTACTCGACCTCAAACTCGGAGCTTTGGTTAGCGCTCGAGTTTCGAGCTCGGCCTCAAGCTATCTCACTGCAAACGAAGCTCAACGCAGTCTCCATCCGGTGGCGCACCGTCCCTCCTTGACTTGAAGCGGCCATGAGCCGACTCAAGCTCAAGCCATGGCAGATGCAAGAGGAAAGAAAAGAGAAGTGGAGAGAGAAGAGGGGGAGAGAGAGTTGTGGGCAGAAACGGAGGGGAGGAGAGAGAGTAAATGGGAGAGAGACGGAGTTAATGGAGAGAGTGGGCACTTACAGGTGGTGGGTCCAAATTTGCCCGTGTCAACTTTTATATGGTGATACATTTCGCCCACGTGCAGTGTAAAACCCACCCAATATTTGCTTATGACGAGAAAGGAATATAAAGCCAATCATGGTAGTTCAAAGGACAAGACCCATGTGGCACAGTGCGATTCCCTCTTTCACTGCGATCAGAACAGAGGACTCGTCGATCGATGGATGGAAATAAATGACGCTGGGCAAGTTTAATGGCTGTCTTTTTCTCACATGGACAGCTTCCTTCCATGGGTTGATCTGACTTCAGATGTGTGTATAGAAAACACTCAAACAGTGTCATTCAAAGTGAGAATCTCCAAACTGAAAATTTGTTCTTTCATGGTAAGATGATGGTGCACACTGTTTCTCTGAATGCGGAACAGTGCCGCTTTCCCTATCCTAGAGAGAAAGAAGTTTCCCAAAGGAGGAACTTATGCTGTCATAATAATTTGAATTATATATGTCTTCTTCTATATGCTTATTATGTGAGGAATCCCGATGATTTTGCTGTTTTAGAAGTAAGAATAAAGTTTAAGCGGGACGACTCTTAGGTTCACCGTACAAATGTGGCTTGAGTCAACTATAACAGGAGGGAGGCGACAAGTGAACTTCGAAATCATCTTCCCACTGATGCCAGGTCTCTGTTATTGGCCATGTACTTACAAAGGAAATATATCAGCAGACTTGTATAAGTGCAAATGACAGAGTATTCGCAACTCGAATGATACTGGAGGATGAAATCAAGCGGTGGCACTAAATAGAAAAAGCCCCGTGATACCTTATACAGTTGTCATTCACATTTCTCTTGAACCAGACCCACATGTTGGTTGAATTGCTTCTTACTTCATTTCCAGAAGATTAAAGCTACATTCTTCTTCTGCACGTCTCGGATTTGAAGAGTCGTAGCTCCAAACTGACCAGAGGCATTTTGCATAGTCCCACTTCCCACAAGCAGTGCTTGTTCTTCAAGTTCCTTGGGTTCGCCACTTGAAGATCAATGGTAAAATAGAAGATGACGCGGTCTCTGGGTCAGTGTCAGGAGATATGGCAAGTCTGGCTCTCCATAGATGTGCAGAGAGCAGAAATGAGAGTACTAACATGCCTTCGGACAATGCTCTTGACGAAGGTACAGGTCTTCCAGTGCAAGAGGATTCTTTATTGCATTCCCATGGATTTAAGTCCCAGAATCCTACAACGTCACATGTCAGTTCCCCCGTAATACTGTTGGTGGTGGAGCTCAATCATCATCCTCCGGTAAAAATAGTGCACCATGAAGACGAAAAGCAGGTAAGCTCCTAAAAGAGTTTGTACAGACTTGTCTGTCCATACAGATCATTGAGATTTGAGGACTGTAGGTTAGCTTTGTGGTCAATTTATGCACAAAGGGACTTAGTATTGTTTGTCTGGTTACGTATACTGCAATGTCATGAATTGCTGCTTGGTGAATAGCAACAATATGAACATAGTATCCCCTGTTTACCATTGCCAAAGAAGAAATAGAGTGACTTAAAAATGCACTCTCTACACAACTATCTGTGAACTTTGTTCCATCTATCAATATGTTGTTCCTCTTCAAATGAACTACTGGATTATGGTTCTCAGAGCTGTTAGATGAATGTTGATGATTTGTTCCCTAGAGAAACTTATGTGTTCTCTGAATGCAGAGTGATGGAGAAGAGTTGCCCCAGTATCTGAAGTACACTTACCCATCTTCTGCATCTAGCTGCTTTTGGCATCTTAGGGGTGATACACTTTCTTAATCTCTCGGCATTGGACTTTTCGTTTTTGTGCTTCTTTGTGCTATGAATGGCACGCTCATTCTCTCTCTTTCCTTTTTTTTTTCACGGAAGGCATAAGCGAACCTTCAGAAGCCACTTCTATGTGATGCTCGCATCTTTCTAGTGCCAAAGCACCAATAAGATACTATGCACTAAAAATCATCAATGTCTAACATTTATTGGAAAATGATTTGAAGAGTTCCCATTTCTTGAAGTCATTCTATGCATCTAATCAACTTTATTCACAGGTTTTAACCAGGTATCTACTGCAAAAACTTTTTGGCCCACAGATTGCTGGGGTGACAAGCGACCAAACCATTTTATACCTTGGTCTACCTTCCAATATGGTACTCTCTCTCTCTCTCTCTCTCTCTCTCTCAAAACAAGCCAGCCAAGAACAAATTAAGCTGGATTCAGTCTCAGAGAGCCTCTATCTGTCGCTACATTATCCATTACTGCATGAATAGCTTTCCATAACTTGAATTCTGTGGCAGTTTTTCTAATTTCTTTTATCATGCTAATCTTTCCACTCTAAGCACTGTATACAGTGAAAGTATATGATGATATTGTCAGAAACAGAAATTGTTACATGCTACAAGTCCTTGCAATAGCTTATGAGGAAGAACAACTGAATATATTCACCATATCATGATTTTGAAAGTAATGCCCAGAGCATAGGCAATTTGACCAATTGTTGGCCTGTAAACAGGTCTGAGGGGATTGGTTGCAAGTCTCTTAGCAATGTCAAAAGCTCAGGGGAGTACTTAACAAGTCCCGTGGTATTTTCTGCTGTCATGGCTATGTTCGAGCCAAATAATTGTCTAGTTCAATATCCAGTCACTGATGGATCGTTGACTATCAAGTTCTCATGCAAATTCAATCCAATTTCATTATAGGTTGGCTCATTTTTAATGGTTTTGCTGGGTGTTCCGATACTTCAGAATACCTTGCCATTGGGATGACGACTGGCTACTTGGGTAGCCTTACAACTTTTAGCGGGTGGAACCAGAAAATGATTGATCTGGCAATTAATAGGCAATGGTTGTTTCCTGCTCTGGGCTTCCTACTAGGTAAAGACACATTGAAATCATCTCAACCTGGAGTTGCAATGTATCTGAACAACATTTCACTTGTACGTTGCACTTCATTCAGTTTCATAATGTTTACAATTTTTGGAATGAGAAGTATGTTTTCATTACAAAACCTTGCAGGATTGTTTCTTGCAGCGTAATCAATCATCTTTGGGGTGGAAACGGCAATGGGTTTCAGGTGGCTCCTTAGGAGGATCATGAGGAATTCTAGATTAGGCTTTTTCAGATCAAGCAAGGAGGCGGGTGTGGATCGCAATAAGCGTCACGTTGCCATATCAGTGGTGGTAATTCTAAAGCTGGCCTCATCATTTGCTGTGAGCGGAATTATGCTTTAGAAAGGGTTTGGAAAAAGGCAGAACTATAGGTCTACTGTGGATCGCGTGCATGGTTGGCCCTGCAGGTGTGTGGATAAGGTGGTTTTTGGCTCAACTAAATGGGTGCGGCCTAGGGAAAGCTGCTTGGCTTAAATGGGTTCCCCTTGGTACTTTGATGGCCAACGTTTCTGCATCTTGTGCCATGGCCACGCTATCTCGAATGAATAAAGAAGTGAGTCAACACGGACACCAAACTTGCTCATGGTCTTAGTTTATTTTCTAGCTTATACCTGCAACAGAGGGCCCGAAAAGCGTAGAAGTATGGACATTTGTCCATTGACGTGACCTAGACAATTCATTTTGTAGATGTTCTGGAATTGATATCACGCACTTGCTACTTTCTGTGTTATTAATTTTATGTCGCATTATCCATTGGGATTTTATTTACCCCCTTTCTTGTATCGCAGGTGAACACCAAGAACTGCGACGATATTGTCACGGGCGTGCAAATGGGCTTCCTGGGTTGTCGGAGTACAGTTTCCACTTTTATAGGGGAGTTCAATGCCATGAGACAGAGCGAGCATCCTTGGCACGCTTATGCATATGCCGCTGCTACAATAATTATTTCTTTTACTCTTGGAATCCTGATATATGACCTACCAGTTTGGGCAAAGGTTTACTGAGCTAAATGTTGAGACAGACCTCCCTTTTGTGTTTACCTATGATGCTTTGCACCAAGTGTTAATCCGAGATGGTTCATATATACCCTTGCTGTAAATGCAAATTAGAAGTGTCTTAAAAGCTGTGTAATTTCATCTACATCATTCCCTTGCTTTATTGTAATTGTAACGGTAATTCCTCATCCTATGTCAAGGACTTTGTAGTCAAATTTTTTTCTTTTTCCTTCGACTTTATAGTCAAATTTACAAAGGACGTGATGGTGATACGTTCAATGTTCTCTCTCTCTCTCTCTCTCTCTATAAATGGATGCTTTTGTACAGCATGCAATATGTAATGTCTTTTTGGGGATTTATTAAAACCCATCAAAGATTTGTCCGTATGACTTAGGCCTTCAGAATGAAACAAGAATCAAACTCGTCATCTTATCAGAAGTAATGTCTTTTTTGATTCCTAGTTAGTTTTTTCCTGCAATTTGGCATTTGTGGGCAACAGTACTTGCTACTTAGTATGGTGTGTTTGGCTTTCTTAGTGGTTGCTGGGAAGGGATCCTATGTTTATAACATGCTTATCTGCCTGAAAAGGCAGGCAATTTAGTCTTCATACACACACTTGCTATAAATCCTGGATTCATCACAGCCCATCCCCCACTTAAAACTTATGTTTTGTTCAAAGTGAGGCACGTGGATTGTGAGAATGTTTACTCTGCACCCAGAAAAAAACATGTCGCGTGGTTGAACAAGTAGTGTGGGGAGGCATTCCTCTAGTTTCGGGAGTGCTCTGCCATTTCTGATGGATGACCAGGTTGAAAGAAAGATAGTTGCAGAGGCAGGAGATATAGGAGACCGAGCTCTTCTTCGCAGGAGAAAGAGCGAGAGCGACAGCATTCTTTTCTCCCGAAATTGAGAATGACACTGTTTTTCCAGTGCCTGAAGATTTCTTGCAGCATTCTCGTGGTCCCAGTATCCTATCCCCCAATAAAAATAAAAGATGAAGCTGGTAATGAATTACCGAACGGATTGTGTCCTTTCTAAGGGCACATTCTTCACATCATGCACGTTATTCTTATGAAAGATCGAACCGATCAAGTCTCCTTGTCGCATGGTGTTTTCTTAGGGTAACAGAGGAGAGTTGCTCATCCATCAACCTCTCTATTTCACCATTATGGCATAACAAACTTGGTTCTTCTTTATTGGATTCGATTGCTACTCGTTTTCTCCCACACACTCGTTTTCCTCAAAGAGCAACAAATTTCGTAACTCAACTACCGACCAAAACAAAAATCTTCTCTCAACTAAATATTGAGGGAGGAAGAAACATGCTCTACCATGTAGATGGAGCAATAAATTGCCATTACACATATTCTGGTGACTCTGTCACCTATATTTCTTCATATAAATAGAGCCACGTGTGAGCATTAGTAACATGTGCTTATGTATTCCTATGTACAGTATACATAACTATTCGTGCTGCTAATTTGATCGGTGCACTCTCCTCATCAAAGTTCATGCTCTATTTTAGATCGGCTCATTTTTCATGGGGTGGTGGGGGGCGTCGTGCTCTTAAAGAGAATTCTCGCAAGTCCCAGAACCGGCATTTCCCACTTCCCAGCTTGCAGCAAATGGAGGACAAAGAGTCTTCTTTGGGTGTGGATTGGCGGGGGCAGTGCTAATGCTTCTTTTGCTAGGTTCTCTATGGGGTTTGCGTGGGGAGATTTATGAGGAAGGAATTGAGCAGAGGAACCGACGGGGCAAATCGGTGGTGATTGGCTTGGGGAGAAGTACCAAAAAAGTGTTATATCTATTATATTAGTACCAATTCAGTCTTAAATATTTCAATTCAATCAATTCAATCTTAAACATTTTCATATTAATACTAGCTCAGTCCATCTAACCAATTTTGAATAGTCGGAACTGACGTAAACACTGACCGTCTAGCCAATGTTCACGTGGTTTTTTTTTTAATAAATATTTTTATTTTTCTAATTTTTATTAATTTTCTTTTCTTTACTTTTTCCCCTCTTCTTCCTCCTCCTGATCCCCGCAATGGCCGGCAAGGCTCGCCGGCAACCAACGAGGGTCACGGCCCTCGCCCAACACTGCGGGTGAGGCCGCCTTCACCTTCGCTCGCCACCATCAAGGAGCTCGAAAAAAGCTTCTAGAAGATTCGCCCACAGCCGGCCCGAGCAGAGAAGAAACGATTCGCAACCAACTTCCGACTCACTGACGATGCAGGGATCCGGTTCTTGCAACTTTTGCTTTTGCGGGCACGTGCTCGCCACCGCCTGGGGCCACGCGCGTCCACGGGAGAGGCCGACCCGGGGTGGGGATTCCCGTGATCGAGCGGATGGCGGTTGAGCGGTCGTTGGAAACGGACGGTCGGATCGGTGTCGTTTTTTCGTTGGGTTTTCGCGTGGCTCTTTTGCTTGTTTTATCCGGTACAGGGGTCGAGGATGTTGCTCTCCACACATATAATCGGATTCCCGCCACGTCGGATTCACGACCCGTTACGGCGCGGCGGGAAAAGTTAACGTCCTTCTTTTTTGGTCCCTTTTTTTGTTCTTTGTCAATCTTTTTTTGGCCCTTAAATCCCACTTTTGCCGGCTTGACGTAACCACCCGACATTTACCTTTATTTAGGTCGTGTCACTTAAGTCAAACATTCGATATGGATTGATTTATTAAAAGTTCTATTTCAATCACTACGTGATTAAATTGCACTTTAGCTTCTCTCTCCTGAGAGTTCTCTCTACCGTCTTGGTAGTTTTTCTAAACCCTAAAACCCCGATTCACTCCTTTTCTTTTACATCGCTCTTCTTCCTTATTCGATTCCGTTGCTATGGTTTTTCTTTCTTCGCAACCTGACTTGCGGCGGCTTTCCTCCTATCTTCACTGATTCCTCGAAGTTGGGTGGCCTTCGCTCCATCGGCTCCGATGTCCGCCGATTTCGATGGTTTTTCCTTCTTCGCAACCCGACTCGCAGCGGCTTTCCTCCTATCTACACTCGATTCCTCGAAGTTGGGTGGCCTCGCTCCATCGGCTTCCGATGTCTGGCGATTTCGCCAAATTCCGCACCGATTGTTCCCGTCTTCAGAATCGCGTAATTCCATTATTTGGCTTCGTGTTTCTTTGGGATGACTTCGGACGAAAAGGCCCAATCTCCGCGTCTGGCAGCACTATGTACTAGCTTGGCTCATCTCACCACAGAACAGATTATTGATGATTGGGATGAAGCTCCATCACCTGCAACACTAGAGGAATGTAGTTTAACCCTTGTTGGTAAAATCCTTTATGAACCCTCCATCAACCTTCCCGCTTTCCAAACCACCATGAGAAAAGCCTGGAGGACTGACTTTGTAGAAATATCACAGCGTGAGGCAGGTTTCTATATAACACAATTCAAAACACAAGCAGACAAACAGCGAGTTCTTGAAGGTGGCCATTGGCTTTTTTCAAGACATTTAGTCATTCTCAAACCATGGATTCCTAACACTCCACTACACTGTTACGATTTTTCAACTTGTGACTTTTGGATACAGGTTGTTGGATTACCGTTGGAATGGTGTTCGGAGCAAATGCTTATCAAGGCAGTACAGCACATTGGTAAGGTTGTCGAAGTGAAAATGGATTCTAAGGCAGGACACTTGTCTAAAGCAGGAAGAGTTTGCGTTCAAGTTAATGTGTCTGAACCTCTGGTCATAGGGAAATTAATTCGCCTCAATGGCACACCTTTTTGGCTGGATTACCGCTATGAAAAGCTTCCGCATTTATGCTTTTCCTGTGGCAAACTTGGGCACTATGCTATGTACTGCAAAGACATTCCATATACTGAAGCAAAGCATGAAGGCAGAGAGCAGATGGCATATGGGTCATGGCTTCGAGCGGAAGTCAACACTCATAGTCCTTATTGGAATATCTTTTATAACCCATCAGCCACGTCAGAGCAGGCACAAGAAGTCATACCTGAAACTCCGCCTGCACAGCTCCATATTGTTCCCTTCTTGCCCCCACCATCTCCACTTCAGGCATCCAACCATTCCAATGATGTGAACAGTTTCCGAGCAACTACTCCAAAGACCTACTCAATTGCTCCCAACACCCTCGATTTAATAGCACCACACTTGTCCCTGTGGATACAAAGTTGAAGGGAGTTCAGTATGAACCCATGGATATTAATGCACCAAAGAAGATGACAAATGCTAGATCGAAACTCACCTTAGGTTCGGCTAAGAAACAGCGTAGATACAATCCGTATGATACAAGGGGTCTACTCATCGGGAACCTACGATTTAAATCTCATGGAAACTCCCGTTCTACTAGCGAAGAAGCCGATGTTCGGGCTTTGGTGGGCTGGCCCTAAACAGCCACCCGTTAACAAATGAAGATGATATGTTGGAACTGTCAGGGTTTGGGCAATCCCCTGACAGTTCGTGCGCTTAGAGCCATGACGACCAAGGAAAAGCCCGATATAATATTTTTAATGGAAACCAAAAACTCTGAAGAAAAGATCCACCATGTTCAGCGAACTCTCAACTTCACTAATTCATATATACTTAACCCCGTTGGTTTGGCGGGTGGTTTAGCTGTGTTCGGGAATGCTCCGATTTTGTTATGTGTGATTAGTTCCTCACCATACTTGTTTGACTTGAGTTGTAAGGTTGGACGTCAAGATAGGACTTCACGCATTACCTTTCTTCATGCTCCTATGACCTTTCAGCAGCGTCAATTGGTCTGGGATGAACTTCGCCAAATCCATTCCACCAACAGCTTCCCTTGGCTTTGTGCTGGCGACTTTAATGATGTCCTTTATCCTTGGGAAAAGATCGGTAAGAGGCCTGCCATTTTGCACAGAATGCAGTCTTTTAGAGCTCTGTTAGATGATTGCGCTTTCACTGAATTAGAAAGCAAGGGTTGTAAATTTACATGCATGAACAACAGAGACGGGGAGGAGATTGTGAAGGAAAAATTAGATCGGATGGTTTGTTCGATGGAATGGAGGTTAATGTTTCCTGCGGCGGAAGTTTTTGCCCTCCCTCCTGTGGGATCTGATCACAGTCCTCTTGTGATACATACTTCGCCATTTTTAAGAAAAAGCAGTAAACCTTTTCTCTTTGAAGCTTATTGGAATGAGGATATTGAATGCAGAGACATTATTTCTAATGCATGGATCTCAGGGTGCTTACCACATGCTGATTTTAATACTCGAGTGCATAAAGTCACAGCAGCACTGATCAAATGGAGCCGGCAGAAGTTCACCAATGGTCATCAGAAAATCATGCTCCTGCAACACCAATTACAGATCTTAATGAACAAGCGGCCTTCCCTAAATGACAAAGAACAGGCATCAAGATTAAAAGAAGAAATTCGAACTTCTTGGCAACAAGAAGAACAGTATTGGGCCTTACGCTCCAGGATTAAATGGCTCAAATGGGGTGACAAAAATACACGTTTTTTTCATGCATCAACAATTCAGCGCCGACAGAGGAATCGCATTACTATGCTGCAAAATGATGATCAGCAATGGGTACGTGACCTACCCACTCTCCAGGATATGACATTCACATTTTTCTCTAAGTTATATACTACTGCAGGCCATCGGGATTATAGACCTTTACTTAATCAATGCTTGTCAGTAGTGACTCCCGAGATGAATACTCAATTAATGGCTTCACTCACTATCGAGGAGGTTCGGCATGCCACATTTCACATGGGTGCGATCAAAGCCCCAGGTCCGGATGGCTTAATAGGTTTATTCTATCAAGAACACTGGGATACAATCAAAGCAGATCTTTTCTTATTAGTGCAGAATTTTATGCTCTATGGGGAAATGCCTCCTGGTCTAAATCAGACAATCCTAACCCTTGTTCCCAAAACATCTCAACCTGAAACACTGGACCAATTTCGTCCTATTAGCTTGTGCAACTATGCCTACAAAGTTATATCTAAGGTGCTTGCTAATCGTCTCAAACCTTGGTTGCCGACTTTAATTTCACAAGAACAATCAGCCTTTGTCCAAGGACGACAGATTCAAGATAATGTCCTAATTGTCCAAGAAGTTCTTCACCAATTTCGAACTCGCAAGTTTGCTAGCAAATTCAATGCAATTCTGAAAACAGACATGAAGAAGGCGTATGATAGAGTGGAATGGGATTTCTTACGTGATTACCTCCTTAAACTAGGCTTTCATCCAAGATGGGTCGGATGGATTATGCTATGTGTCACAACTTCATCTTTGAGTGTGAAGTTCAATGGCGAACAGTTACCCTCTTTCTTTCCCTCTCGTGGCCTTAGACAGGGTGACCCCTTATCACCATATCTTTTTATTCTATTGGCTAATGTTCTATCGACTCTAATTTCTCAAGCTGTCAGTATAGGACATATCAAAGGCCTTCGACTGAACAGATGGTGTCCTACCTTGTCACACTTATTTTTTGCTGATGATGCAATCTTCTTTTTGGATGGCTCTATCTCCGAATGTCAAAACTTAGCCAATGTGTTACATGTATATTGTATGGCTACAGGACAGTTGATTAACCGAAACAAATCAGGTTTGACATTCACCAAAAACTGTCCTATCTCTTTACAACAGAATATGGCTGCGAACCGTATTCCGGTTTGCAAAGGACTGGAAAATATTTGGGGCTGCCATCCGAATGGGGAAGATCGAAGAAGGAAGTGGTCTCCTGGATAATAGGGCGAGTGACTGCCAAACTTGAGGGCTGGAAAGAGAAATTCATTTCTAAGGGGGGTAAGGAAATCCTTATTAAATCTGTTGTTCAAGCTATTCCACAGTACACAATGACTATTTTTCAGTTACCTATCTCTGTTTGTTCCTCTATTGAAAAGTGTATTGCTCGCTTTTGGTGGAGAACTAACCAGAATAAGGGAGGAGTGCATTGGAAAAAATGGGATGTCTTGAAAGAGAGTAAGCTGCAAGGAGGGTTGGGCTTCCGAGACCTAATTGCTATGAATACAGCACTGCTGGGAAAACAGGCGTGGAGATTGCTGAATCACCCTCACTCTTTATGGGGAGCTCTTTTTAAGGGTCTGTATTTTCGCTCGAAAAATTTCCTATCAGCCACAAGAGGATCGCGATCCTCTTGGGGATGGCAAAGCCTTCTTAGAGGAAGAGATGCCCTCTTACCAGAACTATGTTGGTCTGTTGGAAATGGCGAACAAATTCGAGTTCGGGGTGATCGTTGGTTACCAATGGGAACTCTACATGGTCCTATAGCTAGAGAAGAACCAATTATGGTGGCCGATCTTATTGACCAGACTCACCACACTTGGAATACAGCAAAGTGATTCAACAATTCTTTGAAGCACAAGTCGCCACGAAATTCTTAATCTACCAATTCGACCTCTCTATTCGGAAGACAAGTTAGTATGGTCAGCCACAACTAATGGTCAGCACACTGTTAAAAGTAATTATCATGCAATCCTACAATCCAGCAGTAAACAACAGAGTCAAAATGCCTCCTCAGCTTACCAGAGTTCGCACACCCTCTGGCCGAAGATCTGGGCGATGAAGACTGCTCCCAAAATTCGTACTTTTCTTTGGTCGGCCCGCAAAATGCCCTCGCAACCCGGGATAACCCGTTTCGCCGCCATATCATTCCTACTCCGTCATGCCAAATCTGCCAATCTCTCCCCGAAACCATTGAACATATTTTTCTTCAATGTTCTTGGACCGATGTTTGGTCCCATCCCCATTAATTTATTATCTTCATCTCTTACAACTTCCAGAATCGACTCTTGGATAAACGAAAAGGTGATTCTCCCTGATCACTCACCTCGATTAGAAGTTGTAGCCAATTTACTTTGGCAGATCTGGAGGATGAGAAACAACTTTGTCTTTCGGAAACAGAATCCGAACCCTTCCCTTGTTGTTGACGTGGCTTTGGCTCTAACCAGATCCTACGAGATCTCTGTTGTTGCATCCAAACCGCAATCTGGACTGGCTTTTCTTAACCCGGAGCAGCTTTGGCGACCTCCAGCCAAGGGTAACCTAAAATGTAATATTGATAGAAGTTATATGCCAGGTAATCACGAGGGCTCTATGGCCTGTATTTGCAGAGATTATCAAGGACAACTTACAGATGTTTTCTCGCGGCGTTTTCCGACGAAATCTGCATTTGAAACAGAACTCCAGGCGCTCAACCTCACCCTCCAACATCTGCACCAGCAAGGCCTCCAAGACGCTCGACTGGAAATCGATTCTGACTGCCTTCAGCTTGCTAAAATCGTTCACGGAACACGATCGCCGCCATGGGAGCTTCGACCTGTGATAGAGGAGACATTTTTTTGGCTTTCCAGCTTTCCTCATCTCCGCTTGTGTCACTGTCGACGCGAATCCAACCTAGTGGCCGACTGGGCTGCCAAGGCCCATTCCTCCATTTCGGCCCTCAACTGGCATATCTCTCCTCCATCTGTATTGATGGACTTAGTTTATGCGGATGCTTTTTCTTCAGGGTGTAAGGTCCCATTATGTTAATATATATGATGTTTCACGTCAAAAAAAAAAAAAAAAAATCACTACGTGATTTGAACCTCCTTTCTATTATTAAATTATCAATTAAGTAATATCAACATTAACGGGCAATACACAACACGGTACTACATAATATGACGACACGTCATTTCTAAAAAAATAAAGAATTTCGACACGTTGAGATACTTTGTATATTAAATTTATATTTTTACATATACATGATAAATTATCATTTTTATAATTATTTTAATTAAATTAATTTGATTCAAATTCACAAATAAAAAAATAAAATAAAAAGCATAAAATGAATTCACATAAAAAAAATTAATCCACCATTTGTATGTATTATTCATTGCTTTAATTTAATAAATTTAACTCAATTCCAATAATTCATAAAACTTGAAGGAAAAAACAATTCATATTTTGAACTCACGTATCAAAAGATGTTGAAAGAAAATGGAAAAAACAAACTTGAAATATGAATTGTGTGTCACAGAAAGTGAGAGTCGGAAGAGAATAGAAGATTATACTTTTCTTTTTTTCCCCTTTATTATTTTAATTATTTTTATTTTTTCCATATATACATTTGACCACTTATTTATTAAAAAATTTTAAAATTGACCTTCTATGTTAGAATTACATGTCGAAATTCCGAACTCACACGTCAGAATTTCGGACTCGAGTATCGGAAGAGTTGACCAAGTGTCAGATTTTCCGACACGTGTTGACTGAATGTTGAAGAGTGTCAGATAATGTCGAATACGTATTGAAATGTCCAATATGACACAAAAACTCTCAAAGAGTTTTAGTGCTTCATAAATTATCAAAACTTCAACCATAAATGCAACTTGCTGTTCAGCAAATGTGGCGAGCTAAGCTTGAACTAGGCTTCCGCGTTTTGGAAGTCGACAGATGTTCGGGGCTTCCATTTTGCACTTTTTACTTGCCCGACGAAGATGTCCTTCTCTAGGTCTCGCCTATATGAAGACCAACATTTCAATCTTTTGGCCGGACCAACTTTTGCATCAAGATATCGCAAAGAATGCAGTAATAGCAGTTCACATTCATAAAGAATTCTCGATATGCAAACATGGAGATCTTTTGTTCACTTTCGCTAGTTGCCCCCTGATTTCCATTCACTATTGACTCCATACGTGTATTGACGAGAAAATATTAAGTGCCCAAGTGTAGACACGTCGGCTTTGCACTAGTCCTCTCAACGTCCGCCACATGTCAATTTGGGACACACTTGTCAGATACCCTCGTGTCCCCTCTCTCTTTGGTCAATGTTTTTACTTTTTCCTTCTTCTTCCTCCTTTCACTCTTTCTCTCCTCTCTCTTTGTGGATACACACCCACTCTCTCTTTTTTTCCAAAATGCTCTCTCGCCCGCCATCTCCACAATCCGCCCCCATCCCTGCCTTTATCTTTGCCCACTTCTTCTCTGACCTTTAGCGTTGCCATGTCTTGTCCAACTCCTCTCATGCCCTCAGCATCAACATCCGCGTTGACCAGGAGCTCAAGGGCCTACACCGCGTCAACGAACCATGCGTCTGCCTTTGCCTTCTCCTTTGCCTACGTCGACCCTGGTCAAACTCAAATCTATTGATTCAAGGTCAAGCTAAACTTTGAATCACAAATCTAGGATTTACTCGAGCTTAGATCCAAAAAATGAGGCTCAAATTCACCGGGAAGGAAATGCCTCAACTAAGACTCACTATCAACTCAATCCCACGAAAAGGAGAAAGAAGAAGAAGAAAAAAAAGGTGTCGCGACCTACCCCTCGGGGAAGGGAATATGTTTAGGGATATTGCCTAAAAAGTGGGCTTACGGCCCATGATCAGGCACGAGCTCTCCCAAGCCTATACCTTGCGCAACATTGGGATATTCATAAGAATTTTGTAATAAAGAGTTGCCACTAGCTTATTGGGGTCGGCTAGAAATTAAGGGAGGTATGGAAGTGTACCTCACTTCTTACACAACTAAAAAATTCAGGATCGGAAACTTGATTGTACTAATTAACTAATTAGTACCCTTTCGATACCTAATTTTGTTCATTTTAGAAAGAAATTTTGTTAAGCAGTCTAAATTAATTTTAGACCAATCTATTAACACGCGAGGTGATCATACGGGTACGTAATAATTAAAATAACAGTTAGTAGCCAAGGAAAACATTTAAATAAATTGCATGGGAGAGCAAATATTTAACATTAAGAAAAATATAAATACTAATCTTAACTAGACTAGAGCGATCAAAATAGCAAAAGCATGCAAACAAGGGTAATTGTTCTTTGAAGACAATTGAAACCCTAAGGTAGAGCCCTAGAGGCTTACTCAATATTTTTAGCACACTTTAGAGTTAAGAAACTTCCATTCAGAAAGTTTGTTTTTTAAAAATTTTCAAATGAAATTTTGAATTTTCTGACGTTTTTATTTTTTTTCGAATTTTTATTTTCTCTAAAAGTTCTTGAATTTTCGGAAATTTTTTGAATTTTTATTATTTGTCGAAATTTTTTTAATTCTTGAAATTTTTTAATATATATTTAATATTTAATATTATATTCAGGAAAAGAGGTCCCAACCGGGTAAACCCAGTCCGGCCCGTTGACCCGACAACCTCGATCGGATCCAATTGGATTAAAAAAAGGAAAACTTTTTTTTCAAAAAAAGTTTAATTTTTAATTAATTTTTAATTTTTTTAATGATTTTCATATTTCTTTTATTCTCCACCATTTTGTCTTTTCCACTTCGCCTTTTCTCTACACTCCTCCTTCCCGAAGCAAACTTTTGCTTTCTTTTTCCATATTTTGTTTTACTTTTTAACTTTTTCTGTACTTTTCTTTTTCTTTTATTTTTATTTGTCTCTTCCCCTATGGTCTTCTTCCCCACGTATTTTTTTCTCTCCGTGCATCTTCTTCTCCCTAGGGGTGTGCAACTAGACCGAGTATATCCGGCAACTGGACCGGCCCACTCGAAAAATATGGTCGAGAATCGGTTCCCAAAATTTGGAACCAATTTAAACCGGTCTGGGAACTGGTTCTGATTGATTACTCACCCAGGAACCGATTCTTGGACCGGTTTTGTAAGTATAGGTCCAAAACTCTATTTTTTCCCCTTATTTTTATTTTTACTCCCGCAATCACACGGCGTTTTTCCTTTTGGCTCTAAGAAACACGCATGACACTCCTCATTCGTCGTTCCTCTTCGTCACTTGCTTCCCTCCCTCATTAGCTCCCTCTCGCATTGTCTGATGGACGAACGTTGTTCGTTGCCGCCAAATTCTTGTGTACCACATGAATTGGCTTGCCTAATTTTTTTTTTGTAAAAGGAGTTATGCTTGCATAAATAAGTAACTTTATGTAATAGTTATAGGAATAAGACTAATATTATACCCATATTTGTTGCTAATTCTTTACCTTATGATTTTATTTATTATAATTAGCTTTATGGATCCTTAACTTTTTGTTCAATCAAAAAGTTCATATATTTATTTATTACAAGTGCTTAATTCTTGTAATAGTTATAAGAATAAGACTAATATTATACCCATATTTGTTGCTAATTCTTTACCTTATGATTTTATTTATTATAATTAGCTTTATGGATCTTTAATTTTTTGTTCAATCAAAAAGTTCATATAATGTTTCGATACAAATTAGGAGGACTACGTTATTTTCTCGCGTATTGATATAATATTCGAAATCGTATAGGATATCGGAATATTGCAAAGTAGGTTTTAGTGGAAACAGAGTTGACCCTAAAATTGGATCGGAAAAACAGGATGGATCGAGTACAAGGCCATGGGTATAAAGTCTAGGTCTAGACCCTACCTTAGGGCACAAAAATCCCCTTGGCTCAAGAATACACGATTGCTCTACGAAAATCGCATGAAATCACAATAGAAATGTAAAAGACATGCACGATCCGACATATATAAGAGCAAGCACGAATCAAACCGAGTTTCAACTCGAGTTGCTTCTCGGTTCTCTTTGGGACATTTTGTCAAACACATGAGGTGCGCTACTATAACGAGGTGTTTCTGGCTCAACCAAAGCTTGAACCATAATGGGATCTTCGACACATGACAAACAAGACATCAGAAACAAAAAGTAAGGTGATACAGGCTGGAGCTCACGTGAATCGAATGGCCACAAGCTCTGGCCTGGTGTACCCGAGAAAGAGAGCACACACAAAGGCCGAGGGGACTTACTTGGTTCGGGTGGGGCACTGTGGTGGATGGCAACTAGCGAGCTGGCCTCCGGCAATGGTGAGTGATTCAGGAAATGACCAACAATGAAGAGCAACGACGTCACTTGTGTAGTAACAAAGAGCAGCCAGAATCATCGCTAATGGAGCTCATCACTTGTGCTTCCCATGGCCAACGATGGTGATAGGCTAACAGCACCAAGACAAGAGGAGCATTGACTCGTGGGTCGTGATCTCCTTAGTCTCTCTCTTGGGTGTGCGACAAAAATTTCTCGAAATGAAATTAATTTCTGGCCAGAAATTGATTTCTCAATTTCTATTTCGAAACGAGAAGTTAAAAATTTTAGTTTATGATTTCTTCTTCAAATCTATTTTTGGAACAGATTTATGTTCCAAAAATAAAAAAATCAAATTGCTTTACCAAATAGATTGTTTCCAAATTGCCCGAGCAGAAAACGGAAAGAAATAGAGAAGTAAAATTTTATCATGCGTGCTCTTAGCGTCACTCTTTAGGTTGAGCCCACGCATGACTAAGGCGTCGATTGAAGCCCTCTCGCTTTCCTTCGGTCGTTCTTTGCTCTCCCCATCTCTCTCTCTCTCTCTCTCTCTCTCTCTCTCCTCAAAAACTCTCTCAAGCTCACTCACCCCCTCCCCCGTTTCCCTCTCTCTCTCTCTCCTTCTCTGCTCCCTTTTTGAGGGCATCGACCAGTGCGCATGGCTTCTTCCATCACCAGCTCGATGGTTGATCTGGCCCCGACCCGCTGATCATGCTGCCCTCTACCACTCGCCATCCATTCCCTCTCTCTAACCTGTACTCCTCTTTTTTTGCAAAGTGTGATCAGCAGGAGGAGGAAAAAGACCAGCACATGGGCTGGGCTTAAAGAAAAGTAAATGAAGCTAGGCTTGGCCCAAGCGAAAAGACATACAAAGGAGAGGAGAAAAGAGAAGGACCGAACCAAGCCCAGTCCGCTTTTTTTTTCTCAAAAAATTTAATAATTAGTGATGGTAATGTAAATACAATTTGATGAAAGTTAATTTTTATTTAGGGGTTAAAGACTAATTGTTAATTTTCTATGACATTAAGTCTTAAATAAAATGACAAAATTTAAGTATCAATAAAAAGAAAAAAAGAGAAAGAAGATAAAGTAAAAACATTAATTGAAGAGAAAGAGAGGTGACACACAGAGTGAAAATAGGAAGTAAAAGAAGAAAAAAAGGAAAAAAGTAAAACCAATAATTGAAGAGAGAGGGGACGCGAGGGTATTTGACAAGTGGGTCCTAAATTGACATGTGGCGGAAATCGAGTGAACTAGTGCAAATCTTCGTGTGGACACCTACTTTTTTTTCTTGTGTATTGACCAGCAGATGACGACGGTTCTTGGTCGATTCATTCCCTTCCTCTTGAAACATCCTCAGAAAGAACCGAAAGAAGAAAGAAGACTTTTTGAATGAATCCTTCTTTTGGGAAAAATAAGAAAAGGAGAGAACGAAGACCTGGATCGCTCCAAGGTTACAAAATGTTTACTTTTTTTTTTTTTTTTTTGTTAGTCCAAAATGTTTACTTTAAGCAGCAGTGAGGCAATTGATTTCAACGTGCTGCTGGTTTGGTTCGCATGGTACCGTCAGCCAAACAATAATCTCCTTGAAAAAGTAAATTTCAATCTTGAATTTCCACTAACTTTGCCATCACCATCTGGTTTGTTAAAGACAGCAATGCATAACTCGTTGAAATTCAAAATATTTTGAGTAATTTAATGCTTTATCATTTATTTATTATTCAAAATGTTTTGAATTAGTCCATGTAATTATTGTAACAGCTAGTAGATGAACTCCATAAATAAAAATGTTATCCTAGAGTTAAAGGATAAGCGAAACCCATGCTCAAACTCAAAGTCTATTTTTACATGATATCAGAGATGGAAGTCTTGGGTTCAAATTTTTGCACGACAAAGGAAGGAATATAAAACCAATCGTTGTAGTTCAAAGGACAAGATCCATGTGGCGCAGCGCGATTCACTCTTATTAAGTGATCACAATAGAGGACACGTTGATAGGTGGATGAAAATAAATGCCGTGGGGGCAAACTTGACGGCTTTTTTTTTCTCACGTGGACACCTTCCTTCTCGGATGTGTGTATAGAAAACACTCAAACAATGTCATTTAAAGTGGGAATCTCCAAATTGAAAATTTGTTCTTTCATGGTAAGACGATGGATTCGATAAATTCATCCATTGCATTTTGTTTCTCTAAACGCGGAATAGTGCTGCTTTCCCTATCCTAGAAAGTAAGAAGTTTCCCAATGGAGGAACTTATGCTGTCATAATAATTTGAATCATTCATTTCTTCTTCTATATTCTTTTCATTCCTTTTTTTTTTACTTGATTTCTCCGACGATGCTGCTTCTCCTGTTGGAGGCAGCAATCCATGCAAACTAAAAGTCACGACAAACGAGGAATCAAAATTTGTTAGGAAAAGTAAATGGAAATCACGCTTTCCAAGCTGCGATTTAGCTTTGGTCAGCCCAACGGGCATGCACGCGCAAACATGCATGGGTATGCACGACAAAGGAAGGAATATAAAACCAATCGTTGTTGTTCAAAGGACGAGACCCATGTGGCGCAGGGCGATTCACTCTTATTAAGTGATCACAATAGAGGACACGTTGATAGGTGGATGAAAATAAATGCCGTCGGGGCAAGCTTGACGGCTGTCTTTTTCTCACGTGGACACCTTCCTTCTCAGATGTGTGTATAGAAAACACTCAAACAGTGTCATTTAAAGTGGGAATCTCAACTCACGACTCATAAAAATAAATCACATGATTCTTTCTTCAATAAAACAAATCATAGAATATGGTCATAATTGAAAGGGCTAGTAGAAGCACCTAGAGGGGGATAAATAGGTATAAAAACAGATTCTGCAAAATACTGTGAAAACCTTTAATTTTAACCTGAGTCTGAATAACAACAGACTTTTGAAACTGAGTCTGAAGAGCAGCAGACTTTAAGCGAGATCAAACTTTAGCAGTTAAATAGAGTTACGAACAAAATAAAGAGATAGGTTTATAGTGGTTCGGCTTAGACCAAGCTTACGTCCACTCTCCCGCACTAACAGCCCACCAGCTGGATTTCACTAAGAACCAAAAGAGATATTACAGTCTCACAACCTTGATTCCACAATGTAGGGACTTTACTACACTTCCTCAAGGTCTCACAAGTATTTAATCTTTTTTTAATACAGTATAAGCTCAACAAATGAAATAACAAAGAACTAGGAGCTTCAGACTTAGAAATTCTTCTATCACACACACACTTGAATAACCAAAGCGTCTTCCTTATATACTTCTCCATGCCTTCATAACTGTTAGCACCTTCCAAAGGAGTTCTTCCAATCAACCGTTGGACATAATCAATTAGGGAGATCTCGAGTTATTTAAGAAATATGATGATAGCTCACCAATCCTGCTTGCCTCATACAATCAGGATCTAGGTTTCTATAAGTAGAATCTTCCAAGTACACTTCGTCAATCAACGGATCTAAATTACTTGAATTGATTTCAATACAAATAATAGATTTTGAGATGCTATCTCCAGCCATGAGATCTTCTTCAACCATACGAATCAAATCCTTAAAAATAAACCCACATCTAGATAAGTCTTCTTCAACAAATAAAACTTTTCTTTGTCGATCTGGGAAACTGTCAATGAGGGCAAACTTAAATCTTGAGTCTGGAGGTCTTCAAACTTTGATGATAGAGTCTGCAAGTCTTAAGACTAGACTAATGGAAACATTTCGTCAACTTCAAAACAAATAGGGAAGTTTTCTCCAACAATAATGAAATCTGAATCAATTGAGGCACAAAAAGAATATAAGTATAATGAGAATTTTTAAATTATGTACTCGAACCAAATTGAGAAAAGTAACTCATCTTTTCTTTGATACCCATATTTTCTTGGGTCCATGAGAATTAGTAAAATATGTTGTTTTTACCAAATCTTTCTTAACAGGTCTCTAGACTTTGACACTTCAGTTTGAAAGTCTTCAGACTAAACTTTGGAAACGTTTTGTCAACTTCAAAACATTGAAAGAGTTTTCTCCAACACACTATGCTCGTAAATGAATGGTAAAATAGAAGATGACAACCTCTGGGTCAGTGTCAGGGGATATAGCAGGTCTAGCTCTCCATAGATATGCTTCATATCTCAGTCATTTGGCTGCTTTCAGTATTCTAGGGGTGAAGCATCTCTCTCTCTCTCTCTCTCTCTCTCTCTCTCTCTCTCTCTCTCTCTCTCTCTCTCTCAAGTTGAAGCTGGTGACGAATTACTGAATGGATTGACAAAGCAAATATCTTATTCTCTTGTGTGTAGTATGCTATCACAAAAAATAATACGATGTTAAAGGAATAGAGAAATTTGCACACTATAATTATAGTGATTCGGCTTATTACAAGTTTATGTCCAATTTCCTAGATAGCATAATAGTTGAATTTCACTAGAGAATTAATAAGAGATTATAGTCAAGTTATACCGCTTATATCAAAACGCTTCTACCGAAAGCTGATGCTACTTATACCCAAAATGATAGATCTCACCATCTCACATCTAAGCACACATTTATGATACTGTTATGCCTCTCAAATGATTACAATTGTAAGTTCATGAAGACAAGTGTGTAAAGTGGAAGCTCTCTTTGAACTTTGGAATTCCAAATTTACAATCTTGTTGTCTCTTCAGCACACAATCTTCTTTTATACTGCTTTAGTTCCAAACTAACCGTTGGACAATATTTAGAGGATCATTGTTCCAAATAACCTGTTGAACATGAACGCTTCAAAAAGATTTGGTAGCCGTTGAGTGATCAGATCAAAATCTCCATTTGATTCAGTCGCCCGTACAACCAAAGCTAGGCTTACAAAAGTAGAGTTTTTTGTTTGGAAAGGATATCTTGTCGTTGGATAATGTCAATCAAATAACATATCCTTGCTTTGAGTGGATTTCTTTGTACTCAATTTTTCAAGATTGAAAGCAATCAAGACCTTCTGAAAAAGAAATTCAAGTCAAAACAGCCGTGGCGTTATATATTCTATATTTCCTGAGTCCAAAGCAAACTTCTTGATAAGATAATAGAGTCTAAACATCATTCCTCCGAGAATATCACCTGAAAATACTTTTATCATATTCTGCTGACACTTATGAAAAGTTGTCAACTTTCAAAATATATTAAGAAGTTTCCTCAACAACTTCAAGCATATGTGCCAGCTACCGTTGGTGTCTCACACTGAACATCGAAGAGACTTGGCGGATGAACTAAGTGCCATGTTACCTTCAAACGGTTGACGGGCTGTTGGTTTGTCACATCACAAAGCATCTTTAATCATGCAAGTCGCCTCGTTTAGTTGGGATATCATCTTTCCGCAAGTGGAAACCAAAGTATGCTGCTTTTTGCTGGATTCTCAACTCCTCCCTCATTCGTTGTCCGATGAGATTAAGAAAGTGACGGAGAAGCAACAAATGCTTCCGTGCCAAAGAATTAGAAGAACAAAAAATCTAAAGCTAGCAGCTTGTTTCGGATTGATACGAGCCCCTTTTGTATTTCAGAATTTGTGATGCCTTGAGAATTAGGCAAAGATGTAATGCACGTAGAGGCCCTAGGCATGTCAAAAGAAGAGGTCTAGATGGCCTCAAGGCCCTCATCCATTGGGCATCAGACATATATTCCTGTGGTGTATGGTGCACCATTACATGATATGGAATGAAGGGCCAGATTGAAGGGAAAATTATAAAAAAAAAAGCCCTAAACTTATTGTAGTTTTGACACTTCAATCCTAAATCTTTTTTTCCCTAATTCAATCATAATTTTTTTGTAATTATGTCAATTTAGATTTTTTTTTTTTTTTCAATCCTACTCTATTCTTATTCTACGCACTCACTCTCGGGCTTTTCGCTCGCCTCGCGGGCGTGTGCCGAAACCCACTTTCAAACTTACGCGTCCCCACCCCATCCTCCTCGAGAAGGTGGGGATTTGAACCTCACCTCCCCCTTCCATGTTGGAAGGGTGGCCACTAGGGCGAATCCCAGTGGTTATGTCAATTTAGTTCATCCAGCAATTTTGACTGTTGTAAAGATTTAGAATTAAATTGCTATAATTGTAATATGATTTTTTTATAATTTTTTCTCACATTGATGACTGAAGATATGTTCTCACGTGGCACGGTAGGTAGACCAAACAGTAAAAGAAAACTAAACACTCAAACAGGAAATTAAGGGATGTCTGTCCCTATATATTTGCATAACGTATGCCCGAGTCACTCGTTAGTGCCTAGTGCTGCGGTTACTGAAAACCAAACAAAACTGCCCATCAAAAGTCCAAACCTAAAAAGAAGAAGAAAACCTTATGGAAGTGGAAAGAATTCAGGCATTGGCCGCGGTCGGCCTCGACGCACTCCCAGCCCAATTTGTCCGCCCCTCCCACGAGCAGCCAGAGAACAGCCCGGCCGTGGAGGGCGTCACTGTGCCGGTGATCTCGCTATCCCAGCCCCACCACGCTCTCATCCGGGAAATCCACGAGGCATGCCGCAACTGGGGATTCTTCCTTGTGACCGATCACGGGATACCGCTGGAGCTGATTGGGCAGCTGCAGGAGGCGGGCCGTGAGTTCTTCAGGCTCCCGCAGGAGGAGAAGGAGAAGTACGCGAACGATCCGTCCAGAGGGAATTTCGAAGGGTACGGGACGAAGATGACCAAGAACCATGACGAAAAGGTTGAGTGGGTGGATTACTTTTTCCACTTCATGCATCCATCTGGCAAGGTCAGGCATGAAATTTGGCCTCGACACCCGCCTTCTTACAGGTACTAGGTTTGATCTATATAGCAACCGCGTTTATGGACCTGGGTTGGAAAACATGAAGAAAATGTTTCCATGAAATAAATGGACGTGGAAATTATGACATTTCTAAAAATTATTTTCCAAGAAGTCATATTTTGGTAAATGATAATATTTTCTGATACATGGCCTGAACATGAAAAATGAACTGAAAATTATTTTTCATTGCTAAACATATTATTTGGACGTTAATAACTTGGCCATGAGCAGCTAAGGAACTATGTATGGGCACTAGAGTCTAGTTGAAGCGTGAGCACCAGAGTCTCAAGCCTTAGCCTCATGACAACTAGGGCTACGTTTGTTTTCGTTTCTTTTTTCTGTTTTTAAACAACTTTTTTGTTTTTTTGTTCTTGGGAACAAAAAAGGAACAGAAACGCGTTTGTGTGCGTTTTTGTTCCAAAATTATTTTTTGTTCCCGTAAACACATCTCTGGAAAAACAAAAAAAAAAAAAGTTATTTCTTGTTTCTAGAACAAAATTTAGAAACACTTTCTTTTCTTCTTCTTTTTCTTCTCTCTTTTTTCTTTCTTTTTTCTTTGGCCGGTCACCGGCCTCGGCCAAGGCCGGCGACCGGCCGTCGAGGGCCGGCAACCTCGCTGGAGCATCGCCGGCCCCTGGCGAAGCTCGGCCTCGCCTTGGCTAGGCGAGCTCGAGCTCGCCCGCATCCGGCGAGGCCGACCTCGCCCAGCAGCCGGCGAGGCTCGGCGTCACCGGCCACCGCCAGGTCGGCGCCTGATTTGGGAAGTACCAATTTTAGATTCTATGAGTTCAAGATAATTAAAATGAGCTATGGAGTTGATTAGACAAATGCTGTCCATCGCTAGCCCCAAAGATAATGTGAGCCACGCCACTATTTTTTTATTTTTTTCCAAATTCTAAAGTTGTCTATCTTCAATTTTGTTTTACTTTAATCCATTTATCATGTTTTTGTCTTTTCTTAGGATGCTAATCAATTGTTATTTGGTTAAATTGATTTTTTTTTGTTAATTACACTCGTGGTAAGGAGATCTTACTGGGAACATCTTTGACGGTGCAGCCTTTTCTTCTTTCTTTTTTTCTTTTTTTTTTACTGCCCATTAAGCTTTTACCATATCGTAGATATGTTCACCAGTTGAATAGTTTTTACTATGAATGACGGGTTTAAAAAATAGATGATTCAGATCAATCGTGATGTTTTAATAGCGACAATTTGGTCTTATCATAGGTTGTTTGGTCATAGAAAATCTGTAAAAATAAACTCACTTTTTTTCTAGATAAATGCGATATGCAAATACAACAAAATAGATGAAGTTATTGATAACAACTATTCTTTATCACATGATATATTTTGCTTTCCTTTTGAAACCCCCATACAATACAATTAAAAAAACCGATACGGTGATGTTTGGTTACGAGTAATACTAAACTCCTAATCCACATTGTTTCGACTTCTAATTGCAATTTTCTATAGCACTTATTTCAAATTTTCGGTTTTAAAAGAGAGAAACTATCTTCTTAAGTTCAACTAAACACCACCTCAGCGTAATCGAGGTATTTGCGATGCTCATTCTTTATCTTCTCATCCTCAAAAGAGTCGAGAGAAGAGTTATTTATAAAGAAAATGGATGCTGTAGGTGCTTTTATAATTTGTTGTTTTCTATAATAACAAATGAATGCTTGTCTGACACAGGGAAGTCACTGAAGAATACAACAAGGAGATACTGAAAGTGACAGAGGTGCTGCTGGAGCTGATCTCCGAGGGCCTAGGACTGGAGAAAAATGTCTTGAAAGCAAGTTTGGGAGGTGACCAGATGGAGCTAGAGATGAAAATAAACCTGTACCCACCCTGCCCACAACCTCAGCTGGCCCTCGGCGTCGAGCCTCACACCGACATGTCAGCAGTCACCATACTGGTCCCGAACGATGTCCCGGGTCTCCAAGTTTGGAAAGACGGCAATTGGTTCGCCGCAGATTACTTGCCCAACGCTCTTTTCTTCCACATCGGCGATCAAATTGAGGTAAAATGCGATAAAACAGTGAATTTACTTCTAGGAAAGATTTCCTACGTTCCACTTACGAGGGATGCTGGTCGCAGGTTCTAAGCAATGGAAAGTACAAAAGTGTCCTTCATAGGAGCTTGGTGAACAAGGAAAAGACGCGAATGTCGTGGGCAGTGTTTTGTGTACCCCCGCAAGAGGCACTGATCGGGCCTCTCCCGGAGCTCATCAACGATCAGAACCCGGCGAAGTACTCCACCAAAACGTTTGCCGAGTTTCGATACCGCAAATTCAACAAGCTCCCGCAGTAGTTTTCTACTTCAGGATCCACGATTGTGATGTCGCAACTTACATTTCCTCCGTTGTTGCAACGAGAACTCGTTTCTATGTTGCTAATAAAGTGTGCCTTCGTTATCTTGGAAGTGAGCTCTGCGCAGTCGCGTGTTCAAGGAATTTCCTCGTAATTTTCAGTTTCGACATCTGTGGCAGCCGTCATTTTTATGCACATAACATGCAACCTTCTCGAACTTGAGGTTATCTCTAGAATTACATTGGAGAAGAGTTGTCGTCTGAAGAGAATATGCTCTGACCAACGTCAAGTCGAGCAGCGGGTGATGTGGATTGATGGGTGCAGTGCTATGATACCCGAAAATTCATAACATGTTACGCCATAGATTAGATGAGGCCTTAACCAAGATTCGGTATTATGTTAAAGGATTTGTAACTCAAAAACTATAGCTATTAAGAGCTGACTGGTATTCGTCGTGTACATCGGCAGAAAAACTAGTGAAGCGACGAAGCAAGCGGTCTGGATATAGTTAAAAGGAAAACCGAAAAATAGTTCTCAGAAAGCTGGAAAAAATTATCAAGTAACTTCTCCCTGAATGTGGATGATTTTGTTACAATTGGGGAAATTTGATTGCTGATCAAGATAGAGAAGCAGTAGTAGATTGTTGATCATTTGATGCTTGCTAACGGTCACTATCCTTAAGTAATTATTTGCTTCCACTATCGTTGCTGCCGAGTTTAGAATAAATATAGTTCCGGGATATACATAAAAGCAGCAGAGAAACAAGTTCAACAATTACTCAATGTGCTAAGGTTGCGTGTATGAAAAAAGAAAAAAGAGAGAATTCTAAAGAAGTAGCATTTAGGAACAGTTGTAGTTATAATAAATAATATGTGAATTGGTGTTTATTCAAAGAAAACCAATCAACATATCTATTGAAAATAAGTAACTTGTCCCCAATCATCACCACTTTTTATGTCAAGAGACATTTCTTTTCATAGCTACTGATAACCTCTTTTTTGATGAGAAGTCACATCCTTTCATAATCAAGAGTCACGTCTTTCATGAAAAGTGGAAGTTGCATTTTCCTTGTATTATGGTCCATACTTTTTTTCCTTTTTGCTTTTCTTTTCTTTTTTACTCGATTTCTCTGATAATGCTACTCCTCCCGTTCGAGGTATCAATCCATGGAAACTAGAAGTCATAGCAAATGAGGAATTGAAATTTGTTAGGTAAAGTAAATCGAAATTGCGCTTTCCGAGCTGCGATTTAGCTTTTGTTTGCCCAACGTGGCAGGCACACACGCACGCACATGCATGGGGAGAAAATATTGGGTGGGTTTTACACTCTACGTAGGCAAAATGTATCACCATACAAAAGTCGACACATGGCAAATTTGGTCCCACCTGTCAGTCTTAACTTCTCCATTAACGCTCCGTCTCTCTCCCCTTTACTCTCTCTCCTCCCCTCCCTTTCTGCTCACACCTCTCTTTCCCTCTTCTCTCTTACTTCTCTTTTTTCTGCCTGTGACTCTCTCTCTCCCTCTTCTCTCTCTACTTCTCTTTTCTCCAACTGCCACCATCGTCAGCAACTCTCCTCCTCCTTCCATAATAGACTCGCTCCAAGCGCCGCTACCAGACTCGTCATCTTCCTCAAGCAAGACGATGGGCAAGGCAGTGGCGGCCACTATGGCCATCTTGCTGGTCGTCGCCACTCTATTCTTCTTTGCAATCCAAAGGCGGAGACGCCGAAAGGGTCCGGACCATGGACTAGTGGAGGAGGGAGGCTTCACGCCGATGCCTCGCGGGGACTTTGCGCGGTTCGGAGGGCAAATGATCAAAGGGTTCACAGGCACGCCGACGCTCATACATGGCTATCACCGCCTGTGCGGGGGCGGAACGCCTGTTCCTAGGTATTTTTTTTTCCCATCCACCATGGACGACACTCGCAGCCAGTCATGGAAAACACTTGCTCAACCTCAAACTCGGAGCTTTGGTTAGCGCTCGAATTTCGAGCTCGGCCTCAAGCTATCTCACCACAAACGAAGCTCAACGCAGTCTCCATCCAGCGGCACGCCGTCCCTCCTTGATCTGAAGCGGCCATGAGCCAACTTGAGCTCGAGCCATGGCAGATGCAAGAGGAAAGAAAAGAGAAGTGGAGAGAGAAGAGGGGGAGAGAGAGTTGTGGGCAAAAATGGAGGGGAGGAGAGAGAGTAAATGGGAGAGAGACGGAGTTAATGGAGAGGCCTTCCTTTGGTTCTACCTTTCTCTCTGGTTGAGTACCTTCCTTCCCCATCTGCCCTGCCCAAAATGCCAATCCAATTGAGCTACCAGCGCCACAGCATACACCTTTCCCCCTCCTTCTGGAGAGAGTGGGTGCTGACAGGTGGGCCCAAATTTGTCACGTGTCGACTCTTGTATGGTGATACATTTCGCCTACGTGGAGTGTAAAACCCACCCAATATTTGCTCCATGCATGAGTATGCATGAGAACAGAATGAATATAAAGCCAATCTTTGTAGTTCAAAGGACAAGACCCATGTGGCGTAACGCGATTCCCTCTTTCATTGAGATCAAAACAAAGGACTCGTCAAACCACTGGGGGTTCGCCCCAGTGGCCACCCTTCCATCTTGGAAGGGGAGGTTGGGGGTTCAAATCCCCACCTTCTCGGGGGGATTGGGGTGGGGAAGATTTCATTTCAGGAGTGGGTTTCGACTCCCCACGCCCGCAAGGAGGCGGGGCAAAAGTCTGAGAGTAAGTGTTAGGGTAGGATTAGAGTAGGACTAACCAAAAAAAAAAAAAAAAACAAAGGACTCGTCGATCGATGGATGGAAATAAATGACGCTGGGCAAGTTTAATGGCTGTCTTTTTCTCACATGGACAGCTTCCTTCCATGGGTTGATCTTACTTCAAATGTGTGTATAGAAAACACTCAAATAGTGTCATTCAAAGTGGGAATCTCCAAACTGAAAATTTGTTCTTTCATGGTAAGATGATGGTGCACATTGTTTCTCTGAATGCAGAACAGTGCCGCTTTCCCTACCCTACACTAGGAGAAAATATTCAGTGGTTAGAGACCACCATGTCATTTGCTGACCTGGCATACATGTTTTGGTGGGAAAAGTACCAAAACAGTCATAAACCTTTTATATTGGTACCAATTCAATCCTAAGTTTTTCAAGACCAATTTAGTCTTAAACATTTTCATATTAATACCAATTCAGTCCATCCAGCTAATTTAAGCCGGAAATTGCTAATATGGCCGTCGGTGGTCTTATGTGGCGCTACGTGGACAAATTTTATAATTTTTTATATTTTTTTTCAGATTTTTTAAATTATTTTTTTTTTTTTCTTTTTTTCTCTTTTTTTTTTTTTTTTTCTTTTCTCCTTAGCCCTTGGCCGGCAAGGTCGTCGGTCGCCCGTTGACCGACCACCGTGCCGACCACAAGGCTGGTTAGGGCGAGGGCCCCGCGCCCTCACCAACCACTAGCGAGGGCCGCCGCGCCCTCACCGGCCACAAGCAAGGGCGTCGGTCCCCGCCTAGATCTAGGCGAGGGCCGAAACCCTCGCCCGTTGGCCGGTGAGGGCACGGTGGCCCTCACTCGTGGCGGGCAAGAGCGTGGCAGCCCTCGCCTGGATCTAGGCAAGGGCCACCGCACCCTAGTCGGCAACAGGCGAGGGTGCGGCAACCCTTGCTCGTGGCGGGCGAGGGTTTGGCGGCCCTCGCCCAGATCCAGGCGAGGGCACGACACCCTCACCCTCGCCACTAACGAGCTCGCTCAATTCATGAACATCAATTGAAGTCCATGTAAGGCAAAAGAACTGCAACAATAGAAACTTTTCCACTACGAAGCCTCTATTTTCTAGGAAATCTTTAATGGTGTGACGGCAAGACAACGATCGCAATTGCTTACCAGTTGCGGGCAAGGCAGCTTTCACTCGTGGTCGGCAAGGCCATGGTGAGTGTTGACATCTAAATTTTGGCAACCCAGTCATTTATTCAATGTAGAAAATTAGGGATTAATTTTATCCCTGAAAAAATATTAGAATGCATGGCATATAATTTTAGATGCATTTATTTATTATTATTGCATTTGCATTGAACTAGTGACGGATGTGTTTGATTTGATAGTTCTAAGCTTTAAATTGACAAGTTGGACTAGGCCCATGAAGAGAAGAGATAGGCCCAAGCCCGTATCCTCGATGAGATATTACGAACTCATCTTTGCGAGATTTCAAATTTGAGGAAAATCCTATTGCAATTTTGAATCTTTGGCAATATGTGATAAGATCAGTGGAGAATATTCATTTTTGCAAAGGAAATCTAGAAGAGATGTGGAAAAAAAAATATTGCGTTCAGAAAAAATCTTCGTGAATGTTGATTTGAAGAAGAAAATAAAACCCTAGTCCTTGGCCTATAAATAGGTTGCTACACTACAGAAGAGGAGAGGCCACACATTGAATATATAGCCGCACAAGAGGGCATTTCTATTTTTCGAGGCTTTTTCTAGTGTTCTAGGTCATAAATTGAAAAGGAAGAGAAAAACCTTGCTAGCTTTTGGGGTTTTTTCCTTTGCCTTTCATTCTTGTGAAGAAGGGAACACAAAAAAAGAAAGAGGAAAAGGTTGCTAGGGGAAAGAAAAGTCATAAAAGAGGGCAGAAGGTACAAGGACAGAGAAAGAAGTGACGTGAGGAAGAGAGGTGAGAGGAAAGAACAGAGTTACTGTTCTTCCTCTTCCCCGGACTCCTCGACACCAACTACCGCCGGGTCCCGCTTCGCTTCCAACCCGCATCGGCTCGTGACTTGCAGCCGCCGTCTTTAGCCGCGTCGAGCCTCCATCGTTGGTCCAATTTACCAATCAGATTTTTGGAAAAAAAAATCAAATTTAGGTATAGATTTATTTTATTTTATTAGGTAGATTTAATTTATTAGGTTATTTTAGTTTTTTTTTTTTAATATTTTGTCTCTTCGTTTGAAATATTGCTTGATCCATGGTTGAAATTCCCGCCTCAATCCGCAACCGCACATGAATTTTTATTCTATCTATAAGGCTTTAGATGAAATAATTATTCACGCGGGAGTAAAATTGATATCTTAATCTTTAAGGCTTAAGATCTTTATCGATTCTATTAGCGAAATAATCAAGTTTGATTTTAAATTCGAATAATGGATAACATTTTTTATGACCATGGATGATTTAGTGTTTATCTCTTAAAATTTTGTTTATTAAAATACAAAAAAATTGATTTGCATTCCATGTAGATTAAAATTGATTGCATGATAGGTTAGTTAGATTTTTTTTTAAATGCATGTTTAGAAGGTATTTAGAGTAGATAACATTTCACTTTAGTTTTTACTTTAGTTAAATTTTTATATTCTAGCGATTTTAATTACAAATTTTTCATTAAAAAAAATACAAAAAATCATGCGCGTATCATGTAGGATTAGGTTCATGAAATGCCCGTCATCTAGTGATTGTTGCTAGGTTCATTTAGTTAGAAATTGTTCATCATTAGAATTAGGTTATTTGGTTAATTTAGATTGCATATTTAATTGTTGCATTTCTTTAATTTCGAATTTCATGGAAAATACAAAAAAAAAAAAGAATAAATCCATTTCATGCTTTAGGATAGACTACATGCTTATATTTTATTTATGTCATATAGCTTAGGTCATATTGCCATGCCATATCACTTCATGTTAGATTAGTAACATTGCATTGCATATAAATTAGATTTTCATTAAATAAGTGAAAACAAAAATTGAGTGATTGCGTGTTAATTAGAAATTATATCTAGAACTGTCGATGTGAATTATGATCTAACACTGTAGATGCTTTCGTCGCCATGAGATAAGTCATGCAATTTATTCATTGCTTTATCTAGATGTTAAATTGGTGGTTTGTGCACCCGCATGATCGCCTTACATGTTAAGGAAGTGAATTAAAATCAATTCAAGCTGCTTGCCAAACATTTTTTTTCAAAATAAAAAGAGAAAGGTACCGAAAGGGTATTAGAGAAATCTAATGTAATCAAGTCCCGAACCCACAATCTCTGATTCGCAGAAGTAAAGTAAATCTCCCGTTACCTTACTTGGGTTTCTAATCGACCCACCAAAAATAGATTAATAGCGACTCCTAATTAAAAATCAATCGCATGTTAAGAACTTGAACCTAAGTCGCGAATTGGTATGGGCTTGGAAGAGCCCGAGCTAAGTTTAAACTTAGTAATCCATTAGCGAAACCCTAAGTGGTTCACCCGAAAAATTTGTTCGCGATAGTGAGACTATGTGACATCCCGAATTTTTCAATTTTATTTTTAGTAAATTGAGACGGGCATTTCATCTGCACGCATATAGTTCATTTCCTTGAGTTGGCCACTCATGTGAAAACCAGTCTATCAGGTGAAGCCCGTAAGAGATTCTAATGTATCAGACTCGAGGATTTGACCAGGAAACAACCTTTTGATCGGGCTAATCTGCAAGGGTCATTATGGCACAGTTAAGAATCGATTAGAAGCCGGAGATAGGTCGGCTCGACAGAGGCATGCGATCGGGTGTGGGTGATTCCACTAGATCACACTATTCTTGTCAGTCGACACTGGACCGACTTTTTTATCGATTGGGTCCCCTGTGTTCATATTTGAAACCTTGAGATTTTCATGACAACCGAGGGTCGCCAATGTGTCAAAGATGTACATTGTGGCTTGAGATTTATCAACCACAAGTCGAATGCATAAAAATTTCTAAAAGCTAACCGGTAGGTCATGATGCGCTAATATCGTGCCATAATGAAATTAACCGTGAAATTGTGACTGAATTGAGAAATTGGAAGTCCTGGGGTGTCACATACCTTATGAGGATCATGTATTAATTTTATGGATTTTAATTGGGCTCAATTGGACGAGAATTGATTGGATTTGAGAAATTTAAGGTACGAGATTTTAGGCCCCGGCAGAAAATGAAATTGGACCCATTGGACTAAGATTGTGGAGGGTTTGAACTTAGTGGAGTATGACATCACATGTCATGGTGGGCTTTTTGTGGATTAAAGAAAAAGAAAAAAAGAAAAGAAAAGCCCCCTTCTCTCTCCTCCCTCTTTTTCTTCTTCTTCTTCTTATTCTTCTTCTTCTTCTTCTTCTTCGTTGGCTTCCTCCTCCATTTTTGTTCTGCATTTTTCTTCAAAATCCAGCAACCAAAGGAACTTGGAAGAGGGCCAGCTCGCAGCTCCAACCACCGCCGGATCGCCGCCCGCCACCGCCGCCGGACCGCCGTTGCCGCGACGCCCGCGCCCGCGCGCCGTCCGCCCGCGTGCCGCACCGCCCAGCCCCTTCGCCGCCGCCCGTCGCCGCCAACTCGCCACCACCGCTCCCACGCCGTCCCGCACCGAGCCACCCCCTTCTTCCCCCTCCATTCGGCCATGAACGGAGCTTGAAATTCCAGCCAAGATCTGGAATTTCGGGCCCCTCTTTAGCCGTCTTCCCGGCCCCCGGTTGCTCGGCCCGCCTTGAGGAAAGTCGATCCTCGCGTCGGCCCCGTCGTTTTGGCATGCTCGGCTCGCTAATCCGGTAAGTTTAACTCACTAAACCTTGATTAAAGGGTTAATAATACCCTAAGTGTGCTTAGCCTAGGTTAATTAGGTTTAGGTGGTTAGTTTAGTTTATTTAATAGTGATTTGGATTAAGGGATTTAATTAGTGTTAAGTGTGTTTAGTTTAAAGTTAAGTGGATTTATTTAATTTAAGCTTTGATGTGACTTATTGGTTTTACTTTTGATTTATTTTATTGTTTCGAAATTCTGGAAAAAAATCAATAATTTACTATTTTCCGAAATTCATTAAAATATTATTTAATTAAAAAAAACTCGAAAAATTATTTTTTACCCCAATTGCTTAGAATTTCGTGCCGATCGTCGCTGTGCTCTTAGAATTTGAATTTGATGAACGGATGTGGCAAAATTGAGTGTCGACTATTATTATTATTATTTAAAAAAAAAACTCGAAAAATTATTTTTGGCCTCAATTGTTTAGAATTTCGTACCGATCGTCGTTGTGCTCTTAGAATTTGAATTTGATGAACGGATGTGACAAAATTGAGTGTCGACTATTATTATTATTATTATTATTATTATTATTATTATTATTATTATTATTATTATTATTATTATTATTATTATTATTATTATTATTATTATAATATTTAAAAAAAAAAAAACTCGAAAAATTATTTTTGACCTCGATTGCTTAAAATTTTGTGCTGATCGATGCTGTGCATTTAGAATTTGAATTTGATGAATGGATGTGGCAAATTGAGTGTTGATTGTGATAAATAGGACTTTTAGCCATAAAAATCTAAGTGTTGGATTTTGATGCAGAAATTTGATTGTTAAGGTTTACTATTGAAATTGGAGTATGTGAATAAATTGTGGAAGGTCCGGAAGTCGGTAATGATTTGTCGTGTGCCGGTTGGTAGACTTGGTCGCAGTAGTAGCTAGGCCAACTGGACCTATTCTCCTCGTGAATTGCCGTCAGTGAGTGATATGGCTCGGGTCGCAGTAGAGGCTAGACCAACCGGACCCATGCTCCTTCGGGAATGCCGTCGATGTAGTGACGAAGCCGTGCTCCATGGGGGGGAGGCGATGCCTGACATGAGTGTCAGTAGATAGCTGAATTGCGAGTAAGCTATGCCCTTGTGTGGCAGTAAAATGTGTGCTGAGTGCGATTGTGATTTGTTTGAAAGTGATGCTGTTCCAATTATTTAAATTCTTATCATTACATGAGATTGTGTGATATAAATTGTGCTAACCTGCAGGGAGGAATTGAGACGAGGTAAGTCGTCTGTGTGAGGGGCTAGGCCACCCTGGGTGTATTTGCTTTCTAATAGGGGTTTAGGAAGTTGAACTTGCTGAGACGATGTCTCACCCCGTTGTGGGCCAAAATTTGTCAGGACCGTAGATGGAGGAATCACTGCCTCTGGAGACTGTCCAGACTGAAGTGGGATCGAGGAGCGTGTCCGACTAGTAGTCCTAAGACCGTTTATTCTTTTTGGTGGACTAATCCCTTTTTGTAAACTGGCCCATTTTTGGTATATATGTAAACCTTGGGAGATTATAATTTTATGGAAGTATGTTTGTTTATGATTGTAATTATTTCCTGCTTTCCTATCTCGTGAGTTTTTGTCAGGGATTAATTAATACGTTCCGCATGCGCATAATGAATTAATTGGGTCGGCGACACTACTTGAGAATGTCGCATTTGTATAACCATGGTAGGATGTTCACGTGTCTCGGGGTTCGGGGCATGACAGACTAGCCTCCCCCACAACCTCTCACTATGGGTAAAAAACGGGGGGAAAAAAGGAAGAAGAGAAAAAGAAAAGACTCAAAAAATAAATAAATATTTGAAAAATACTATTAAAAATTATCCATGTTAGGTCAGTCGGACGACCGATGTTAATCAATCAAAATTGGCCAAACGGATTAAATTAGCACAATTATAAAAAAATTTAGAATTGAAATTGATAAAAATAGTTTACGATTAAATTGATATAATTGCAATAAATTTAGGATATTTTTTATAATTTTTCCCCGGATTGAACAACAAAAGATCTCTTCTTGTTTATTACTGTTGAAAGTTAGATAAGATAGTATGTTTTCGGCCCCACGTGCTACGGTAGGTAGACCAAACATTGAAGAAAACCAAGTTTGAGATACCTGGAGTGCCAAAACTTGGCATGAGAGACACTTAAGTGCCATAACTTTGAAAATGTATACTTAAGTGCCGGTTTCAAAGTTAAATGGAACACTTAGGGGGTGCATGACAAACCATAATTTCTGTTTCAGAAACAATTTTTCTATTCCAAACCTATTTCGGAATAGAAATCCGTTTGATAAACTTATTCCATTTTTCAATTTCTGAATAGATTTCTATTCTAGAAATAGGTTTGGAATAGAAATTAGAAGTAGAAATTTTCTACTTCTTTTTTTCTGGAACAGAAATGAAAAATAAAAAATTTTCTCATCGTTCGTCAACCGGTCCTTCATCCGTTGTCGCCGACCATTGTCCGTCAGTTGCCGACCACTTGCTGGCCCCCGCTACCGTCGCCACCGCTAATCGTTAAATAAATTATTTTTATAAATATCATTTTAAAATGAAATTTATTCGAATAAATAAAATGATATTTATTTTTATTTTTACGAATAAATTTAAAAAATCCTTAAAAATAAAATATTTTTACAAATAAAATGAATAAATTTTTTATTTTAAAAATAAAATGATATTTATTTATTTTTAAAATAAATAAATATCATTTTAAAAATAAAAATTATTATAAAAATATCATTTATTCATTTTTATTTTTTTAATTTGTATTATAAAAATTATTTTTATTTTTAATAAATAAATAAATTTAATAAATTTAATCGAATTAAAAATAAAATTTATTAAATATCATTTTATTAAAAATAAAAATAAATATATTCATTTTATTCATTTAAAAATAAAAAAAATTGATTAAAAATAAATTTATTTAAAATAAATTATTTATTTTTATTTATCATTTTTTATTTTTAATAAAATAATTTATCATTTTTATTTTTATTTTATTAAAAATAAATTTATTAAATTTATTAACAATAATAATTTATTTATGATAATTAAAAATAAATTATTTTTATTAAAAATAAATTTAATAAATTTATTTTTATTTGTCTTGAGTGTTTTGCCAAATAAATTTATTTTTATTTTTTATTTTTATTCATTTTAAAATAAATTTATTGGTAAAATAAAATACAATAAAATAAATTTATTTTTAAGGATATTTTAATTTTAAAATAAAATAAAAATTTTTATTTTATTTTATTTTTTTTTTATTTTTTTTGTTAATAAATCATTTTTACTTTTATTTTTATATTAAAAGTCGTCGGTCGCCACCGCAACCGTCCAAAAGGAAGAAATTTTGTGTCATTATCAAACGAATTTATATTTTTAGAGTAGAAATTTTATGTCGTTATCAAACGGTTATTTTTGTTTAAACTCTTCTGAAATAGAAATAGATTTTTATTTCTGTTCCGGAAAACTATTTCATTTAAGAATGGTTGTCATGCGCACCCTTAGGTGCCACACCGGCGAAAATCCGGCTAAATGGCTGATGTGGCAATTTTCCGGCGAGTTTGGTCCAAAACGGCGTCATTTTGCACGCTGACGTGGGCAAGAAAATGCAAAAATGACATCGTTTCATGTCGATGTATAAATAATAATTTAAAAATTAATTAAATTAAATTTAAACTTAATTTTATTTAAAATATTCTAAAAATTAAAAAACTAAAAAAACTAAAAAAAAGGGGAGGCTGAAGGAAGGGGGCGGTGAGGGCCGAGCCCTCGCGCCGCCGCCTCCCCGCCGTCACCGAGAAAGGCCAACAACGAGGGGGAGGGTCGGCCGGGGTTGTCGTTCCCCGCCGACCGGTGGCGCGCCGCCTCCCCGCCACCACCGAGAAGGGCCGACGACGGAGGGGGGAGGGTCGGCCCGGGGTCGCCGACCCCCGGTCGACTGCGCGGCGAGGGCCGTGACCCTCGCCCCCGGATTTGAGCGAGGGCTCGCAGGGCCCTCGCCACCGGTCGGCCAACATCGCCAACCCCTAGCTAGGGCCCGGTGACCCCGACCGACCCTGCCCCCTCCATCGCCGGCCCTTCCCGGCGACGGCGGCGAGGCAGTGGCGGCGAGGGCTCAGCCCTCAACCGTCCCCTTCGGCCTCCCTTTTTTTAAAATAAAATTTTAGAATATTTTAAATAAAATTAAGTTTAAATTTAATTTAATTAATTTTTATATTATTATTTACACATTAGACACGAAACGGCGTCGTTTTTGCATTTTCTCGCCACGTCAGCGTGCAAAACGACGCCGTTTTGGACCAAACTCGTCAGAAAATTGTCACGTCAGCCATTTGGCCGAATTTTTGCTGGAGTGGCACCTAAGTGTTCCATTTAACTTCGAAACTGGCACTTAAGTGTACCTTTTCGAAGTTATGGCACTTAAGTGTCCTCCCGTGCCAAATTATGACACTTGGGTTGTTCTTCTACCGAAGAAAACCAAACACTCAAACCAAGAAATCTATGGCCAAGAAACAAAAAACAAACAAGGAAATCAGGCAATTTATGTCCCTATATATATGCATAATATATTGAATATGTAAGTTCGAGTCATTGTAGTAACTAAAATCGAAAAAAAAAAAAAAAAAAAAAAAAAAAAAAAAAAAAAAAGCCCATTAGGCAGAAGTACAGCCCAAGTGCCAAAACTTGGCAAAGAGACACTTAAGAGCCAAAATTTTGAAAATGTACACTTAAGTGCCATAATCAGAGTACAATGGATCACTTAAATGCCACTCCGGCCAAAATCCGGCCAAATTGCTGATGTAGCAATTTTCCGATGAGGTGAGTGCAAAACGGCATCGTTTTGCATGCGATGTGGCGAGAAAATGCAAAAATGACATCGTTTTGTGTCGATGTGTAAATAATTAATATAAAAATTAATTAAATTTAATTGAAAACTATTTAAATTTAAAAAAAAAAAAGTTGGGGGGGGGGGGCGGGAAGGGAGGCGGGCGAGGGCAAAGCCCCGCCCCCGCCGCCGGGAAGAGCCAACAACGGAGGCGGGAGGGTCAACCGAGGTGGCCGACCCACGGCCAATCGGCCGCAAAGGCCGCGAGCCCTTGTCGGATCTAGGCGAGGGCTTGCGAGCCCTCGCCACCTCCCCGCCATCACCGAGGCTAGGGCCCGGCGACCCCGGCCGATGCTCCCCCACCGTCGCTAGCCCTTCCCAACAACGGCGAGGAGGTGACGAGGGGTCAAGGGCTTAGCCCTCAACTACCTCCCTTCGCCCCCGGCTTTTTTTTTTTAAAGTTTTTTTAGAATATTTTAAATAAATTTAGTTTAAAATTTAATTTAATTAATTTTTATATTAATTATTTACACATTAGACAAGAAACAATGTCGTTTTTGCTTTTTCTCGCTACGTCAACATAGAAAACAACGCCATTTTGCACTCACCTCGCCAGAAAATTGCCACGTCAGCAATTTGGCCGGAGTGACACTTAAGTAATCCATTTTACTCCAATCATGGCACTTAAATATACATTTTCAAAGTTTTGGCACTTAAATGTCCCTCCGTGCCAAATTTTGGCACTCCAGGTGTCCGTACCTCCCGCCCATTAGAAGTCCAAACCCCGAAAAAAGAAGCAAACCTATGGAAGTGGAGAGAGTTCAAGCATTGGCAACAGTCAACCTCGAGGCACTCCCGGCCTAGTTCGCCCGCCCCTCCCACGAGCGACCGAAGAACAGCCGGGCCGTCAAGGGCGTTACCGTGCCTGTGATCTCGCTATCCCAGCCCCACCACACTCTCATCCGCAAAATCCACGAGGCTTGCCATGACTGGGGATTCTTCCTCGTGACCGATCACGGGATACCCCCGGAGCTGATCGGGCAACTGCAAGAGGGTAGGTCGCGAGTTCTTCAGGCTCCCGCAGGAGAAGGAGAAGTACGCAAACGATCCATCGAGAGGGAATTTCGAAGGGTACGGCACAAAGATGACCGAGAGCCATGATGAAAAGGTTGAGTGGGTGGATTACTTTTTCCACCTCATCCATCCACCTTCTAAGGTTGAGCATGAAATTTGACCCCAACACCCGCCTTCTTACAAGTATTAATTTTGATGCAGCAACCGGGTTCATGGACCTGTGCGGAACAATCGAATAGGGAAAATATGGCATTTCTGAAAAATATATTATTCTGCTAACTTGGCCATGAGTAACTAAGGAAATGGGCACCAGAATCATGAGTCCAACCTCGGTTGACCCAAACTCTAGTGTGAGGGATCGAAGCATGAACACTAAGGTCTCAGGCCTCATCCTAAACCTCTCCATTAGTTTCCGTCAAATTTTATTGTCAAATTCGTAAGTATATCATACGTGGTGATTGACAAGTATTTTAGTTAGAGATTTTTCGTGATATTAATCCAAATTAATAAATGACATATTTATTGCAAATACACCAATTCAAAGTTTTTGTAATCAAAAAATTAGTTTTTGATAAATTTATTACAGGTTTATTAATTTAAAAGAAATTATAGTTAAAAAATAAATTTAAATTAAATTTCTCATAAATACGTCCGTACTATGTTACAATCTCGGTCCATCCGTATCGGCAAAGTCCCCTTCTTCTTTTTTTTCGCTTTTCTGGTGGACCGAGAAAAAGGAGGGTAATGAACTATGAAGTTGACTGACCAGATCAGACAAGTCTCCTCCATCACTACTAGCCCCAAAGATAATGTCGGCCACGCCACAATTTTTTTCATACCTTCCAATTTTAAAAATTGTCTATTTTGGTTTCTCTTCAAGTTTTACCTTACTTTAATTTATTAATCTTGTTTTTGTCTTTTCTTTGGACGTTAATCAATCGTCATTTGGTTAAATTGACTATTTTTCGTCAATTACACTCGTCGGAAGGAGATCTTACTGGGAACAACATCTTTTACTGTATAGTTTTTGTTTTTCTTCTTTTTGGGTCAAGCTTTTACCGTATTGTAGATATGTTCACCAAGTATGAATAGTTTTTATTAAGAACAATGAGCAAACTAATTGACAGGTTAAAAAATGGATGATTCGGATAAATTGTGATGTTTTAACAACGAGAGATTTGGTCTTATCGTAGGTTGTTTAGTTATAGAAAATGTGTAAAAATAAAAAATCACTTTGCTCTCGATAAGCATGGTATGTGACAAAATAGATGCAGTTATCAATAACAATTGTGTTTAGCGGCACGATAAATTTTATTTTCCTTCTGAAGCCCCCATACTATACAGCTGAAAAAAACCGACACGGTGGAGGTCCTTGGTTACACATAGTAATAAACTCTTAATCCACATTGTTTCGACTGCCACTTGCAATTTTTTATAGCACTTATTTCAAATTTTCGGTTTTAGATTAGAGAAACTATCTTCTTAAGTTCAACCAAACACCACCTCAGCTTAGTCGATGTATTTGTGAGTTGAGAGAGAAGTTATTTAAAAAGAAAATGGATGCTATAAATGCTTATGTAACAACGCAGGGAAGTCACCTAAGAATACATACAACGAGGATATACTGAAAGTGACGGGGGTGCCGTTGTAGCTGATCTCCGAGGGTGTAGGACTGGAGAAAAATGTCTTGAAGGCAAATGGAGCTAGAGATGAAAATAAACCTGTACCCACCCTGCCCACAGCCTCAGCTGGCCCTCGGCGTCAAGCCTCACACCGACATGTCGGCAGTTACCGTACTGGTCCCGAACGATGTCTCCGGTCTCCAAGTTTGGAAAGAGGCAACTGCTTCGCCGCCGATTACCTGCCGATGCACTTTTCTTTGGGGGTGCACAAAACACAGCCCATGACATTCGCGTCTTTTCCTTGTTCACCAAGCTCTTTTGAAGAACACTTTTGTACTTCCCATTGCTTAGAACCTGCGAGAGAATCTAAACAATGGGAAGTAAAAAAGTGAAATATTTCCAACATTAGACTTACCACAGATGCTGATCACAGGTTCTAAACAATGGGAAGTACAAAAGTGTCCTTCGTAGGAGCTTGGTGAACAAGGAAAATACGTGAATGTCACGTGCTATGTTTTGTGCACCCCCGCAAGAGGCGCTGATCAGGCCTCTCCTAGAGCTTATCAACCACCAGAACCCAGCCAAGTACTCCACCAAAACGTTTGTCGAGTTTCGGTACCGCAAATTCAACAACCTTCCGCAGTAGTTTTCTGCTTCAGGCAACTTTCATTTCCTCCATCGTTGCAACGAGAACTCGTTCTTGTGTTGCCAATAAAGTGCACCTTCGTTACTTTGGAAGTGAACTCTGTGCAGGAGCTCTATGCAAGTGTCAGAATTATTATGACCCACATGATATTATTAATTGATAGTAAATGCTATAAAAGAAATATTGGCTATGAAAAGTTGCAACTTTCACGAAAATATACAATCCTTGTAAGGAAGAAACTGTTGTTATGGAAATGTATGAAAATAGAATATACTTTGATGGAAGGCACTTATTAATAACTTGTATAAATAGTCTCCCCCTCTCTCCATCTTAAAGAACGAGCATTGTATTTTATCCTTATTTAGATAAAAATACGTTAATAAAAGTGGGTCAAGAGAGAGAAATTGGATTTCTTCATCTCTTCAATTTCAGCAACAATTATATTCAATGGTATTCCTCTCAATAAAGGTATTGCCTTCATCCCTCTAATCATGAAAATTCATGAAGATCTAAGATCCTTTGATTATGTGTTTCCACATTACTAAATCAAATTATCGCTAACAGTCACATGTCCTAATACTCTTGCATTGCTCAATCACCGCAAGGAATTTTCTTGTAATTTTTAGTTTTGACATGTCTGGCAGCCGTCATTCTTATGTACATGACATGCGGCCTTTTTGACTTTGAGGCTTTCTCTAGAATTACATTCGAGATCTGAAGAGAATATACTACGACCGATGGCAAGTCGAGCGGCGGCTGATGTGGATTGATGAGCGCAGTGCTATAATACCTGAAAATTCATAACATGTTAGGCCATAGAATAGGCGGAGCCGTAGCCAAGTTCCAGCATCATGTTAAAGGATCTATAACTCAAGAACTCAAGCTATTAAGAGGTGAGGGGTATCCGTATATACCAGTAGAAAAACTAGTGAAGCGACAAAGAAGGCAGTCTGGATATAGCAAAACAAAATGTAAAGGAAAAAAGAAAAATGGTTCTCTCATAGTAAATTAAGAAAGCTGGAAAAATCATAAAGTAACTTCTACCTGAATGTGGATGATTTTGTTTCTTCATGTGATGCATCTTCGAGGCCCATTTTCCAAGTATCCCTTGCTTCCCATATCTTGTTATCTCCTTCCCAGTTCCATATGCAAGTGAGAATTGTCTCTCTCGCCCACTTCCTCTGATCATCGGACCATCTGATCCCCTGGGAAATAGGAGCCTCAACTTTCATCACGCCAAAAAGTGGGGATTTATAATAGCTTTGTAAGTATAATTTATAGATAGACCAAATAAAAACAAAAGGTATCATTTATAGATTATAATTGTTGAATATTTCAAGAGTTTTAAAATATTTGAGAGCCATCATTCCATAATGGCTTCAATAGAAGTTATTGCAGCCCATCGAAACCATCATTTTGTAATAACTTTGTAATGTTTGATTTATTTCTTTATAAATCCTTCATTATTTTGTAAAGACTTTATAAGAGTTTTGTAACAGCCATCAATTTAATGATTACCAATTGATTTGTTCATAAGCTCTCTCTTTCGTTCGCCTATAAATTGAAACTATAAACAACAATCCTTTAAGACACATCAAGGTAGAAGAGAATTTCTCCTCTCCTTCCATTTCTTTTTTTGCTACCTTGAGACGATAGCTGAAATTCTATTGCACTGAGGTTCTTACTCTAAGGGACAGAATTATCCTTAAGAACGGTCCTTAGACAAAAATATCTAAGGAAGAAATTGTACCTCGAGAATTATCCAAGGGGCAAGAATTATCTATGGAAGAAATTGCACACTTTAGTCTATCGTACCGAGTTTCTTACTTTAAGGAGTAAAATTATCTTTAAAAACGGTGCTTGCATGGCTTAGATAAAATTATTGTCTCAAATTAGAAGAGAATTTTCTCTCCTACTTCCATAGTTGATCTTATTTGCATCTTCTTCAACAATTCTTCAACAATAAAAGCGATGTTATGAAACCAATCCTCATCGTCACAACCCTATATCTACGTGAAAATACACTACCAATGTCCTCGGCGCCATCAGACTTCCGAGCATTGAATACCATAGAAAGGCGGGACTTTATGGGCTCACAAACAACAGATCATGCACAAATAGCTGTGACCATTGGGAGTTCTAAAATGGAAAAATGACACAAAAGGATCCTTGAAATTTGGCTCAATATGCAATATGGTCCCTAAACTTTTAATTTGTTCAATATGGACCTAAATTTTAACCTAATGTATAATATGATCTATAAATTTTTGAACTTTTGGTACTTGTTTAATTTAGTTCTTGAACTATATGAAAATGTTCTAAATTGTCCTTGCTCTTAAATTAATGGAATGACTACTTTGAACATTTTAATATAATTTATGAATTACATTGAACATGTATCAAAAGTCTAAGGTGTTAGACTAAGTCTAAATAAAAATTGACAATCCCGATTTATCCTTCGCAAATAAATACATGCATAACTAGGAACAATTTTGCGGAAACGTAAGGATTAACATATCTCCGGCCATTGATGAAAATTTGCAAATGCAAATTACCCCAAAACCTTAAGCCGATGCACAAAGCATTTATCGATTGATTCATGGAATCACTAGATCTGAACATCCTGTTTCACTAATAAATACCCTCAAAACTCAATGGTGTGTTTACTGTACCGATAGGGTTTAAACTAGATGACTTGACGCTTTTATTCCGTTTCTTATATTATCGATGTCTTCCATCAAAACTATTATGATGACATATCAACAGGTAATTATCACGCAATAAACATGGGTAATAATGGGCAATAAATCAAGGAAAATATAAAATTGGGATAACATTTAATTTAATAAATATTATAACATTCTCCCACTTGATCACAATATTCCATCAAATGAAATAGTAACCCAAACCTACATAAACTTCATGCTGAAATTAAAACACGTGTATCACAGCGACGAGTCCTCTTAAAGTGAGTATTATCTTCCATGTATCACAATGTATTTCATCAGCCCATATGTGATAATATAACTTAATGAATAAACCTTATGTTTATTTTTGGTCAAAAGTGATTGTTTTTTCTTAGAATAACTAAATGTATACAATTGTATTGAGAAAAACATTGCAAATGAATAAAATTCTCACAAATTCTTCCATATAAAAAAAAATTATATGATTAGACCAATGCCCATTTTGACTACATGATCCTTATAACTCATTAGTGGTATCATGCCACTAGCATGCCTTTAGTTAAAGAATCGGCTATCATCAATCAAGTGCTTTCGTATTTTATGACCACTTTCTTTTCTTTATCACATTATCTGATGGCTAAATACTTTATGTCGATATGCTTGCTTCGATTACCACTTTTATGGTTCTTAGCTATAAAAATTGTAGCTAAATTGTCGCAAAATATTCTTAATGGCTTAGTGATGGAATCCACAACTCTAAGCTCAAATATAAAACTTTTTAACCACACACCATGTGAAGTAGCATCAAAACATGAAACAAACTTTACCTCCATAGTTAATGTGGCAACCAAGGTATGGAGACCAGGGTCTATTTTGCACTCCTCCAAGATACAGCTCCACCAACAAATATAAAAATATATCTCGATGTTTATTTACAGGAATCAACGTAGCCAGCAAAGCCTGAATCCGAATAACCAACTACCTCTAAGCTATCCATCCGTCTATACATAAGCATGTGTCCTTTTGTACCTTAAAGGTACCTCGTCACCTTCTTTACAGCTCTCCAGTGGTCCATACCTAAATTACTCTGATATTTTCCCAACCTTCCCACATCAAAAATAATGTCAAGTCGAGTACAAATTTGAGCATACATCAAGCTTCCAACAACAAAAGCATATAAGATGTTCTTCATTTGTTCCATTTCAAAATCGTTCTCCGAGCACTAGCACGTGTCCTTTTGTACCTTAAAGGTACCTCATCACCTTTTTTACGGCTCTCCAGTGGTCCATACCTAGATTATTCTGATACTTTCCCAACCTTCCCATAGCAAAAATAATATTAGGTCGAGTACAAACCTGAGCATACATCAAGCTTCTGACAACAAAAGCATATAAGATGTTCTTCATTTGTTCCCTTTCAAAATCATTCTCCGAGCACAAGCACGTGTCCTTTTGTACCTTAAAGGTACCTCATCACCTTCTTTATGGCTCTCCAGTGGTCCATACCTAGATTACTCTGATACTTTCCCAACCTTCCCATAGCAAAAATAATGTCAGGTCGAGTACAAACGTGAGCATACATCAAGCTTCCGACAACAAAAGCATATAAGATGTTCTTCATTTGTTCCCTTTCAAAATCATTCTCCGAGCATACATCAAACTTCCGACAACAAAAGCATATAAGATGTTCTTCATTTGTTCCCTTTCAAAATCGTTCTCCGAGCACTAGCACGTGTTCTTTTGTACCTTAAAGGTACCTCATCACCTTCTTTACAGCTCTCTAGTGGTCCGTACCTAGATTACTCTAATACTTTCTCAACCTTCCCACAACAAAAATAATGTCAGGTCAAGTATAAACCTGAGCATACATCAAGCTTCCGACAACAAAAGCATATAAGATGTTCTTCATTTGTTCCCTTTCAAAATCGTTCTCCGAGCACTAGTTCAAATTAAACCTGTCACCCTTCATAATGGGTGCTATAATGAACAATCTTTCATCTGAAATCTCTAAGAGCTTATTGATATAGGTTTCTTGAGATAGTCCTAATATACCTTAAGGTCTATTTTTATGGATCTTAATGCTAATGACATGAGATGCCTCACCCATATCTTTCATATCAAAACTCTTAGAGAGAAATTGTTTCACCTCATGTAACAACCCCTTATCATCGGGTGCAATGTCATCCACATATAGTACAATGAAACAAATTTTGCTCTTACTGATCTTTTGGTATATGCATTAATTCATGACATTCTCTACAAAACCGAATGAAGATGTGACATCATGAAACCTTTGGTACCATTGGTAGGATGCTTGTTTCAAGTCATACAAAGACTTCTTAAGCTTGCACACCAAATGCTCACTAGCACTAGAGAAAAATCCTTCTAATCGTTTCATGTAAACCACTTCTTCTAATTTTCCATTGAGAAATGTTGTTTTCACATCATTTTCATATAACTTCATATCAAAATAAGCAACCAATGCTAAAATAATACAAAAAGAATTTTTCTTAGATACAAGAGAAAATATCTTCATGTAATCGATTTCCTTATTTTGAGTGAATTTCTTGGCAATGAGTCTGGTTTTGTATCTCTCAATGTTGCCAAATGAATCTTTATTAGTTTTGAAGACTCATTTACAATCAATGGTTTGCACCATCAAGTTACTCAAGTAAATCCCAGACTTTGTTAGATACCATAGAACTCATCTTTTCATTCATGGCATTGTACCACAAATCGAATTTATCAAAACTCATGACTTATGAAAACGTTTCAGAATCATTTTTAGCTCCAATATTATAATCAAATTCTTACAAATACACAATGTAATCACTAGAGATTGGTGATTTCTTCATTCTAGTTAACCTTCTTAATGTTGCATTAACATTCTCCTAAGGAGTTTGTTGTTCAACTGGATGCTCAACAGTATTTGGTAATTGCTTAGCAGTTGAGTCTATCAAATTGATATCAACAACTTGTTGATTTTCAATGATTAGTTGTTCAATGGTCAATTAAACTGAATGGCGTTGTAAACAACAACCATTCTAGTACCTCAGGTGGAAGGTTGGGTATCTGAATGATCTTTTTTAGGACAAGGTCCCTAAAAAAATCGCTCCCACTAATCAAATCATTTTTAAGAAACTTAGCATTTCTCGATTCCACAAACCTAGTGGTGTGAGATGGACAATGAAACCTATATCCATTAGACTTTTCGGCATATCCAATGAAATACCCACTTATAGTCTTTGAGTCTAACTTCATTTCTTATGTATTGTAAACTCTTACTTCAGACGGGCATCCTCAAACGTGTACATGTCACAAACTTAGTTTCCAACCTTTGAATAACTCAAAAAGCATCTTTGAAACAGCCTTGGTCAGAACTTAATTTAATATGTACACTGTCATTTTAAGAGTCTTAGTCCACAATGACTTAGAAAGTCTTAAACTACTAAGCATATCCGTACCATGTTTAATAAAGTTCGATTTCTTCTTTTTGCTACACCATTCTAGTCTGAAGAACCAGGCATAGTGTATTAGGCAATAATTCCATGCTCTTCAAGAAACTTCGCAAATGAACCTAATACCAAAATAGAGGTGTGACGCCTAGAATGTTACCTGGCATGTGTTTCTTATATTATTGGTCTTTTTTACTTTTTTCTTTTTTGCATGTGGAAGCGGAATCAAATATTTACAAATATTCATTTAACAATTAAAGGCTTACAAATATAATCAACGTACTTATATTTCTTTTACTTATACCACATTTGAAGTCACAAACTTCATTACATTACAAGCAAAAAGACAAAAGTCTCGATAGAGGTAGGCAAAATTTTGGAAAGGTGCTTGTCTATCATTGGTGCATCTATCATAATATTCTTCACCTCTATCTGATCTCACAATCTTAATTTGCTTATTGTATTATTTCTCTATTTCGGTTTTGAATACTTTAAAGGCTTCCTGCACTCCGTGCTTATTGCGAAACAAGTAGAGATACATGAATTGTAAATAATCGTCAATAAAAGAGATGAAATAACTCTGACCATTTGAGTGTATATCTAGATTACAAAAATCTGTATGTATGATTTTTAATACTTCCGTACTCCTCTTGGCATCTTTCTTTGACTTGTTGGTCCACTTCCCCTCTATGCAATCCATACTAAGTGTTATAATTAGACCCGTTAAACGGGTAGGTCGAGTCAAGTTTGGGTCGGGTCATAAATAGTCCGACCCAAATCGACCCATTTAACCTGTTTATAGCCAATTTATTGCAGTGCAAAATTTTTTACCCATATCCGACTCGACCTATACTCAACCTATACCCGACCCATTTAACTAAACCTAAAAAAGCCTATTTCTTATGTATATATTTTTAAAAATGGTATTGCTAAAATAGTTTTATACAACACAAATTTAATGGACAATTTTTATAATTTTTAAAATAATTATTTAAAAAATAGAATTTTAATTATTTTTATTTTTAAAAATTAAATTTTTAATTATTTTATTTTATTTTTTAAGAATATAATTTAATTTTCTTTTTCTTTTTTTTTTTTTGTTGTTCTTCTTCTTCTTTGGCCCGCCACTGGCCATAACGACAACCGGCAACCGGCCATAAGCGAGCCTCGAGCTCGCCCCTCACCGGACGTCGGCAAAGCCTCCGCCTCACCAAATCGTCGAGGCTTGAGCTCGCCCTTCCTCGGATCTGGCGAGGCTCGAGCCTCGCCCAACGCTGGCAAGTTCGAGTCTTGCTAGACGTCAGCGAAGCCTCCGCCTCGCCAAATCTAGCAAACTCGAGCTCGCTCGACGCTAGCAAGCTCGAGGCTCGCTTGGCCGGTCACCGGCCATTGCCATGTTGGCCACCAAAAGGAGGAAGAAGAAAGAAAAAAAAAAAAAGGAAAAATAATAAAAATTATTATTATTATTATTATAATTATTATTATTATTATTATTATTATTATTATTATTATTATTATTTCGATTTTTATAAATAAAAAAAAATTGTAAAGTTAAAGAGGGAAGAGAGAGATTGTGAGGTTTTGGTTGAAAATGGGTTATAAATCTAACCCATTTAAGACCCACTTATGACCCACATATCTTAAGTCTTTAATTGTTAAATCTATTTAACTAGTTTCTTCAAAAATATATGGGTCTAAGACCCATTTTGCCACCTCTAGTTATAATCAATAAAATCTAAAGTACTAAGTACCCCATTATTTACTAATCATTTAATCTTGTCGATGAAAAATGTCTCAATCTCTAGTGCCACAACATAGAGGAATTCTCATTCACAACACATCGCTTTACGCCAACATTATCATGAATGTGTATCGCATTATAAATGGCGTTATCTTGTAAATTAATTCGAAAAAAACTGTCAAATAAAATAACACTCCCAACAATTTTAGATTTGTGCGATAAACTGAGCGTTGAACTTGAAAATCTAAAGGAGTATCCCAAATATATAAGTCTTGAAACTAAAATTAAATTCCTAGATAAACTAGAAATATAAAAGATCATTTCTAAATTTAAAACAAAACCACTATTGAGAACCAATTTACATATCCTAATAGCTTCCACACGCTAGTACATATTATTTCCTAAATAGATGCTTTGTTCACTTCCCACTAGTTTCCGCTAATTCTAAAAACCCTACAAGGAATTTAAAATGTGAATTGTAAAACTAGAATTAATCCACCAAATGTTATGACCCACATCAACCATATTAGATTCATAATAAACAAAGGAAAGTATGTTACCTTTCTTCTTGAGTCAGGCCTTAAATTTGGCGTAGTCCTTCTTCATGTGCCCCTTCTTTTTACAAAGAAAGCAGTTGGATTCCTTCTTAATGCCAGCTTGGGAGGTAGAGGTAATTTTTCTTTTCCCTTCTGCTTACCTTACCCTTTATACTTACTATGTGTTACCGTATGAGCACTTTTTCCCTTTTCTATTAGTAGCCTCTCTTCCTCTTGAATACACATGGTCATAAATTCATTGATTGATCATTTAGTATTATATATGTTGTAAGGGTATACTCTTGTGGGAGAGTGTTCAAGATGTAGTATATAAAAAAGGATTATGATATCCCAACCTCAAGATTCTTTAGCTGAGTTGCAATGTCTCTCATCTTTATGATATACTCACGCATACATCTTACACCGGTAAGCGTCAACGATGAGAGCTTTATAATTAGGGTCATGGCGTGTGCCTTCTCTGAAAACTCAAATTCCACATCAATAGCCTTCAACAATTCCTTGGCATTGTCATGCTGAATGACTGAATTATGAATGCCAGCAGAAAGTTTTGTCTTTATGAACATCATACTAAGGCTTATGTATCAATATTTGAGGCAAATAGACTTAAATAATATTTTACCAATGTGAAACATTTTATAAAATATGAATCACATAACATCAAAAAGTACCTATGGGCTAAGTTTCTAATTTAAATAGATTTATAATTATTTCATGATGAAACTATTAAATTATATTCATTTCCTCAATCCCTATGGATAAATTAAGAAAGATAAAATAATCATCCTTATTAATAATGTTAATATATTGAAAATTCATGTGAGATAAAATTCATAAAAGTAATGTGACTAATTACAATTAATGTCTTTGACTATATGTGATCCAGAGGCTCTTAATGTATATAATTTAATATAATCAAAGATGCCGTGGCTGATCTTCAATTAATTGAATATTTACAAATCACTAAACATTTAATTTCACAAGAAAATATTCATAAAATTGCATGTAAGGAAAAAACAGTAAAATCACGTATAAAGGGGTTAAACCTAGAATTTTACATGCAAGGGTAGAATAGGAATTTCACTTGTAAGGGGTAAAATTGGAATTTTACACTCAAAAGGGCATGATCATAAATTTTCACCCCAATGGGGGCAAAATCGAAATTTTATGTGGCCAAGGCAAAACCTTAAGTTTTCTTAATGCGAAGGTGCAACATCGAATTTTTACGCGGATAAGAGTAGAATTGGAATTTTGCAATATTTAGAGTGGCAAAATCAAGAAACCACCTGCACGCGTGCCCATTTGTTGCGCTCAGGCCCATGTCCGATCAAATTGATCAAAGGGTTTCAAAGAAAATGTCAGGACGAATGCATAGTTCCAAGATCCAACAAATACAGCCAACAAATTGATCGGAATTAAGCCTAAAATGATATGCCCTAAAACCCTAATCACCAAAAATTTCACCGTTCGATTAGCCTCCGGCAGTCAGTAAAATGCCAAATAATCTTAAAGCTTTTCTTCCTAATGGCGGTGTGACCATGCACGTCCATTATCACGTGGTGGGTCACTCAAATTTGATCGAAATTCGAAATGTTGTTCCAAGCCATAAAAGATCGGAATTTTACCCGTTCATAATCCAATTAAAACATACAAAATTCCAAAAATTTCACTAAGGCAGATATCATAAACATGCTCTAATACCAACTGTTAAACTAAGTCTAAAAAAAAATTGATGATCCCGATTTATCATTCACAAATAAATACGTGCATAATCGGGAACAATTTTGCAGAAACATAAGGATTGACGTATCTCCAGCCATTAATATAAATTTGCAAATGCTAATTACTCTAAAACCTTGAACGGATGCGCAAAACATGTATCGATCAATTCATGAAATCATCAAATATGAACATCCTGTTCCATTAACTAATACCCCTCAAAACTCGATGGTGTGTTTTCTGTATTGATAGGGTTTGAACTAGACGACCTGACATTTTTATTCAATTTCTTACATTACTAACATAATCCATCAAGACCGTTATGGTAACATATTAATAGGTAATCATCACATAATAAACGTGGGAAATAAATTGGATAATAAATTGAAATTAATTGGGAAATACATTAGGATCACATTTAATTTAATAAATATTATAACACAAAGACCATATTAAACAAATTAGAAGTTCAAGAACCACATTAAATATTACGCTAAAGTTTAAGGATCACATTGAACAAATTAAAAATTCATGGATCACATTACATATTAGGCCAAAGTTTATGGACCATTTGTGTCATTATCCCTTCTAAAATCTGTGTGACCAGTTAAAAAAAAAAAAAATTAACAGAGATTGATGAGGAACATCCTAACCTCCATATTGAGAGAAGAATATCATCAGTTGGCTGTCCGGGCATAATGTTGCAAACAGTGATTGCAGTATCATGAAAACGAAAAAGAAAGTGCATGAAGTACGACATATCTACACATAACAACTAGTGAAAAATACTTGTTGTCCAGGGAACCACATCAGTTCTGCAATAATGCTAATTCTTCTGTATCATCGCGTGGCAAAAGTGAGGACTCATATATGATTTCCCCTCAAAAAATCTAAAATCTAGGTTTCTTTGTCAGCTGCAGAAATGTAGACAACAAGTAAATGAAAAATACGCAACTATGCATGAAATACGCTGAAAGGCAGGCCCATTTTAAGTCAGAAATGCAACTTTTGAGAACCACTTATTGTTATTGCCATGTTTATTGACGAATGTCAAATTACATATAATGCAATCTATTTGGAAAACTTCCACCTTATACAAAGTTTAGCCAGTGTTTCATGGAGGAATCTAGTAAAAAAAAATGCGAAAGTGAAATGTATATCAATGTTGAAACCTGCCAATTTTTCTATTGGCCTGAGATAGCCATGTTTTCATGATCGTTAAACACTATGTAACTAGATCCATCTATATAGGCATCAGACGAGAGCATAGCTGGATCTGATTTATTACACATATCTCAGAAAACATGCTTTAAATGGCAGAACCATTATTGCAGATCCTTCTACCTTACAGTTAGTCAGGTTCGTTCTCTATAGCAACAACAGTCCTCCCCTCTCCTCTTTAGAAATGCATGCGCTGGATCCCTGGAAATGAACCAAACTGTTTCATCTATTTGTCTTATCCTTTTTCAGTTCAGTTTCAAACCAAAATCACAATATGTGTTATTCGGATCCTGAAAAGTGAAGTTCCGGATATGAATGACCCATTAGTTAATGAAATAGAAAGGCTTGGAGATAATAATACATAGGCTTTGATTTACTTAGCTAAAAGAGTCTCCCTATTCAAGCAACTAAGGCCCCAGATCCAAGGGTGTTAAACATCTCTGGATCTCTCTGAATTTTGGAATTAAGGACTTACCAGAAAGGCAACAAGCAAAAATTCCAGTCTACATTGAGGGCTTTGCAATTCAAGAATTTACACAATCTGTCTACAAGCCGTAAAACTATAAGTTGATCATTGCTATCTTGGGCCAGAAACTTGCTGAGAAGACATATAAGAGACAGATCTATAGGAACCACCAGCCACGCTTGTAAGAAAAGCGTTCGCTTGAGAATATAAGATTGCATTGTTTGATCCGTTTTCTTCTCCTATCATGGAAGCCTCAGTAAACCTACGCCCATAGAAGCGCAAAAAGTTCAAAGATTCTATTCTGGGCTGACAAAAAGGGATCCGCCCTTCAAGCATTCCGACTACAGCTACCATGTTTGGCCGTAGTGATGGTTCCTCATGAACACAACACAGAGCAACTCGTATCAGTCTCTCTACCTCCTGACTTGTCACCCGGTTCTCTAGTCTTGGATCAGCAAGTTCCGAGTACTTCCCTTGTTCATGCATCTCTAAGGCAAACAGAGGATAATATAAGAATCCCAACCCTGATGATGAAGATGAGTGCGAACCACTGCTATCATCCTCCAAACTGTGACTTTGAGTCCGCAATAAGCAGTTCTTTCTGCCACTCACAAGTTCAAGCAACACCATCCCAAAACTATAAACATCTGTTTTTTCAGAAATCGCAGAGTTTGTCAGCCATTCAGGTGCAAGGTAGCCACGAGTGCCTCTCATTGTTGTGAAGAGGCTGGACTGCTCAGGGGTCAGAAGCTTTGAAAGCCCAAAATCGGAGATCTTTGCCTGGAAATCATCATGCAGAAGAATGTTTTCCGGTTTAATATCACAATGAATAATTTTCTGTTCACAACCGCTGTGCAAGTATGCAAGGCCACGTGCTGTTCCTAGTGCAATATTAAACCTCTCTTGCCATTCCAAAACAGGTCCAGTGCCAAAGAGGATCCTATCCAGTGACCCATGATTCATATACTCAAAAACCAACAAGCGAACTCTACCTTGGGCACAAAAACCTTTCAGTTTAACCAAATTGACATGATGGATATTTCCAATTACAGCAATTTCAGTGCAGAAGTCTCCCTTCCCTTGGATCCCTAAGTTGGTGATCTTCTTTACAGCAACAACTGTTTTATCAGGAAGTATACCTTTATATACAGCACCAAACCCACCTGACCCTATCTGGGTCTTAAATTTATCTGTAGCAACTTCTAACTCTTTATAATCAAACCTTCTAGGTAAGCCAGGGATGTGGAAGGCATCAAGCTCTTCTGAGGAAGGACAGTTAGGTTGGCCAAATTTTATCTCCCCAAACTTTGAGATTCTCCATCTTTTCAACCAGACAAAACCTATTGCAATTAGGATGCAACATGCAGCGGAAGGTAACAGTATGAGAGCAACCACAGGAAACTCTTGACTTTGATCACTGGAATTGTTGTTACCATCAAAGTTAGTTGAAGGGGTGGCCACAACTTTGATGTATCCCAACAGATCATCATCACCGTTAGCGCTCGATATAACGGACCCCAACTTATTTTCAATCTTATAACAAAACCCAGATGAATTATCATAAAATACTCCAAAGCAAGAACAATCTCCAGAGCAGACTTCTTGACAGACAGACAGATTCAACCCATAGTTCAGTTGCTTAGAGAAATCATTGGAGAAGTAGTCGTAGCCATATCCGATGGTCAAATATGTAGCAGCAGATGAATCCACTTGACTACCATTATTTGATGAGTTACAAGCTGAAAATAACGAAAAGGAACCATCAACTGGCACACATGAGTTCAGAGAATTCAGATGGAAATTAGATGGACATGAACAGGTAGGAGTATTAGAAGCAGAGTTGGCCGAACACTGCCCAATTCTGCCGCAGACAAACGGAAGTCGACAACCATCAGATGGCCCCACAAACTCATGGTTCCACTTCCCACTGGAAAAGCTATTGACCATGAACTGGCCAGAGGCATCCAGCTTGCCAATTCGGAAATCAGCAGATGCCAAGGTCACCCAAACAACCACTGATCCATTGCGATCGAGCAGATATAGGCCTGTCCCGTTTATGGTCATAAACTCAACCGTGTAACCTGAATCAGAGTATGCGCTGGTATCCATTGACAATTTCCAATATGTTTGTCCATGCCACCGCAGTATAGCATCTGTCGAAGTAAGGCCAAGCTGGTAGTCGCTGGTTGACAAGTCAGAAGCTGATACAGCACCGGAAAGTGTTGTTCCTACAGGCAACTGCTGCCCGATCACAATCGTATCTGTTGGATATCTAAAACTTTCCCACAAAGAATTGTTGGCCTGATCGACTAGGACCAGATTACCCATCTCGCTGAGCAACAAGGCATTTACAGATGATTGAGTCGGCAGAGCCGACCATACCTCAATCCCTGTTTCATTTACAATGGTAATCCCCTTAGAAGTAAGATAAATTTTACTGGCTTCAGAGAAAGGATGATTCCGATTAGCAGACCAGATCATGGTGTTAGACGCCACATGAATGACACAAAGGTAGAAGTTGATCTGTCGAGCATCAGGATTGCAAATGGCAGCTTTATATGTTCCATTACGAGATAGCAGAAATGCACCAGAGGTGTCGATGAACTGGAAGTATGAACCATTGAAATCTGGGTGAACGAGTTCTGAGAAAGGAAGAGCTGAGACCAGAGCACAGGAGAAGAAAACCGTAGGCAAGACTAAGAGGAATCCCATGAGGAGAGCGGATGGGGCAGCAGATGCAAAGAACATGGTAAGAAGTTGGATGTGAGGGGTCATGGGAAGGGAGGAACTGCTATGCTCAGGTTTTCTTCATTCTTTTCTTTGGCTCTGATTCTATGAATGCGTTGACCCCCTCTCTTCCTTGACCGTGACAGGCAGCCTGGAGGGCGAAACGGTTACATCATCGATGATATCTCTGTGGTGGTCAAATCTAAGAGAGAGCTTATTTATCATAGCGGTCATCAGCGTTTCACGCGGTGATGCCCACTGGGAACGTAAATATCATTTTCACATTTCTATCTTGCTCACAAGTTTTTCTCCACAATTACACGGTCTCTTCCCACAAGTTTTTCTCCACAATGACAAGGTCTCTTCCCATCCCAAGTTCATTACCTTCTAACCTAGAGAACCAGCAACCACCATAACAACAATTAATTGTCAGTGCAGCTGCCATCTGGCCCCGACTCTCGGAATTATTTTCTTTATCCAACAATTATTGGAGCAGCACGTCTGGCCGCAACTTCAGGTCCCGCTCACTCACTACCCATTTCTTTCCCCACTATTTTATTAATTCGATCAGCAAGAGGACACCCTTGCAGTTCCACCCCTCAATTTAAAACCACCAAACAAAAGCGAGTCAAACAATACCCAGATTATACACTCAACAGGGAACATGCTTCGTTCAGGTAAAACGACAAACAATTGGTGTGCGCAAATAATTCAGCCAACAACAGCTGCTTAGTACTGGCGCAGCCGCCTCCGCGTGCCGGGAACGAGGCCACAGCTCGGAGAACTGCCGCTCCTTGCACTCGACAATTGCTTGTCACACGTGAGTGGGATGGGCACGAGCTCTTGCTTCCCCTGCTTCCAATGCAGCGATCAAATCGCGCCGCCGTCGGGGGCGAAACCGGCGAGGGCACGCCATTCGGGAGGCGGAGGCAGAGAAGGTCGGATAGAAGAGCAAATGGGATTGCTAATTTCGAGAATGCAGCTGCGGTGGGAGCGGCTTTTGGGGGGTTGGGTTGGGGCGCGTTGGGAGATCGAATGACGGAGGAGAGAGTGAGAGGTCGTGGAGTCGGTCTGGGTTCGCGCGCGATTGGGTGGCGGCGTTGCTTTCGAATGGGAAAGATGATAGCTTTGGGGAGAGAAAGAGAGCTGCGAGCGACGAGGACGGCGGACGTGTCTCGTCGCCGCCGTGTTTTAGTCGATAATGGCGAGGACGGCAGTTGAAGTGGCCGTTGGAAATGAAATTTAGGAGAGGAGCGGGTTTCTATTTTAGACCTTTTGGAACTAGAAATATAATGATATAAAAATTATTTTCCCCGCTTTAAACATCATTTATTTCACTGAAAATAAATTATTTTAAAAACATTTTTTAAAAGTAATCACTTACAAAAATGACTGTTTTCATCGTTTATAAAAATATTCAAAAATAAATTATTATCAATAATACATACATTTTTTTAATGATTAATTATCAAAATATTTTATAAATCATTCATTTTTCGTGAAATAAATAGAATTTGTATCGATGGTTATCTCCTAAGTTTTGCCTATGTCCAACTTTGTCCTTTGATACCATCATCTTATTATCGAATGTCATTTAATTTGCGAAAATATTATTATTTCTTTCGAAAATGTGTAATTTACCAATCTCATTAAGTTATGCCTTACATTATAGTATCTCGAACCTAATTTTTAGGTTACCCACATTTTATGGGTATATTGGTCAATGGATGTAAATAGACTAGAAAACACATAGATAAAGTAAAGTCATATGTCATTTAACTTTTATGTAAAGTAATTGAACGCTTAAGATCTAGTATTCTAACAAGGGATTTTACTTGTCATTCTATTTCCATTTTTTTTTAAATTCCAACTTAGCTATTGGCATAAAAGGCAAAAACCGAAAGCTCGCTTAGTTAAAAAATAGAATATGCTTTTGCTTCACTTATACTCATGTGATTTAATCCGCACATGTTACAAATCAGGTTCACATCGAATCATCAAGTATTCAATTCCTTACATCACAAAGTTTGGACATTCTCATATTTGGTCTGTCCATTCACATATTGACTTCCCTTTTACCTACCCAATTAGCTTCCTTGACATGGAAAAAATGAAGGGAAAGAAAAAAAAAATACAAAGTTGAAAAGTTGACGATCCCATAGCTTACTGATTCTAACTTTATGCGAAGAAAAGTCACACTAGCAAGCCACAAAATCTCCTTGCCGAAAGCTTAAAGGCTTGCCGGTGCCCACTTGCATACAAAGTCATTCGAATGAGGCGTTGAGCCCACTTTCAAAACAAAATTGTACATTATTACCACGAAAAAAAAAAATGTGATCATCGTGGCTTTTTAATGTTGGAAGTGTCTTGCCGGCATTTACATCCATGCACGATCACCAAAAAGTCTACACAGAGCCACAAAAAAAAAAAAAAAAGCCAAATTACACGTGTCCGCGAGGGAGTGACTCCCAGCAGCAACAAAATTACAGCTCAATTAATCCGCGCCGTCAATTATGGTCGCCTGCAAATCAGTCATTGGAGATCCCAAGAGGTTTGGCACGATATACGAACTGCACGTGTCGGGAGGATGCTCGCGATCATAATCGTGCGTATTCCCGAATCTTCCACGTGCCTCGCACCGTCGTGGTCTGAATAAATCGTTCAGTCCGCCATTTGACAACATAAATTGCTAAAAAAGAAAATGTCACAGCGAATTGCGTGTCATTGTTGAATATAAAGTGGGCAATTATCCGGGGGATCCCATATAATGCGGGCGCCTACAGGGGTTGACCGATGCTGCGTCAGGCTCCAACGACTTCTGATCCCGACCGCCCAATTGCACGGTCAGGCTTATCCGGCGAAAATAATTAATTATTCAATGAGTTGAATTTTGGAGCTATGAAATAAATATGTAAATATATATGCTTTCCTTGCGTGATGGCCGGTTCGTGGATTATTTTAAGAAAAGGTAATTATAATAATGAAAAACTGACCTCATGATTAAAAGGATGAATCTAAAAATAAATGAACTAAGATTGTTCGGTCCTTATTATATAAACTTGTTTCGATTTGATTCACTAAAGAGGTACGGAATTGTTTCTTGTGTTACAACGCACTTTGAGCATGTCACGCTTGCTAAGCCCCAGTTGATGAATTCAAACAAATAATCCCCTTTTTCTTAAGCAAAGTGCTTCTATCGCGATTGTTGGTACTAACCAAAAAAATATATATTTGAAGGCAAGAGGAGTCCTACCGAAAAAATGTGAAACTCCCGAGTCAGATTTGACTTTCTAAGTGAGATGTTGAGAAAAAATTATTTCCGGAAGAATCTTTGCATCGATAATATGATGATATATGGACTTTAGTCTAGAAATATGAAGGAACTTAAATTAAGGATTAAGATTTTGTAGAATCGTTTCTAACTATTCTCATAGTCTAAATTACTATATGAAGCGTAGTTTAATATTTAATAATTCAATAATATCATTCGAGTATCTATGAGAAATCTCGAGAGATCTTCTCTTGTGAGTGTTTTGCACCGTCGGACTAGACTTATCTCCATTGCCATCTTGGAGAGGCAGATGGGTTTTCCAAGGCAATCTCCTAGAATCATTTACACTAACCACATGTCGCAAGGCTGATTCCTCGCTATTTGCTCTACTTTCCCGCGGATCTTATAGACTAACTCGATTTATTATCAATTAGTACTCCCCTGTCAATTTTTCAAAGGAATCGTGAGAAGCCATTTCAATTAATTGGTCGAGTAGAATCATATCATTATGAAATTTTATATTTTTATATTATATTCCGAGGACGTGAGCACAGAAACCGAGCTACTTGGAGGCTTGTGAACGTGATGTGATTCTCATAAATTGATTAAATTGATATCTCTTGACCTGTGCAGGTACCCTGAATCTAGAAATGTAAAATCAATTGCTTCTCTTGGGCAAACCAATGTAAAATATGGATGGCTTGCTTCTATAATTTCTTGAGAATCATACACATCTGCAACCGCCTTACCAAGTCAACCAATTCTCTTTGACTTTTGAGCGAGTCGTTCTTGAATGGAACCAAATGTATTCGGGGATGGGAAAAGACTACTCGATTTTTAAGGGCCCTCTCCAAATGCAAAATGTGAAGCTACCGAGTTAAAAAAAATGATTCTTGAGAATCAGTTGCCTGATTAAGTCAGGACGGTTGGATGATACTAGAGTGAGCAAATAAAAGAAAAAGAAACCTTTGTTTTTCGCGCATTACATTTGTTCGAGAATTGCCCATTTACTTTCTTACTATATGCTCATAAAAAATCATAAGACAATGATATAGACACGATCATGAAAATAAACACTTATAAATTTGGAATCGAAAATAAATAAATAAATAAATAAATAAAATGCGTTGCTTCTTTAGCCCAATCAAGAACATTACAATATTATCCGCAAAGAAGGAAGACAGCTAAGAAAGATTAGCTAAGGAACATCGTGAGCTGGCCTATGATTATTCCCAAAGGAGGAGACTCTATTCCGTCGATGTATCTGTTCAGAAAGAGCCCATTGGGCCGAAAAATGGGCTTACCCGTGGCGGGTTTTCTTTGCTCAAGTGGCACGTGCCCCTTTCGCTCTACACTGCACTCCTCGTCTCTTGCTTAAGAAACCAGCGCGATCATTTTCAGACACGAGGAAGACCGGAAGGTAATTCGCGACTGGAAAGGAGTGACATTTGATCGTTCGTGCTTTTGCAGCATCGACAAAATCTGAATTTTTTATGGCTCCTCGATTCATGGTTTCGCCTGATTTTTTTTACGCTTTATCGATCCTTCGAATGGTCAATGAGGACAAGGTAATTCTTATATGGGAAGCATTCAATTTGAGATTTTTGGAAAAAAGCACCAAGAAACGGGAGGGGAAATTCCCAAAAGAATCATAATTTACTACACATTTACCAATTCAGTTGTAAATCTCTTAATTGTATCAATTGAGTCATAAATCTGTTCACGTTTTACTAATTGAGTCTATTCAAGTAATTTTAGTCGGAAATTGCTAACATAAATGTCGAGCATTCTACGTGATACAGTCGGTATTAATGTTGGGATTTTTTACGTTAATAATTTTGTGAATTTTCTTTTCTTTTTTTTTCCTTTTCTCTACTTTTTTTTGGGTCAGGTTGTTGCCCTCCCAGGCCTAGGCGAGGACACATGGCCCTTTTTGTGGCCAGGCAAAGAAAAAATTAAAAATTAAAAAATTAAAAAACTGTCAATGTCAATGCTGATTGTTCTATGTAGGGCGATTGGTATCCATGTATTAATTTTCGACCAAAATTGATAAGATGTATTCAACTTGCAATACACTAAAAAATTTATAACTTAATTGACATAATTAATAAGTTCTTTGCATGTACCGATAGAAAAAACTAAGAAGAAACTTTATTTTATGCGTACTGATGGAAAATAGTGTTTGTGGAATTTGTTATAACGAGGATAAAACTAGAAGAGAGAAGTTGCGCTTCATTACAATTAACATGAAAAGGACGAATTCGTACCAACGAGGCAACGAGGCACGAGAAGCATGCAAACTAATGTTTCTCAGTTTCTTCCAATTAGCTCATTAACTTTCACGCATGAATATGGTGTCCCATCATTCCTGCTGTACGAAGTTTCTGCCACTGCGATGCTGCTATGTGGAGACACAAAATTTATTCGCGCCTTTATTGAATAACTATCGTGCAAAATTGCAAAACACGACACATGATATAACCCGATCTCGCAAATCCCATCTCTCTCCCCCGTCCCAATTGCCGAGCCTATTTGCTACCTGTAATCGAGGAAGCCGGGCGGCCAATGTCGCCGTCGTCTCTCTCTCTCAACGGGCTCAGGTGGGGATAAAGGGATAGAGATGAGCTTTACAATAACCTATTTTTCCTTTACTAAGGGTGCGTTTGGGAAGTCTTTTGAGGAAAGTTTTTAGAAAAATGCAAAGACCTTTAAGTTAAAGGTATTTTTCAAAATGCAAAGTGTGTCTGGTAAATTGTAGTTTGAAAGCTCATTTGAAGTACCTTTGAGCAAAATGGTGTTCGGGGGAATTACATTTACAAAGGACTTTGGTGATAAAAAAAATTATCAAAAAAAAAGAAAAAATTGACCGGCAAGGGCAGGTGGCTGCCGAACGTCCATTGAAGACCTCCGGCGAGGGTCACCGGACGTTGGGCAACCACTGAAGACCACCGGCGAGGGTCGCTAGACATCGGGCGACCACTGAAGACACCGAACGTCGGGCGACCCCGCCACGACCTAGATCTGGGACGGCAAGGTCCCTGCAACCTCGCAGCCCTAGATTTGGGTCGCGGCGGAGGTCACGTGACCTCGCCACCCCGGATTTGGGTCGCGGCGAGGTTGCGCAACCTCTAGAGACCGCCGTGACCAAGATCTGGGGCGGTAAGGTTGCGAGAGGACCTCACCGCCCTCGGATCTGGGTCGCGGCGAGGTCGGTGACCTAAACCTTATCGCGACCCACGGCGATCGCCGCGACCCAGACAAGGTGGTGGTTGCACCACTCCCCGGCAACGGTCGCCTGGGCCACTGTGACCATGCCGAGCCGTCGGTGGCCGCTCACAGCTTCGAGAAACATGTCATCGGCCTTCAACGGAGAAGAAGATGAACAGTACAATGACGAGGGCAAAACCGGAAAAATCGAGAATAGCTGAGGATAGTTTTGGAAGAAAATAAAAAAAAGTGAATAGTGCCACTTGTATGCCGAGAAAGCTGAAAGCCCAAGGCACCCCTTCACCTGCCTTGGGCTTTCAGCCTTAAGAAGGCCAGCTTTGGCCTAATGGGAATTTTAAAGTTGTTCCCAAACACCTTAGCTTTAGCCCAAGTATCTTTAGAAGCTCAAAGTCCTTTGCAAAGTTAATTCCAAACACACCCTAAGTTAGCTCGATTTTTATTTAGAGAAGGATTATTGCACATCACATGTCTCGATTGATAAAGAGCAAAGATTTACGGACAAGCTATGTATATAGGTATTAAGGCACAAGGCCAGGATAAATAGATACGCTGAGGCCTAATACGGGAAAGCAGGAAAACAATCCTAGAGAATATACAAAGAATAATTATAGAATATCCTAATTTATATATAGAATCCATAGGATATTCTAACATTAATTATTGCAATTACCCTGCTATTTGCGATCTGACTGGAGCTTACATGATGGATCGAGTATGGCGTCATGAAAGTACTTGTTCAAAGCCGCTCTTGATATTTAAAAAAATATAAATCATTTAAAAAAAAAAGAAAGAATGATTGAGAGTGTGGGTTAGTCTAATCAGATTTAAATGGACAAGCTATGCCCAATAATTCATCCCTTTTTTAACTTTGGGAAAATGGAAAACGACACTAATGATCCTTAAACTTTGACTCACTATTCCATGAGCTTTTCATTTATACGACATCATCCCTCAATTTTGGCATGGTGTGCAATGTTGTTCCAAAACCTTTAATTTGTTCAATCTATTCATTGAATTATTAGTAAATATTCAATTTAGTCCCGAAAAGGATTATATCAAGCATTTACAAATATTTTAGGAATCAAATTGAAAAAATTAAGAATTCAAACACGACATTACATATAGTGCTAGAATTAGTGAATGACATTACAAATCGACCAAAGGTTCATAAATTATTTGTACCACCAAAGGAGTCATCATGTCCATGATTAACTCTATTTTCTAATGCTCATTTTCACTTTTCGTCGTTTTAAATGACTAAACAATGCGCACGTGAGGGGGACAGTAAGGGCCCTCTAATTTTCCGGTTTTAAGAAACAAGGCCCTCAACATTTAATGGGGCGGGGTCTGAAGACCGATCTATATTGATCACCCGACCCGACCCGACCCGACCCGGCCCGCCGAATGAACCGGATAGTCCCTCACGTGACCCGACCAGAGACCGGCGCGGCGACCACGAGCTCCCCACCAACGCTTCCTTTATTTTCTTTCCCCAAAGTCCCACCCACCAACACCACCACCACCACCACCAGAAAGGGCCACCTTCTCCCCGCGCACTATTCACCAATGGCGCACGCAACGCAATCCACCGGATCCGTCCCCTTTCCGCAAGCGTCCAAAGCACGCCCGACACGTGTCGCCCCCGGAACCAATCCCCCACTCCCTTAGTCCCAAAGGCAAAAAAAAGAAAAAAGAAAAACGAAAATAACAAAGGAAAGGGAGGGAAAGAAAGAGAAAGATAAAAGGAGAGGGCGGGGTGGGGAAGAGCAAAAGGCGAAGAGGGAAGACAAAGGAATCAAACAGTCGGCGCCCATGTCCCCGCCGACCATTCATCACGTCCCTTTCTCCTCCCCCCTTTCTCTCTCTCCTCTCTCCACCGTATAAACCCTAATCCCCTCCTACTTCGATTTTGGTTATTTAGTCGTTCGCCTTTTTTTTTTTTTTTGGGTGTTCGGGATTTCCTCTTGAATTTTTCTCGGAGGAGATCCAATTTTTTTCACCTTTTTTTCTTCTTTGGTTTTGGTTTCGGTTTCTCGCCGTTTCGTTTCGATTCTGCTGTCGGGCTCGGATCGTCTTCCGTTTTTATATTTTTTCCCACGAATCGGAAGATGTCTGGATTCCAGTTCCTCTTTTTCCCCGATCTAATTCCTTGAGTAGCTTTTCTCTGTTTTCTATTTAATCTCCTTTCGATTTGTTGAATCTTTTTCTCTCCCTTTTGTTCGCTTCGATTTCCGCCGGCCGAATTCGCGACCCCTTTTGCGTCTCGGTTTTCTGGCTGGTTTTTCGGAGGGGGAGGGGGGAATATGAAGCCTAGTGTGGAGCAGGCGGTAGTCGAGCGGGTTGAGGATGGGGAAAAGAAGGAGAAGAAGAGCCGGCGCCGACCGAACCGCCGCTCCAAACAGAACAACTCGAATTCCGGTACGCGCGAGCCAGGCTCGTTGGTCAAAATGCTTGCTTTTGTTTGCTTTCGATGATGGGGTGTCATCCTTTGTTTGTGCTCGAGTTTTTTGGGATTCGAGTTGTGGGTTGAATTGAACTTGACGTCGGGGATTGATAAAGTTCATTGGCTGCTGAGTTGCGGGTTGCTCTCTGTAGCTGAGCTAGATGTGAGAACTGGTTTTACCATCAGGGAAAAGAAAATGGTATAAGTGGCCCGTCGATTGGTTTGGGCATGGAGGCCTAGATTCAGTTGTAGGCTACGGGTTACATGACAAAGAATTTGCTTTCTCTCAAGGCAATCGACTTTGAGTCGGGGGAAAAAGCTCAGGATTGGATAATTCTTTTTTGTAAGAGAGGACTCATAGTTCGAGGTTGCAATTGCATGCCCTGGTCGCTGATGGTTCATCTTAACATTCGAGGTTTTTTGGTTAGCATCATCCGGTGATTTAAGTCGCCGACCAAAGGAGAGAATGGGTGTAACATGTAATGGAGACCCGGGATCAAGAAAGTATTTGCACGGTTGTGAACGGCCACTGTTTGTCTGTATGGTGCTTGTCGATATCACAATATGCAGATCCTTCTCTTGCTTCTAATTTCTCTCTTGATGATAAAATTTGTTGTTTGCCTTTTGCTTATAGGTGCCTCATTTTCAGTGCTCAGAATTCTGATTTTACAATTTTTTTCTCTGTAGAAGCTGCTTGCAGTTCAGTTAATGAGTCTCAAGGCGACGTGGGTTTATCCCTTGCGAAAAGATCTCCCTCTAACGTTCAGTGCTCACCCTTGTTATCAAAGTCGCCGGGATTAGACACTTATCCCTCAGTTGAATGGGAGTCAGCAAAAGCATCACCTGTCTCGTTCAATTCCATGCCGGCAATGCATATCAACAACGAAGCGGATCAAGAACAAGTGCCGGGGGTGGCAAACTTTCATTCACTCGCATCTTACACTGGAGGAAGAACGTCCTCCAAATCATTTCCTGACCCAGATTCATGTAGAGGGTCATCTGAGACATCTTCTAGTAAGGATTCGAGTCCTTATCAGACTTTGAGCTGTGATCAGAGTAAGATTTTCCCTTCACATTGGTCTGTGGAGGTTGTTAACGAGGCTCTAGAGGTTAGTAGCTAACGATTCATTGAAAGTAAACCGATTACGTTTTGAATCTTTGTATAATAACGGTTCTGGATATTTCTGTTTTAATGGTTTTTTGCCTTTTTTACTTTCAGAAAGGTGATCTCTTCAGGGCATTGTTTCGTGTCAATGTTCACAATAGACTAGAGGTTTGTTAGCTTTTCAATGCTCACAATGACCTCTTCATACATTCGAATGTACATAATTTTACCTCTGGTTTGTGGTTATAGGCCTACTGCAAGATTGACGGAGTGCAGACAGATATTCTTATAAATGGTGTTGCTGTGCAGAATAGAGCTGTAAGTTAACATTGCTCATGAGCTGTGAGTTTTATTCTGACTGAATGAGTATCTCATGGTGTCTCCTTCTTTGCTTAGTTTAGTTGGGAATTCTTCTGGCTTACTGCCATATGACCTGTTCATACTGTTAGTGTTGGTGCATTTATGTGCCTTAGACCTGTACAATTTTGGCAGAAGCTGGGAATCTGATTCTGCTTAGTTCCTACTTCATGCATGAGTTCTGCCGTCACACGAATGATGGTGGCAAGCTGTACTTATGTTTGCAGAATCTTGTTAAGGAAGGAAGTAGAGTTATGATAATTTTCAGCATAACAAACCTGTTCAAACTCCATCTCATGTTTAAGATTCTGCGATTTAATACGAGGATATTGGGTTTGCTCATTCTCTCATTTTTAGCTATATCGCCTTTTTCCGATTTGCAAATCTGATTGGTTGAAAATTATTTCTCATGTGAAAGATGCTTAGTATTGTCGATGTATTTGGTTTGTAAGGATTTCAGCTTGGAGTGTGACTTATGTGATAATTGTTGACGTGTCCCTAATGTAGGTGGAAGGTGACATAGTGGCGATAAAGATCGATCCTTTACCATTCTGGACCAGGATGAAAGGGTCATCTGGGTCTTCCAACAGCTCTGCTACAGCAGAAGATGGTAATGTCTTCCAGGAGATCAATGAGATTTCTGGCGATTCTTGCAAAAGCGGACAACGATTGGAGATTTATTCTGAGCTTGATTATACTGGAAATCCTATCATCTCTGGGAATGATTACGGGGACCTCACTACTTCTGAAAAATCTGGTCAGTCGAAATCGATTGGTCAAGAAAGTAATCTTATTAATGGATATAACCCCTCTGCTTCATATCATCCCGAGAGAGGGTCTTCTAGCTGGCAGAAAGAACCTGAGGATGCAATAGGGAAGATCTCTTTTTTGATCAGTTCTCACCCATCAAAGAGGCCAACTGGAAGGGTTGTGTCCATCATTGAAAAATCATCACGTCGAGACACTGTTGTTGGTTTCCTTAATGCGAAACAGTGGCTCACTTTCAAGGAAGGATCGGGAAAGAATGTTAAAAGAAATAAGAATTCATCATTTTTTTCTGAGCATGAATTCATTCAGTTGATGCCTACAGATGCAAGATTTCCTAAGATGATGGTCCTGGCAAAAGACTTGCCTGAAGGCATCAGAAAAAGATTGAACGATTTTGACACTACAATGGAAATGGAACTGGTTGCTGCCAGAATTGAGGATTGGTATGAGGAGAGTCCTGTTCCATATGCTCGTGTCCTGGATGTCTTTGGACGTGGCTGCGAGATGCAGCCAAATATCAATGCCATCTTGTTTCAGAATTCAATTAATTGTTCTGAGTTCTCTTCAGAATCTATTTCTTGTCTTCCTTGTCTCCCTTGGAATGTGCCGCCATTGGAATTCCAACGTAGAAAAGATTTGAGAAATGAATGCATATTTACGATCGATCCTTCTACTGCGACCGATCTTGATGATGCCCTCTCAATTGACATACTACCAACGGGCACATATAGAGTCGGTGTCCACATTGCTGATGTGTCATATTTTGTACAACCTGACACAACCTTGGATTCGGAAGCTCAAAGTCGGTCAACAACTGTCTACATGTTGCAACGGAAGATATCAATGTTGCCACCTTTGCTTTCTGAAAATTTGGGTTCACTAAATCCTGGAGTTGATAGACTTGCATTTTCAATTTTCTGGGATATCAGCAGTTCTGGGAATGTTATTGATCGTTGGATTGGTCGTACTGTGATACGTTCTTGTTGTAAGCTCTCGTATGAACAAGCTCAGGACATTATTGATGGAATTGTCGATCTAGGGACTCCTAATGCTTCAGAGAATGGCCTCCTGGAATTGCATGGGGATTTTGAGTGGTCTGATGTAAGTACATCCATTAAAAATCTTAACGATATATCCAGGATCTTGAAGGAGAATAGGCTTAAAGATGGGGGTTTATCATTCGAGAACTCTAAGACTTTGTATTCATTGGATGAGGATGGAATTCCATACGAGAGCATTCTTTGTCAACGGAAAGACTCAAATTTCCTTGTTGAAGAGTTTATGCTTTTGGCAAACAGGACCGCTGCTGAAGTCATAGCTAGAGCTTTTCCTGATGCTGCATTATTGCGAAGGCATCCTGAACCAAATATGCGCAAGCTTCGGGAGTTTGAAGCTTTTTGTTCGAAACATGGTTTAGCATTGGATACTTCTTCTTCCGGTCAGTTTCGGAAGTCATTGGAGCAAATCAAGGAAACCATCAAGGATGATTCTGTGCTGTTTGATATTCTTATTTCTCATGCTACAAAGCCAATGCAAGTTGCAACTTACTTTTGTACGGGTGATTTGAGAAACAATGAGGATGATTGGGGTCATTATGCACTCGCTCTTTCTCTCTATACTCACTTTACATCTCCATTACGCCGGTATCCCGATATTGTAGTACATCGCATGCTTGCTGCTGCTATAGAAGCTGAAGAGATGTACCTGAAAAACAGTGCTAAGAACCAGGGAGACATAGTGACCAGGTGTTTTACAGGCATTTCTTTTGATAATGAGGTCACTGATTCTAGGGAGGGCCGTGAAGCATTATTTGCTGCAGCTTTGAAGTATGGAGTTCCTGGCAGAGAACTTCTGTCAGATGTGGCTGCCTATTGTAATGAGAGAAAGCTGGCAAGCAGGCATGTCAAGGATGCCATCGATAAACTATATATGTGGGTTCTTTTAAAGAAAAAGCAGGTGTGTATTACTTCCTACTTTTGCTGGCACTTCTGCTAAATAACTGTGGTATGTGCTCTAGAAATTTTTGCGCTTCAAGGAGAGAAATAGATCTTGTGATGTTAAGGGTTCGATGTCTTTTAAAGACGAGGTCATAAATATTCTCTATTTTGTCATTGTTTATGCTTATGCGAAAAGCATTGTCTTTGTTCTTGAGCTCACTTAACTTGGTGTATGGATAGATGTGATGACTTTGATAGTCCGTCTCACTAGAATTCTTGGTGGCTGCAGCAGCCGTTATTGCTTTCCCTAGTGATTTAGAAGTTAGTGTGTAGTTCCATTCATCTACCTCATCATTCTTGTCTTGTTTATTTCATGACCGAAACTTACATGTCTGAGGTCTTTTGTGGTATCTCTTCTCCCGAAGTCCAGATTCTTCTTCTTTTTTTATGAGACGCATTGCAAAAAAAGTGCAAAGATCTCATTTAATAAGACTTTTTTTTTTTAAAGTTTAGTCGTTACTTATCGTTGTTGTCCCTCTATTGCATATCCTCCCATGATTCGCAAAAAGGGCCTTATGCAATTAGCTGCCTTTTATAAACCTAAGTTTTATTCTTGAGGAATTGGGTAATGCTCTTTTTTCTGTTGGGGAATTAAGTGATGATGTTCCTTATCTGCAGATATTAATTACAGAAGCTAGAGTATTAGGCTTGGGTCCCAGATTTATGTCCCTTTATATTCCAACATTGGCGGTGAGTAGCGTTTTTTGTTGGATTTCGCATTCTACAGTTGAGAATGCCCTTTTCTTTTCTTTTCTCTATTTGTAATTCTTCTCACCTCCATGGTCTGCAGATTGAAAGGAGAATATACTACGATGAAGTTGAAGGTCTGTTTGTTGAATGGCTTGAGACCACATCTACATTAGTGCTTAGTCTATTAGCTTATAAGTCCTCAGTTAGAAGAGGTTACTTAAATAAGTTCAGGGCACTTGAAGATGCTGCACTAGTTGTGAGTTCATATGACCAAGAAGCGGACCTCGGTGGGTCTGCTATGGGTACCTATGACTCTGGTGCCACAGAAGTTAAGAATTTGGACATTTCGCAACAAAGCTCACAAAGTTCTGAAGTCGATCCTATGGTTTTTCCGATGACAGTGCGACTTCTCTCCACCATACCTGTTGCGCTTCATGCGGTGGGTGGGGACGTTGGACCTATTGACATTGGTGTGAGGCTGTATATGAGTACCTATTTGAGGTGAAAAGGTGCTGGTAGCAATGCTTCTGAAGAAACTCAAGGGAGATGAATAATAGCCGGGCTTGGATGGATTGGGGAAGTTTATTGTGTAGATGAAGCGGTAGAGGATTGCTTATAGGCTTCAAGATGAAGTTACTAAAGTTGGGATGTTTAATGAACTTGGTTATGTTGACAAGTGTCGTGAGAGGTGCATGGACAGGTCGATATGGCTTTTGGCTTTAGTGGCTGTTTTTTAACAGAAGCTGCTTTGCTGGAACGGGGCCGTATTTTTGTAGGCCAGTTCCTGACCTGGACTATAGCTCCAAGCATCACTCTCTTGACTTTGAAGTTCTGGAGCCGGTTTCGAGCTGCACGGGGAAATTAGACTCTACCCAGGCTGCAACCCAGGAAATTTTTTGACTTAGGGTGGCCGCCTCTGCTTGTTCCGGTTTCATAGTGTTGTTTAAATTGTTTACATTTTGTGGTCGGTTGTCTGTTTGATGTCGAATGGTAGCACATTCCAATTAATAACATATTTTTTTACTTTTAATGCAAAGACAACTTACAATCTGGGCATGTGTTTCTGAATGTTTGGTTTATCCGACATAATTCCCATTTGGGTTTTGTGCTTGAAACTATCGCATTTCCAGAAGAGGGCAAATTTTCTTTTACTTGAAGAATGAGTTTGACGGCACTAGGACGAATTCCCAACCACGGTGGAGACTATGCAAAAAAGGTTGAGATTATCACTTGAGCTGCTGCAAATGACCATCCTAAACTAAGAGTCCATGGCTTGTAGTACTTTAATTGTAGAGATTGGGGATTAAGCTTTTAGGGTTCCTACAGTCCAGAGCGACAACCGAGATGTCAAGAACGTATCACACTGAAGCGTTGGATTTAATTCAACACTAGAAAGAGATTAGATTGACTGCATAAGATGCTTCCAACGTGCCTCTAGTAAAACCTATTAGAACCGAAAAATTCATCTGGAAATGGGGTATGGTCTTGGAAAAATCTCATTTTTATGATTCTAATTTTCAGCAAAAGAGTAAAAATTTCATTTTTAAGCTCTACAGTCTGGGTCTTGACTGTAAAAGTATGAATTGCTGAGGCCCTTGAGTAGAAAATGACCAAAGTCCAGGGGCCTTCGATTAACTTACAAAGAGTTCCCAATCCCGCGCGCTTGCACAGAGACGATACTTCTCAGTTGCTCTCTCTCGTTGGTGAATCATCGACGATGGCATCGGCGATCGGCTGGTACGGGCCTTTGATCGATCTCTCGGGAGCAGCTTCTCACGTCGGCGACTTCGTCCAGCTCCTCGTCTTCGTCCACCGTTCCACTCCTGTTCAGGTTACCGCCGAACCATCATCTCTTTTCCGAACGCCGATCGATCTGAAATTCGGCATCCGCGATTAATCTACTGATTCCTCTTTTAGTCTCTAAGAACGGTCGGTGCGGGGTCGTGCTTTTCGTTCCGGGCTGTCCATCTGGTTCCGGTTCGCGACTTGTCGAGTCCGCAGCGGAAATACAAAAGAGTTGCCGCTCTGGGTCCGTTTGAAATGTGTGTAGTGTATGCTCGAGCGCATCCGCGGGGCCGTGCTTTTGTGGGTTCGTGCGCACAATGGAAAAGGCGTTTGCTTGTGCGCGGACTCCGTAGCTACACTTAATAGGAACGCAAAGGGGATGCGCGCGATGGGCATTTTTCTCTTAGGTTTAAGCTGTCGCCATGACGGGATGGTGCTCGATCTGCTCATTCTTGTTTCTGGTGTCGGCTGTGACAGTACAAGTTGTCGAAAGGTGGGGAAATTATCAGGACCGACGTGCAAGTTGGTGATGATACGCGGCCGTGGTTCACTGTGTCGCTCTGGCAGAAGCAAATGGGGTCCTTGGCAATTCCCGGTGATGTGATACTGCTACAAAGTAAGATTGCCTCTCAATCTTTTTATCTAAATGCTGAAGGACAGTAGGCAATTCACTTTTTGGGCTATTTAAAATTTTAGGTAGTGCGATGAATAGTTTTTAAAATGAACTAAGTTTCTTCTCATGAAACACATATTTCTCCTTTCATCGTGCCACTCAGATGTTAAGGTTGCCAGATTCGGTGATCTTATTGATGCGAGGACAGTCAGTTGTTCATCAATTGTGCCCTTGGTCCATTCTCATGAACTGATGGTTTCTAAAGGTATGCTTCTTGTCATATTTCAGTCCTGTGTGTGGAGGTTTATATATAAGTGAACTTATCAAGTTGGTCCATTATTATTTTTACACATCTTTCTTTTGCACTTTCATGTTGCATCCCACTATTCTGTTTTCACATGAGTGCAAAATGGAGGAAGCCTTTTCACAGTTTTCTATTTATTTGCCCGTGGCCAACTAATTTCCTTTCTCAATTTAGCATTTATTGTGCCAAAGGTGAACTGCTGAAAGGTGAATACTTCTGCCAGACAATGATGACAAGATCTTTTTCACTATAAATGGTGTAAAATATGTAGTTGTCTGTAAAAGAAAAATTGTTTCAATAACATTCACATTCTAAGCCATATGTAGCTTATGTGAATTAGGTGGAAGCACATCTGCTTTCTCCATTTGTGGCATTTTTAAATGCTTGTTCCATGATTGCATCCTGTGATCACTTACAACGTATCGTTTTTGGAATTCATTTAGATGCAGACAAACTGATAGGGAACTCCAGACTTGGCACTGCAGCAAGGGAAAAACTCAAGAAGGTGATTGGTTGGGTCAAGGCAAATGAATTTATCCTCCACAATGTTAGTTCTTGATTATTATGACCATCTCTTTTTCATGTTAAATTAAATCATTTGTATGTGTGAGCTTTTACTGTTCTTTGAGTCATACTGCTACTCCAACCATGTGATAAGAAATATTTTTTTAGTAATGGATATACTTTATCTTATGGTGTTTAAATCTTGGAAGACATGCCTCTGTACCTGTATATACCAGCTATGTTAACCTGCTTCTGAAGTCATTTTTTGTTGTTGTTAACCTTATCTGTTCCATCCGCGCCATACTAACTGTTGCCAGGATGTGACCATAAATTGTTTCTCAGCAGAAGAAGTTATCAAGAAACTGGAAAGTTGTGGAAGTGGGAGAGTACAAGGATTGTACTTCTATCTCAGAAGTACTAAACCTGAATTGTTCGTGTAAGGCAATCTTTCTGGCATCTGTTGGTGAAATCTTTCTTCCAATTGCGTGGAGAGCTACTTGTGAAATTGAGAAGGAAAAGATGTTCATAAGCTGGAGAATGAACAGTGAGGATGGTGATGGTTTAGCTAAGGATTTCATTTGTACTGGCTGCCAGCTTTGTGGTTCGCCTTTGGAATTAGAACATAGGTGAGAGATATTGATTTCTGCTCCGTTGAAGGAATGCTGTGATATTTGAGCAACACCTTGATTATTAAATGCTTAATTGGCTTTTGTTGCAGTAAGCATGCGCCCAAGCAGAACTCTGTTCCTCTCTACTGTGATAAAAGCTCCGACCGCCTTCATGTAGTGAGCCTGATTTACCAACCCTTCATGGTGAGGAGATCCTTTGCCTTGTATTTTTGCAGTTTTGTTACTGTTTTCTGGTTAACTTAAGATTATCACATGCAGTAGGGTTTTGACTCTTTGAAATCCTTAATGCTCATGTTAGTCTGCTATCACAGTATGTAATCTGATGCAGAAAGAAGGACAAGGATAGACATTCAGTGACTAACTTATTTTCGATATACGACATTACCAAGCTACCATGGAAAAGGTGTATAGTTGTTCTCAATCCACTTACCAAGAGTAAATTTTGTAGAAAAAGAGAACTAAATCCACAAAGTGGTACTTCTGAATAGTTAGGGGTACCTCATTTCCAAACCTTCCCGGTCATCACCCTAAAAGATCTTATACACCCATAGCTATGAGACTTTTCTGTCAAATTTGTCTTGAAGCTCTGTTGCTTAGAGAATACCTCAAAGTAAAAAGATGATTTGATGATACTAGTGGACATTTGAAAACCATCTGTTGGATTTTTCTGTTGGAGCCTCTTTTTCCTTTTAAATTCCAATTTCTTAACAATTTCTGACATAGTCGTTTGATTTGCCTTTTCTAGTTGTATGTATGGGATGAATCGGGGTCTCTTCCGCTTCTCGTCAAAAACAAAGCCGCAGAACTGCTTTTTGGGAATATACCTGCAGAGAGAGTCAATCCATGCCTTGAAGCAAAGCTTCCTGTACACAAGTCTTGCTCCAAGGGTGTCCCTGAAATCCATTCCCATGCCAGAGGCCCTCACCATCGGATACGAGCGAAAAGCGCATCAGACATCGTCTCACCAAGTGGAGATGAGATGGAGAGGGAGGAAAAGAACAAGTGCCACGATAGTGTAGATTTTCATTTTGTGTGGTTTGTTATACTAAAAACGTTACTGCAGTGGGGGAAAAATAGTCCTTTGAGATTCGAAGTGAATGTAGATCCCCGTTTAGACAGGGAAAGTGGGAGGTATGAAATGGTCACTGCGACACTGCCGTGCTTCAGAAAGAAATAATTCGTCATCTCTATTCACTTTTCTACCTCAAATGTTTGAGGTAAAACTTGCCTGAATTTGCTGTGTTGTCGGGCAATTTCAGAAGCTCACAATTTGTATTCTAGTTAACAAACCTCCAGCATACCTCCGGCTGAAGCCCTATGAGGCTCGCGGGTCTCCTGCTCCTAGACTCCTAATCATCACTTGCACCGCCAGCTAAAGAGAGGATCAATCGACACCCCAAGATTGACCTTTATCAGTCTCAGAGAAAGAACAGCTGAAGCATCTTTCGAATTATCAGTTTATATTGACATACAGTAGGAGAATGTTTAGCAATATTTTCTATAAGCAAATGCACGTACCATTTGATAATTCTTTTTTTTTTTTTGGGAGAGTTTTAGAGGGATGTAATTACACTTCTAAAGACCTCTTTGAGCATTTTCAAAATATTTATACCATTTTTTATTCCAATTTTACTCTTGCTAAACCTTTCTAAATCCAAAAAATACCCTCGCCTCACACGACGTCGCCAGTGCAGGGCTCAGGCCATCGCCATGTGATTACAGGCGAGGATGGCTGGCTGATGCCAAATATGGCTGGCCGGCCCCCTTAGTCCAGTGGGTAAAGGTTTGATTTTTTTTTTTTTAGTATAAAAAAATAGCCAAAGTCCTTAAGAAGTGTACTTTTTTGTAAACATCGTTAAGTTAAAATTGCTTCCTAATGTATTTTTAAATTGCACTTTACGAAACATATTTGCATTTTGAGCGAACGCACCCAGTACCACCACCATCTTTGTCCACTACAAAAATATTTCACATCGATTGTTGTTCAGATAATGCGAAAGAGGTTCCAGAAAAAAGATAAAAAGGAACACAAAGTCTTCCAGAAAATCTTATTCGGAGTGAAACCCGGTCAAATGAAGTAGTAGCAAAGGTTTCCCGAGATGGTATGGCTTGAGCCACAGCTCCCATCATCGTTACTGTCCCGAGAGACCTAGGGGAAATATGTTCCGCCATAGTTCATTCGTATTTGAACAATGTATGAGTGACATTACTCAAGACTTGGCATAACCAAACACTTCAGATGGATGAATCGATGCCGGAACGTCTCAAATATCCGATCCATGAAGTGCTCTCAAGAAAGCTACAAAACGGCATAGACTGAAAACAGACTCATGATGAAGAAAAAAGGTTGCAATTAAGATTCTTTTGCAATCTCCGCCAAATTGGGGTCTGCCGCAGCATTCTGGGCTTCTAAAAGCTGCATTTGGTGTTCAGCATGCTCCCTTTCACACGCGGTGATTCCCATAATGATGTCAAGCATGGTGCCTGTCGTCCCAAAGAACACGAGAGGCCCCAGAGACTTCCGTTTTATCCCCACTGGGATCGCTAAGAGAGCTCCTGCTACCGAGAACACCCAAGTGCCCAATGCACTACACAAAACAGCATGTAAGTCTATGATTCAAACAATTTCACTTCGCACTAGCAAAATAAATGTGAATGCTGTATTTGAATGACAAACCGCGACAAAATATAAAAGCCCCCCTTGTTTTTTATCCAATTGAAACAAACTATATGTCTCATTGCTGCAGAGCATAAAATTAAGACTTTACATGGATGGACAATGGTCCATACTCAGAGACAGAGACGTGAAAGGCACGACCAACAATCAGATGCTCCACCATTCCTAAAATAATATAACGGAAGTAGACCTGCTTGCAATTTACTAGTCTAAAGCGAACTAAATGAATTCTATAATTGATCATACCGCATCACATCAGTGTTATATCTCAGCTCAGATCAGGCCATATCTGCAATACATGTCTAAAGTGCATGTCGGAAGAAAGATTTCATCATCATAATTTTGATGTTGACATCTCAAGATTGTTGGAGTATCAAGTGACAATTTAATAAAAAAAGAAGCATGTGTATTTTTATCTGCATTTTGACACTTTCAGAGTTTAAACGCAAAAATCATGTGGCATATTGGGGTTCCCTATGTCCCACAAGGGACCAAGCGTATCTTGTAGTCAACCACTGATTTGTGGTGTGAGTTTTCCTTTCACTTGCTAGGTCTAGGATACATGAAGTATCCCTGGATATATTTGCAATCGCATTTCACAAGCAAATGGAGGGCACTTCTTTGCCAAACAGATTCTTGTGTAGGTTCCCGATGTGTAAGTGGGTATATACACTGCTAGGCTTTTTTTGCAAGCCTACTGATGCTAGAGTAGCTTACTCCAGAAGTGTACAACTGACTAGGAAAGAAAGATGGCTGAGATGGCCTAGTTAACGAGTCTAGCCGTGATGGTACCTAAACTCAAATGCAGTTCGAAGTGGTAATATCCAGTACTTTCAACTACATAGAGTTCTAGCTAATTAAGCTAGAAGCAGTAGAACAAAGTTTCATCCTATGAGATTGAATGCATGAATCATGACAGTCGATGAAGTTGTAAGTTAGCCAAAGAGATTCTCCAATACTTTTGTGTGCAGAGGGTTTTCCCGCAGAGATGATTATGGCAAGTTTATCCAATTCAGACTGGAGAAGTATTCAATCAGCATGATCCTCGTGCTAAAATTATGAACACACAGACAGGGGGCATTGCAATGATTCCTGTTAAAGTAATTCCGAAACCAGCAAGAGCAAAACTCTACAGGGTCCACCTCATAAGCAAATAAACCCGAAATATCAAACACGAAACGGAGGCTGTCTTATGGCTGAGAAATCTCAACAAGACCTATGACAGGAACACATTTGACAAACCTATGAACTATGAAAAGCAATAGCTCCTGTGCATAACCACAAGATGCAACAAACCATTTGTTGTTTTGCAGAAGCTTTCTCATCCTGGTTATATGCTAAAAAATTGCTGACAATATCCCCCAACAATGCCGGTATCATGTGAGAAAATGCTCTAGAATTCTCAGTAACCAAGTAAAATTGTGCTGAATCAAGAAGGAGCATATGATTATCGAGTTAGCAGGCTGTACATAGAACAGAAAGAAAAGAGGGAAAGAGAACACGCCCAATGCCATGAACACATCAGCCACATAGTGGGACTATTACAAGCTAAAAACCATCCGCAAAAACTGCTAGACCAAGCGAACTGAAGCAACGAAAAGCGATTCTCTATTTCACGCACGAGGGTAAAAAAAAAGCTATCATTTTGAGCTCGACCCACAATCGATCTCCCCTTCAGCAGTCGAATTCTTTAACGAGTCCAAGCTCAACGACAATTCGCGCGAATGCCCATCACGCATCAATCCAATAACGCATCACGGAAGCACAAACCCAGCCGAAAAAAAAGCATTCTATCGACGAGCAAATCAGCACGGTCGGATGGAAGAGAGAAAGGGGAAAAGAAGGAGAAGCGACTGACTTGGAGACCGAGCACTCTTCGAGGTGCTTCACCTCCTCTTGCCCTCCCATCTCTCGCGACCCGATTCGCGCCCTCGTGCCTCTCTCTCTCTCTCTCTCTTTCCTTCCGCGACGATTCGGACGAAGCGAGCGAGCCTCGGAGGAAGATCGAGAACTGGGCAAAAGCCAAGCAGAGAGCCCGCTCAACGATGGCGCATTCGTTCCGCGAACGCGAAGGCAAGAAGCGTACTGGCGAGCAGATCGACTCTCGACCGAGTCGGAGGTGCGAGAGCACCGCCCGACCCGTTTGATAACCCGATTCGCCCCATGATCCGATCCACAGAGCTTTTTCTTTCATTTTTATTTTTCGCCCTTTTCCAAGAAAAAAAAATTTCTTGTCTGTGCAGGCCGACTCTCCAAGCAAAGGACCGCACCCTGTCTCGTCGGATTACGATCATCGTACACGTCACCGCCACCGTTATTGAGACAAGGGAATTTTAAAAGGGAAATTTTTATCAATATAATTCGAATTCATGATCATACATCTTAAGATTTAACAGTGATATGAAATGATAATAAATTATTAAATATCGAATAATGAGAACAATAACACTTATAATCGCCTTTATCGTCGGTTTGCATTCAAATCCTTAACGAAAATTAAGATCAATGCGTTTTTGAAAAACTTAGAAAATTAGAAGAGCCAAGAGGATCAATAGTGAACCAAAAGCATGAGCAAAGGAAACATGAGACCTATATCTTTTATGGGGAAGGAAAGAAATCCTGGAACGATATGTGACTTGTCGGGCAACTGCTCCCCTAACCAAAGAATAAGGAAAAAGGAAGCTATCTAATATCTCCCCTTTTTACTTATCTTCTTTTGTTTTATTTTCAAGCTTACATCAGAAGTTGAGAAATGGTTTCTTTTTGAAGCTGCTTTTTAAAATCTCCTTCTCTCTCTCTCTCTCTTGTAGCATGCTCTCCCTTGCATGCCTAGTTTCCCTTCCGTAGCATCTATCGGACGTTAACATTTTTTTACTCAGGCAATTGCAACCTCACCTCACGCCTCGCTCCGATTGAGTTGCTTGAGCCTCGACATCGACGTCTTTCCCTCTCTCAGCCTCACCTGTCACGCCCCGATCCTCGAACGCATGCCCATCCCTCACCTGGTCGATTAATAGCAACGTTCCAGGACGCATCGCCAACCCTGTTCATTTTATATGCGCAAGCGGAAGTATAAAGAAAATCCCCAGACAATAAAGCAATGGGATAGAAAAGTAGGGCCATACTTTCATATTGAAACTCATAACCAAACCTTTATGCATTGTACAAATCATAGTGCTTCACAACTATTCACAACCCTTTACTCTAGCTCTATTCACATCAAAAAGAGTTCACAAAAGAAGATGAGATCTCAGTCCATCCGGATCGTACTCAAGATCCCTCTCTATGCTATCTTCTTCTTCCAAAATCCTTCTCCTTCTCTATTCCTCCTCCTCGGCTCCTCATCGGGATCCCGAAATGTTATCCCACAATCGGGATGAGACTACGTCTCGGCGAGTTCTACCCCACTAAGACTCAATTAAGGAGCCAATACACTACTCGGTTGTCTAAGCACAAAGACGAGTCGAGAGGACTTACCTTGGCCTCATATCCAACCTGCAAATCAAGGTTATATATAACGTTTCATAATTCACAGCGAACAATCAATCAAATCACTGTCAATCGAACTAGTCGATTACATGTCAGACGGACCATTCTAGGTCATTGACTCCACACCACAAAACCTCCCATAGTGCACTCGGTCACAGAGCCATATCAGTGCTCTCGGGCGTCAAGTTCGCTAAGGTGATTAGTCCACTAGACAATTGCGTGCGTTCTTTAAGGCGCCGTTTTCACCAGTGATATCCCACATCACCGAACCACGCATGCCTATAACCATGTACTCACTAGACAACTGTGTGCGTTCTTTAAGGCGTCATTTTCACCAGTGATATCCCACCTCACCGAACCACACATGCCTATAATAATGTGTTCAATAGACAAGTGCATGTGTTTTTTAAAACGCCGTTTTTGTCAGTGATGTCCTTAATCACCGAACCATGCATGCCTATAACAATATGAGTACTAGACCGATATGTGCGTTCTTTAAGGCGCCGTTTTCGCTAGTGACATCCTTAGTCACTGAACCACGTAGGTCCATACACCGTGCCTGATCAGTCCAACCCCAAGGTACTTCTGATTCATTCTCACCATTCCACATACTTTACAACTCAACAACGCATAAGAATGCTAAATAAACAAACTTGGCCAATTTCCAATCAATAATTCAATCTCAATCAATTCCAAACAATTTAGGGTAAATCCCTAAAATATCACAATTTAATTAATTTCAAGCAACGTAGAGCTCAAATAAATAAACGGACTGCGCCACGACAATCAGCACGAAATTTCGGTCGTTGGCCATCTCAGCCTTAATTTCCGAAAAATAATTAATTAAATAATTAATTTCGAAAATTAAATAATAAATATTAGAAATTCAATTTAGCTCAAAATAAAGCCCGATTATATAAACGGACTTCACCACTGTCATCAGCATAATATTCAGGTTGCTGGCCATCACAGTTGAATTTAAGGAAAATAAATAATTAAATAATTAATTTCGAGAATTAAATATATAATTACAATAAATTCAATTCAGCACAATATAAAGTTCAATTAAATAAATGGGCTGCACCACGATCATCAGCATAATATTCCTGTCATGGCCATCCAAGTTGAATTTTCGGAAAATAAATAATTATTTAATTTAATTTCGAAAAATAATATTTAAATGCCAAAAATTCCACTTAGGCCCGAAATATCAAATTGAAGCATGATAAAGGGTCAGAAAATTCCCGAGCTACCCTCAATAAATAGTAGACCATGTCTACTTGCTAAATGCGCATTCAATTTGACTAATTTACATCAAAAACAACTAATATACCATAATCAAAACACCTAAGCTTAATTAAATAAACTAAACAACCAATTAAGCATAATTAACCCACTAAGCAAGCATTAGTGTGGTTACCCACCGGAATCGCGCGCAACCGGTACCAAATCGACGAGCTCGGCGCGGGGAACAACAAACCCCAAAGCGGGTCTCGGGTCCTGGGCCCGGAAACGGCCCAAATCGAGCTCGAAGAGGGCTGAAAACTCACTCGCGGGTTTGCTGTGGTGGCTGGCCGGAGGAGCTCCGGTGGCCAAGAGGGCGAGGGGAGGCCGACGGTGGGCGAGAGGGACGCCGGGGGGGTCGGGCGGCGGGCGGGGCGGCGTGCGGCGGCGGTGGCTGGCTGGGCGTGCGGCGAGCTAGGCGGGGCGGAGGCCGAGCGCGGGTGGCGCGGGTGGCGCGGCGCGGCGCGCGATGCGTGGGCGGCGGCGCGATGCGAGCGGCGACGCGGTGCGGGTGGCGACGGTGGCTGGCTGTCCGGCGAGCTTCCTGCTTCTGCTAGTTTCAGCCAAGAAGAAAGAAGAAGAAATGGTGGGGGTTCGGTTCACGTGGGGGAAAGAGGGGAAGAAAGAGAGAGGAGAGAGAAGAAGAAAGAAAAAGGAAAAAAAAAAGAAAGGAAGACAGCTAAGGGGGGGTGTGCCGCACGGATGGGGAGGGGAAAGGAGAGAGAGAGAGAAAAAAAAAAAAAAAAAAGAGAAAAGGGAGAGAGAGAAAAAGAAATTAAACAATCAATTTAATCTTGTTTTTCTTTTCTCTTTCCCTTTCTATTTTCCTTTTTGGTCTTCGATTTTTCCTTCCTACAATTTTTTTTTTTCGAAATTTCGGACTCGTCAATAAATTGATGGACGATGAGACAATGTCCTAAAAATAAGAATTATGACGCGCATAAAATTCGATTCCCGAAATCGAGTTCAATTTCGTGGTTAAAATCAATCAGACGCGATTTTAATCCAATCCAACAAATTAAGTAGCTTTTAGGGATTTTCACTGTAGATATATCCCTTAACGGCTTCACTCAATGGGTTGGTTAACTCGTGAGTGATCAGCTCAGAGAAAAAGGGCCGTAGGCACGTCGACGAAAGGCCCATTTCATTTTGTCGAAACGGGATCGAATTTTCGGGATGTCACATCACCTCCTATCTCGCTCGACGTCGGCGTCTTTTAGGAAGTATCGCGTTCTTTGTAAACTTTGATTGAAGAGAGTTTTTGATCTGGAAGGCTAGGGGACATATATTCTTTTTTCAATGTAATGACAAAAAGTGATTTGGTCAATTGGAACCAAACTAGACCTATCCAGTCCGATTCCCAGTCATAAAAATTGGGAACCGATTCTCCCGATTTGGTTTCTGATTCCTGGGTGGAACCAAATTGAATCGGAAACCGATCACCCCTACTTAGAACTTGCTAGTAACGTCGCAATGAATGAAGAAGAAGAGAAGGAGAGAAGGCTGGTAGCCCTTTGTAGGAGTCGGGGAGAGTTATGGTCTGAAGGATGTGGTCACGATAAGGGGAGATGTACATACAGGAAAAAAAAAAATGAATGTGAGTTAACCCTTATAGGAAAACTTTATTCCAAGCTAAATGTGAATCTATAGGCTTTCTTCCACACAATGAAAAGGGTATGGAAATCGGAATTGGTTTTGTGTGATACAATAGGACCAAGGTTATTTTCATTCACTTTTACGTCTATAACTAAAAAGAATAGAGTCTTGACCTCTGGCCCCTGGTCCTTCTCCAAATTTGCTAATTTTATAGTAATGCAATCCTAATACCCCTGACCATTCCTATATTTTTACACGTTGTGACTATTGGATACATATCTTAGGGCTCATTACGGGTAGAATCACTAATAGACAGTCTTAAATATAGCCACAAAACTAGAAAAAGTGCAAGAAGTGAAGATGAAAACCATAAGCTTTGGTTAGTCAAATGTGGGAAAAGCAAGGGAGAATGAACACCTATCTAAGCCCCCGAGGTCTAGGACTATTGTTAACCTGGATCACAAGAAAATTTAGGTGGACTTTAGATTTGAAAGACTCCCACACTTTTGCTACTCCTGTGGACGTATTGGACATTATGGACCTACTGCAAGATTATCCCTTACGAACAATCAAGGCTAGAAGAAAATAGAGAGTGTAAGTTTAGTAGCTGGGATCAAAGCAGAAGCAAGAGAAAATAGTCCTTTTTGAAAAAATTTCAATAGAGAGATAAGCCCATAACTTGAACTTGATGAAATAATACCAAAAACTCCTATTCAGATTAACCTACAAGCCCCTTTTTAGCAAAATGAATTGGAGAACATGAACACACTAGCTATGGTCATAGTTTAAGAGAAAAGTGCCCTAAAACAAAAAGGGGCAGTAGCTTGGACCCAAATTTTCTTGGGGGTGAATTCACATAACAAGAGAAACATCTCATATTAAAGGAAGTATCCAACCCCATGGCACGTAATGGACATGTAAAGAAAGAGAAGAGTAGGAAGCGAGCCCATACGGTGAAAAAACTAAAACGTTTTAGCTCCTTTGAACAGCAAGGCTCCCATTCTCAATCCATTGACGAGGGGACCCTACTAGACATACCAATCAAGAAATTTAAAGAATTGAAAGAGTGTGCTTTGGTGGCTAGCCTTAATAATTCAGCGAGGTTGAAATGAAAATTTTGAGCTAGAATTGTCAGGGTTTGGGCTCTCCCCTAACTTTCCAGCACCTTAGAGCCCTAGTGGCTAAAAAAAGACCAAATTTAGTATTTCTAATAAAAACAAAAAATGTAGTGGAAAAGGGTAAAAAAAGAGCCTACAATTTCAGAATTTGATGGTGGTTAAGCTTATTGGAATCGCTGGGGGGTTGGCTTTAATTTTGAACAATGTTGTGTCAGTTGAACTTGTATCAAGCCCGGAAGAGATGATCAAGGTCATTTGTAAAGAGCTAGAAAGTGATATCCAGAGGAGGATTTCATTTTTACATGCCTCTACAAGCTACAAGAAAACACTTCGATTATGGCAACAACTTAGAATGATTCATGCGAGAAATACCTTACCTGAGATATGTATTGGAGATTTTAACGAAACTTTGTATCAATAGAAGAAATATGGTGAGAGGGAGATAGACTATCATCGAGTGGCAGCCTTCCGAGACTTGTTAAATGATTGTGTACTCATGGATATGGAAAGCAAAGGATGCACCTTTACTTGGGCAAACAACCAAGAAGGGGAGGAGTTGGTTAAAAAGAGATTAGACCGGGTTCTCCGTAATATAAAGTGGCGAGTTATGTTCTTACATGTGGAAGCCTATGCTCTACATGCCATTGGCTTAGACCATAGTCCTCTATTATTGTCATTATTTCCTCCATCAACGAAAAGAAAAAAGAGAGTTCAAATTTAATGCTTACTAGATAAAGGATGCTAAATGCCGAGATATAGTGCAGTTTGTGTGAGATGATCAACGAGATTCGTAGCTGAATCTACCCAAAAAACTGAATGAGGTTGTTGAAGCTTTAGCCAAGTAGAGGAAGTATAAATATTCTAACGCATTTATACGGATCAGGGACCTAAAAAAAGAGCTTACCAAGATAACTAACAATAAGGAAAGGGGATTGAGAAAGGAAGAAACTCAGCAACTGAAAATGCAAATTGAACAACTATGGAGATAGGAAGAGATATGTTAGAGAATGAGATTGAGGATAAAGTGGCTAAAATGGGGAGATAAAAACATGAATTTTTTTTCACGCTACAACAATGTAAAGAAGGCAACATAATAGAATAACTATGCTGAAATTTGAAGACCAGAATATTGCTAGGATCTTGAGCTAATTAAAGAACACATTATAAACTTCTATCAAGGTCTTTATGGCACTATTGGCCCTAGAAACTTTCTGTTGGTGTTGGATCAATGCTCTTGCATAGTAGGAGATGTAACAAATGAAGCTTTAACAGGGTAGGTTACAATGGATGAAGTGAAGTTAGCAGTTTTTCAGTTGGGGGTGACTAAGGCCCCAAGTCTAGATGGATTAGATGGATAGTTCTTTTAACATCATTCGGAGGTAATTCAAAGAGAAGTGCACAAACTGGTTGAGGACTTCTTCATGTCAGATACTCTTGACCCTTCTCTCAACAAAACTCATATCACCCTTACTCCAAAAGTGGCTAGCCCAAAATCTATAGTGCAATATATGCCCATCAATCTATGTAATTTTAGTTATAAGATTATCTCCAAAGTAATGACAAACAGGTTAAACTCTGGCTTCCTAAACTGATAAAAATGGAGCAAAGTGCTTTTATAAGTGGACGACAAATTTAAGATAACATATTAATTGTCCAAAAAGTGCTACACCAACTTAGAATCAGGAAAAGAAAAAGGAAGTTTTAGGGGGTTCTCAAACTCGATATTGCGAAAAGCGTATGATTGAGTAGAATGTGATTTCTTGTGCAAGTGCATGACTGAGATGGGCTTTAGTGATCATTGGGTTTCTTTGGTGAAAGCACGCATTTCAATCATTACCTTTAGCATCAAAGTAAATGGAGAACCTTTCCAAGCATTTGGGCCGACTAGAGGCTTAAGGCAAGGGGACCCTTTCTCTCCCTACTTATTCATTATTATGACTAATGTGCTGTCCTCGCTTATACATAAAGCACTTAGGGATGGAAGTGTGAAAGGAATCAAATTGAATAAAAGTTGTCCAACACTCACGCATTTACTATTCACGGATGATGCAATATTCTTTTTCGACAGTACAATTAAGGAATGCCGGAACTCAGCAAACCTTTTGAATCAATATTATTATGCATCAAGTCAAGCAATCAACTTGAACAAGTCTGACATTTTTTTCAGTAACTACGGTCCACAACAATTAAGGAGGAACATGGTAGAAGAACAAAGAGTCTCCATCATCGAAAAAATAGGGAAATACCTTGGTATTCCAAAAGATGTTTGCGTGAGTTCTAGCGATGGTCAATATAAAACTTGAGGGGTGGAAAGAAAATAGCATATCAAAAGCAAGGAAGGAGATTCTCATTAAAACGGGTACAAGCATTGCCATAATATGCTATGTCCATTTTCAAGATCTTGGTATCGATTTGTAGAGCAATTGAACTAAATATTGCTACTTTCTAGTGGAAAAAGAACAATACAAAAGCATGTATTCATTGAAAGAAATGGGAGGTGCTAAAAACTAGGAAAGACTATAGGGGTTTAGGATTTAAGGACCTTATTACTTTTAATAAGGTTATGCTGGGAAAACAGGCTTGGAGACTTATACAAGCTCCTTTTGCCTTATGGAGTCAATTGTTGAAAGGCTTATACTTCTCACTTCAGGAGATTTCTTGAAGGCAAACAAGGGATCTAAACCATCTTGGAGATGACAAAGTTTATTACAATGAAGAGTGGTGATAGAGCAATAAACCAAATGGGCAGTGGGAGATGGATCGCAAATTAGAGTGAGAGAAGACAAATGGTTAGTGCGAGGATGCATTAGAGGACCAACAAACTAAGGTGAACCCCAAAATGTGGCTAAGTTAATTGACCAAGAGTCTAAGCAGTGGGGGTAAGTATAAACTAGCGAACTTATTTGATCAAGACTTAGTGAAAGAAATCCTCGCGACTCCGCTTAGTCATGCTATGTAGAAAGACAAAATCAAATGGATGAAGAACAGGTCTGGCACCTACTTAGTCAAAAGCAAATACAACAGTATACAAACATTAGACAGTCACAACAAATTCCAAGAATTCTCATCATACCAACCTCCCAAAAAACAATGGAACTTGATCTAGGGCGTCCACACTCACCCAAAAATCAAGTTCTTTATATGGAGTTTGTGTGCTAACGTGCTACCGACGAAGGAAAATCTCTAAAAGAGGGAGATGCTACTTGATCAAAGCTGCCCAATGTGCCATTGAATGCTAGGAATGCCAAAACATATTTTCCTCCCCTGTTCATGAATGAACGAAATCTGGTCAAACTCGAAACTAAGGTTGAATCCATCCCCCAAAAATATCACTAAAATAGACAAATGGTTTTTCAAAATCCTTGCCTCTTGCGGTAAGCCTCGGTCGAAGGAGTTGGTAACCGGAGTTCTTTGGCAGATCTAGAAAATAAGAAACTCCATGGTCTGCAAAGGTGAACCACCAAACCCAAGCTAAGCTGTGAACGAAGCAACGACACATTTTGAACTTTACAACCAATGGAACCCAAAAAAACGAAATCGAAGTCAAGAACCCATAGACTCACTTGCGGAATGGCTCTCTCCATCGAAGGGTTCCTTGAAGTACAACGTTGACGGCTCGTGGATTGAAGAACAAAGAAAAGGAGTAATAGCCGGGATCTATAGAATGAAGTAGGGATTCTCATTGATGGCTTCATAGAGAAGATTAAAGTCGATTCAACCCTAAAAACGAAATTTTAGCTCTTCGTGCGGCTTTGTTGAGGCTGGTAGAGGCAAGAAAAAGAAAGTCTTTATCTAGTCTAAACTAAACTGCAAGATGGAAGTGCAAACTAATAGCAAATCTATGGTGGAGAGTTTAATGCACCTAGTACCGAGCACATGGATGGTGGAAACAATTTTAAAGAATTACAAAGTCTTGCTGGCCCAACTCAAAGGAGTCTCAGTATCTTATGTGCCTAGAGAAGTGTGATGACCCTAACATGTCACGGCTATTACTGTAGAACTATTATCGCCATTATCTTATTCGTTTTAATTTTCTTAAGCATGCGGAAGCGCAAGAGACTAAAGAAAATTCTGGAGTACACGCGATTTTTTGTAAACAGGACAACTTTACTTCTTATTTATTTATATATGAACATCAAATGACAGGCGAGGTACCATGGGGAAATTCAAAAGGTTAGTATTAAACTGACTACACTAGATTCTAGGTCGATCACCCATCCCCACCTAGTTGTACAAGTGTCGCCTAACCTTAGTCCCTAACGTCAAAATCTTCCCAACTCCAAAAATCCTTCTCCCTTCCTACCTCCCTCCTATGCTCTAGGGTTGCCTCCATGAGTGGGCCCACCGTGCGTTCGTTGACTTGGGCATACATCCCGACGAATCCAAGAGTGACTTGCCCCATCGGGGGCCCTCTTTTGGCTCAACTTTATCCCAGTTTTGCCGAGGGAGCAACCCCATTTTTTACCTTGAATTGGTCAAAATATGCGGAATTTCTTACTTTTCGTGGCGGATTAGATCCAGTAACTGGGGGTCTATGGCTGACTGATATTGCTCATCATCATTTAGCTATTGCAATTCTTTTCTTGATAGCAGGTCACATGTATAGGACCAACTGGGGCATTGGTCATGGCATAAAAGATATTTTAGAGGCTCGAACCCGGAACTAGTCGGATGGAGTAGATAATTTCTTTGTTAAAATACGTAACAAAAATCCCTCCCCAAACCGTGCTTGCATTTTTCATTGCACACGGCTTTCCCTATGTATACATCGAAAACTCAATGTCTTCCCTAGAAAGGACTCTAAGAAAAATGGAATACTCAGTCGATCAACCCTAACTTAACTCTTACTACATAAATATTTCATAAAAAAATGAATGAATTTTTTTTGCTGCACCCTAGATGGTGAGAGTCTAGTAGCCGAAAGCATCACTAGCTTACGCTCTGACCCGAGTAGCATGGGGCACGTGGAATCCCGTGTGAATCAGCAAGGACCACCTTGCAAGGCTAAATACTCCTGGGTGACCCATAGCGAACGTACTCCCCAGGCGGGATACTTAACGCGTTAGCTACAGCACTGTACGGGTCGATACGCACAGCGCCTAGTATCCATCGTTTACGGCTAGGACTACTGGGGTATCTAATCCCATTCGCTCCCCTAGCTTTCGCCTCTCAATGTCAGTGTCGGAGCACCTAACAACGTATCTTCACAGACCAAGAACTACGAGATCGCCCCTTTCATTCTGGGGTGACGGAGGGATCGTACCATTCGAGCCTTTTTTTTTCATGCTTTTCCCGGAGGTCTGGAGTATCCCCTTTTTTTTTATGCTGAAATCCTGCATTTATTCGAATTAGATACCGATTTTTTCTTTTTCTATATAAACTAGAGAAAAAAGCGTTTCTTGTTCTTTAAATTTCTTCACTATCTTCTTTAATCTCTATCAGAGACCTCCATTTGATCCAATCAGAAATAATTCTATTCAGAAATACTGTAATGAAAGGAACATATGAGTTTGAGCCCGCTTCAAGCCAGGATGACTAATCAACCAATCTTGGGGTAAAAGTCTTGCTTATATTTACTTTTTTTTTCTTGTACGTAGGAAATGAGACTCCATTTTTTTACTGCTAATTTCTAAGCTGTTTTAATGATTATACATGACTTGATCCAAATGAAGACAATATTAAGAAAACCAGGGTCTACGAACTTGTCCTCCTCCCACGTGAAGTCCATCGGCACCCCATAACGAACCATCAAAGAGGTAGATGGGATTGATATTCTAATGAACTGAAAAAACGAAGTTAACAACCAGCGAGTCGTAACTCAGCAAGCAGAAGGTCCACCGGTCTATACTACACAAATCGATCATCACACTAACAAAGATAGCTTCAATAGGAAGTTCAATAAATCACACACACAACCACTTACCTGAGAACCTTTTCAAAATACACGAGCGATCAACATAAAAAATAACTTTTCCCAACAAATGACCAGTAATTCAACTCAAAAATACTAAAACCATAATTAATGTAATTTTATGCTGCCATCATCATCCAGGGAATCCCGTTACCCTCGAGCATCTCTCATCCATCCGGCATCGCGAGGCATCTAGGGGAACCATGTTACATCCCCCAAGTATCTGGAGGAACCCAATTATCGTCCCAGGCATCCCTACTACAACTTGGGGCATTGTCGTCCCAATGACCGACATCATTCTCAATTACACATTAACACCATGATACACCAATTTTATAATTTAATTAAAAATACGTTAACGTTACTACTATTCAAGAATTCAAGCATGCAACTAATAAATCATCAATCGTTTTCATCCCTTAAACTAATATAAATACATCCATAGAAATATTAAATGAACGGTAAGGAAGGTCCCACATTCTAGGCTTAAACTAGCCGTATAGGGTATCTTACATACCTTTAGAGTCGATGGCTATTGTCTAGGTAAACGGTCTTAAAAAATTATGAAAATCTAGTTTGAGGTGGACAAGAGCTAAAGAAACATTTTTCATGAAGAACTCGAAATCCAGTTCGGTTCACATGGTTCCAAAAAATTTTTGCAAGCCAGGCTCAAAACAGTCAAAATCTCCAGAACAAAATTGAATAGAAAAATAAGTATTTCGCTGACCAAATGAGATCAAAAAAATTATGAAAATTTAATATATGGTAGCCCAGGATGTACTCTACAACTTTTGTGAAGAATGTATTTTATAATTCTGGACTAAGAAATTTGTAGAAAATGAAAAGCAAAAAGAGGTCGGTCCAACGAACTCAAAAACAGATTTTGAATCCCGAAGTTTTTCATATATATTTTTGTCATATGAAATCCAAAATTTCTGAATTAAAGTATGTCCTAAAACAGCCAATAAGGGAAGATTTTCATGAAGAATTCCCCATGAAATTTGCACAACATAGGTCGGTACAAAATTAGCAAACTTTAGGGTCGGGCTAGAATCGAACTTGTCCTCAGCCAAGTCACGACTTCCCTTCAAAATTTCTGCAATTCCGACCCTCACACATGCCAAATATCGACCATCCATACCTCGACGACCTAACCACGAGCTCAACTGTTTTGAACTCGACAATGTAGCTAGGTAACGTAGTCGAAGCTTCCGATTAAACGAGTAATGTAGTCGAAACTTCAACTAAACAAAAATCTCAATAATGTTCTTGAACTTCTAGGAAACTATTCTCATCGCATGATAAATGATCAATATAGGATAGAACGGAGGATATCCGCTTGTCTTGGATCCGAGTGTACGGCGGTTGCAACTCAGCTAGACAAAGAGGGGCTGACGGCAGCGATGCGGTGCTGACTTGAAAGACAAATTTTTATCCGCGGCCTTGCTGAGATGGGGTGCTCGCTGTTGGCTTTTGATCTTTCTATGGTTGAAGGCTGGATGACAAGTTGCTTTGGCCTGAACTTTTTATTTTCCTTTTGTGACAGCGGCTACAAAAAGAATTGAAGAAGAGTGGCGAAGTTAAGGCAGTGGGATAAAGGGTGATTGGCGTCCCTCTCTCTTTCTCTGTCTCTGTCCTTCTTCTTCTTCAGTCAACACTGCCTCATCTTGGGCAGCCTTTGTTGACTCCCTTATGCCAGCTAGAAAGGTGGGCTTATTCGTGGGAATTGCAGAGTGAGGAGAGTGGTAAAAATCTTCATATGATGGAGATATTTCAAGGATTTTCGGAGGGGGTGGACAGCTGGTCAAGCTTGCGGTGGACGGTCAAGCTTGCGGTGAACATGGCAGTGATGAGCTGCGGGGAGAAGGGAGAAGCCAGTAATGAAGGGGCGGCTTTCTCTCTTATGTCGCTCTTGATCTTCATGCCATGATGAAGGATTCGATGGGTTTTCTGACCACTTGAGTTGGTTGTCGATCGATCCTCGCGAGTGTCGCATGTAATGTTGATCGAAGAGCGGTGTGATGTTGCGCAATGAAAACAGACGTCGAAGTTGTTGACGATGAGTAGTGACAACGGTTCGGCGACGTAGATACATTCCCGAATAAGATGAAATTAACGTTGCTCGGTGATGACTCGACACAATGCAAGTGGCATGGTCCGATGATGATCTCATTAATGTGGCGTGGGCCATTACGCATCTAAGGCTTATTATTTTATCGAGCGAAAATCCGAATGTCACAAAAAGCTAACAAGCCCACCGACTAGGTAGCAAAAGCCCATCGAGACAAACGTCTTCCTTAGAATTGGGTCTTATATCCCCTATCCACTTTGGGTTTTATTATGTAATGATTCCAAACTTAGTTGCGTCTCAGCAATAAATTGGTAATGAAAACTTTTTCTCAACCAAAAAAAAAAAAAACATTTCAAAATGTGCAATTAAGTCATAAAACATGTCATGAAAGTACAATCGAGTTCTAAGATTTTAAAAAATACAATCAATGGAAGGATTTGATTAAATCAATTTGACAACTTTCTGATTGCATTTTTTGAAAGTTTTAGGGCTCAATTATACGTTTGTGATAAATTTTAGGACTTTCAATGCCCTTATCATTTATTCTAGAGAAAGATTCATATGAAGCAAGATATGGCGAACAGTTCATTAAAATACATATTCTGATTTTACACGACTTAAAAACTTCTCGCCCCACATAACGTAGGAGTATATACTCAATTAGTAAAGTGTGTAATCGAAAATCTAAGTGAGACAAAGAATTGAAAAGGAAGTGCCAAACCTCGAGTATTCTAAGGTTTGGTTGCTTCAAGGTCCCGAAAACACATCATTGAAGACTCCAACTCCATCTGACAAATGAAATTCTTACTGCTGTCCTAGTGCACCATATTTGCTGTTATATTGCAAATCCATAATGCCACTGATCTTGCAAAGCATGCCCTTTAAGTTAGGCAATTCTACAGTGAGTCCGTGAACATGTGATGGCGACTTCACTAACCTGAGGAAGGCCAAAAAAGGATTAAAAAAGCAAAATAAATAAACAAATATATACATTATATATATAAATTTCTTGGAGCTTTGCATAACTGACAAGATTATTATAAGTAGGAATAATTGTTGGAGTTTAAAGAATAGGCCAAGAATGAAGAATGAGAGAACAACCTGTACTTTCTATATATTCAATCGTGTGTTTTTATATTGTACAAGCTCCTATATATAGTACAATGAATGTCAAATTAAGGAAAAATAAAGGAAGATACATTAAATCAATTCCTATCACGGATTGATATAAATTATCAATTATAATCTCTTGCAATCTTGGATTGATATCGATCACAATCTTCGATTCGATCCTCACGTCTCCAACAATAATAATATTTTTTTCCTTTTTAAATTGGGCATTTTAATCAAAGGACAGCTGCGTGCTTTGGGAGTTACTTCATACTATTTAAGGTGTTTTTGGTAACCATTTTGTTTTTAGGAACAAATTTTGCTCGAAAATGATTTTTTTTTTAATTCTGTTTCCAGGAAAAATTTCTTAGCATTTGAAGGTGCTTGGTAAAACCCATAAAATTTTTATTCCCGAAATAGAACTACGTTTGGTTAAACTCTTAATATGTATAGTCCAAACCATTTTATTTTAATCTTTTAATAATTTTATTGAATTTCTCTCTCTCTCTCTCTTTTTTCCCCTTTCATCTTCTCCTTTCATGGCCAGTGACTTTGCTGGAGCGTCGCTAGCCCTTGGCAACCCAAGTCACGGCAAGGCTTGTCGACTCGAGCCTTGCTGTGAGCTGGGCAAGGCTTAGTCTCGCCTTAATTGGGTGAGGTCGACCTGGTAGTGGCTCGGCGAGACTTGCGAGGTCGTCGGCCATGGCTGAGGCCAATACAACTGGCCAAAGGAAGAAGAAGAAGAAGAAAAGGAAAGAGAAGAAAAGAAGAAAAAGTAGACTTGATTCTAGAATTGTTCCCGGGAACAAGAATTAATTTTTTTCTACTTCTTGATTCTGTTTCAAATCTATTCTAATGAACAAAAACATGGATTTTCGTTCTCGGAATAATAGAATAGATTAGTCACTATTTGGAATGTTACCAAACAGGGCCTTAGTAGAGACTAAAGAAAGCTCTTCTGGGAGTTTTTTCATGAGTAATTAAGTGGTGATTTGAGAGTTTATGAATGTTAAACAGGACGATGTGAAGTCATGCGCTCGAGTGCTTTCATTTTCTTTAACGACACAATGTCTTTCTTGGTAGGTATCAGTTCATGCCTGAAGTTGGAAGCTTCCGTGTTAAGGACCCTTATGATGGTAGGTTCCCATTTAAGTACAGAATTAATTGCCTTAATTAGACAGTCTCCCATACTAGTCAGAATTTGGACTTGACTGCACAAATGGTAGGAAATCTGATATAGGCATGTGGTGTAATGAGAGTCTCATATGGATCAAATAGTAGATGAGTGGCCTTAGCTAATTTGATTAGTAGAGCTAGGTCAAAAGAAAATTTGAGATAAAAGAGTACAATTATTTAACAAGAAATTGCGTAGGGTTAATCTTATAATTTTGTAAAGCTTGAATCTAGAAAATTGATTGAAATATACTGATAAGAGTGACTTTAGTCTTGATATACTCTTATGTGACCAAATTCTAAATGTTTTATTTGTGAAATTAGCTTACTGTAAAAGTGTCTTTTGTATAGGGATCATGTAGCTTGGCATACATTTTAGCCTTTAATAGCCGAATCAGAAATAATCATATATTCATGCAATGTAAGAATTTTTGGAGCTCTTAGATTGAATAGTCATTGCTTTATGAATGAAATTTGTGGGTTTGCAAATGGTAGTATTTGCATATTTGGTTTCTATTGTAAATACAAAAAATGCCAAGATATTTGCATCGTATTATTTATATTGTTATCATTTAGTTGCACATGCCAGTTGTTATGGTGTAACAATTTGCGTGTCGGCATTGTCATGTGATGAATATCTATGCCACAACCTATTTGCTAAAGAGGGAACTCTATGTATAAGTACAAGCATAAGACTAATAAAAGACAGATGTTCTGCGGGATTAAGAGCACATAAAATCCTATAGTTCATACACGAAATGATATGATTTATTGGCCTAATATGGCTTGAGAACCCTATCATGTGATATTTATGGACTCGAGGTTGAGAAAAGAAAGAAATTGAGTTTGATTATGAATTGATGGGAATGAAAATGGGATAGCTATCATCATGAGATTATATAGTACTGTATCTATCCTTGCCAATGTAAATGACCTTGTAATAGAATATGTTTGTGTTCATGATTCCGTCATCATGAGTTGGTGATGAGGATGCGTCGTTAGTTGAGATGAATCGTAACTAATGATGAGTACAGACCAAATTTTTACTTATGTATATAAGCCTGCTACTATATGCCATATGCGCATAATGGTATCAATGTATCCACCTGTGTGAATTTGAGCGTCAAACTGAATATAAGGTCACGAGATCCATTTTTGTTCATTACACACATGATTATAGTCATTGATGTATAACGGATGGATTAAAATATCTTAAAAGAACTTAAATAACTTGTTGGTTTCTTCATTGACAATGACATATGATATTATTTGTTGGTTATCATTTTGCTATTGGGCACTCGGGTCATGTGAGGAGGATCTCCTATTTTAGACCTAGATCTTCCATATAATGAGCTTAAACTCACCTCAAAGCATATTTCATATTGGTCAAGTAGTTCGAGTTTGGCAACATATAGAATAGTGCTTCCAACGATCTCTGTCTGTAAGGACCACATCATAGTACGGAGTACTGGGAGTTTTGATTAAGAATAGTATTGATAAAAGAGAAGTGATATACACCATGTAAGGCTCATTATTTATTCATGCGAGATTCAAACCGTCTCAAAAAAATACAAAGCGTGACACCAAAATCTCCGGAGGCTACGAAATGTTAGGACCATTTTGAAGTGCTGTGGAGCATGCCTCTAAACTAATGTAAAACTGATAAATTCGCGAGATTTTATGCGCCTTGACAGCATAATAATAAGCGAGGGCGGGAGACACTGTATTAAAGAAGTGGCGACGTGTCGGCATCTGCAGCGCGCACAGACCATTGCGTGGAGCCATTCCAACGATCGATGATGCCTCTCGTGTCAAAGTAGAGAACCCCACATGGCCCTCGTCAGCTATACTCTCGCACGAGAAGTTCGCCTTACGTGTGTGCCTCGTACAACATCCGAACGAAATGAGCAAAGTCTTTATCTAATCATTTCGAGTCGCCCCCCTTCCCCAAATGTAGAATTAAACTAAGCACGTCGATGTTGACTCGAGTCTTAAATCTAATCCTTACTTACCCTCTAAGCAAACGCAAACGGAGAAAAGGACGACTGCGCAAGTTCCCACCCCGTCTTTATCAATGCATTTTACTTGCTGGACGAATGAGATCTGCATCGATTTGCTGGTTGCTCGATGAGCAGTTCCCTCGTATCGAGGGGATCCCGTGAGTGCAGCTGATCGCCATGCAGCTCCGAACTTCCGTTCAGGTTCGAAGTGTTCTTGACTGGGGGGCTTAATGTCAACTTATGATAACTTGATAAGTAGTTTCGATGAAAACGCAGTTGCGGGGGGTGTCAGGACCTGCTCAAACTCTCCCGTTGTGCGCAGCGAGATGTCATCACGGGGGATTTTTTAACCCTCTGAGTTCAACTGGATATCCGCGTATCTTTCATTACGAACTTCGATGGGTTGCCGAATTTGCGGGATTCACGTGTTATCTTCTCCTCTCTGTCTCTCTGTCTCTCTTCTTTTTGTTTCATTAGGGAGACATTGCGCATTAAGTCAAGAACGGACAGCTACTTGTTTCGAAAGCGTGCCTTCGGAATAGTCTGCCTCCCGCCCACCGGCCAAAATAAGTAGAGATTTTTATATGCGCCGAGGGAAAGCACACCCGACGCATGACACATGAACTAGCCCGCCAAAACCAAAGCTTAAAACCTTTAAAAAAGAAAAATGAAAAAAAGGATTGGCACATGAAGAACGCAGATATTCTAGAGAGGGAATCGCTGGGGGGCCTGAGGACAAGCAAGAATCTCATTCTTTAGCGTAAACAGACAAGCGAGTACGTTCGCTCATCCAGATACTTTCTAGACATGGATTGGAAAATCATTGGCGTATAATATGCTCGAAACTTAGGAGTTTGAATTCCATTTCCCTAGTGGTGGGATGATTAGTTAAGGTACCAATAAGCCAGGGATTGACTTGGATTAAGTTAAAGCAGTTCAGGACCCTGCTGCTTTCACTTGATCGTCACCAAGCCATGATTGTCGGGGGGCATTGACAAGGATATCCATTAGAGCTCTTGGCATAATACCTGCCCATCGGAAGGATAATTTAAACTTTCAAAGTGCGCAAATACACAAGCACTTGAGGACAGGCTATCAAGAACCAGTTTCTACGAAGGTTACCGGCCTAAACATATATGAGATTCATCTGCATCCGATAGACTGAAAAATGGAACCTTTACACGCACTTAATCCACGCGATAATCACCTCTAACCACAAAGCTAATTCACGGAATTCGTGTGGTGCGTTATAAGTATCTCAAGTGCTCTGAGAGAACAAAGTCTCCATCCACTCGAGTCAATCAGCTCATAGAAAAGGAAGAAGATTTCACGGTGGCTGACTTGGGCGGACACAAAAATGTCATTTTTCAAAGGACATATGAACATAGAAACACATGGACATCTGTGTTCTTTCGAATCTACGTGCACATCGCATGTTTACATCGATGAAAGCGAGCATAGTGGGTAACGACGGAACGAACAAGCCGAGCTGGGAGTGAGCTGGCCGGATCGACCAGTGAAGTGACGCCGGACTGAACAGCCAAAGGGCGCAGCTTGTGGACGTGGCAGCAGAAGAGCTGGGTCAACTCGGCCACCTTCGAACTCACTGTCCTTGCTTCATCGTAAGAGCCAATCATGCGAGTGAGCTGAGTTCAGGGGACCGAGTGAAAACGTCAAAAGCTCGCGTCCAAATGCGTTCTCAGCGACTGAGCTTTCGCTTCGATAAGTCCTAAGCGGAATTAATGGCTGTGCTCACTTCTTCTTTACTCCTACGATTGCCCGGACGTTGTCTCACACATCGGCTCTTTTATACCAAAATCATGATAACTTGTGGAACTATGTGTCATTTGCATATTATGAAAGTCCCCAGTTTTTAGGATTTAAAGAAGTCAAAGTGTGTGCATCACAAGAACGAGATTAAGAAAAAAGTGAAAAGTGAAAATCTATCCAAGTATGTCCTAAGCTTTCACGAGGCCATGTTAAAACAGAATCTGTCAAGTTGTAGATTTCTTTTGCTTCCCTTTGCCTATCGATGCGATCTGTCACTAGCAAAATGTCATTCAATTTTTTTTTTATAAAAAAAAAAACTGTATATTTTTAAATCTTAATCAATCAGATAAAATCAAACCTTTAAGAGCACTCTTATAAGTATATCCTCATGGTTGATTTAGAAAAGAAATTTAAGTAGATGCATCGCTAATGGGTGATTTTCATTACCCAATGTAGAAATGTGTTAAAATATCAGGTCGCAAAGCGCAAAACTCCAAACCACAACACACCCCCCCCAACCCCAATCTTGCGGGGAAAATCAAGAAAGAGCCAAAGACAGGCAGAATCAGAATTACCCGAAAGTAGAGGGGCATTGTTGCAACATCACTGAGACTGGTTAATATGGGGGATGAAGCATATAAAAACCAGACCAACGTAGGGCATCAAATGCCCATCTTAAGTCGATGAAAATTATCTTTTTATGAATAAGCGTCTTCTTTATCGTCCCCACCTAATCTCTTTCTCTGCCCTTCATGCTTCATCTCTACCCGATCCTCTCCACGGTCTGGCAAATCTCTCGGAAAACAAACGCTTGACGCGCGACTTCCATAGATCACTGGATCTTGTTCGCGTTGTTATTAGTTAGCCATGGACATGGCCATTGATTATGTCACCATGATGGAGTTTTCAGGCCACAGCACCGCCGCCACCGATGAGTTCGACGGTGGCTGCCGCGATTGGAGCGACTGGTCGCCGATGCTCGACTGGGACGCCGTCCCTGGCAGCGGCCTCGGCAGCTTCGACGACCTCTTGGAGTCCATGTTGGAAGACGGAACTGGGCCCGACCAGCCCCACCTACCCCAACAATGGGTCGACTCTCCTCCTTCCGTGCACACCGTGGCTAACGACAAGGAAGGCGACGAAACCGACGGCCACGACTTCAAGGGGCTGAGGCTGGTCCACCTCCTGATGGCCGCGGCTGAGGCGCTGAGCAGCGAAGGCGAGAACGGCGAGCTGGCTCGGGTGATATTGGTTCGGCTCAAGGAGTTGGTCTCCCCGGCCTCGGGCGGCTGCGGGACCAACATGGAGCGGCTCGCAGCGCACTTCACCGACGCGTTGCAGGGCTTGCTGGAGGGTGCGGGGGCGGTGGCCCAAGGTGGCGGCAAGCACTCGATCGGTGGCAGGCCCCACCGCCTGGAAGGGGGTTACAATCAAACGGACGTGCTCGTGGCGTTCCAGCTTCTGCAGGACATGTCGCCGTACGTCAAGTTCGGGCACTTCACGGCCAATCAGGCCATTCTGGAGGCGGTGGGTCACGAGAGGCGGGTCCACGTGGTGGACTATGACATAATGGAGGGGGTCCAATGGGCCTCCTTGATGCAGGCTCTCGTCTCTCAAGATGGCGGCCGGCCGGCCCCGTACCTCCGGATCACGGCGGTGTCAAGGGCCAGCAGCGGGCGCCGCTCAATCACGACAGTCCAGGAGACAGGCCGCCGGCTGGCCGCTTACGCAAAGTCCGTCGGGCAGCCCTTCTCGTTCCACCAGTACAGGATGGACCCGGACGAGACCTTCCGCCCGGCCGCCCTCAAGCTGGTCCAGGGTGAGGCGCTGGTCTTCAACTGCATGCTGCACCTGCCTCACTCCACCTACCACACGCCCGCCTCGATCGCCTCGTTCCTGTCCGGGGCCAGGGCCCTGAGCCCGACGCTGGTGACGCTGGTGGAGGAGGAGGCGGGGCCCGCGGGAGGTGGAGGGGGGTTCATGGGCCGGTTCATGGACTCGCTGCACCACTACTCGGCCGTGTACGACTCGCTCGAGGCGGGGTTCCCGATGCAGGACTGGGCTCGGGCGCTGGTGGAGAAGGTGTTCTTGGGCCCGAGGATAGCCGGGTCGCTGGCACGCATGTACCGGGGCAGGCCGGGCGAGGAGGAGGAGGAGGGATCGGGGAAGGGCGGTTCTCGGGGGGAGTGGTTGGCGGCGGAGGGGTTTAAGCCGGAGAGAGTGAGTTCCTCGAATCACTGCCAGGCAAAGCTCTTGGTGGGGCTGTTCGACGACGGGTACAGACTGGAGGAGATCGCCGGGAATAGGCTTGTCCTGGGCTGGAAATCTAGGCGTTTGCTCTCTGCTTCCATTTGGACCGCTTCCTCCGAGCTCGATTCATTAAATTAGAAGAGAACTATTCATTCTGCTGGAACGAAAGCTCGTTTGAGGTTCGTCATTGTTTGTTCTTCCTTTTGTCATGGAGCGAGGAAATAAATATCGAAAGTCACTTTTAAGTGAGGCCAGCTCCCTTTTGTTTTTTAATGATTGATCATGCGAGACTGTGTTTAATAACAGCTTGAGACGGGGTTTTCCAAGGGAAGTGAATGTCGCTGCACCTTTAGTCTTGGCAATGCCGAGTCGCTCTCGCAAGACCACTTAGTCCGACATTGTGCCGAACGAAAAATTTCAGACAAAAGCGCTGAAATACGCGCAGCACTTGCGGATTATTCAAAGAAACAACTCATGCTGATGATTCACATCTTCAGCACTATTCTCGCGTGGAAAGGCTGCTATATATATATGGATGAAAGGCAAAAAGCTTGCGACTTGGATGCCGCACAGGTAAAATGAGCTGAGAATATAAATGTTGCGAGTATTCAAAACTTGTAAATGGGCGAGAAGATGAGTATGACAATTCAAACTCAGACATCTGACGTTGATATCGTGTTATAATCGGGCAATGAATAACCGTCTTTTCTTGGAGGACAAAACTATTTCAGCATGAAAAATGTTTCCATAGATCTCCCTAGGTGTCTCCAAATTATTATCATTTTACATTGCTTTGACCGTAGCCTAAAAATATCAGGCGCGCTTGAAAAGAGAGAATCAGGATATTGAGTTACACGCCACGTTTAAGTGCGAGCTTTACCAAGTGATTTGTTTTTAAGGATCATTTTAGCAGATTTTTAATCTTGGCAACTCTAATTCATAAGAACATTTTGGTAATAAGTCTCTAATGAGATATATTCTCATATATTTTCTTATGCATAATTATGCGTATTTTGTTAATAAATGTTCATTACTTTGAAATAACCGGGAATTATATGTTTACAAATAATCATCTATAATAGATTTTGAAAGAGTTTGACAATATAGAGAAACCTCATATTTGACTCATCCTTTAACAAATATTACAATCATGAAATCATACCACACGATTATTCCTATCTTGGACTCATATTTGACAAATAAATTATATTGGAAGATAAAAGAAAAAAACCAATCGTCAGAAAAAACTATATAACATTCTTTATAAATTAATAACTACAATAAAATGACCCATCATAGAAAGAAAAGGGAATATGTCCAGAGGGTTTTATTTTTCTAACCATCTATTGGCATTTGGTGATTTTTTTTTTTAATTTTAAACTAATGTTACCATTCCAAAACATATTTCTATAGCGGCGGCAAGTTCATATTGGTCTGGATCACACTTTAAGACCTATCTTATTAAAACATCAGTGTAACTTCTAATTAATATTCCATTCTCTTTTTTAATTTAATACAATTAATTCTCATAGAGACGTTAAGTAAGAAGTCACCAAGATTTCGAAAGCATGGCATGAATGTGTATATAACATATTGAATATAGTAATGCAAGTGAAAAATATTAATCAACAATTACGATACAACCAGATTAAAACTAACAGAGTTGAGATGTTAATCAACTCTTAACTCTCTTTTTTGGTGTGTAACTTGTTGGTGACTCATCAACTCTTTTATGAAATTCCCAACTTTTTTGATAGTTTGCAAACCGTCAATTTTTGTACTTACTTACCGATTTCTACGCACATAATTAACTTACCATCAAGTTCTAGGTTAAACCATTCCGAATTGCTAGAGTAGATCAGCAACAGCTATCAATACAAAAATCTTTCTCGCCTCAACGGTTGAGTTTTTATATATTCTTCTCGTGGCTATATTTATAGTATAACCTAATCTCAATCATAGTATCCTATGTAAAACAATGACGACAAATATATCAAGCCGGTGGATGTAACTTATTGTGCGGCCCATATGTCATTGTTGTATTGTGACATGTAAATATTAAAATTGGTCGGTGTATCCATTGACCGTTGAATTTATTTTTCTTTTTTTTTTTTAATTTCTTTGGGGTATATCACAAAATTGGAGTCCGAAAATGGTACCAACCGTGTCGATATTTTCTCTATTTATTAGTATGCAATCGTATCCTTGTCTTCGCATCTTCCTGGCAGCCAGCCCAACATGAGAAAGCCCATGGGCCTGGCCAATCTCTTCGCAGCCCTCGTGTCTCACGCGCGCACAACAAGATTCGGAGAATCCCGAACAGAGACCGGATCGAGACCAAGTTCATCCCCCCCTCGCCGCCGTTGACTCCGACACTTGGCCTTTCCACTGCTTTCCGCTTTTTCAAACCCTAATTTTTCTTCGCTGATGCAGACTCAGTGCACCTGGTCATGCCACCACGAGGTGCTGGGTGCGCTGAGATCGAAATCCTCGTCCCTCTTCGCTTCCTCCAGGCATCTACTGCGCCAGTTCGCCGCCGGGAGCAGGAGCCCCCGCCGCCGGCCGCCCTCGTTCGCAGCCATGTCTACCGTCGCCACCGAGAAGCAGGCCTCTCCGAACCAGAAGGAGTCGGGCGGCAAGCCCTTGCAGGTGGTTTTCGGTTTTCGGTTCGGGTTGCGATTGATTGCGATTCGCCTGTGTGTGTGTGTGCCTTAAGTCGGGGATCGAGCTGAACCTGAGTAGTGCGAGGATGCTTTGGATGCGAGCGTCCAGAGTTTGGATTTAATCGTCTATCCGATTTTGTTTATGTGCGTTTGGAGTTATATGCGTTTGTGTACTCCGTCTTTATCAACGCGAATCTCCGTTGCAATTATCTAGGGGCGGTAGCTTGCACTGCCTGAAAGTTTTGGGCGCTTTTGGTTGGGGCAATTAGGAATTCTGCCATTACTATTATGTAATCAATCATTACTAAGTTGCAATTGGGCCGGAGCAGTCGAGTACTGCAAATACAATGGTGTAATGGTGGGCAGTATGGTCATTGGGTTTTTCTCGTTTGGCCTTTAGTTTAGTTCTTCTGCATTCTTGTCTTTGACAATTGAGAGGCCAGGTATCAATCCCATGGTGACGATGAGTCTTAAGATTTGTTTGTAAATTCACAAACTGTTTGTGAATCTATTAGAAAAGGCAAAGTCCCTGTCTGCATGTCATATGGATTAATGCCACTTAATAGGGAACTTGACTGCTTGTATAGAGAGTGGGCTAGGCAGTTGCTGCCTAATTAAATTGTGTCGATCAGCTTTTAATGGAATTTGATGAACTTGAAATTACACCATGAAATTTCATAAATTTAGAAGTGATTTCTATCTCTTGCGGTTAAGTTGGAGCCTGCAGATTAATGCTGCTTTGCTTCCCTTCTATGTAAATAGAAGGTTGGTAGAGACTACATCAAATTCAATGTGCATGGTCCTTTTATATCCCTGGGAGTTACACTGGTGATCAGAAGTGGAATTGACGGCTAGGCTAAATTGCTGCCCTTTCCTACCATGTCCCACCCTTTCACAATATTAATAATCTATAATGAGTGGGCCAAGATTGGTAGCCTGCTGGGTTGGTGTAGTAGTTGGTACAGTACTGCTGTTATTGTCTCCTAATCTACTAATGGCGTTGCTCCGGCGGCTTACATTCCGATGCTCGTTACATTGCCTAACCATGCGTGGCTTGACTTTAGATATCCTCACTGATTGCAATGAAGCATCTGTATGTAAAATGATTATTCAACTTGAAATATAACAGAGGGAAATATACTGATCGTCTTATTCCTGAATCGGGGCGAGGAAGCTTTGCCCCTTTTACTGGAAATAGGACATCCGTCAGAAACAAAGAGCTTCATATCAGCACTACTACCTGTTGGACATGTGGTGGCAGGTTCAGGAAAGTTCTGGAAATACTGGAAACTGATGGATTTTAATAGTAAAAACAACTGTTAATTCTGGATACCACTTGATATTGCAGCTAATAAATAACAGACGCTTTACTAGCATGACCTTTGGCTTTTGTTGCAGGTTGCCCAATAGTGCTGTATTTTTCCCCAGATCTATTGTGGTTCGGCTTTGCGTTTTTGGATTCTATGGGTCAAATTGACCTGCAAGGAGTGTGGGACTCCTTCTCCCCCTCTTTTCTTTTCAAGGGCTGATATTTTTTTTATAAACGGGTTGGCATGTCATTAATGCTTCGTGAAGAATTTCTCTTTACCTGTCCATAATAAAAATTGATGGGAATTATAGCTGTCTGGACTTTGCTCCATTTCCTCGATGTCTTTGTATGTTAAAACATGGCTTTATTAAAATTCATGATTTTGTGTAGTAACATTTGTTGCTCTAATGCGACACGGTTTCATTCCTATCCAGGTTGCAAAGCGCTTGGAGAAGTTTAAAACAACAATATTTACACAAATGAGTATGCTTGCCATCAAACATGGAGCCATAAATCTTGGACAGGGCTTCCCCAACTTTGATGGACCTGAATTTGTAAAGGAAGCAGCAATTCAAGCAATTCGGGATGGCAAGAACCAATATGCCCGGGGCTATGGAATACCAGACTTGAACTCTGCTATTGCCGCTCGGTTCAAGAAAGACAGTGGCCTTGTGGTGGACCCTGAGACAGAAGTTACTGTTACCTCCGGTTGCACCGAGGCAATCGCTGCAACTATATTAGGATTGATAAATCCTGGTGATGAAGTGATCCTCTTTGCTCCTTTTTATGACTCTTATGAAGCCACTCTGTCTATGGCTGGTGCTGATATAAAATGCATCACACTGCGCCCCCCGGATTTTGCCATCCCGATTAATGAGCTCAGGTCTGCAATATCAAAGAAAACCCGTGCAATTCTTATGAACACTCCCCATAACCCTACTGGAAAGATGTTCACTCGGGAGGAGCTTAATGAGATTGCTTCTCTCTGCATTGAAAATGATGTTTTGGTTTTCTCTGATGAGGTCTATGATAAGCTGGCTTTTGAGATGGAGCACATTTCCGTGGCCTCTCTTCCAGGGATGTACGATCGAACAGTGACCTTGAATTCCTTGGGGAAGACATTCTCATTGACCGGATGGAAGATTGGATGGGCTATTGCTCCTCCACACCTGACGTGGGGAGTGCGGCAGGCGCACTCTTTCCTCACATTTGCTACCAACACCCCTGGACAGTGGGCCGCCGCCGCACTGAGAGCCCCTGATTCTTACTATGTGGAGTTAAGGAGGGATTACGCAGCAAAGAAGCAAATTTTGGTGGAGGGATTGAAGGAGGCTGGTTTTAAGGTATTCCCTTCAAGCGGCACGTACTTTGTAGTTGTAGATCATACCCCTTTTGGTCTGGAAAATGATATCGCGTTCTGCGAATTCTTGATCAAAGAAGTTGGAGTGGTGGCGATCCCAACTAGCGTATTTTACTTGAACCCAGAGGAGGGTAAGAACATTGTGAGATTCACATTCTGCAAAGATGAGGGAACTTTGAGGTCTGCAGTCGAGAGGATGAAGGCAAAGCTGAAGAAAACCTGAAAGGGAGGGTCAGGATCAATCTCGAGCAAACCGTGTCCACAGACTATTCTTTATAACATCAAGAATCTGGAACCGGAGATCATCGGATTCTTGATCGTAAGTTTGATGACGACGGTTCAACTTACAATGCAGTGATGATATTCCAATTGATTTATATGTGATATGTTGCAAGTGTCGTCACAAAGACGCCATAATGGATAGAATAATCCTTTGCTAAATTTTTGTGGCAGTTCCATGTTTTCTGTGAGACAGGTCAAGACTTACTTAATTTGTAGCCTCCTTTCCCCGCCCCACTTAATGGTAGGTTTGATAATTGCATCTCATGCGCCGGCCTGGGACACATTTTCCATAAGAAATTAAAAGGCAAAAGTGTCGATTGGGCATCGATTGCCGTGATTTGCCATCCCCTATCATGTCATATGACCAATTCAGCAATTGAGAATTCTCCACGGAGACAATTAAATCGGTTTCCCCTTCTTCGGGGAACACGTGGGGCCTTTTGGGAAGGGCCACGAAATAAGTCGGTCGTCATCATCTGGGGTTTTTGTACGTGTAAATACGGACTTTTGGCTCTTTGTCAAAAGGGAGAAGTGCGAAACCTGCCTCGCGAGAAAATTCAAAGTCGATTCGAATTGTGGGGGTAAGAAAGCTCCTTCCATGTCAGGTTCAGCAGATCGACCGTATTTGAAGACCGACCGGACCGCTCGTGAGATTTACCGCCCGAGAACGTCGTTGGGGGGCCCCCCTCTCCCCCACGCCGTGCACTCCATCGCATTGAAGGCGTTTCACCAACGCTTCTCGAACGATTTGATTCTCGCCTCTACAAACACATCACGACTCCCATGCGCACGTCGAAACCGATGTGCGTGCGCGGAAAATTACATGTGGGTGTCTTGCTTCCTCCCTTATTTGTAAATTGAAAGGGAAGATGAATTGTTTCAATTTGAGAAAAATCATAAGCATCAATTACAAATATATATAAAGATCGATTCCGATTCTTGAGTAAATTTTCAAGGACCCTTGGGTGACTTTTTTTAATTTTCTTGTGCCTATGTATCAAGGATCATAATTAGATTGGCAAATAGTCTTCAAACTAAATCGAAAGTACGAATCACAGTGTTCATTCGGCATTGCTATAGCCTACGACGTGCCGAGCCGAGCCATACTTTGGGAAACGCCTCGCGCGGATTCGGGTCAACAAGGCTCGGCTCCACTACAACGGGCGATCACAAGGATTTGCCACACGAGAACCCTTCACGCGATCAATGAGGGCGCTCCCGATCCACGTTAGGCCGACTCTACATGCATCAACGTGGGATGCCACGTACCTCCGCGCTGGATGTAACGGCCGATGCGGGGCGAACTAGACGTTAGCGGGGGGGCGGGGGACGCTCCTCCATCTGAGCGCGCGCCTCGCCTGCCCCCGAAACACCCAAAAGGCGCAGTGCATTCCTAGGACCAAAGACTGTCTGTCGCGGCACGTGCCGGCCTGGCCTGCACCTGCACCACCGTCGTGGGCCCCGATAGCCCCTCCCCAAAAATTAATAAAAAAAAATAGAAAAATGGAGGGAGAGAAAGTGAGAGAGAGAGTGCACCGAGGGGGGAAAGGAGAAAAGGAGGGGGGGTGGAAATCGAGATCGAAGCGGACCATTTCAATATCATGGGGACGTATGATATTTTCAACTCCCACCCCCTCCCCGCACCAATTCGCATCCGACGGCTTGCAACCCCGCAACCTGCATCCGAGCCGTTAGATCACCCCCGCATCCCATCGGACGGCCCACATCAAACTCCCCTCCCTCGTCCCCCATAAATTCTCTCTCCTAACCTAGTCCAAATTTCAAAGCCACAACCCCCTTCCTTCTCTCTCTACAAACGCTGACAAAACATTTTTTCGTTATAAGGGAAGGCCCCTCTCTCCCTCCCCACAGGGCCACAGGAGCGAACCACTCCACACTTATCTTCCAAGTCACTCCTCCCCTCCCCGGGTCTCTCTCTCTCTGCTTATTCTGCGCACCCCCCCTCCCGCCGCCTCATCCGCCGCCGACGATGTCTCCGGCGTCCTCGTCGTCGAGCGCCGCCTTCCTCCTCATCAGAATCTCTCGCTACCGGCGGCACTGAAAACGACCCGACGAAACGAACCCGAAACTAAAACCGAGATCGAGTCCGGCCCCCAACGGTCGGGGATTGAATTTGGATTCGCCTTGCGAGCTCCGCAGATGGAGGGACCGAAGAGCCAGTCCTCGGCGGTGCTCACCAGATCGAAGTCGTCGCTCCTCCGCTCCTCCCCGAGCGTCCGCTCCTCCATCCACAGCCTTTCCTCCGTCGCCGAGGACGACTTGCTCCCTTCTTACCACCAGAGCCTGCCGCAGCAGCAGCAGCAGCGCGATCCGGTCGAGGAAGAGAAGGCCAGGAGGCGCGCCCCACGCCGGTCCGGCCTGACCGGGCCGAGCCGGTTCCGGCCGGCCCTCGCCGTGGCCTCCCTCGCCTTCTCCGCCGTCTTCTTCGTCTGCTTGTTCAGTTCCAGGAGGGACGCGGCCCCGGCCACGACCGCCTCCGAGAACCTCCTCCTGGCCCTCATCTTCGTCGCCGTCGCGCTCTTCTTCGTCTCCAGGAACAAGCCCCTGATCGAGCGCAACCTCTCGACGATTAAGCACCTGTACAGCCTCAACGCCAAGAGGCTAGGGTTCTCGCGGGGCAACGCGAGGGGCGTGCAGTGGTTCATCGGCAGCGACTCCAGCGGGGCCGACGCCAAGGCCACGATCAGGGAGAAGAAGAAGATTATCCGCGAGGGAGTGGAGTTCTACAGCAATGGGGATTACTACGAGGGCGAGTTCCACAAGGGGAGGTGCAATGGGAGTGGCGTGTACAATTACATCGCGAACGGGCGATACGAAGGGGATTGGATCGACGGCAAGTACGACGGGTACGGGATTGAGAGCTGGGCTCGCGGTAGCAGGTACCGCGGGCAGTATCGGAACGGGCTGAGGCACGGGTTGGGCGTGTATAGGTTTTACACGGGGGACTCGTATGCCGGAGAGTGGTGGAATGGGCAGAGCCATGGGGTTGGGGTGCAGAGCTGTGCTGATGGGAGCTGCTATGTTGGGGAATTCAAGTGTGGGGTCAAGCATGGACTCGGGTGTTACTATTTCAGGTGAAGATTTACTTCACTGTTCTTTCTTGTGTCTTCTTGCCTCTGATTCGGATGCGATCATGTTGATTTTTATCGGGTTTTCTGTCTTCTTTGATCGTAGAGATAGGACATTAAAATTTGATATCTGTCTGTGTAGCTCTGCGATGGGTGGTATGCTTAATTTCCTGTCTTGGAGCGGAGTAGATAGGTTCTCTTGTGATCAGAAAGTTGGTGATCGTTTAATCTGGAGTTTTCATTCAATGGCCTTAGAATATTTGTGTCCTCGATTTTATGGTTATGATTTCTTGAGATTATAGAAGTGGACGTTCATCATCCTGTGCTTTGGTTGATGATCTGCACATAAATGCTGGGACTTGTGTTGATTTTTCAACTTAGAAGATCCGATGAGTGTAGAGAACATTACTATCAGGCTAATTATTCTACTATATCTTCTGCTCTGGTGCTTATGCCCTGCTTTTTCTGGTGTCAATGATTTGCTGTTATAGGAATGGAGACAGATTCGCTGGAGAATATTTTGGTGATAAAATTCATGGGTTCGGTGTCTACCATTTTGCCAATGGCCATTGCTACGAGGGTTCTTGGCATGAAGGTTCGAAGCAAGGCTATGGAATGTACACTTTCCGAAATGGCGATTCAAAATGCGGTGAATGGCACTCTGGTTCCCTCAAGACCCCTTTACCCCAACTGACCGACGCAGTTCTTCGAGCAATTCAGGTACTTCACCTTTCAGTCGTTGTCTCCGTGGTGCAGCACTGATAACTGGAATGATGTGAAATTATAGCAAAATGGGTTGTCAGTTATGTGAGCTGATGAATAGTCCAGAGAGCTTCGTCGAAAATTTTGTTTTTTTTCTTTTTTCGGCGATATACCTAAAGGGATCCTATATCTTTTAGGTTTCTGTTGTCACATTCGTGTTTTTGTTAATTCCCAGTAGCGTAGATGTTTGACTCACTTTCTTGCCTTCTAAATGCAGGCTGCCAGAAAAGCAGCTGAAAATGCAATTCACCTTCGCCGAGTAGACGAACAGGTGAACAAGGCCGTCTTGGCCGCAAGTAGAGCTGCGACTGCTGCTAGAGTTGCCGCCGTGAAAGCTGTCCAGAACCGGATGGATGGCAAGTTTTGTGACATAGAAGCTTGACTAAGAGTGGCTTTTTTAGGCTTTGGCTGAAAGTGTATATTTCACTAATCTTTATGATCACGGAAGTCGTCGCCCCGGTGAGCACAAGCTCCTCGGAGGTTGAGATCTCCTCTTTTCTATTGATCACGCAGAATGTAACTTGTACATAGGCGACGTGTATCAATGAAATGAGGAAACTTTTTTTTATCCCTGAAGAACTTTCTGAATTATGTTCCTTATCTTGAAAGGGTTGATGATTTATTGTTGTGGGGTTGACCCAGGATGCTCCATTATTATGTTCTCTTGCAATAATGAGATCATGGGCTCGATCCCAACCTGTCCCCTTCACCACATCTTCGACAGAAAAAACAGAGGACCTGGGAAAATCTTATCTCCGGTGTTTGTGTCTTGCACAAACCTATCCTCTGCTTGGCTCTAAAAAAATCTCTTCTTTTGAACTGCTTTTCACTGCAAAACGGAAAAGATTTTCCAAGGAAACTCTCTTTATTGGAGGGAAAAGGGCTCATAGATCCACTCAGTGCACTTCCCCATGTGACAGAATATTTGAGATGAAGAAACGTGGAAGATCTGGCATCACAGCTCTGTCAAATCGCACAATAAACTATCAAGAGATGTCCAGAGATTCCCATCAGCAGATTAGGTTTTTCCTACCCGAGTACACACTTCCTCGAGGTGCATGTAGGCCGCTTCTCATCTTGCAAATTCAATTCGAGAAAGCGACAAATCGAGGGGGATTCAGATTGGAATGAAGAATCTCACATCATGTCTTGATTTGCCTTGTATCTCAATTTCCCCCGTTAAAAAAAGAGAAAAGGAGAAGATGGGTGTGTGTGTGTCATGTGCCTTCCTGCCTGCTACTTGTCGTAGGATAATGCTGGGCATTGGAAGTTTTCTAAATCGCACAGCAGCACATGATTGTGGGGGGTGGTGCTGGTGGGGATGGTGGTAGCCTGGTAGGGTTATAACTTACTTTTGTCGATGGTGAAAAAACCAAAACCCTTTATACTACTTTTTTATGCAATGTTCTATGTAGAGAGATTTAACTCTATTCATATAAAAGTCGCCCATAAAAAGCAAGTCCCTCTCTGTTCCGAGCATTAAAATCTGGGAAAGATTCTTCCTCCTTTCCTAAATGTAAAAACCAGGTTCAAAACTTTCCTCTCTGCTTCAAATGCCCAACCACTCCCCCATGCATTTTGTTCTGTCTGTTGAGATTGTTTAGGTTTCTGAACCGCATGTGCCCATGAGATAGATGGTCATCCCTAGCTTTTGACCAAATCCTAATTCCAATGTGATTTTCAATTTTTTTAAAAAAAAAGCGAGGCTTGGTAGATGGGGAGGCCACGCTAATCTAAGGGAAACCCTCCATTAAAGGTTAGACATACTCAGAAGGGCGATTCGTCTATATCATTTATAAAATAGACTCGCACACATAAATTGGTGTCTCCAGCAATCAATTTTGTATTCATTTCATTAGATGATGTCGGCTCACATGTCTCACGAATATGACTAAAAGAACACATATAATGATGTATTTAGGACCATAAAGATGGACGTTAATGATAAAAATACCATTTCAATAATCATTTTCTAGGAGAGAGTGGCCGGAGTTGACTCATAAAAATTGATTTATATGGCTTGCATTATCTTGTCATTGGACGATTCAAAAATATGGGTGTGCACCTGAACAATCTGAACATCATGCACGACTAAATATATATATGTATGTATTTTATGTAATGTTCTCGTAGGTTGTGATGTGTTTCATGCATCTACTCCACTTTGATAAAGGTTAGATGAAAGTTACAATGTCCTGGGAAAATCCCCAAAGCATGTGCGTTGAATCCCAAGCTTCCAGGCGCTGCTTCAGGGTTTTAATGTAACTTGGAATTCGTTTCTCTCTTTATTGTACAATTGATCGAAGGCAAAAGACACATTTTTTATGCAACTTACCACTTCCTTGACAACTGTTCTTTGAACATTAAAAATAGGAGCATTCATTCTCTTTGATAAAATGTCCCGGCCTTCTTTCACATGTTCCTGTTGTAACTTGAGCACCTACAAAAATTTCAGTCGCCAAGTATATTAAACTTTGTTTGGAGTGTTTTTCCGACCCTAAGACAAGGGCACTGCAATCAAGCATCAGCCGCGATTGATGCGATGGAAAATTGACTAGATTTTTTTTTTCTTGGTCGGAAAAAAAAAAAAAAAAAAAAGGACTCAATTCAAGACTACGTTTCTTACCCAATTCGAGAATTCCAACACGTTATTTTAGCAAAACCCAACTCTATAATCGCAAGAAATTGGCGCAAATCTTATAGATATGGGTCCATGGTTCTTGGTGGTAAAAAGTCGAGCAGTAGACCTTTAATGAGTGAGTAGCTCCTGAATGTAGTATGATGCTTTCTTCTCGTTCTTTCCTATCATGTACCTGCAATTAGCCACGCTTGAGCTGGCTCTCCATAGCTTTATTTCAGATTTGGGTATGATAATGGCACATGAAGCAGCATGGAAATGGTGGCATTATTGCACAGACTGACAATCGATGTTGCTGTTCAACGAGAGAGAGAGAGGGAGAGATTGAATAAGATAACCCAGAATGAGCCAACTTTAGTAGTTTAACCACACCATTATTAAAGTAGGCGTTGATATCTACAATGAAACAGTAAATTATGGCAAGCTATGATGTTACTGTTCCATGGAGTAGAGCATAATTAAGCTTATAGGTCTAAAACCCATGTGGTTTCCTCTCTTTTTCCACAGAAAAAAAAAATAATTGGTGCATTATTCATGAAAAAAAAACAAATGGGAAATAGATTAAATAAAAAGGAAAAAGAGGCAATGCATTTTTTATTTTTTAAAAAGAGGCTGCTGTTTTACTAATTCCCCAGGCTTGCCTATGTAACACGTTCATCAATTTGGTCCACTAACATTAGGAAGATCATAAAGTGTTACGGTTAGTTATCGATTACCTACATGTGTAGTGACATATTGATCACGACCTTACATGTTATGTTATACATGTCAATCTTAATCATCAATTCATAAAATTGTCTTGATCAAAAAACTAATTAAGATGATCGGTCGTAAAACGACATCACTTTCAAACGGTTTAAGCAGTGATCCCAGGAAGATGCCTTCCGTTGACTTTCGACAATGCACCGCACCGCCCACGGATCCGATTCTTTCCTCCATTTCGTGTTCCCGATTATGTGGTCACGGCTGGACTAAAATAAAATGGTTTGTGACTTATATGACGAACGGACTAATTGCGACCATGAAATCCTAGAGCGACGGCGACGGCCATCATGTTCAAAATTCAATTAAGATGTGACGACCGTTCTTTCGTTCGCGTCACTCTCTCTGGCTTATTTCCTTTGCGGTCTGTCCCTTTCAGCCAATGGTCCTTTTCATCAAGCAATCGTCGGATCCAGTTATGACCTGGTTAGTCACCTAATCCCCATCTCCCCTTCTTGACTTTGTAGGCACATTTCGTGATCTCTTTTGGCCTTTATGTTTGAAATTTGACTCGTTGCCCAGGTCCCCGGTCGAACCCCATCCTGCTACGCTCTCGCTTCATTTCAAATTTGAACGTCTACGGCAGCGCAGGACTTGTGCTTTTTCATTGAAAAAAATAAACACTTTACTTTGACTGGAAGATGTATCGAGGATATGCCGAGTGTTAGCTTCGGATTTACTTGAAATGCGCAGGAATGCATCGCGATATGTGTGAGGAATTCAATCTACGTTTTATGGTTAGATTTTTCTTTTGTTGGTGTGAGGATAGTACTATCTCGAATGAGTTTTGTGCATCATATTATGTCCATCAAACATCGAATTAATCAAGCCTTTTGGGACATTTTTAAGGATAATGACACGGATATTTTCTGAATTTTTATTTGTTCGATATAATTTATAAACTTTTGATAAATAGTCTAAATTAGTCCATAAATCATATGAAAATATCTAATGTTATTCTTCCATCGATTTAAGTCTAGGGACAACATTAAATATCGATATATAGTTCGAAAGTTTATATTAAAAATTTAAGGTTCACACTAAGCAGATTAAAAATTCAAGAATGATATTGCATATTACATCGAAATTCAATTATCACATTATAAATTAAGTCAAAATTCAGTAATCATTTGGGTCATTTTTCTTGTTTCTTAGGAGCCTGGTGGTAAGGTCTTTTCATTATTTCTTAGCTTTCGTGCTAGTACATGTCTAGTTGAACGGCAGCTAAACGACCGGGAGCGGGGGTTAATCCGTAGCATAAGCAATCATTACTCTACGGGTAAAAACGACAGTCGTGTACGGTGCGTCTCCAAGTCATGGATTGGAGGTAAGCCAAGTTGACCACGCAAGCCGAAAGTTGGAACAGCATCGGCCCTCGAGACGACTCCCTGAAATCTATGATGCTAGCTCTTATGTCACAAAGATTATATTACGGTTGAAGTGGTTGAAAGCTTGCGACCATCATAAAAAAATACTTTGGCCTTTATTATCTTATTATTTAATACCATCATTGCTTGGGAAAGAGGGGTCCCTTCTTCTTCCGCATAAGCGCGACTAAATTCCTATTTTGTCTTCTCCTCGAACATATTTCAGGTACAAATTATAAGACGCCTGCTTGTAAAATCATTTGCGTGTTGGCTTAATTATAAGGTTATATATATAGCACGCCGATGACATTTCTTATGGCTCCATTCCGCAATTATATTGCAAATATTTGAATAATCTGAGCCTATCAAGTATGATGAAATAGATATCAAGTCTAAATAAATTACAACACATGGATGTGAGATAAATAGAATCCCCAGTCTCGTTCTTTTAGACATGCGATGGCTATTACTGATGTGAAAGAGGAAAGATTGTCATATGTCTATACTCTTTGGAGAATCAATCGAAATGAACATCGGGAGTATGCCCTTTCCTCATTTCGATAAACGAAATGACACAGATGTTTATCAGGTCCGAAGGGATTTACGAAACCGGTTAATTATTTTTCCATAGAGGTTTGTTCTACTCTTCAAGTGTTGAGAATAAATTAGTTCATGCTAACAAGCGTTGGGGCTTTTGCTCGAAGTCATAATTCAACTAATTAAGTCTAAGCTTTTCAAATCGGACAAGAATCCTCTAATCCATCACATTTCTGTTGGGCCAATTATATCTCACGAAATCCATTAAACCGGCCCATCTCTGTTTTGGGCCAACAGTCTTCCTGTTTGAATTTGTGTCCGTTGGCAGCCTGAATAAGCCCGGTTTTGCATGGCCGTGGGATTGTATTTGCTCACGGGCCGCGAGTAAGAGGAAGAGAGATCATCTTCGGGCCCTTGAAGAGAGCTATTTCATGAACGACTTGGATTCTATACAATTTACACACGGATATTGAATCTTTTTAGGAGTTCATTTTGTTTTGCGAAAGATAAATAATTTAAAATATATATATTTTTAAAACCGTTCGCTTGTATCCCTTTAAATAATTAAAATATTTTTTATTGACTAATTATTTCAAATGATTAGTTTTAGGAAAATGTTCTCCAAAATCGTTTATTATTGTGAAACAAACGCATTTAATACTCGGCCCTGAAAAACAGATTTTGGTTGGTCCAGGGGCCATGATAAGAGGAAGAGAGATTTTCGGGCCATTTGAAGAGTGCTCTTTCATGAACGAACTTGAATTTATACTATTTAGATACGAGATTTGAATCTTCTAAAGTCCATCGCATGTTCTTATAAACGACCAAAAAGATTGCCCCTTAGGTAGCATCATGCAATACACAATGGAAAGTCCTATCTGCAAAAGGGTATTTTAGTACCAGACCGATAGAGTGAGAAAATGCTTGCATGGTCACGGGCCTGTTCAGACATGGTTGTATGGTAACATAAATTTGAGCGCTTTCGCAGTAATTTCTACTGCAAATTTCTTCTCTCTCTCTTTTTTTTTTTTTTTTATTTAATTTCGTATGGCCTAATATATACACCCTGCAAAGTGTCCAGTGTCCACTACATCGCAATTGTTCGGTGGAAAACCAAAAACAAAAAAAAAGGAGATTCCTTACCAAGGATCAATATCAATCAGTGCCTCACATTTTTTACCACCATGGTTTATCTTTTAAATATGGATCCAAACAAGAATTGAGGACATAAACGGTCTCTCAAACTTTGATTTAATGTGTAATGCGATTATTGAATTTTTAATTTGTTTGATAAAATCATTGAGTTCTGACCCAATGTATAATGTAATCTCTTAAATTTTCAATTTGTTCGGTATGATAGTCCCTAGACTTTTGGTATATACTCAATTAAATTCAAAAATAATATTGAACATTTTTCATATAAGCCAGGGACTCAATTGAACATATGCCAAAAGTTTAGAAAAAATTATACCGAACAATTTAAAAGTTCATAGACAATATTACACATTAAGCCAAAGTTTATGAATCATTTGTGTCATTTTCTCCATCCAAATAGAGCGTCAAGAGGACCGCTATATGTGCAATTTGTATACTTTGCGATTAGGTAAAATTTTGATACATATTTAGTTAGAAAAGTCCTGGTGTGGACATAATTAGAGTTAGTCACATTTATCAAATCTACCGACCGTGTAAAATCAATCTTAATGTATACCTTGGTATCAATGAGACCGTTATCCAATATCAAACACCACCCTTTCTATTTCCAGAAAAAGGGAAAAAGAGAAGAAATCACCATCTTCTTAACACCTCCTTCATTTGATTTAAGATCAAGTCAGCTGACCACCTGGCTTCAGCTCCATCACATGAGTACGAAGAAAAAATGACTATTTGCTTAATTAAAAAATAAATAATAATTAAAAAAGACAGAAGTAGACGGCGCAGATGTAGAGAATCTATTAGCTTGCCAATGAATGAATTAATGAATTAGCGTTCGGAACATGACTTGGTCCGAAATCGACACCCGCACGTGCATCGCGCACCACCAGATCACATGGGAGATTCCAAAATAGTGCATACGAAAAATTATTTTTAAAAAATAAGAAAATCTCTTCCTCGACGAGCTTTCCTCGTCTTTTCTCGAATTTACATTGGTAATTGACTTAGATTAAAAAAAAAAAAAAGGCAAGTGAGGGGAAAAAAAAAAATCAGCAAAAGTTCCAGTTCCAGAGTCGAATATCGCCAGCTTCTTCGTAATAATCATCCGACGACGCGCCGTCGGCGAACATCGGACCCAGGAACCTCGGCGACTGCAGCAAGCCCTCTAGATTGCACCACGTGTCGTCCCACGCGGCTGCAGGGAGGAGGACGACGTCGTCATCCAGGTGATCGGGCAGCGACGGGGAAGGGGACGGGGACGGGAACGAGGCCAGCGACGACGACGAGGGCGACGGGGACTGCTGGCACTGAGACTGCGGGCTCGAAGCGGCGCAGTCAAGAGATCCGGCCTCCTCGTCGTCCGCCGCCGCCGCCGCCGCCGCCGCCGCAGCCGCCACCCGCTGGACGGATTTGGGGGACATGGGGGTGGCATGGTCGGGGATGCGATGGGCGAGAGAGGAGCGAGGGAAGTTGAGGCCGTTAGGCACCGACGCCGCCGAAGAGCCCTTGAGGCAGAGCAAGGCGGCGTCGTAGGCCCGGGCGGCGGCTTCGGCGGTGGCATAGGAGCCGAGCCAGATCCGCGCCTTCTGGTTCGGGGCGCGGATCTCAGAGACCCAGGAGCCCCAGGTCCTCATCCTCACGCCCTTGTACTTCCTGCACGCCGGCGCGGACGACGGCGAGGTCCGCTTGGCAGGCTCCGGTTGGATCTTGGGCTCGCTACTCCTCTTCACCATTGTCGATGAACACTGAAGTGAGAACGACGTTTGAGCTTCTATGATTTCGTCTATCGTGTCGAGAGGGAGATCTAGGTGAGACAGATAGAGAAAAAGAGAGAGAGAGAGAGAGTATTTATAGATGACGCAGGTTGGAGATGGAGGTGGGGTTCCAAGCAGATTCCATTTGGTCAATGAACAGACATGGCTTCGCCTAGGTTACCTTCCAAGTATAAACGCTAGTGCGAAACTGGCTGTCAATCTTAGTTTTATGATGCCGAGGAAGACAGCCTGATTAGCTAACTCTCGGAATCTCTACGGAACAATCTTCCATTTTATGAGTTATATAAAAGTAGCGGGTGAATTAAAATCTGAACGAATGGTCAAAATCCAAAAAATAACACGAAGCATCTTTTCATAACACTTGTGTACGGTCTCAAATTCGTATTTGTTATACATATCAAATGAAAGTTTAGGTCGCAAACTGGTATTTAATGCACAGATCATGTAATCTATCTATAGAGACATGTCTATGTTTTATGGGAATCAGCTACCTGGATCATTAACAAAGTGAGCTTGTATAAATTACACGACTTGTGCAGCATGATGCATCCCGATACTCGGGTGAACCAACCTTATAAATCTCCATCCACCAAATCGCGTTCGCCTGGTTGTAGGTGTGGGATAGCAATCTATTACTTAATATTATTACCTTAGCTAAGACTAGGGTTTTTTGCTCAGAATTGTATATGCACGTAAAGAGAAGATCTTCTATTTATTTTACCTGCGAAAATATGTTGAAAAGTTTCACCGAACCTTGCAGTGATGATGATAATGTTACTTGTAAATAATTATCTATTAAAATGGGTTATAAACTTATTTCTTAACCCATATTTAATGATTGTGTTATTATATGGGTTAGTTATACTAAGTAAATGAGTGTTGGATGGATTCACAATTTATTTAGACCCAACCCATTTCAATAACTCACTCTTCATTCTCTCTTGCCCTCAATCTTGCACTCGCTTACTCTGCATTTTTATATCAATTGGGGTATAAATTTTCCTAAATTGGATTAAATATGTAAGTATTTTAGTAATATAAATTGGTTGGGTCGGATAAAAGTCACTAGATTTTTATTACGTAAAAATGTGTTAAAACGAATTCAAAAGATTAATTTGGGGCAAATCATTTTCGACCCAATCTAACCTAATGCTCGATGGATTTACCAGTAAACTAAATACTAGATGTCCATTGGTGCCTGTGTGCGCGTGATGCGAGAGGAGAGAGAGACATAGGATTCTCTGAGCAGGCAGCTTCCAGGATGGTGTTGCAGAGGTTGATGGGAGTGCTTGAGAGGGTATCGCTGCGATGTTGGGCAAGACCAATTTTCAAATATAGAGTGGGCGTCCGCTAATGACAATCTCCATAAGTATAAACACGCAAAAATCAATACGCGCAGTCTCTCTGATCGCAACTTTTCCTTACGCCATTTCCAGCTGTCCCTCCTCTGTCTTTGCATCTTCCAAAACCGCGTCTCTCTCTCTCTCTCTCTCTTTCTCTATGTAAAAAGTATAGAATAAAGGATGAGAAGGATGACCGCCTCTGTCAAACCCTAGGTCCATGTTGTGTCGCTGTGGAGCACACTTTCTTTGGCTTACGTGGGCATGCAATGAATCCCATGCACGGCTTGACTTGACTTGCATGTGAGATTCTATTTGGTACGGCACGCTGTTCCCACCCGCCGGGCACTTTCTCTTTGTTACTTTCTGCAATGTTATCTTCGACAGCTCGAGTGCGTTGGCTGATGCCCAAGGCGCGTCCTCTCATCATTAATTCCAAAAGCATGTCACGTTATTTTCAGAAAGAAAATGCTAGTGATACCACAATTCTTTTCCTTTAGCCTTTAGCACGGTGAATGGAATATTTCGTTTACTTAGAAATCTTGATATTTTATTGTGATGAACTTTGCATATTAGATAACAAAAACACACCGGAGAGCAAATAAAATTTCTGTAGTAGAAATTGGTGAGGGAGTGGTCATTTCCTCATATAGGGAAAGAATGCTCACTATATTTTTAACATACTCGTCCTGATTTCGAAGTGAGTTCCGAAACTAAAATGGAGATCGAAGTGCCGTTGGAGTGGAGATTAGGACGTGGTGAAGGCTATTCACATTTGGAATGGACGATCTTGAAAAAAGCTAAAAATTTTGTTGTCAAATAGTACTTACCCATCAAAAAATGAAGAATCATCTATACCACTGTCTTAATATACCTGCAAAAGCACATACATGCATGAATATAATATTTATATTAATAGTGTTTCACCGAAATTGTATCATCAACGAAATACTTTTCACTGATTTTTTTTTTTTTTTTTTTTTTTTATGAAGAGGAAACGGATTTTGTGGCGATTTTAGACATGAGTTGTATCAATGGAACACAAAGAACAAATATGCTTCATCTAATCTAATCAATGATGAAGCCCGATAACATAAAAAAACATTTGCTGGAATTTAATCCATGACAAGATGAACATTGGAATTTAATCAACGAGAACTGCAATTAAGATGTAAGGCGGAATTTAATCGATGATGAGATATATGAAACTACGGCTAAATTCTAGGAATTGAAAGATATTCAAATTGCAAAAAAAAAAAAAAAAAGTAAAGATAAAGATAAATTTGTGAGAACATTGAGTTCTTTGATTAATTGATTGGGGCTTTTACAAAAAGTTTGATGTGGCTACATAAAGTTTACAAATCGACAATTACATATAACGGTTACAATTTAGAATTCGAATAAACAAATAACTTTCTAACGGCGGTTACAAGAAGTTACCTTATCCATTAACTCCTATAACACTTGTCCACAAGAATTTATGAAAAAAAACTTTAAAATAGCGGCAATGAACATAACCACCCAACGGTTATGTTTTATGTCGATTACTTGTTGTCAATGGTTGTCAATCAACTTTCTAAATCTTGAGGGCTCTCATTAATAACTTTCACGTTGTGTCGTCAAGGACAAACTCTACTCTCATCGATTGAGTATATCATTTGTCAATAATAACCAAAAGCTGTTTTTTTTTTTTTTTGTGTGTAAATAAATAGTTCCTTTTGTTGTGCGCAATGAAAGTCCAGTTTTTTTTTTTTTTTTTTTTTGTGCTTAAAATAAAGAGCAATCTTCTTATCAATAGGATATGACAGAAGGTAACCCTATGAGATTTTGTAGGATCATTGCCATAATTACTTTAACATTCCTCCTCTTCTGAGATTTTGCGGAACCATTACCAATTATTCTAAAAATTTAAGCTATTAGATAAATATATGGTTTTATATTTAATTACTTTAACACTCCCCCTCACGTTTAGTCTGGTTTTTTGCCTAGTATTAAGCAAGAGCTCCAACATTGATACCATATGAGATTTTGTAGGATTACTGCCAACTATTCTAAAAATTTAAACTATTAGATAAACACGTGTTTTTATATCTAATTACTTTAACAACCCTTTCCTTTAATGTTTCTTTTAGCTTACCAAAGTCCTTTTATGAATAGTTTTGTGCAAAAATGGCGAATTTCCACTGTCCCTTACTGCACCTTTACACATTATAAATGAACCTCTTTTTCTTTTTTTCTTTAGGAATCGTCGGTTGATCAAGACAATCCCATGAGGATAACCAAAATGGGTCCATCTCACGAATAATAATCTCTTCCTTCTTTTGTAGGTTATGAAGAGTGCTTAGCCGACATCAAGAAATGATATAATTTGTTCAAAAGAAATTAAAACAAAAACAATAAATCAAACACGGGTGTCATGCACGTGGGAACTAGGAAGGAAGACAGGCGGGCAGCAGAATTGCTTTGTCCGACGACGATGCACGTGTCGAAAAGAATAGTGTCGTCAAATCCGTACGAGTCCTCGTTTGCGTTGCTTCATCTCTTTCTACTTATTAAAACTTCCATGTTCTTCTTTTGATTCTTTTTTAATTAATCACTGCTTAATTGCTTCGTCCAATCAGGCGGTACTATATTCGGCATCATCCCACATGTTCCTGCCACGCTCTCCTCATTTGTTTAATTTACATAAAGCCATATATTGTGGAATAATATGAGGACTCTGTCCTTAAGAAGTTGGCAGGAAATTTCACTCATATATATTATAATAACAATAATGCTTGGGATATGAACATAGATTGATTAATAGTTTAGTTCATAGAGTTATTCGCTAAATTTTCATTCAACATTTGAAAATGATCCACTTACTTAAATATCCACTTGTGATTTGCCATGTGAACCAATTTTATTTGCCAATTATAATGTCTCGAGCTAGAATCATTGCTTCTGAAATGTGAATGTGAATGTCGGTCAATCAGATTTGAAAAAGGAGGATGATGAACACAATGAGGGTATGGTCAACTGTAGATTACAAGATGAAGAATATAGAATAATACAATGCATAAGAGATGAATTGTCAATTGTTGTCAAAATCAATCCGTTTGAAAGTTAACTTTTCAGGGATATGTCTGACGGATGACATGTTCGCATTATAAGCAAGTGGGATGGTATTTTTGAAATATGAGATCATCATGGAGGCCATGAACTTCACGAAAAGCAAAACAATGAAGCATGGGCATCGACAGTTAAAAAAATATGAAACCCTTCGCATTATATTAGTCTGGTCATTAAATTTAACTCTAATCTCCGTGGAGTATTCTCTTTCACAAGACGCCAAATATAAACGTGACCTTATCCGGTCGTAAATATGGTTCGTGAATGACTTTATACATCTAAGTTTTCTATACATATTGAGCCATTCATGTAACAGAAGACGTATAGAGCTTGTGGAAGCTACATATCCCTATTGATGACGACTTGATCTATTTAAAATTTGATCCACTCACCCACATAGATCTGCTATAAACAATGACGAGACAGTTCAAATAAATAAATAAATATTAGAACTTATGTGGTCCTAAGTTATTTATGGATAGTTAAAGTGTGGCTGCATATATGATTCGTTGTGTTGTGTCAATGCATGCTCCCCGATTTTGAATTAAACCCAAAATAAATAAATAAAAAGAAGATGGGTAGGAGGAACATTTTGTAAGCCGTGAAAATGGCACTCCAAGATCTACATAACCAGAATCTAGAACACAATAAACGGAGAAAAGGAGATTTGAACGTATAATTTTGAATTCATCGTTCATTTTTTATGTGAAATAGTGATGATTGAGGACTAAGCGCTTCTCTTCAATTGCCCATTATATTACTGACTCGATAAGACTATTCCTCGTGAATTGCATTTTATAACTACTCCTTATGCGAGGTTATTGGTGTATTTAGGTTAAAGAAAAGATCTGAGCAATATTTATAGAGTTTTCAGTTACAAATCTTCTCATCATAGGTTGGGCTTTACTCGGTCCATACCAACTAACCCCATATTAGATTGATTAAGAATTTTTATATCTCAACTTATTAAACCATCCGCGTAAAAAGGGTAAATTTCAATCTCAGTCCATGTAACCCACGTCGGAAGAACTCTTACACATTTAACCTTCGAATAACCTGAATTTGGTTAGTTCTTATCAGTAAACATGCTTCTGCACTTCCTACTATCATGAATTAGAACAACCGAACCATATGATGAAACCTACCGTGCGTTTTGCTCATTATTCATCATACGCTTGTCCATCCAAAACTCCAAAAAATCATCTGCACGATCTCACCCAACTCTCCACATCCTTCTGCTACTACCCATTACAGTTTCCATGAACCTAGCACACACAGTAACGACGGGTCGCATGGTCGCCTCGCCTAACTACAAGAGAATCTAATGCAAAGATATCGTGCTGTTGAAGAATGGGCAGAAATTGGCAGAGTGATCAGAAGGCATATTATATACGTGTGTATATTCAGGGTTTTTGGTTTTCTTTGGAAAGATGTTGGACGTTGAAGAGGCAAGACCCATGTGTAGGTCAGTCTCTTTCGCTCTCTAGATCGGCGGAGGGATGGAGAAGCATCGTGGAAAGAGTTCGGAAGATGTTGACATTTGGACGACGGAAAACCAATCTATATACAGAAAACGTTTTTCATACACCGAAAAACGATAAGTTTAGATAGGAGAAGAATGATTTCCTTTCTGATAAGAACGAAATCACTTTATTCTAAACTACCAGACAAAAACAAACTAACCACTAGGGTCTGTTTATCTGAAGGATTTGTGGAATTACAAGGGTCCTCGAGAAGCTGTCCAAGGATTTTGGGGCCATATTTGGCTGATTTTCGGCTTGATTTTGGGTTGGCTAAATTGGGGTTCATGTAGTATGTTGGAAGGGCTTTTAATTGATTATAAGTACGTTTGAAACGAGATTCAATGGAGTAATTATGGCATGACAATGTTTCGCCTTAAGCTTTGCACTATGGACAGCTTTGAGTAATTGCTTTGAGCGGGCATTTTGTTGGCACATGAGAGTCGCTTTGTAAGCGTTCAAGCTTAGTTTAATCGAGTCATAGTTGAGGTAGCATTTTAATCGATTTTAATGTTATTTCTCTCTTATTAGATAGGATCGCAAGTTCGACGATTTGGTAGCGCTTGTTATTTGGTCGTAAGTATTCCGAAGTGAGTGCTGCTATCTTTTCTAAAAATTTGTAAACTCGTGTTTTCAAAATGATAAAGATTTGATATGTTATGAGATATGAATAAGCATGTTTGTTGCATAAAATTTCGATCGGGCATTTGCTACGTTTTGGTAATTGTGGATGGTGTAAGAAATGGATAGTATAAAAATATACTCTATTTGAGAAATGAAGTTGAGAAACATTATATATTTTGGGTTTGTGAAACCTTTTTACAAAAAGCTCTTTGAGCATGGGTTATGGAATGTTATGTATATTGATTTGTGAATTCTTTATTATATGCATTTAATTTGATTCGATTTGTAAGATTGATTTCTAAGATGAGTCTTCATTTGAGAAATATTTTACAAAAAGTATTTTTGGCAAATTAGTTGAGTTGCAAAAGGTTATATTGTTGATTTATGGAATATATTGTGATATATGAAATGATTTTTAGGTTTGGCTTTGTGGATTGTGGAGAATGTTGCTGTGGATTAGTACTGATGCTCAATATCACTATGAGCTTAGCGAGAGGCTTATGGAGTATGTAACTACTGGTTTAGGATATCCTTGTGGGTCGAGTTACCAACTAATAATAGGTGAAAACTTTGCCAAAAGGGAATCTTGATCGCCTTGTCAATAGATGTTATATAATGATATTGAGTAATAGATTGATCAATGGAATGGATCATTGACATGTGATATGAGTTTGTCAATGGAGTGAATCATTGACATGTGATTTGAGTTCAGTTGATGGAATGGACCATCAACATGTGATTTGAGATTAGTCGTTGAAATAGACCATCGACGTATGATTCCACATGAGATTGATCAATGGAATAGACAATTAATGTGCGGCATAAGATTAACCAATGGAATGGACTATTGATATGTGAATTAATGAAATTAATCAATGGATTTGATCATTGATGTTTGTTTTGATATTGTTATGAAATGAATATTTCTATTATAAATATAGCTACGTTGAAACATATGTAACTTATTCTCTTATTGTATGTTTGTTATATTCTGGATTTAGATTAAAAGAGTTGTGGTTTCATTTTGTAAATATGCATAGCGAGTGCTCGATCCGCTTAAAAAAGATGTACTACTTACTGAGCTTTGTTGCTTACCCTTCTATTTCCCAATCTTTTTCATGTTCTTCAACTAGCGATAAGTAGTACAAGAGCGATATCAACGAGAGAACTTTTGAGAATTATATCATCCCCTACTCTTATTGGTTTTGGAGTGTGACGTATATGAATTGTTTTTTCATCCAAATATTGTTTGATCAACCATCATCGTGTTATCCTAACTATGTTTATGGTACTAATCACCATGCCTTTTATTACAAAAAATTAATTTTAATATCCATGCTTTGTGTGGATACGATATTAAAATTAATCAAGTTCTCTGTAGAAAGCAAATAGGTTATATGATTATAAATAAAGAAAGCATTTGATTCAACACGAGAAGCATGACCAGATTATATATCGTTTTCAATCAAATAGGTTTGAAAGGAAACCCTAACCATCGATAGAGTGGATTCTTATATCGAAAAATTAAAGAATAAAAATGCACCTTCAAAGTATGTCAACATTTGACAAAAGTTCATAAAAAGTCACATGACTGTAAAAAAATTCTTCTAAAATTTAAAAAATTAATTTGCTTTTGGAGTAAAAATTATTCGCTAATCTAAAAACCCGTATACGTTATTTTTCTAAAAAAATTAAACTTGTGGATTTATTTTTCCCGACGCTCGTTTGTGGATCCCATAATCCATCTTCAATAACCGGGTCCAGCTGAAACGGGCCGGCCCAAAATCTTCCACCGGCGATGCAAGCAAAACAGCAGCTACCGGGCGCCCAGCAAACAATATCCCCAAAGCCCGAAATTCTCTATCACCGGTCACCGGAGAGTCATGGCCATCGCAGCGGTCGCCGCCGTGGCCTGGCCGTCGTCGACGGTGGCTTTGGCGCGGAGACTGCCTAAGTGCGCTCTCAATTCTTTCATCTCCGCCTCCTACTCCTCTCCTCCTCCTCCTTCTCCTTCGCATGCTGCGAGGAAGCTCGTCCTCTACTCCAAGCCCGGCTGCTGTTTGTGCGATGGCCTCAAAGAGAAGCTCCAAGCCGCCTTCCTGATTTCCGGGCCGGACTCTCTCCAGGACGTCGATTTGCAGGTATGAGTGCTGCGAACAAGTGTAATCGTGGATGTTTGAGGGTTTTCATTTTCTCCGGTGAATTGACCTCTCTGTTTCACGATGCTTTGGCGCAGGTTAGGGACATAATGAGCAACCCGGAGTGGGAGAGAGCGTACCAGTACGAGATACCTGTGCTGGCCAAAGTGCTCTCTGATGGTTCTGAGGTAAGGCTTTGGGGATTTTCGACTGTTTGAGCCTTCATGTCCTGTCAAAAGAGCCGAGGTTTTCTCTTGTTGAAGCAATTCGTTCAAGGAATAGGATATGGTTGGTCCATTGTAGATACGTGTTGGATTAGATATGAGTGGAGCAGATGCCCGATCATACGAAATGGCAGGTTCTTAGACTGATTTAAACAAGATTATTATCGCACCCGAATAGATGCCAACCATGCTAATGTGATGTTTATCTTCATAAAAAAGGAATCATCGATCAACAGGGAACAATGCGGTACATTAAGGTGGTATTGAAAGCTGGCTGCTTAGTATGCCCTTGCTTCTTCCTGTCTTTGTAACGTGAACTCACCAGAGACCTGTGTGGAGGCGGGCCAAGAGTTTAGGCCGAGGGGAGACAAATTGATCCAAGGAATGGTGATACCATCTACTAGTCTAGCTGGAAGGAGAGTGGAAGGCTACTTGTACTCTCTAAAAGTGTGTACAGAGCTAAGGATTTAGAACTAGTTAGACCTGAAATGTGGATATCACTTGGATTATCATCAGTTTAATGTCCTGCTTTTCCATCTTGTTCAGGTAGACAACTTTGTCTCTCTGTTTTCTATGCCATTTGAATGCAGGGATTTTTAGCTGTTAGTTGCCAATTGTCAATTTCCACTAGACTCATAGTGTCCACAATCTTTAGGGATGGATTTTGTGACACAATTTTTACCTTCTGATGGTGCTAATATTGTGACAGAGAAGCAAGATATCAGACCATATCCACTATCCAACGGATGCTTGCTTAGCCTTTCATCAAATCGTTGCGAGTTCAGTTCTTCCCTTGTTGTATTCTGTGTTGCACTGTGTTTGTTGACCAAATATGAAAACTGCATTTAGCCTTTGGCCTGTGCCAGATGGGTCGAGATTTGGTTGAACTTTTTGTTTTTCTCCCATTAAGGTTTCCTTGTTTCTTTCTGCTTTCGTATGATTGTGTCTGAACATACTATTCTGCCTTCAATTCTACATAGGCTAGATCTCTCATTTGAGTTCCCTAGAATGGATTGAATTGGTGTTTGGACCGCTGCAAATTTTCCTGCCAAACATGTTTTGAATCAACCAAAGCCCACTAAATTGGCCAAAGAAAAAATTGAAGCCCATGAAACATAATGCCATCAATGGCCTCATTTTTCCAAACTGCTTGATTATCAGCCACAATGAGGCGATTATCCTGAATGTGCTTCGCTCAAAAATATTTGATTGTGCCTTTATCATTTGCTTAATATGCGAGAAGCCTTCTAAGTTGTCTTTTAAATCAACCAAACCCAATTGGTTCGAGTGCTTGGGTTCTAACTTTTACATTGCATTTCCTGGACATATCTAACTGAATTCTGTGCTTTAGGAAATTTTGCCAAGATTGTCTCCTCGCCTCGGAGTGGAACTCATCCAAAAGAAGATAGCCGCAGCATTGAAACAATGAGATTTGCTAGTTCCATTTGTGAAGACTTGAGCATTGAATGCACAATTTGTTTCACAGGTCTTATTCCTTTGCTGATCGTCAACCATGCAAATTTCTGTGCCTTACTATAAGCTACGCCCCTCAACAGAGCAGTAAACATTTTAACGTCGGTTGCCTTAATTGTTATTCAGTTCTCAATCCTTATGCTCCTTTCTGTGCTGCCCATTATGTTAGATTTCGCAAAGTATTCTTGCTGGGTCAAAATTTCAGTCTGAAGATGTTTTATTTCCTTAATTCAATCCTAGTACTTTTTAGTGTATCACCCTGTGCCAATGCAGGAAGGCACTCGTAACTCTCGCATGGACAATATGTATGTTAAATAGAATGTTGGAAGACTATCCTATGAATCATACTATACTCTGTAACATATTTTGTGAAGGCTTCTGTCTCCGCATCCTGTACTCGTAGCTTAGATCACCCATGGAATAAGAAGAGTAATACATTGAAACAATGACTAGCTTTCTCTTTTCCCCCTATCACTTCCTTTCACAGGTTTAAATTCAACACGAGAAATTTCATGTCGTCGACATGATGACAGCCTTGTTCTCCGCTGAGTCGGGGAATTGTAATTTAGATGGCCTGGGGCCCTCTATTTTGGGAAAAGTGTCGTGTGTACTTGGCACACTCGCAGCCTCCGGATTTCGTGGGATTTTCGCTGTCACTTATATGATCTTATGCTGTGATTGCCCGGGTTTATCTAAATAAAGATCCAGGCAAGGTTTTGCCTTGTTTTCTTGCCGTGTAAAAGGTGACTTGCTTTTAGCCCTCGAGCTTTTAGGCCAACACAGAAAGTCACTCGGAAAAACGACATTATTGAAGCTTGTGTCCATCACAAGTTGAAGAGAAAGTTCCACTCATTACTACATTTGCTAACGTCGATAGCAGCGGTCCAGCATTATCGACTAACGTCGATATCGTTCTTTTGACCAAGAAGTGGAATCCATCGTCCTTATCGCCATCTTTTTCCCTTTCTTTCATGCTTTACACTCGAAAGAGACCACCCCATAAAAGAACAGGCATCAGTCGAGCTAACACAACATAATTCTCTTCAGGCTGACTCACAAGAAATTAGAGTCCTTGTAAATCTCACGATGCCAGCGTGAATTGTCTGTCCTCTCCTTGTCGGATCTTGAAGCCAGAACTCGATGTGGTGTTCGGGAGGAGTTGGCCCCGATGTCTCTTTTTGGCATAGCGTCGACAGAAATTAGTCGTTAACACATAGCTTCTAAGCCTAAGCCAAAACCAATGTACTGCTACGCTGTCCAAACATTTCTGGAAATTGATTTCTAGAGGCTCGTCAATCAATTCTCAAAGCAAAGCAAAGCAAAAGAACGGTAGATACGTGGCTTGTGGGTCTGAAACGCTCCATGATGCATACGACAGGCTTATTTTTATGTGAAAAGCGAGACCTCTTCTCAATTATTTTCCATCTCTCCCTGACCATCGAAACCTCATCTCATCATCTTCTCCTTTATGCCGACGCGTGATGATTGCAGCACCTGCTCTCATTTTATATATCTGCCCATATTCAATAATTGACCCTTTTTCGTATCCCTTGCATGGATGCCCCGTATGCACAGGTGAATCTTCCTTTACGATTCCTCACCTGCAAGTATCCATCCTCCAAAAAGGCAGGTCATTTTGACCCGAAGCTTTTCTGCTTTAGACCCCCCTTCCCTTTCCCCTGCTTTGCCATAAGACGACACGGCCGATGATATTGTTGTCCCTTTACTCGGATCGTTTCCTTCTTTGCTTTTGGGATTAATATGAAAAGATAATCAAAAGTCCTCAATTAATCACCAATCAGAGCCTTGCCCTTCCACCTAATTGCTAGCTTTTCGCAAGATATTTGCTAAGAAATTAGCGTCAAAAAGAGAAGTTGGTTGCATCTTTGCATGATTAACTTCGATTCAATGGCGATTTTCTCTCTAAAAAAACAAAGCGTATCTTGATCGACTTTTGCTACTAGACTAGTCCCTACCCCCCACTTTGGTAGAGCATGCATTTTCATTTCATCGATTGGGACTTCTAGAGAAAAATTTATGAGCAATTGACATCTCCGAGAGATTATTAATTGGACCTTTCACATGATTGACATGCATGCACAAGCACACGTACGAGATAAGAAGTTAGGTTTGATTTCTTTTTCAATCATTCATTTGGTAATTTAAGGATATAATTCACAATGATAGCATAAGACACGAGATACGATTCAAAGAAATTATAAAAAAAGTCATAAACCTATTATTCTTATGCAAATTTAATCTTACACCTTTCAATTTGGCCAATTTATTTCTAAACATTTTGACAATTTCCTAATGAAATCCATCCGACCAATTTTGACCAAAAATTGCTAGCGTAAATATTGGTCCTCTTACATAGCCAATGCTGATGATGATAATTTTTTAAAATTTAAAAAAATTCTAATTTTTTTCTTTTTTTCCTTTTGTCGATGGCTGATTACTAGCCACAAGCGATGGCTGGTGAGGATTGGCCTCGACAAGCCACACTTGGGGCAAGGGCGAGGCCCAGCAAGGATGCTCTGGCCTAGGTCGGCCTTGTCAAGCCTCATCAGGCGACATTGAGCGCCAATGAGGGCCCCCCTTGCCCAATCTAGCCAAGCCAACCCCTGTTGACCATTGCTTATGGCCAATGGCCAGCAACTAGCCACTACCAAAAAGAAAAAGGGAAAGAAAGGAAAAAAAAATTAAAAAACTTATCTAAAAAGTGTACACGTCAGCGTCAGTTGACCATGCCATATAAAACTGTTGGTGTCCATCTCAGCAATTTCCATTTAAAATTGCTTGGATGAATTGTGTCGCGACCTGATTTTTTTTTCGAAGGGTGAATCACCTAAAATTAGGTTAATGGATTACTAAGTCCGAAGACTTGGCACGGACTCTCCCAAGCCCTACCAATCGCGACTTGATACTAAGAAAATGACCCACTAAAAGATGTAATTATATTTCAAAATGGAGTCGCCACTAACCAATTAGGGCTGATTAGAAACCCAGGTAAAGTATGGGAGAATACTTTACCTTTTACGAACCAGAGATTTAATGGATTCGGGGACATGGTTACGCTAGATTAATCTAACGCCCTTTCGGTACCTTTTTTAAAAGGGAAAAAGCCACCAAAAACCCTAAACTTTGCCTCGAGTGACAAATTTACCCCAAACTTTGTTTTGTGACGTGAAAAACCCCGAACTTTTCTAACTGTGACACATTTACCCTAAACTTTTATTTGTGACACCAAAAACCCTGAACTTTCATTTGTGTGACACATTTACCCTAAATCATATGGGCATTTTGGTCTTTTTACTTTTAAAAACTTTTTTCTTTTTTTTTTTTTTTTTTTTTCTTCTTCTTCTTCGCTCCGCCATGGCGGCGGAGGGAAGCCTCGCCGGCGTCCGGCGGCCCTCGCCCGACGCAGGCGAGGGCGACCCTCGTCGGCGTCGGGCGAGGGCCGCCCTCGCCGGATCCGGCGAGGGCACCCTTCGCCGCACGGGCGAGGGCGGTCCTCGTCGGCGTCGAGCGAGGGCCTCCTCGCCCGGATCCGGCGAGGGCACCCTCGCCGACGCCGGCGAGGGCACCTCGCCAGGCCCTCCCCGACGCAGGCGAGGGCGGCCCTCGTCCGACGCCGACGAGGGCACCCCTCGCCCGACGCAGCGAGGGTGGCCCTCGTCGGCGTCGGGCGAGGGTGCCCTCGCCGCACCCGCCCAACGCCGGTGAGGGCACCCCTCGCCCGACGCCGGCGAGGGCACCCTCGCCCGACCCGGCCCGAGGGCCCGACCGAGGGCAGCCGACGCCGGCGAGGGCAGCCCTCGCCGGACGCCGGCTTCCCATGGCCGGCAGAGGGAAGAGAGAGAAGAAAAAAAATTTAAAAAAAAAAGAATAAGACGAAAATACCCTTAATGGGGTAAATGTGTCACAGTTTGCAAAGTTCGGGGTTTTTCACGTCACAAAATAAAGTTTGGGGTAAATCTGTCACTCGAGACAAAGTTGGGGGTTTTTGGTGGTTTTTTCCCTTTTTAAAAAAAACATTTTTGCAGGCAGTCTTGATTAATTTTAACCTAAGTTACTAACATGCAAATGGTGGTCATGCGGGTATACAATCAATGAAATAACATTCAATAAACCGAAATGCTAAGAAATTATAAACCACAACTTTATTAAAGTCCACTCTCTAAGAATACATTTTAAAAAATGCTAATAAAAATGCATGCCCTAAACATGATTTTTTAAATGACATGATATCTAATTAAATGCATGATATCTAATTAGATGCAATCTTAATCTAAACTTAATATGCATGAATTTTACTTTAACGATATGTGAAATGCAATTTATATGGCCTAATTTGAACTATATGTATGCAATCTAATTTATACAATCCTAAATGTGCATATACTACATGACATGGGATGCATGACATAACAATTTTATATGCATATTCTTTTTGTGATTTTTTTTAATGATTTTTTTTTTAATGTATGCAACCTACACTAAACAACGATGATATGAAATGGGATTAATTATGAACTAACCTATTAATTAACCAAATAAATGATTTTTGTGTTTTTTTTTTAAAATGTTAATTATATGCAATTAAAAATTACACGATGGGATTACTAAAAAATAATATGATGCAATCCTAATTTACTAACATGCAAATTCTAATTAAAATGTGCCTACTATGCAAACTAGTTAATATGCACCTATTATTATTTTTTTTATATGTATCATGCAAACTTTCCCTAAATAAAAAAAAAATTTAAATCCAATCCTGACTAAAAAAAAAACTATCTAAGGGTGAAATTCTAAAAATAATTCTAAAGGTCAATTTATTAAACCTACGTGTCTTAATTTAATAAACCTATGTGACCTACATGCTCATGCAAATTTTTAACTTTTCACTGTTCCCTTTTTTATAATGTTTTTTCATTTTTTCAAACAAGTAATTATTTTTACACAAAAACTAAGATAAGAATTAAAATAACCGAAAAGATAATCCGTTGTCTCACCGATTAAATTAACAATTATTTTAACTCTATAATCACAACAAGGAAATCAAAATAATTACAAATTTGGTCCGAAGTCTTACGGACCAAATTAAATAATTATTGTGATTTAACAATTGAAATTCTACCACAAAACCAAAAATTATTATAATTAAAAAAAATGATCCGACGTCTCTCGGACCAAATTAATAACCATAATAATTTTAGGTAGGATCTACGGATAAAGCATATATTAACACCCAATATTTAAACAACCAAACTAAATATGTTATCAAATGAAATAAATAGGAAAATAAATATAAAAGATAAACAAACAACCTAAACTACAAAGTAATGAAAAATAAAAATAAAGAAGTAAAACTACCTAAGGTAAACCAATGGAACAAAGGGGCAACCGAGTGGAAGATGGCCGGCGACCGGAGCTCCGGTGAGGACTAGACGGCGGCACGGCGGGGACGTCGGAGGCGGAGAACCGGCAGTTCGGCGTCGCTCGGGAGGTGGAGCGGGGCTAGAGGCGCCGCATGGTGAGGCGGCGGTATGGATGGGTCGTCGGAGCGGCGTCTTCACGGGCTTTGGACGGTGATGTGGCGCTGCACGTCGGGGGCGGAGATGCGCCGAAGGGGGATGGCTAGTCGCAAGGTGGTGGCGCGGCTCGTGCGGCGAGCGGCTTCGCGGAGGAAGAATCCACGAGGAAGAAGATGAACAGTGTGTTCACCCCTTTTTTTTTAGTCCTTCGACGAAGAGAAGCCCCCTTTTATAGTACAAGACTTCCATTTAATATTGGAAAGTCGGAATCTGTGCTCCTTTGATCGTGGGGATTGCCGAAATCTTAGCCCTGATTTGTTGCCGTAAATCCCTCACCTTCTTTCGCAATTCATTTATATTTCCGCGAACATGTCCAGATTCACGCCCAATATTTGAGTGAGTATCCGTTCTTTCCATATCGCTAGACAAATCCCATTAATTCCCCTCATTAATTTCATTTTTTTAAAAAAAAAAATTGAAATGAAGATATGTGTTCAACAATAAAAATGCTTCATTATTCAAAATTCGTTTTTTTTTCTTTTTTTTTTTTGAAATCTCCCTCCACAAACCCAAATGCTTTATTTTATTTATTATCTTTTATTTTAAAAATAAAAAATTTGATCCTAAATTAGGTGTCAACAAATTGCATTGGCAAATTGTAAAAAATTTTAATACTTAAATAGCATAAATACAAAAGATTTTGGACTTTCTTGCTAATTTCCCCCTAACAATTCCACATCTTTGTTTTTTCATGATGGTCGATCCACGTTGAATATATTAAAATGATGTTATATTGGCCCGCGTCGTCACATGTACGAGGTTTAGTTGACGGGATTTACTTAATTTATTACAGTCGTTGTCGTAACAGGTCTCCTTTTTATCGCAGTTATGTCGAGCTCTAGAGTTGCGTTAACTTCAATTTCTTCCCGGCGTAATTCTCAGATTTATTTGTTCTTACTTCGTTAAATATGAGTGACGAATAATCTCCCTCAGGAGTCGCGTGTGTCGTGCATGAAAGAACACGTGCATATCGAAAAGACAATTACACTATTCTAAGGACATGTATTACGTTAAATCCAGCTCCGTTATCTAGGTTCGAATGTATATATTATTACCTTAGGATTCCTTTTGCATAAGAGGGACGATTTAATCATTCTATCCGGGGAAAAAAGAAACGGAAAGAACTTCCTGTCTTGATAAATTAGGAGTTATCAACTCATATTTGAAATTAACTGACGTTTCTTTTGAGAGTTCAAAATGAATTACTCACTTCTACTGGCGGAGCTTACTAAGGTGTTAAAGTTACCGATTCTCGATACTAAATTAACAACCTTAACTTATGTGACTTGCCAACTTTTGCCAAATGGGATTACTTATTAATCTTATTTTACTAATTCTTATTTGAGCTACTTACTAATGTTTATTCGATCGATTCCAAATTATCGACTTTTCAAACTTTTTCTGAAGCTGCCAACTCTTATTCCAATTACTAATTTTATTTAAGTTGCTTTCCAACTTTTTGTTTTCAATGTAGTTGCCAACTACTTTTAAATTACTAACTCTAACCAAAGACATTTACCAATATTATCAATTGATCTTAATCATCAACTTTTCTAATTGACTTAATCACACATTCGTGGAAGTTGGCCACTCTAATAAGAAATTACCAACTTTACTTAGGTTACTTACCAATTTTTTTTCCAATAAATTTACCGGCCACTTTTAAATTACTAACTCCTTTTTGAAGCATTTAACTATGTTTAATACAAGTCGCTAACGACAGTGTTCATTTAAGTTGGAAATACAGAATTTTTAATACTTTACCATTTTTTTATTGAAGCTACCACAATTATTTGAATTAATTTTCTCTGCATTTTTCCGATGAAGTTGCCACGAATTCAAATTTACCGACTCTTATTTGCCTCTCTTGCTAGTGTTTTCTTTGATCTAACTCCGAATCGCGAACACATTTCTAATAACTCACAAAACCGTCATCGAAATAAACCAAACTCCCGTACGAAATTACCAACTCTACTTGTCTACGGATTCTCGCGACTGCGCAACTCTTCTTGTCTACGGATCCAACTACAGCACAAAGTAGACAAAATCTGGTGGACTTTAAGCATCCGAGACCCTCTACCAATTGGATTGCGAATTGAGGATGGAACATGTTCCATCTTTGTCCGATTTGATGATGTCGCAACGAGGAGCCCGGAATATTCTATCGACAGGACACCAACTCGGTGCGGTATTGGTGTCATCTCTGGCTAGTAATTATCTCAATCGAAACCCCTCTTCGCTCCTCCTACTTCCCAACCTTCGTGAACGATAAAATAAACAAAAGGGCACAGAAGAAAGTTCATGCGCCTTGAAGAAAACACTCATTGAAATCGGTCACGTGGATCCTCCTCAGCAAGCACCGTCGATCGTGGTGGGGGTTGGAGGAATATGGTTCTAATTCTTTCCCCCCCAACCATGCACGAATTGGAGCTGCTCGACGGCCTCTTCGCGCCCTCCTGATTTGCGCAAAAGAATTGCAGCCGATGAGTTTTATCTACTTTTCTCTATCGTCCTATTCATTGTGTTGTATGATGTAATCTACGTCAACCATTGATTTGACATGGAAATCCACTTCGCTTAATTGGTAGAAATAGAAGAGACCACTCGTTTAGCAATTGGTCGCTATAATTAGTTTTGGAAAAAGTTGATGTAGCGATCTAAGGTCGACATTAATCATGTGATGAAGTGTCGCTTCAAGTGTTCACCTCCGTGACTCCGATGGCGTCAAGCTTGCCTCTCCTCTTGAATAGGCATTTTTGTCCAATGGTAACTCTCGAAACTCTTATCGATGCGAGTCAACTAATCATGTGTTTATGCACATGTTCTTTGAATGACGGGCAATGATTAATTTATGATTAATGAATTTTACATGCTAATTTTCTTCTTCTTCTTTTTTCAAGATGTTAATTTATCGACCACATATACTTGCCGTGTACAGCACAATCTATAAAGGAAGGAAAAGGAAAAAAGGAAAAAAATATTTTAAAAGCTTGCTTGGGTGCCTAGTATTTATAGCTTTATTTTTTATTTTAAAAAAATGGCATAACTTGTTTCAGGTGGTTGGCATAAAGTCTGTAATATATTGGAAATGGGAATCCACCAACCCAGCTATAATTTCTCATATTGGAATCCTAATTCGAAAAGCACCCACAACGATTCGTGGCCTTCGTCCTCCCATGTGTTGAAAAATCTTCTAATAATCAATTATTTAATAAGGACTTCGAGATTCCTCCATCATTAATTAAACTATCCTTTGAAAAAAAAAAATTGATTCTACTGTACTCAGGGGGGAAATGAAAGATGAAAGCCACTGCCCATCTATCCATATATTTAAAGAGGAATCACTCAGTTCAAAATATCTAAAGTTCAAATATTAACTCGATTTAATGATTTATCCAAATGTTATTAATGTCGAATATATATTGATTTTAAGGAGTCATGGCTCAATTATATCCGAATGATTCTAAAGATGGCTACGGCAATATCATGAATGGCGGGCAAGAATTAGATTTTCTTTATTTGGGGAGCTGCCAAATCCGAGTTGATGTTTATTCCATGTCGAGTAGATTGAAATGCTTGAAACTGACTTGGCCGGCAGAGAGAGAGAGAGAGAGAGAGAATATGCTTTTGAGACCGACTAGATTTCGACGAAATGTATCGGTAGCGTAACTCAACGTGAGAACGGAGAGCCAGCTTTTTAAGCTTTGGAAAAAAGAAGGGTGACAAGGAATTATTCATTTCCGATGAGAGGGCTGCCAGAATTTGCATGTTGTCCGCCTTCTTTATACCTGTTGTTGCTGGAACATGCCGATCTTGCTGTAGTTGACGGATTTAGTAGTGGTGGTTGTAGAGAACATGACTTCTTTGAAAAGGATCGAGAAGATCAGGTAATTTTTTGTTAAACCAGTTTGTCATGGTCTTATCAGAATGAATAGAAAGGTTATTATCACCCAAAATTAGATTGGATCAACTGCATTCCGGTAGAAAGCAATTAGCTCGCCTAATTGGCTCACGAGATATTGCTATCTAGTGAGCGCAATGATTTAGTTGAACTTCGGATTATCAACTGTTTGTACCAACAGAGGGGGAAAATCATTCGTGATATCATTCTGTTCTGTATACTATGTCGTTCGTTTGGCAATAAATGCTAATATTTATGTGAAAATTTCCATTACCAGCCGATTCAGACCAGTGTTTTCCTCTATCCCTCTCCTCCTACCACTCGTTTGATTGACTGATTACAAAGGACATTACCCGCGTTTATATTAAGTTTTTGCTGTAACTCGCCAAGCAGATGCATTACTCGTGAGATTTATCGAGAACGTGTAGATTTTCCTTTCCTTTTTTTTGGCGGTAAAGTATAGTTGACTCTTTCGATTGCCACGCAAGCAGTCTAGATTACCCACACGCAAGCATGTTAATCTCTCACTAATGGTGGTCGCATCTTCTGATGAAATGGATCGTGAGCAAGCATCGCCATGTAAGTTCCCTTACGTAAGACTCTCCGCCTCATGTTCCCCGCACGCTGCGATGCTTTCGCGGCGTCGGATGACATTACAGACGAGCTAGACGATTCCCAAAGCCGCTCGGAGCTTAGCTTTTTCCGGCTCGATCGGGGGCGAAATTTTCCGGGAAAAAATCCACCGAGCTAGGCTAAATGCCCCCGATCAAAGACGGTGTATCAATTCGCCATCCAACGTCTTTAGAAAAATAGTGTCTCCCACCCGAAATTCCCATCACCTACGGCTGCCGCTGTTCGTCCGCGAGCACCACAAGACCCCTTGAATTTGCTTGCATCATGCGAAAGGACCGAGGTTTCTTCTCATTAGGAGATGAATAAGATAAGATGTAGAGGCGTTGAGCTTTCTTCACATGATCGTCAAGAGAACCACGCGAATCCCACTCCCCTTTTGTGTCCTTTGATTCTATCGCCAAAGGCGAAAGAGATTCCATGTGCTTGCTTAGGAAACGGGCGTTTCCAGCTCATGGGTTATGGAATCTCCAGCCAGAGAGAGAGAGAGAGAGAGAGAGAGAGATTAGCGAGAGTAAGTGCGATTTGACATGGATGGATGTTCCGTGCGAGAATGAAATGTCATCGTCCTAAAGCTTTTAACGCGTCTAAAAAACCAAATCTCATAATCTCATTGAAACTTAATTTATATGATATGTACTGTTATTAAAATGATATTTGAAATGTAAATGATTTGACTTGTAACGTAAAAGTGAACGTGAACTAAAAAAAACTGGATACGGTTAACGAGAATTAATCATCCCCGTTCTCGATGCGTGTTCTTTTTTTGTTTTCTTTTGGCTAATGGCTACCGAACGGCAAAAAAAGAAAAGGAGTGAGAGGGAGTGCTCCATTGGACATGCATGGATAATGTGGAGGTGAGAAAATTACTCTCTCTCTCTCTCTCTCTCTTCCACACCCCCCTTCTCTCATTACTGTGTTGCTTTACTTGTCTATAAGAAGGCCCGTGTTTTCAATTAAAGCATAAACAATACAAACCCACATAGAGGAAGTACTTGAGAGAGAGAGAGAGAGAGAGAGAGAGAGAGAGAGAAGGAAGGGAGGGAGGGAAAGATGGTAGAGAGTGGGGCATTCTGGTCAGGGTTGAAGAAGGCGAAGCCATACTTGGCAATGGTGTCGTTGCAGTTCGGGTACGCCGGCATGTACATAATCACCCTCGTCTCTCTCAACCGCGGCATGAACCACTATGTCCTCGCCGTGTATCGTCACGTTGTGGCGACCCTACTCATCGCCCCTTTCGCCTTTGTCCTTGAAAGGTTGCTACTCTCTCTTCGTACCTCTGAGATCTGTACTTTGCTCCAACGTGCGTGACTCGTTCGTACTTGACTTTCTTTGTGTTGGCTGTTGACTTTTTGGCGGCAGGAAAATACGGCCGAAGCTCACCCTCCCGATCTTCCTGAGGATAATGGCGCTCGGTTTCCTCGAGTAATGCTCTTCCCTTTCCCCACCCCCACGTCACTCAAAACCTAAAACGAAAGAAGGAAAAAATAAAAAAATAAAAATAAAAGCTAAGTTGTTTTGAAGTATCATACGAAACACTAAATAACTCGCGAAATCCATGAATGCTGAGATCGACGGCATCGAGATGCGATAGATGGCATTTTCACTTCATTAATCAGCATTTATCACCATGATGTCAGTTCACATCAACAGAAATCACATAAAAGCTTTCGATTCTTGCCGGAGAAATCCGGCAAGCTTTTCCGGGATCTGATAGCTAGCTTCCTTTTTTCGTTCCAAGGCCGGTGCTGGATCAGAACTTATACTACGTCGGGATGAAGTCGACGTCGGCAACTTTCGCATCAGCCACCGTCAACGTCCTCCCCGCCATCACATTCATCATGGCGCTGGCCTTCAGGTATTATCAACATCCTCAGTTACGGAAACACTGCTGAGAAAATGAAATCCGGCCTATTCGCGGCGGGTCCGATAAATATCATAGGTATCGATGCATATCATTCCAAAAACCGGGAATAGTATATGTCCATCACTTTCTCTGTTGGGTTGTTTATTGCAGCACAGATGAATATTCCGCCAACAGCAACTAGTGGCTAGCTACTATAATACTGATAACTAGTGGATCATTGCATCACTTGCATTGAAACTCTATGAAACGCTCCGAGGAATAACACGCGTGTCGGGTTACATGACTTGGTCACGTGGTGGCGAATGACAACATTAATGTGTCGATTGGAAAAATTATGTGTGCACGCGTGTGGATCGATGCTTTTTAAGGTGTTCTAGAATTAACTTCCGGAAACCATTCTTGATTGAAACAAGTACATAATTTGCAAATCAGTTCTGAAATCAATCTTGGCTGTGTAGTACTTACTCATTTTGTGACACTTATAAAATGCAATTTCAATATAGTCTCTCGAAGGTGGGAAACAAACGTTTTCATGCCTGTGGCTCACGGGTCAATTCAACGAATCGAAGCGTGGGAATCTCATTTATAGCATATAACATAGTAGTTGCTGCCTTTTCCTTTTTCAAAGGTTAGAGAAGGTGAACGTGAAGAAGATTCAGAGCCTAGCTAAAGTGATGGGGACAGCGGTCACTGTTGGCGGAGCGATGGTGATGACGCTGTACAAAGGCCCCATCGTCGACTTCATACGGTCAGGTGGAACGAGCCACCCCCACGCCGGAGGCGGTGGCTCCCATCAGTCAACCAACCAGCATTGGGTCACCGGCACGCTTATGCTCCTCGCCAGTTGCTGCGGTTGGTCCGGCTTCTTCATATTGCAGGTAACATTCGAAAATTTATGCAAGGTCATCCTAGCAAATTTGTTTTTTTCGAGAAAAACAAAGCTATTCTGGACTTTACTCTTCAAACCAAATGTCATCAATAAGCTTAAGCTGTATCAGAGAGTCTCAGAAAAAGCTAGCTTCTAAGTCTGCTGAGATCTTGTGGTACAGTCATTTACGTTGAAGAAGTACCCAGCAGAGCTCTCCCTGACAGCACTTATATGCTTGATGGGATCCGTGGAAGGCGCGGCAGTTACGCTAGTGATGGAGCGCAACATGAACGTCTGGCGAATCGGCTGGGACTCTAGGCTGCTCGCTGCTGTTTATTCCGTGAGTAAAAAGAAACTCAGATGCGTCTGCTTGTCCTAAAAGAGTCGAGAGTCTTAATTGTGAGCTTCTTCGCTCGACTGATGTTCTTGGAAAATATTCTAGGGCGTGGTTTGCTCCGGATTAGCATATTACGTGCAAGGAGTGGTGATCAAGGAGCGAGGGCCGGTGTTCATCACGTCTTTTAGCCCACTCTGCATGATCATCACCGCTGCTCTCGGCGCCATCGTGTTAGCCGAGAAGATTCACCTCGGAAGGTACGAAAACACCTGCTTCATTATGATTTCCCGGATTGGAATTTCAGCGTAGACAGATGGAAATTGCTCTTACTAAATCTGTAACTCGTGTTGTATTGTTTCCTTCGGTCCAGTATCATTGGGGCAATTTTCATCGTCTGCGGCCTTTACATCGTGGTGTGGGGTAAGAGCAAGGACCGTCAAGCCAAGTCGACGGCAGCTTTGATGCCGGATGAGAAAGTTCCAACCTCCGAATTGCCGATCACTGATGTCAGGACGAGCAATGGAGGGCGTGAAGTCCAAAAACAAGTCGACATGCCAAGGATTTCCGGAAAAAATCATCTCCACCAGGAGTCTTAAAATACTACTGATATCGCAATCTCATGATGGACAATGTCCGTCTGTAAATTCAGCACAATTCGTTCTTTTTCGTGTTGGAGCCTCGCCTGCAGAACCGGTAAACTCAAGAGGATGTTATCTAGATTTTATGTGGAATAATAAAGTTTTTGAAACCGATGTATGTTTCATTCGAGCGAGAGAGAATCTAGTGGAAGAAAAGAGATCAAAACTTATTCAATCACCAACAGTTCACCTGACAGTAACAGAAACACAAAGAAATGTAAATGGCGGAGACATATTCGGATCCCATTCGAAGAAATCCAAGATGTCAAAGCCCCATAATCACAATTCCGACTTTGATCGAGCTGACGGTGATGTAGGACCATCAGACTAGATTTTCTTCACCTAGATTCCAGTATACACTCAGTGCTCGTACAAAATAATCCCGTTCAATCTATAAATATGGTGAAACAATGTTGTTCCCAAATATACATCGCCGTTTGCCTTGTCCAGATCTTGATCTTCTCATGGACGTCTCATTTACCTGTTGAAGAAGCAACCGAAAAATTGTCAGCCAACTGTCATTAACTGTAGCTTGAAATTCCAACCAAACACTTATCTCAGGATAGTGTACTCTTTAGTGGTAAAGAATAATGGAAACGAATTTCATTTAACGACCGGAACAGAGGTGACAGGACACTAGAATCCACACTGCAGATTAGACTGTCTTCAATGGCAGTTTTCATTTTCAAAGAAATGTCCGAAAACATGCTCATCCCATACCATAATTTTGGCGAACCAATGTGAATCTGTAAATAGCCTTCATTAATGAACCATGTTTCATGGATTTCAAGGGTCCCATGTGTCTGCAATAAGAGAAAACTCTACGGTTTAGGGGGAAAAAAGAGCAAGCAAAAGGAACAGTTCACATACCAGACCAATAAATCAAAGTCAGAGCATTCGCTCTGTCCAATGTATCCCATGAAAAGAAAGAAAAAAAATGAGCCGTATACCAAACTCAATGTAGCAAAAAGAAAACTACAAAATGAAGACTGTCCTAACATTCATTCCCACCAATATGACGATATTGCAGATATAGAGCATCCAATTCCAAAGGATTTAAAAACTAGAAAAATCGATCAACCCTCGAACATTATTTCACGTCCAAAACACAATAAGCACTGTCAAAACTTGCATCAAATAATAAGTGAAAACCAGACAAAACTCACACAACTGAATAACATAGGTTTTGAGGTTAATTCTAATTATTGCACGTCACCAGCATTAGATTCAGGTTACAAAACTTCCGTTGGGTCATGAGGGCCCCTTTAGTAACAAAAGACCAGCACATATTGATAATTAAGATAAGAAACATTGCTGTATCAACTTCATCAGCAGTCAATGAGTTAGGGCCTTATTACCAAAAGAGGGACACCCTGGAAAGAAAATCAAACGAAAAGAACACTGACGGGCACATTCAAAAGTCCAGCAGAAGGTTATTTTGTTACTTCAGAAGCTATGGGCCTCCAATAATTCTCTTTTGAGTTCCAAGAGAAGATACAAATACCGTAGCTTCACTGGCAAATAAAATGACTTTTTGTTGCGCAGCAGATGCAGCCTTAACACAAGAAACAACGTTGGGCTGTATTTCATAAGCCAGTCATTGATTGACTGCAAAATGCCAAGACATCATGCAGGGACAGCCACAACAGCAGGGGATTCCATGCCAGGGTTTTTTTAGGGCCTGTTTGTTAACAAGCTAAATAGTAAATGATTCTATTCTTTTGTTCCCGAGATTAGATTTGGAACAGGAATTCGTTTGGTAAATTTTTTGTTCCCGAGAATAAAAATCCACTTTTTTTGTTCCTGAAAATAAATTTGGAACAGAATCAAGAAGTAAAAAAAAGTTACTTTTTTGTTCCCAGGAACAATTCCAGAATCAAGCCCAAACCTATTTTTCTTTTTTCTCTTTTATTTTCTTCTTTCTTCTTCTCTCTTCTTCTTTCCCCCAACCGATCACTGGCCACCACCGCCACCAATAGTGGCCAGCAACTGGCTGGGCAAGATCCAGCGAGCTCACCAAAGGCTCGCCTAGCCACCACGAGCCTCGGCCTCACAGATTTTGGGCGAGGCTCGACCTCGCCCAGGCAGCGCAAAGTCGGCCTCGCCAGCGACTAGGCGAGGCTTGCCTCACAAGGCCAAGGCCTCGGCCTTGCCTAGATCTATAAGGCCAAGGCTCGTGGTGGCCAGGCGAGCTCGCCGGACCTCACCTAGCCGATCGCCAACCACCACCATCGCCGACGACTAGCCACAAAGAAGAAGATAAAAGGAAAAAGAAAAAAGAGAAAAATAAGAAAAGTATAATAAAAGTATTAAAAAATTAAGAGTCCTACTAAACGCATTTCTATTACGAAAATAAAAATGTTAGACAATTATCAAACGCTTTCAAATGTTCAGAAATTGTTCCCGGGAACAAAATAAAAAATAATCATTTATATATGGAAATTGTTCCCAGGAACAGAATGTTTACCAAATGCACCCTTATTCAACAATTCCATGGCAAGAGGGACGGGCCAAAATTAATTGACTAATCTAGTGGATCTCTAAGGTAATTGAGCATTTTCTCCCGGTTATCTTCCCAGAGGTATAAGTACCAACATCTCTTGTAATTCCACTAACATTACAACTTTTCTAGAATCAAAGTCTAACCCAGCTCTTTTTGACCAATTCTATAAGCCTATTCCATTCTCCGCTCACTACCTTTAGCAGTACCTCAACCCACATGGGTAGGCTTGGCTTGATCCCCGAGGCAGATCAGGTCAACCCAAGCCATTGATCCCTGAGGCAGATCAGGCCCCACCACGCTTACAATATGTGAGAATGGTAGAGCTTGGCTCCCTGAGGCAACAATGAGTATAGATGGTAAATGGTTTTCTTTACAAGATGGGGAAAAAGAAAGGGTATCCCCCCCCCCAAAAAAAAAAAAAAAAAAAATCGTCCCTTCAGCCAGCCCAAATGGTTAGATCGTCATTTTCTGCACAAATGCTTGTCTTGTATATAAATAAATAAAAGAAAGATATATATCCATAATTCCAATTTTGGAGCTTCTCCAAACAGCATGAATCACAAAAGAGAAGTACAAGTTCATAGAGGTAATGAATAATTTGAGAACTCACACAATCTCTGTATATTGAAGCCTCCATGGGGGGAAACCTAAGCGGCACCTTGCGGGTCCATAAACTAATAGGAGGTCAGGTTCTGGCCCACTACAACCTACATATACATCAATGGTGCACGTTTATAAAAAGATGCCCGTTAAAGAAAAAACTCAAACTTTTTAAACCTGGAATGAAGTGAGCAGCAACACAAACCAACAGCTCTGAGTGCCTCAGTCATATGAGCTTCTGTAAAAATATTATCCCCCTGATCCTCTGTGGTATCTCTCAGTTCCAAATGCTTTGAGAAAAGTAAATTAGCAGCTTTTGCCATGGCTTCCTTCCCATCAGATGGTGAAGCAAGTTCAAGGGTCATGTTTTTTTTGTCAAGGGGTAACATCTCATCAGTTTCCTGCAGATAGGAGAGTTTGATATCTTTGAAAGGAACTAAAATTTTCATGCTGGATAAATCATGAAAAGGTAATAACTATAAAAGGTTACCTACTTTTCATAATTTAAAGAATGATTACTATCATTTCGGATTACCCAAAAATATGTGAAGTCAAAAGAAAGCAAACAGCAGAAAACTAGCGTTTGGCAGTCTTAAACATACCATTCAGTGGATTCATGCTCCTAACCCACATAAAGGCCACAACACCCTCATGAATCAAACCAATATATCAATAACGTTCAGTTTACATAGCAACATATATGTGAATCAGTCTCTGTTACTGAGCATATTGCAGAATACCAAATGCAGTGTATCAAAGTTGAACAATACGTGCCATATTCAGTACCTTAAATAATCTGATATGGCTCAACTTCTCCAAGATAGCATCCTCAGATTTCTTCAAGACCCCTAAACCCTCCCAAAAGATGTCAATGGTACAGCGTGAGTAACTTCCACAGTATCACAAACTTTTGTAATGCACTTACATCAAATGGAAAATAAAACAGCCTCTTCACCTTCTTCATCATATAGGCATACATGTTTCACGCCAACATCAGACAGCCACTGCAGAAGTTTAATAACATTTGAAGTTTGCCGAGCTTCATCACTATCCAACACAATGGCCAGATACTGGAGCTTCCCCAGATTAAGGTCATTATATTTCTTCAAAAGTCCACTTGAGATGAGATAACTATCAACTGCACCAGCTAATCCCAGCACGAAGAAACATGCGCTGATAATAAAATGTATAAAGTGCCAAATAAATCGAAGACTGAAACTTCCGACCTGCCATGATATCCAAACACATTAGGGCAACAAGAATTAGACACAAAGATTAATCAAATCAGGCTTAAAATCTACAACGAGAATATCCCGACAGAGATTCTAGCCACACATGTCCTCCCCAGCAACAAGCAGGATGATTGACACCACGGAGACCAAATTATTTCTATTCTTCATTTGGTAAAAAGGACACTTCTCATGCCCTTCGCTTCCGGAAGGAGGTGGACATTGCATATTGGTCAGCTGCTCCTACTCATCTCCATTACAGTGCAACTGGCACGATTTAGCACGCGCATCCTGAAAAAGGGCAATAAGACCATCTCTTCCCACCGACTGCAAAAGTAAATGAGCCAAATTTGACGCTACAAATTTCTATTCAGCTCCCTGCCCATCTTCTTATAATTTCCTAGCACTAATCTAATCATTCAAAGAAAAACGTACTCTCTTCTTTGTGCTTAGTTAAAGGAAAAAATCGTGCCACCCATCGACATTCATTGTTGATAAGTCTTAGAGCATGCAGATCCCGATATTAATTACATGTGCCCTTTGTTTCGGCTTGTCTTCCTAAGAAGCCGATCGAAAATACAATGAACCCCGTTGTATTCTGGTTCAGCATTAACCGGCCTCCATTAACACTTGCCGAGACAAGATACCGAGAAAGGCAATACAGGATGACCCCAAAATTGTCAATCCAAACAGCACTACTTCCAAATTCACTGAAGAAACTCGTGAGTCAGAGCCAGCACTCACTTGAGCGGTCCAACGATTCGGTCCCCGCATCTTGCTCGCGCTGCCCATGCTTCTGAAAACCACACATGCGCATAAAATGAGGGACAAAAAAAAAAAAAAAAAATAAAAAACAGGCACAAAAAGAAAACGACCGTCGAGAACAAAAGACGATAACATCAAAACTCATGTTGAGTCGAAAGCAACGAATTTGAATTCGGAATCAGAGAGGAAGAACAGGAGCGACGAACCAATTCGCCGTCGTTCCTCGAACGCCTGCGCTTAGTCTGAACGGAAGACTGGTTCTCTCTCTCTCTCTCTCGATCTCTCTCGAATCTCGCGAGCGAAAGAGAAAGCAGCAAAGAGCGGGGCGACGGTCAGCTCTTTCGCTGAACAAGAGCGGGGGCGGTCAACTTTGCCCAACTCCAAAGAATCCACGGCTACAATTCCCGGGTTTTACCTAAAGACGCCAATTTTCCGCAGTGAAAAAAGTGGTGTGGTTTCCGATTTTCTGCAGTGAAAAAAGTGACGTGATTTCTGAAATCAGTTAAATCACGCTTAGACTCATAAAATGGGTGAATCTTATCGGATTTCAATCAGATAAAAAATGATATGATTCATGTCAAACTAATTTAATCAATGTTGACCTATATTTATATAATGTAAATATAGTGTGACTCGTGTCTGACCCAACCTAACCAATCCCCTACAACACCCATTAATATTTTAGAAAAACCCACACCTACTTTAAACTCTATGTTAATTGGATAAAAACTTCAAATAAAAATAAAAAAAGAAAATTAAACAATTAAAAAATAGTAAATAAATAAAAAAAAAAAAAACCTATAAATTGATCAAAAGATGCGGTTTGCCGTATCTCCACTTTCATGGAAACGTTGAACATCTCCAAATCTAGAGCTACTACTTTACTTGTCCTCTCTTAGAGCTACATTAGTAAAATTCAGGCAGCAAAAGGTTCAAACTTCAGCATAATTTCTCGTTTGGTAGGATTTAGTGTAACAGAGGGCAGCAGAACATTCTTTTTCCAAAACTAAAGCACAATGCAAAGCAGAAAGAAATCTAGACTGGGGAGAAGTTACCTGCTCTGTTATGAGAAAAGCAAAACGCCAATAATTACAAAACTTTAACACCGTAGGTGTTCGGCAGTAAGATAGGAAACCAATCAAAAAAGGTCTCAGTTATGCACATCGAATCAAGTAAAACACAAAAAATCAAACCCCACATTTGGTGCAAAACAGCACAAAAGTCTACGGAACAAGAAACTGATGGATTGCCTCGAGAAATTACCTAAGCTTCGGAGAGTGAATGACACGCGGGGAGAGAGTATTAGGGTTCGTAAGCAAGAGCTAGAAGGCCCAGAATCACACCGGAGCTCGACGTTGGATCAACAAGACTCCGCAAGAACCGTGAACTAACTAAATTCAAGGAGATGACGACGACAACAGGATGATGGATGAGGGTCAATCACACGCTCGTAAAGTTAGCCTCGACTGCGCTGCCAAGGCAAAATCAACGCCCAAGAACTGGATTTTCAAAGGTTGAGGCTGAAGCTCATGGACCTTCGAGGAAGTGGCAGAGGCTGCTCGGAGGCAAGCCACGGAGGCGGCACGGAGGCAAGCTGTGAAGGCGACCGACGAAGGTGACTCATAGGCAAGCCACGGAGGCGACAACGGAGGCAGCTTCCGCAGCTCACCACAGAGGTGACCGGCGAAGGCGACTCAGAGGCGACAATGGACGCAGCTCGAACGCAGGCAAAGGAGGCGAGCAGCAAAGGCAAATGAGCACTTGAGGAAGCTTTGTGTTTTAGCCTTTTAGCTTACCCACTTGGACCACTTAATATTGAGAATGGGTCGAAAATGAGTCAGATAATTTGACCCATTTTCAACCCATATAAATTCAGCTTAAAATTTATTGGGCCCATTTTAGCTAGGCCTTCATATTTTTATAACTCACATAAAACTCATTATTACAAAATATGAGTCAGAGTGTCCCTGCTTATAGAGTTTGTCACTTTCCCATTTTCACTCCCAGTCAAAGAAAATTGCTCGAGCTGACAACGATGTAGGACCATCGGACTAGATTTTCTTCCCCAACATTCCAGTATACATTCAGTGTTTGTACAAAATGTACCCGTTCAATCTATGAATATGGTGAAACAATTTTGTTCCCATATATACATCGCCCGTTGTCCATATCTTGATCTTCTCGCAGACGTCTCATTTACCTGTTGGAAGAAGCAACCGAAAATTTGTCAGCCAACGGTCATTGACAGTAGCTTGAAATCCCAACCAAAAACTTGTCTCAAGATAGCAATCTTGAGTGGTAAAGAATAATGGAAACGAATTTCATTAAACAGTCGGAACAGAGGTAACAGGACACTAGAATTTCCTCTGCAGATTACACTGTCTTCAATGGCAGTTTTCATTTTCAAAGAAATGTCTGAAAACATGTTCATCCCATACCATAATTTTGGCGAACCAATGTGAATTTGTAAATAGCCTTCATTAATGAACCATTTTTCATGGATTTCAAGGGTCCCATGTGTCTGCAATAAGAGAAAACCATACAGCTCAGAGGGAAAAAGAGAGCAAGCAAAAGGAACACTTCACATACCAGACCAATAAATCAAAGTAAGAGCATTCGCTATGTCCCATGTATCCCATGAAAAGAAAGAAAAAAAAAAATGACCCGCACACCAAACTCGATGTGGCAAAAAGTAAACTACATAATGAAGACTGTCCTAACATTCACTCCTATCAAGATGACGATATTGCAGAAATAGAGTGTCCAATTCCAAAAGATTTCAAAACTAGAAATATCAATCAACTCTTGACAGTTATTTCACATGCAAGGCACAATAAGCACTGTCAAAAATTACATGAAATAAGTAAAAACCAGACGAAACTCACATAACTGAAGGACATAGGTTCTGAGGTTAAGTCTACTCATTGCACGTCACAGGCATTAAATTCAGGTTAGCCCCCTTTGTAGACAAAAGATCAGCACATATTGATATTTAAGATTAGAAACAGTGTTGTATCAACTTCATCAGCAGTCAATGAGTTAGAGCCTTATTGCAAAAAGAGGGACGCCCTAGAGAGAAAATCAAACGAAAAGAACACTGACAGCACAGTCAAAGGTCCAGCAGAAGCCAATTTTGTCACTTCAGAAGCTATGGGCTCCAATAATTCTCTTTTGAGTTCCGAGAGAAGATACAAATATCGTAGCTTCACCAGCTAATAAAATGATTTTTTGTTGCGTAGTAGATGCAGCCTTAACACAAGAAACAATGTTGGGCCACATTTCATAGGCTGGTCATTGATTGACTGCAAAATGCAACTAAGGATGTCATGCAGGGCCAACAGTTGCCAGGTTTTTTTTTTTTTTTTTTTTTTTTTTTTTTTATTCAACAGTTGCGTGGCATGATGGACCGGCCAAAATTAATTTACTAATCTGGTGGGTCCCCAAGGTAATTGAGCATTTTTTCCCAGTTATCTTCCCTGAGGTATAAGTACCTACATATCCTGCAAATCCACTAACATTACAACTTTTCAGGAATCAAAGTCTAACCTAGCTCTTTTCAACTACTTCTATAAGCCTTCTTCCATCTCAACTCACTCCCCCTAGCAGTACCTCAACCCACATGGGAAGGCTTGGCTTCATCCCTGAGGTAGATCAGGTCAACCCAAGCCACTGATCCCAGAGGCATATCAGGCCCCACCACACTTATAATATGTGAGAATGGTAGAGCTTGGCTTCCTAAGGCAACGATGATTATAGATGGTAAATGGTTTCTTTACATGGCGGGGAAAAAGAAAGGGTGTTCCGCCCCCTGATCTTCCCTTCGGCCAGCCCAAATGGTTATATCGTTTTCTGCACAAATGCTTGTTTTGTTTATGTATTTATTTAATTAAAAAAAAAAAGATATATATCCATATTTTCAATTTCGGAGCTTCTCCAGACAGCATGAATATCACGAAAAAGAAATACAAGTTCATGGAGGCCATGAATAATGAGAACTCACACAATCTCTGTATATCGGAGCCTCCATGGGGGGAAACCTAAGTGGCATCTTGCAGGTCCATAAACTAATAGGAGGTCAGGTTCTGGCCCACTACAACCTACACACACATTAATGGTGCAAGTTCATCAAATGATGCCTGTTCAAAGAAAAACCCAACTTTTTAAAGCTGGAATGAACTGAGCAGCGACACAAACCAACAGCTCTGAGTGCCTCAGTCATATGAGCTTCTGTAAAAATATTCTCCCCCTGATCCTCTGTGGTATTTCTCAGTTCCAAATGCTTTGAGAAAAGTAAATTAGCAGCTCTTGCCACAGCTTCCTTCCCATCAGATGGTGAAGCAAGTTCAAGGGTCATGTTTTTTTCGTCAAGGGCCAAAATCTCATCAGTTTCCTGCAGATAGGAGACTTTGATATCATTAAGTAGGACTAAATTTTTCATGCTGGATAAATCATTAAAAGGGAATAAACTATAAAAGGTTACCTATTTTTCATAATTTAAATATTGATTACTATCATTTCGGATTACCCAAAAACATGTGAAGTCAAAAGAAAGCAAACGGCAGAACACTAACATATGGCAGTCTTAAACAATACCCTTCAGTTCATTCCTGCTCCTAACCGACATAAGTGCCACAACACCCTCATTAATCAAACCAACATACCAAATAACGTTTAGTTTACATGGCAGCAGATTTGTGAATAAGTTTCTGTTACTGAGCATACTACAGAATGCCAAATGCAGTGTACCAAAGTTGAACAATACATGCCATCATCAGTACCTTAAATGATCTGATATGGCTCAACTTCTCCAAGATAGCATCCTTAGATTTCTTCAAGACCCCTAAGCCCTCTCAAAAAGATGTCAGCATGAGTAACTTCCACAGTATCAAAAACTTTTGTACCGCACTCACATCAAATGGAAAATAAAACAGCATCTTCACCTTCTTCATCATATAGGCATACATGTTTCACGCCAATATCAGACAGCCACTGCAGAAGTTTAATAACTTTCGAAGTCTGCCGAGCTTCATCACTATCCACCACAATGGCCAGATACCGAAGCTTCCCCAGATTAAGGTCATCATATTTCTTCAACAGTCCACTTGAGATGAGATAACTATCAACTGCACCAGCTAATCCCAGCACAAAGAACCATGTGCTGATAATAAAATGTATAAAGTGCCAAATAAGTTGAAGACTGAAACTTCCGATCTGCCATGATATCCAAACACATTAGGTGACAAGGATTAGACACAAAGTTTAATTAAATCATCCTCAAAATCTACAACGAGACTCTCCTGATAGAGATTCTGGCCACACGTGTCCTCCCCAAGCAACGAGCAATTGACACCACGGAGACCAAATTATTTCTATTCTTCGTTTGGTAAAAGAGACACTTCTCATGTCCTTCGCTTCCGGAAGGACATGGACATTGCATATTGGTCAGCTGCTCCTACTCATCCCATTACAGTGGAACTGGTGCGTTTTAGCACACACATCACGAAAAAGGTAGATAAGACCATCTCTTCTCACCTACTGCAAAAGTAAACAAGCCAAATTCGACGCTACAAATTTCAGTTCAGCTCCCCACCCATCTTCGTATAATTTCCTAGCGCTAATCTAATCATTCAAAGAAAAACGTACTCTCTTCTTCATGCTTAGTTAAAGGAAAAAATCGTGCCACCCGTCGACATTCATTGTCGATAACTCTTAGAGCATGCAGATCCCAATATTAATTGCATGTGCCCTTTGTTTCGGCTTGTCTTCCTAAGAAGCCGACCGAAAATACAATGAACCCCGTTGTATTCCGGTTCAGCATTAACCGGCCTCCATTAACACTTGCCGAGACAAGATACCAAGAAAGGCAATACAGGATGACCCCAAAATTGTCAATCCAAACAGCACTACTCCCAAATTCACTGAAGAAACTCGTGAGTCGGAGCCAGCACTCACTTGAGCGGTCCAACGATTCGGTCCCCGCATCTTGCTCGCGCTGCGCATGCTTCTGAAAACCACACATGCGCATAGAATGAGAGACACAAAAAATAAAAAAAAAAAAAATCAGGCACAAAAAGAGAACGGCCGTCGATAACATCAACTCATGTCGAGTCGAACGCAACGAATATGAATTCGGAACAGAGGGGAAGAACCAGAGAGACGAACCAATTCGCCGCCGTTCCTCGAACGCCTGCGCTTAATCTGAAAGAGGAAGCAGAAGAAGAGCAGGGGGGACGGTCAACTTTGCCCGACTCCAGAGAATCCACGGCTCCAATTCCCGGATTTTACCTAAAGACGCCGTTTTTCGCAGTGAAAAAAGTGATGGTGATTTCCGAAATCGCCATAAATCACGCTCCGAATCGAACTGGATTGGCTTCGAACCATTGGCAGCGGGCCTAAAAAGGAAAGTCGTTAGTAGGGCAATCGGTCTCGTCCGATTTCCGGTTCGAGGGTGAAGCCCGGCCCACCTGATCTAGGAACTGAACCGTACCGCAGTTCTGGGTTCGATTCCTGGAACCGGCCTCTTCTATTTTATTTATTCTTTTGTTTTTCCCTTGGGACAAGCGGATTTCAATTTTCATATTCTTTGACATGAATGACTCCATATCTAATCCATTTCACAAATCAACATCGAAGCTTATCAGAAGAAACTAAAAACATAACAAACGAACTATAACGAGTTCATAAAAAATATTTAACATCTTACTATTTATTTGTTTCTTTGTTCCATAGTGAATTCCATTTTATAGATAGGACCATAAATCCTTACTTTAATTGACACATACATTTCACTTTCTTTATACCAATACTTACTTCACTTTTCCCCGATTTAAATCATATAGGATGTTTAAAAAAAAATCAACAAGACTCTTTGCAATCAAATTTCTTCGTTCATCAAAGAAATTGCTGCAGTCAATGCAACTAAATTAAAGTATCACAACAATTTTTGCAAATTAGAAATAAGTCACGCGGTTAATTAAAATCAGAAATCTATAAGATTGCATATATAAAGAAAGCAAGTTTTTTTGAGTGTTAGAGTAGGATTAGCGTAGGACCGATCAAAAAAAAAAAAAAGCAAGTTTACTCGGTCATTAAAATGACTAAATACGAATAAATCAAAGTTTAATGACAAGTGACCGAGAAATTTAATGTGAAAGGGGAGAAGATTGCTTGTAAAATTGTGGGGGTGAATTGCCAGAATTGGAAGTTTGGTGCTGGCAAAATTGGAATTTAAAGGGGCAAATTCATAAATGAAACGTTTGTAATGTCCCAAAAGAAAGAACGACGGAGGACGCAAAACAGAGGAACGAACACGCAACGACATCTCCATCATCATCATCATCTTCTTCTTCAATTTGCCCCTTCACCGGACGCGAGCCCGCGAAGAAAACCCTAGAAAGCTTCATCGGAATCCAATCGATGAAGGGCCATGGCGCGATCGAAGTGGCCAAGACGGTGATCGAGGTCGCCGACGTGGCGTGGAAAGCGATCGAGTGCCGCCATCACCACCATCACCCCCACAACCACGAAGGCGAGCACGAGACCCCTCCGTCCCCGGAGGACGAACTGGAGTCGATCCGGTGCGAGAATCGGCGACTGAGGAACCTGCTGGAGCAGAACCTGAAGCTGCTCCAGAACGTCTCCGAATTGCCTTGCCTGCTGAACGATTGCCCTCCTGATGTACGTGAAGCTCGCCTTCCTCTTCGTTTCTTGTTGATCTTTTCGATCTCGTGGTTTGTGAGGATTTTTTTTAGGTCCTTCGAAGTTGCAAGTGATTCGTGGCCAATTGTGGTGGTGTCTGGAGTTGCGAGTTCGTTATGTCTTGGATTGTTTCTCTCTTATATGCTTTGTTCTTTACTTATCATTCTATAAGCAAGCAAGAAATTATCTCGGTAGCGGCAGAAGTACGTTGTGTGCTTTTATGTTTTTCTTGCTGAATTCGTTGAAGAAGTTCGTGTATGGGAGTGCGTCTATGTATAGCGCATTTGACATGAAGGAGATTAATCAAATAATTACGCCTAAGGTTTTTCGTTTCTCCATATGAGAGATTAGTTGTTTTATTGCAGTTGTATGCCCACCTTGTAGCAACGGTTGATTCAAAAGACTTTTTGAATCGGATAAAAGAATTCCAGCAGGCATCAACTAATGGAGCCACAAATGAATTTCCATTCAGGGAGGCCACAGGTTTAAGAGCTGCTTTTTTTCTTCCAGTGATCTTTGCATGGATTTTTTTGGTTTTTTTTTTTTTTTTAATCCTTGTTATCGACTGGTTTTGAACTTTGGATTGTTGAGTAGGAGCTGATATGCAGTCTGCTGAAGTCCTAATCAATGTTGGCCCTGGAGAACCCAGTTGGTGGGTATGGGTTACGGATGAGATGGCCCCGAGCAATGTTGAAGAGTGGAGTGGAATTGATGACGAGAAGTATGTTGTCATCAGTGAGGAACACGTGGTGGATGGAGTTGCCAACTTTATGGCTAGATGCATATTGTCAAACCCAAAATCTCTGGTACATTCCCTTTTAAGACAGTTCGAGTATGGTCGATTTTACTTTATAATTTTGGATTGTATCTCATTTAATTTCTTTTTGTGTATTCAGAACTTGACCCCAGAAGAGCTGCAAAACAGTAAGTTTCCATCCATATCTTCTGACTGAGAAGGACCATCTTAGCAATTGCATTGGGTTCTTTTTGGCCAAACTCTTATGATCGCATATTATTGCTACACCAGCCAATGCAAGAAGTTGAGACTCAAGATTACTTATCAATGTGCATTTTGACCAAAGAAGAGAATTGACATGCTATTTGCTACATATATTCAACCAACATCAGTAGTTGCTTATTGGTACAATTAAACCACATATGAAAACAAGTCAACCTGAATACATATGCTCAAGGAGGATATTCAAAGATTAGATTATCAATACTTCATAAAAGTGATTGAAAGGTTTCCTTGCATGGTGTAGTCCATTTGCTGATGTTGAGACGTCCATTTTTGTGGCAATGCTCTCTTATAATTTGATATCCTAATAAGCTCATGTACTTTTGAACCTAATATCAGATACATTGAATTTAAAGTTGTTTTCAACTGAGATCTCCTCCATAGGGTACTTTAACAGCCACGAAAGTCCTGTTGTCTATGTGGTCACTGAACAAAGTGCTGTTATCTATGTGGTCGCTGAAATTGATATCTTATGACATTTACTGCAGCTTTGTCAAAAGCATTAGGTGGCGTGAGCAAGATGGAGAAGGTCTTAAGTATATGGCATGCTGGAACATTGTTTTATACTTTAGCCACCTGGGGACTTGCTCTTGCAGGGTATCTCTCTCTCTCTCTCTCTCTCTCTCTCTCTCTCTCTCTCTCTCTTGCTTTGCATCAACTAGTGTGCCACGGTGCGTTACTGTGTGCGCTTGTTGGGTGGGTGCTTGGATGAATATGCATCTTTCTGTCTTTTCCATCGATGTTCTCAAGTAGGATTCTATCATGAATTAGGAAACTTTGAAGCTCTTGTAGTAAGGCTGTTGGAAATGATCACACTTAAGATGCTTATTTCTCTTGCAATAGACATGTGATTCATATATACTTTGCCCAGACAAAGTTTCATTTGTTATTTCTAAATATAGTTTTCTTTATACTCGGGCACACTTGTCTTAATAGTAGGATTTCTATCAATTGGTTTCTCGGGCTGTTTGTAGGTAGCGTTTTTCAGTCTAATTTGATGCAGGTTGACTTGGTTTGAATGAACATCCACTTTGCCGTTTGAGCTTAATTTAGTCAAGAATCAATCAGATTTAAAAGTTAACTAATTGTGTTTTACCTTCCCTTATGCTTCTATTGCATTTTATCATGCTTAATGGGTGATCACTACTAATCATAAAATAAGAACAGTAAATAAAACTAGTGTAGGGTCGCGCACTACATGCATGCATGAAGGTGGTTATTTTTTTTCTTGTAATACTGGGGGGCGGGCTTGGAGATCAGGCTTTTTGGAGGCTCATGAAACACTTCAAGCCCCATGTGCCGGTTAAGTCCAGGCCCATCTAGGGGCACAGGCATGAAGTTAGGTGATTTTCTATGGGAAGAAAATGGCTAGTTCCATCCATGAGGAAGTGGATTAAATGAGAAATTATGAGAAATGTTCTAATTGTATCCTTTCGATCCTTTTATTATCTAAGTCAGAGATAATTTGGGAATAGATCCATGATCCATTTTCTTTTATTTGTTGTTGGTGGCAATCTTGGAAGAAATGAAAAAGAGAAACAAACAGTAGTTTTGGCTTAATAAATAGAAGATGTTATGCTCGAAAAATGTTAACTTTAATTTTAGATGTAGGGAAATAGGGGTGGAAGAAGAAAGTGGTTCGAGTAACTTGAACATGCGCTGGGCTCTTTAACGTTATGAAGTGGGGTTCATTGTTGTAGGTTGTATCGCAGTCGTGCTGTTCTGAAGCTAGCTGCAAGGGGTGTTCACTCGACCAGCAAAGTTGTTATGAGGGCTCTGTAGAAGTGTTCGCTTTTGTGGCAAGAACAAGAAGAAATTGTAACAGATAATTCCGTCAATCGGATTCTGCATTGTTGCCAGTGTTTCCTGCCAACATCTTGTCAATGTAAATTCATGTAAATAGCTTTCGCTTCCAATATTCTTCCCCTATCCTGCTGAAGTAAAAGGTTGGGGGTAAGTTTGTGTGTTCAAGACGCTTTAATCTTTGGAATGTATGAAATACTCCATTCTTTATTCATGTGTTTTCATGTGTCTAGTATGATTGGTCTATCTTCAGCCTTCAATTGTTAGGGTTCTTTTGAGTTGAACCCGATAAAGAGCTACTGCTCCCTGGATTAATACGGTTCTTTTGAGATGAACCCGTTAACTCTTCATATTGTTTAACATCCATGGGATTGAGATGCTGCTTCTTGGATATGCCAACTCCTGCATACGATTTCGCATGGACGTCTTCCTTCCGATCGAACCCTTGACTGTGATGACTGAAACATACGGCTCGAGGTGCCAACGAAGAACTAGGTACTCGTGCTGCAGACCCACCTTATGCGACTGGTGAAGCTCAACACCAGCAATGCAGCCATTTGGGCCCCGGTTTGTACTTCACATATGGCGATGATTAATTGGGCACTCGTTAAAGGTCATTAATTGTGCTTTGGAAACATGTAATTCTGTTTAAAGGTTATTAATTGAGCTACTACATTTGAGTTACTCCTTGACAAAATCCAATCTTGAGAAGCCGTTTTTGCTCCAAATTTGGCAATCCGCGTTAAAAAAATACAAGAATGTGAATGTAAATGTGAGCTGGATACACAAGATGATACTATTGGAGACTACTTAGAAATAGATAAATATCACAGCACACTTGAATTATGGCCAAATTTGCACATTTTAGATTAAATTTAGCCGAGAACAGGCCATTCGATCGTGTAGTAAATGCAAGATCTCCCTCTCTATGTATTTCCTGGGAAAGCATTTAACGGGACGAATGCTACCATCGATTTTTCCGAAAGAAACAACTTGAAAGTTTTAAAGCTACGAGTGTAACTTGTGAGGTTGGGGCAATAAGATGACCAGTTAAATAATTTTTGGCCAAGAATGAAGCTGACTAGCTGATCCCACCGCCGCAAAATTATCCTCAACAGAATGGGAAAGGACATAACTACTCAGTGTCGAGGATGTCATCCAAAAAATAGGTAGGGTTATAGGATGGAGATGTTTAATTTATCACCATCTCTGTAGCCTCAGCCTTCAATTGCCGACTGCTATATGCATTTCCACCAAACATGCATCAACTGAGGACCATCAATCAAGGGAAAAAAAGATTGAAAATAACAAATTCTGCTAGCAAAAAAACAGGTTCCTCGAATCAAAGACACAAATCGCTGCAAAAGAGTCTCACATCTCCACATACAAAAAAAAATCAAGTCCGATCACAACAGAATAATAAATAAGGCACCAAAAAGGAAAAGGAAACACATAGATACAGCAGACGAGCGAGGAAACCAATCTGACTGGGCCATAGCAACATCAATGTAACAAAACCCCTCACCGTCTGGAGGTAGCCACCCTAGCGGAATCACGATGAATGAAAGATCATCAACTTGACAAACAAAAGCAATGTCACAACAGCCGGTAAAATGTCGATGGGATTCATCAATGAGCGAGCAGCAGAGACACCCGAAGCACTTCCAGCAGGACCATTTGCAGGGTTAAATCCAGGAAGCGAACTTGTACTTGGCACCACCGAAGACGCGGGTGAACCGGCAACCTCTGATTGTGGGGCGGGCGCTGGAGCAAGTGTTGAATCTTTGATGACTGAGGTAGGTGGGGCTATAAGTGGAGGAAATTGCTGCACTCCTGCATGTGTTTCAAAGGCGAGAACAACGCATCACAATCTCTGTCACAGTCAATATTACCAGTACCAGATAAGTTGACTTTAAATAAGAAGAAATTTAAGCATTTGATTTATAGATTGATGAGGCATTTGAACTCAAAGCAAGAGTTACTATGCCCCTGTGACCAGAGTAGAGTCACTGAGAGTAAGTCTAGTACACAATAATTTCTTAATTGTGTCTCTAGTTTACTCAATTAAGAGCTTTCCTAGGTAAAAAATAGGAACTCAATGACATGACAGCAATATTCAAGATTGACCTGGGCATCGTGGTTGGAGAGATGTGGATAACCTGCAAGGTAAAGAAAAGTGCATTACGACTCAAAGCATATACAGATGTTCCAAGTTCCAACCACGAGATAACAGTGGATACAAAAGAGGCCTGAAGAAGTCGCCCTACATGGTGACAATCGAGCCATTGACAAAACCATCATAGCTACACGCACTGACATTGCATCCAGCACTGCTCTGTTGAGCAGTAACATTTCCGAGCATCAAGTTGCTGTTTCGACATTGCATGCTAGAACAAGAAACTGCCAATGAAGCAGGCATGCAGTACAATCTGCGTAAGAAAATGCCAATGGTTAATGAAAGATGATTTCATGTATTTAATGGGGATTGTCAAAGGCAATTCGTGCTAACTAGCTTTAAATGATTTAAAAAGGAAAGTCTATTACTTAAGATTTCCTGGCCCACAACTGCACTGCACACAATGGCTTGCTGTGATGGCATAGCTCCCATTAGGCACAATTAGACCATAATCTGAGGTGTATCTTGGAAAATTAGAAGCACAGGCTGCGACATAAGAAGTAAGGTGAGTATCCAACCTCATGGCCTTCCTAAAGTCCATTTCAAAAGGGAAGCAACAAAAAACACACCCAAAAAAAAAAAAAAAAAAAAATGCCAGCATATTCCAAGTATGATTAGCAGTATTGATGCTTTAATCACAAAATTGGAAAGAGGGTTTACCTTAATATAGTGAGGGTTTACCTTAATATAGTGAGGAAATGAAGGTGAAGAAACATGATATTCAAACAGCTTTACAAAGCATAATTGCAAAAAATATAGAATGCAGACAATACAATCTGATCACAAAACTGTGCTTCAAAACCAGTGACACCAAATAAACTTTAGAGGAAACCCAAGAACCAGCACATCAATGAAAAAATACTTTTTTTCTTTATAAAAAGTGGAACCAACTTATTATACACACAATAGCAAACGGACATTAGCGACAATTTGACGAACTCTACAAAGGAAAAGCATCGAAATAGGGAAAAGCAAGTAAAGCAACGCGCAAATTTATATCCTCGAATCCTTGGATTCTACTAAAGGTATTCAATTACACAAATTCCAACCCTCCAGTAGAAGAAAGCATTAATCCACGACAAACAGAACATCATCTAAGAAACAATTTTGGCGACATTTCATGAGTCGAACAATTTACCTGGCAGTGGAACTGCGATAATGTCACCAGGATTTATAGCCGAACTCCCCATAGCATTCACGTTCATCAAATCGGTAATTGTAGTGGTATACCTGGACGCAATCCCTGCCAATGTATCCACCGGCTTCACCACGTAGGACAAATAAATCGCCGGCAACGAATTGTCGGTCCCATTGAAGCAAGTGCAGGGGAGCGGCACCACCAAGTTCTGCCCCACGTCCAACACCGAGGGGTCCGATATAGAATTGGCCTCCCTTATTTGATCCGAGGAGACCAAGCCGGCGTATATGGAATCCGCGATGAACGAGAGGGTGTCCGAGGGCCGGGTCTTGTACCGGGTCGACACGGACTTCCGAATCCCATCGACGCAGGAGCAAGTGATGGGGACTTTGAGGAAGAGCTGGGAAGGGAGGATGTGGTTCTCGACGTCGGGGTACGAGATGTCGATGGCATTGGAGGTGAGGAGCGAGATGGGGTCTATTTGGAAGAGGGAGGCGACCTCGGAGACTTTGAGGTCGGTGTAGAGAGTGTAGCCAAGCAGAGCGTTGCAGGAGTTGGAGTTCGAGCAGGGCTCTATGGTGGACTTAGGGGCGACGAGGACAACTGCATTGGCGAAAATCAAGAAGACGAAAAGGGTCGATAAGGAAGGCTCCGTGACGGGCATGTTTGGGTACCTAACTTGCGAGCTGGTCTTTCGGATTGTAGAAAAACAGAGCAGAAAACGAGACAGCTGAGAGAAGGGTACGGGGGGAGCCGAGCGTTCTTTATGTGAAAGCAAGAATGAGCAATGGAAGGGGCAATGTCGAAGAACCGAAAAGACGGGACTTTGCAGTGGAAAGACAAGGCTTTTGAGCCGGAAGAAAGATGGGTACTTGGGAGGGTTCCGGTACTTGGATTTGCAGGGGCGGAGGCGGTGTTTTAGGGTTTCTTCGCTACCGTTTCGCAGCTCCCTTCCGTGCCGTTTCACCGGGAAGCGGCGGAGCTCTGCAGCGTCGATGGAGGAGGATGGCGAGCTGGGGAACCTCAAAGTCGAGATCTTTGGAGCTTTTTGGGGAAGGAAGGGAGGCTCTCAGGACTCGGCAAGGTTTTCTGCGGTGGGTCGACTAACGAGCAAGAAGAAGCTGAAGCTGGAAAAATGGTGGAGAGAGAGAGAGAGAGAGAGAGGTTTGAAAGACGGCAAAAAGAGCAAGAGGAGCGGACAAGTGTGTTGCGCAGAGTGACCAGACATGAGTCAGATTCTCGGTCTTCGAGCTTTGGAGTTAATTTCCCAAGTAACCCCCCACCGAGATCCGTTAATTACGAGATCTAGACTGGGAAGTCATGCTTAATCCGCGGGAGTCGAAAAGATGATAATTTAAAAGGGGGTTAACATCAGCAAAATTCTAAATCATGTTCACTGCAATACAAATATTCCGAACTTATTTTGTGTTGCTAAAAAGTTTACACTTATCTATTATGATACAAATACCCGAATTTTTTTACATCACAAAAAGCTCCATTCTTTTGAATATACCCATCAAAAAAAGTTGAAGATATTTGTGTCACGTTTAATTTAAAAAAATTTACAACACAAAAAAAATATTTGGAGTATTCATGTCATGGTGAATATTTTAAATATTTTATGGTATTTACTCTTTAAGAAAATGTCAGACATATTAAATTATTAACTATCTTGTGTTTATTTACTTAGTCACAACATGGGGGGGAAATTGGATTCGCCCTAAAATATTTCTTGCCCGATTTCATTCAAACTGGCACTGGTTTCAAAGATGGAGGGTGAAAATGACATGGGCGGGATGAAATCCGGAGGCTTTGATGATATTAAATTTCTTTTACTGGGAGTGAAAGTGGGAAAGTGAGCAAACTCTGTGAGCAGGGGCTTTTCGGTAATTACGTAGCACGGCTTTGGGGGGATCTTGTAATGAGAAACGGACCCCACTTTTAGGACTATTTCGGTTTCGTTCCGCTGCTTTATGATGCCATTGCCCGTAAAGAATTTCTGTTTTGTTCTCCGGTTTGAACGAGCGATCCCTCACGCGAATTATTTTTGCGTGTCGTGCACGCCCCCGAATTTTCGCCAAACGCTATTTTTATATAGGGTTAATACATTAAAAACCCCAAACTAATACATTTATGATAAATTTATCCAAAATTATTTTTTTAATCATGAAAAACCCCAAATTTGTACACTTGTAACAAATTTACCCCGACTGACTATAAAAAACCCTAAACTTGTACATTTTTTACAAATGTACCCCAAACTAATTTATTCGACTACAAAAAATCCCAAATTGGTAAATTTGTAACTAATATACCATCCGCTAAATTGAATTAATACCACCAAAAAATCACAAAAATTGTAAACTGTGACAAACGGAACGTAAAATCTCAAATTTGTATACTAGTTAATTATCATGTGTTATTTAACTTAATAATTTGACAGTAAAATTTAACGAAAACTAACAAAAGGTAAATTTGTCATGAGTGTACTAATTTAGGGTAAATTTGTCAAAGGTATACCAATTTGGGGTTTTTTGTGGTCAAAAAAATAGTTTTTGGTAAATTTGTCACAAATGTACCGGTTTGGGATTCTTCGCGATATTAACCCTTTATCTTAGACGAGATAGTTCATCACGGAGAATCTTGTGAGATAGTTAGGTAAGTTTAATTCAACATTCTAAAAACAAATTGGCAAGATATGAAGCAATCTAATGTAAAGGGCTTTGGGAAAAATACAAAGACTATTTGGCAAATTTTATTTGAAGAAATATATATTTTTTTAAATGCCATTTGATAAAAACACATTTAAAATTTTCATTTTTTAAAATTTTTAATCGGGAAGCCTTTAACAAGGGCTTCCAATGGCGACATTTAGCTTAGATGTGTTTCTTATTTTAATATATTGGTGTCCACACGTCTTATTCCTCCCAATTCGAGATAAAGTTTTATTTTCTCATCTTTGAGAATATCCCAAATTTTACATCATAGAGTTTAGACGAAATGATTTTATGACATACTTAGGTCTAAATTCCCAAAAGAGATAGGTCATTGTGGAGAATCTTGTGAGATATTTAATCAATGAGAATATCTAGACTGACAAAAAAAAAAATGAGAATATATTTTGAAGAGAGTAATTGCTTTTTCTTATTAAGAGCTATCTCGAAAATTTCTTGTAAGATTATAGCGGATTCTAACCCAATTATATAAGATAAAATTCGTGGACTTTTCCTCTCCTCTTCTTTTATATGTCTCTGCGCCCATCTCATCTGTAGTTATCAATCATTGATATATGGAAAGGATGAATGTATATGTACGGTAATTTCACGGCGCAATTATAATAAATTTATAAGTATCTTTGTCAATTTATCAACCTATTGCATTATTTTTAAATTCGTGAGTTTCTAAATTCAATATAAGTCACCAATATATATTTATTTGACCTACCATGTTAAGTGAACATCTGTAAATCTTGCCATGCGAACAAAGAGATATTTCACGAGAGAAATCGCTACTGCGGTCAACATTATCTACCCATACTTTTGCTCGAAGTGCTTTCCTACCACCGTCGACATCGAACCCGTTGCCATCAGACATGCAAAATCATCATTCCCATTTCCATGTCGACTGATGTAGTAGAAGCGTGGTTTAAATAAAATCTAGGCACACCAAACTCACGACACGAGTACATTTCGCAAATGGCCTTCAAATGCACAAGAGATAAAAGTGAACTATCTCAATTTACCGATTTATCAAAAGAGATGAACTATCTAGTAAAAAAATGTCTGTATGTAATATGCAAACTAGGTATCGAAATAAATCAAATCATTCGATGTGACTTAAAGCTATATTTAGCAATTATGATAAAATTCATGACGAGATAAAATTTATTTTATCATGCATTTGGTACTGCTTAAGATAGTATAAAGTTAGATACAAGGGGGAATATAAATAAAATTATCCAATGTGGGGAGAGGTAAGATAAAGATGACTAGAACTTCTAACATTTACAATAGAAAAATTATTTTTCTCAAATAATAAATTCCTTAAATTAACAAAATCAAAATATTATTTCAATATAAATACTATTTCAATTATAATATAATATATTCAAGATAACAAAAGATTTTAGATATTTTAATTTAATATTAATTTTGTCTATATATTCAAATTTAGTTATATTTTATAATATAATTTTAATATATAAATATATATTTTATATTCAATCTACTATTTAGTGATCAGAGCAATAAAGTTTGATATATTAACATCATATTATATACATTTTTTTTGTATAAATGGCATACCGGTATAAATGAATAAAAAAGCATACATATTGATTCACCATTCCACCATGATCCAAGTTAGTTCGTTTGTTATGGACAAACACTATCAATGAAAGCCGGATTTATCATTATAGTTACTTTGTAAATTGTCTGTCGTGGGATGAGTGGAGAAGCCAATTCATTGGAACGACATAAAATTAATCTCACCTTAATCCGTCTTGGGTCTGAAATGTTAACATAGTAAATATCGGGTCCATCGCTGTATTCCATTTTTCATTCATCGATCGACATACAAAATATAAATAATAAAGAGAAAAAAGAAAAAGAAAAAAGGTATCGTGACGAAAAAATTGGCGGGAGGGTGCAGGTGCTCGTTACGTGATTCGCCGTTACACGCGAAAATCAGCGCGGGAAACGCTGAAATCAAGGGCGCCGGTCACCGGTCCTGCCGGTATGGTAGAAAGGGTACTCTTATTTTTCTCTTTTCTCTCACAAAAAAATCAGTAAATCTTTTAAGCACGTTACCCAGTAAATCAAAGGTCGAGGAAGGAATGAAAGGAGGAAACTCCCTAACGAGGCGGGAAGATAATCTCTCTTATAGATCGCAGTCAATTTGAGCTTCAGTTCCCTTCTGGAAATCCCCAAATCTCCGCCAAACCCTAAATCAGCTCCGATGGACCAACCCCTCCCGCAGGAATCCCCGCCGGCGGCCGACGCCGGCGGGCGTAGACCCGTCCGCCGGAGGCTGGTCCAGTCCACGCTGTTCTCCCCCAAGGCTCAGGACGTCGAGGCGGCCGGCGCCGTCCGGGACAATGATCCGGGCTGCAGCGAGGGCGAGGGCGAGGACGACGGGGACGAGGAGGCCTGCGGGAGCCAGAAGAAGAGGAGGAAGCCGAGGGCAAAAGCGGCGACCCCGAAGCGGAATTCTTCTGCCAAGGTATGACTCGTCCGAGTGCAGCGCGCGTGTTTGGTCGGATCGGATTTCGAATTGCGGATTAGATGTTAGGATGATAGGCGGAACGAATGCCTCGCACCAGCTCAGCTTGTTTCCTGGCAGAATTTACAAAGCTTAAGAACGGCCGTTGCCGTTTTTTCTTTCTTGCAGATGTTTAGTATATAACTCAGCTTAGTATCTGCGGAAATTAGGATTTTCTATTGTGTATTAGGAAGCACCGTACATGCATTCATGAATGGATGGACAGAAGCATGACGTTCTTAAGTAGTTCTTAAAGGTTCAGATCATATACCGATTATACATTACTGGTATAGGCGTGCAACATTCTCCTATAATTTTCTTGGGATCATGTCAGAAGGACAAGCGGCAGCTGAACAGTACACCAAAGAAGAATGGAACGACCAATGGCATAAAGGGAGCCTGCTCAACGCCGAAATCAATGAAGCTGGTAGAGAATGAAGATGGGTCTCCTCCTATCCCCAATCTGCGGATGGAGGCAAAACTCAGAGCCGAGGTTAGTTATCGCGACTTCCTTCGATTTGGTATTAATCCAGATTTTGCGATGGTTACAACAGTCTGTTTGCTTTTCTGAATTTATTGAACTAGGCTGAACGATAATTGCTAGCTGGATCATATCATGCTGCCTCGGATTTGTGTTGTTGTTGCTTTAGTTTCAATTTTGGGGAGAATTTGCAGTCTTGTAATACATGCTGGATATAAGACAAAGTCTTTTGTGTTTTGGTCCATAATTAGGAGAATTCGCGAATGTTTGCTGGAAGACAAATTCATCCCTTTTTCTCATCATGGAGGTCGGGCAAGAAATGTCAGGAGGCTACTGAAACTGAAGGAAACCCTTGTTCCAGTGACAGAAAGAGCCAAGGCATCACCCTGGGGCCTATCCATGTATTTGAAAAGAATGAGGTAATGTTTACCTTGTTTACTCTTTCGCGGCTTAAGCATGTTGTCGTAAAAGTGTATAAAGTGAAGCTTCTAATTGCATCTCAACCTTCTTTACTGGGTGGGAACTCAACCCATCTTGTACAGGACGATGGAGGAATCTCTCTTGATTGGAAAAGTTGGATTTTCAATGAGGAAATTTTCTTGGGCACGCATTCCTGTCTCGAAAGAACATCTTCTGTTTTTGAAGGCACTGTATGTGCCTTAACATTCGATAAATTTCACTGTGTTCCCCACTACGCCTACAATAAATCACCTGTAAAGAAGGACATGTCATGGAAGCAAAGCCACAATCAACAATGGAATTTGCATGAACCAGCAGCTACACACAGGACCGATATCCGTGATGAGAAGTTAATTTGCTGTCATCTTAAGGGCAGCAAACTGGTAAGCTTAATATCTGTTCTTCTTCCTTATTGGTAATTATTGAGTTTTAAATCATGATAACTTTCCACTTTTTATAATGTTGTATGTTGTTCCTTGCCTGATATGAGTACTGTAGTTAACTGTCTAAAAATTTTAATGTGGCAGGACTATGGGATCAATGAAGTTGGTTCCCTATCAGAGTGTAGCGCATGTTTAGGAAAGTTAGATCCTGAGCAGCATCTAGAGGAAAGGTGAGGATTTTTCTGAAAGCCCAACTTCATGAACTATATATAGTCTATGGACTTCGTAGGTTGATCAACTTGTTGCAGAGGATTATGGAATGGTTGACTAGTTCAGTTGTAGATGCCGCTAAATAGAATTTGCTAAGTATAGCGTATCATGCAACAATAAGGCCCGTGATAGCACAATATTCCATTTCCATTAGTAAGGCAATTGATGCCGTTGCTTCTTGATCCTTTCAGTTGTGTTTGATTATCTTCATCTAGGAGCTTTGAAATCATAGATTTTACTCCTTTCCCTAACTGTTGCATTTACAGGATGCCGTCATCCAATGTCAGCTCTTGCGATGAGCCTCCAAATACATTATGGACGAATAAGTATCAGCCAAAAACCTCCATGGAGGTTTGATAATATTATTTCCTTACTTTCTCGCACATATTATTTCCTCAAATACCGGTACATTCTCAATCAAGTGATTTTCCTCTCAAATCCTGCTGTTTCAGGTTTGTGGGAACAGTGAAGCTGTCAAGTTCCTGAGGGAATGGTTACGCCTTTGGCACCAAGCAGACTATAAAAATATCAAATATCTGAATGGGGTTGAGGAGTCTACCTTGCAATATGATTATTATGTCCTTGACCAAAGTGACTCTGAGTCAGAATGCAAAGAGAGGCATGCTAGGTTGAAAAATGTTCTCTTGGTTACTGGACCCGTTGGGGTAGGGACGACATATTCTATTTCTACTGCTCTCCTTGTTGATTGTGAGGTTCCTAGATGTAAATGATTTCATGCTTTTGTACTTGAATATTCTCCACTTGTTTGCTTGTACATAATTTTCTCAAGGTACATTTTACTGATCATTTTAGGCATTATTATATCTCATACTTGTCTGGTTTCTTCCTACCTGAAATAGTCCTAGAAACAGGTTGGAACTAACTTGTGGATCATTTTCAAGACCTGTCAAGTGGATGCTTCGTTTGCCATGTCAACAGAATTAGTTTTAGTTTTTCTGCACAGTTCATAGAGCTCCTTCATAATCAATGCCCTAGTTTTACTGCAGAATAAGTAAAAGATATTCTTACGGCTTGCTGAAATGAGGAATACTCTCAGCTGGTCTGGCATACCAAGAGCCTTAGTTGATCTGCTTTTCTTTATTTATTTAATTATTTTTATGTTTTGCAAGGGTGTGGGATAAAGTTTATTATGGAGCTTTGTAATTTCATTGTTTCAACCAGCAAACTTTGGCTGAATCTTTCTTTCTGGTTGTACAAATTCAGTGGTATGATTCCAATCATAAGGCCTGCTAAAATTCTCTCGAGAAATTACAACTGAAAATTTAGCAAGCCTTATGAGAATGATAATGCCTAAAATGATCAGTAAAACCAGAAAGAACAGGCTACTTGCCATAAACCTCTTTTTGTCCGCTTTAGAATGATATTCAGACAATCTGTCTGGAAGTTTTTGTTTCAAAATTTGTTGAGAGATTTGCTATTAATTTTGTCAGAGGTGTTTGATAAATTGTCCTGCTTATGCAGTGTGGGAAGTCTGCTGCAATCTATGCTTGTGCAGAAGAGCAAGGATTTGAAGTTATGGAGGTGCTGCTAAACTTACAAAGCCTGTTGTGCCCATGAATGTGTCTGATCTAGCTGTTTGAAATTTTGGGAAACGAAGGCTGATTGAATAGACTAAAACTAGGGGCAAATGTGGTGTTTTTTCATTTGCAAAATAAAACTTCCCTGAACCTACAGCAATTTTGTGTATGATTAACATACATTATAGTTGGGTAAATAGGGAAAAACTGAGAAGTGCATCAGGACTTAAGCATGAATATATCAATGGAAAATGCAGGAACTTTTTGTTTATATGGTCCATGATAGCTTCGGTAAAATTTGCAGTTATGTTGTTCCTGACTTGTTTAATTTTGCAATGATGTACTGCTAACATAGGCAATGCCATTGCCACCTTGTTCCCTTCTGAAATGATGTTCTGGTGAGCATATTATTGGCTCACCAGTGGATTTGGGAAAAAAACATCTGGAATTGTTTGGCCAGCATATTCTTGGTTCCATTCATCAAGATACTCAGCATCTTTCGTTTTCAATGTAATATTATTGGATAAGAGTGAACAGAGGAGATGAACAATTAAGCAGGAAGGAAAATTTTATTCTATTGATGTTTGTTAGTTAAAAAATTCAGAGAACTATGTTTTCAGTTACCCCTATGCTCTAAATCGATGCTTCTTATTTAAGATTCTGTCTCGTCCATAAGTAATGATTATTCAATGTAGATTTTATGCAGAAACCACAAGTTTTTCATTAGTCCCTTATTCTTCCTTAGCTGCATATCCAATGGGCTTGTGTCAATTATTTTAGATCCTGTCATTATCTATCATTACAATATTTGAGTCTTCACTTCCCTTCTGTGATATGTATCTCCAATTTTATCTTTTAGCATTAGCCTGAGTACAAAGGAATGTTATATAAATTCCACTCTTAGGTGGTCATTACTTTTCTTCAGTTGATTGAATGGTTTCGCGGACTTTGTTATTCTATGGTGTAGTTTTTTTTCAGTGAACAAGGGTTACTTGCCTTGCCAGGTCAATGCATCAGAGTGTCGAAATGGAGCTCTGATGAAGCAAAAGTTTGGAGAAGCCTTAGAGTCCCACTGGGTGAAATGGTTCGTGAATTTACATTCTGCAGTCATTGCAACACTACTGAGCTTTTCTTTGGAGTTTCAGTCCCTTTTCTCTGTTTACCCAGCTGCATTCTTCTGCTTCATCCAATAATTTCTGTTTTCTGTTTACTTGATGAACAAGTTAATGTTTTCCCCAACAACTTTTCAGTGGAACTGAGGGTAGGAGAATAGACATAAATTCATCAACACGCTTGGTAAATAATGAATATGGTTCTAGCCGAAAAGGGAAATGTGTACTGCAGATAGATGCTTTTACCTTCTTGCCATTAAATTTTGATGGAGCTTCTAAATACTTCTGTAAAAGGCGGCAACATGAAATTGATTCGGTTTCATGAGTCATTTCTGAACTTGAAGTCGGGGTAGAAGTCTTACTAATTTTAGGGCCATCTCTTCTGCGATACATCTTTTTTTGTTGATTGATAAAGGATAAAATCTCTGCTGCCGTACATCATTCACATGATTGCTACAGATTGCTTAGGTAGAAATAGAGAACTGAGCCTCTGCCCTATCAATTACTAGAGATGACATTATTAGCTTAGTTCGTGTCAGGGTTTTGTAATACCGCCGCTGATCAGCTTTGAGACCTTCATTTAAAATTCCTACTTAAAACTCTCTTAAGTATCTTCTCCATAAAAGTTGTTTTTCAATTAATATGATGCCTATGCTTTTTATGGTGTTTGTATAATGATTGCATGATAGTTTTTCATTTTTCTTTTTAATGGGTAACGGAGTATGTTTTTTTAGGTCAACAGAAAATCAAGTGGATACTCAAACCAAGAATATACTTTGTCCAGCAGCAGACAGTGTTAAAGCAGAGTGTGAGGAAAAAGCAGAGTTGATTGAATTGATACGACTATCAGATGAGGAAAATCCAAATTGTTCTGCTGGAGCTGAGAAATTGATAGCCAGGGTGAATGGGGCCTCTTGTCATCAAGCAGAAGTTAAACCTCTGATTCTTTTCGAGGATGTTGATATCACTTTTCTGGATGATCGTGGTTTTATAGCTGCTATACAACATATTGCGGAGACAGCAAAGGGTCCTTTAATTCTGACCAGTAGTAGTAAGAAATATGGCTGTTTGGTGAAATTTTGTTCCCACTTGCCAAGTATTAATTTGCATCACTTTATTGACTTGAAGTTTGTGCTTTATCCTAGACCGCAATCTTCTCCTGCCTGATAATATGGAAAGGCTAGAGACATGTTTCGCGACACCTTCTGTGAAGGAATTGCTTTGCCATGTGCATATGGTACCCCTTCCCTTCACTCTAAGTGCTTTCTTGATTCCACCTTATTTGATTCTATTACCAAGTGAAACTTGTACCTTTTCTTTTAGGTTTGTGGTGCGGAGAAAACGAGAATTCAGCCTCATTTAGTGCAAAAGTTTGTTGGATGCTGTGAGGGAGATATTCGGAAGACCATTATGAATCTCCAATTCTGGTGCCAGGGTAATGAACATCCCAAAGGTCAGTTCCTGGACAATCTAGCGCCTCTGCATTTTGGATGTTTCATTATAATAGCGCATGAATTCGACAAGTTAAATTTTTAGCATTTGGTTCAGAAAAATGTAGTTAAGATGCTTGAGCCTTTGCTTGCATATGAATTTGAATATATGGTCATTTATACATAAAAGTTCTTTATTTGTGGACAAATTAGTCCAGGGGCAGCTTTTTGTTTTGAGATGGAAGCAGACGACCCATGCATGAAGATCGAGGGTTTGTCGTTTTTGTTCATTCATGGGCTAGTTATCTTTTGAAGTTGAGTTGTCAAGCGAGGAATGGCATGTCATAGGATTATTGTCATGTTTCTGCTTTTCAATGGCCTTATTATTGTTGTTGTTGTTGTTGGAGGTGGTGTTCTGTTTATTGAAGGAAGTATTAGGTTTATAATTATCCAACACCAGGTTTGAGTATGATCGCACTGGGGACGATAGAATTTGAGATGTAAAGTTTCAAATGGTGTCCAAATTGTCTAGCTAAACGTACGACCAGTTACAGATTTTTATACCAATCTAACATGAGATACAATTTCCAGGTGCTGATGTCCAGAAGACATATGGTCCAGTCCTGTTTGATCTTGAGTCTGGCCATAGGATACTACCAAAATTAATGCCTTGGGATTTTCCCTCTGAATTGTGTGAACTAATTGAGAAGGAAACCAGCAAATCATTGACCACAATGCAAGACAATTCTTTCCTATTGGGGACTATTGATGAACATCTCGAGGACAAGGAACTAGAGGACAAGGAAGTTCAGTGTCCTCAGAGAAGGGATCAGAATGACATAGATTTGCAAGCCAAGAAGGAAGCCATGTTAAGGAGAAACTGTTCTATATATGATGACGAGGACTTGACTGTTCATTTCGGTACTGTGGGTGAGTTTTCTGGCAACCCAGGAACTCCTGTTGCGTTCTCCCAACAAAAAAGCCGGAAGAAACTTGATATTGTTCTGTCTTCAGATTCTGAAGATGAAACTTTTAATCATGGATATGTCACGCCAATGCATGAGGGATCTCCCAAGGTCAACAGTGGGACTCCTGCTCAGGAGGGAGAAATGCATAATTACGTTGCCCCATTTAGTATAAACCAATGCCAAGGTGAAGGAGAAGGAGCGGAAAACTGCCTTTTGCCTTGTTCAAACAGGGACATTAACTTACAGATGACTGACCCATGCAAATCACTGGATGTGTCATGTGTCCCTGAATCAACGTATGTTCCTGAGACAGAAATAGATGGTGAAATGGAGCTGTCATCCGGAACTTTTTCTTGTCGTGGTGGTGAAAGGGGGAGCCTTATTTTGATAATGGGTTCGCATCTGACATATCTCCAGTTAAGAATGGATTTTGTGTGAAGCCATTGTCCAGGTTACGGAGACTTTCGGATACGTTGGCCAACAGATGTGATATGATGGAAGACTCTTCACTCAGTGTTGGTGAAGATCCTCAGTTGGGTAATGTGGAAGCTGTTGATGGAGGATACCAGCTGATGGATGAGTGCAGCCGTGTGGACTTCAATGAAAGCCACAGATATCAGGCTGCATTTAGGATAGAATCTAATTTAGTTCAAGAGTCATGGAAAAGGCTGCGTGAGCAATTAAAAAACCATGTTACCAAGGATGAGAAAGATGCTTCTCAAATGATACAAATTGCCAGCAGAATGAGCGATCTAATTTCAGAAGCTGATTTGTTACGTAATAATTGCCAATCGGTGATAGATGTAAGTTGTATTTTTAGCTGTCAACTGAACTTCAAAATTATCTATTACCGTGTACTTTTACTTCATTTGGCTGATAAGTAATTTTCCAGGATTACCTAGATCCAACAACGGTTATTGCTGAAGATCCTGAAACTTTTAGTCGATACAATGAGCAATGGCAGATGACATCCACAATTGTCCAGCATGGATTGTGCTTTTTCGCTAAAGAAATACCTACTGTTGGGTCTGAAAACATGTACCGGAATGGGGTGGATTTGGCTTCTGAAATGTTAGCTTTGACGACTAACAGGATGGCAGTAGCTAAGCTTATTATCCAGGATATGGGAGGAAGTAAGATTTCAGATGCTGTCATTGATACTCCAAATATTGATGTAATTAGAAGGTGTGGAGCTCTGACCCTCTACTACTCATGCTCTCTTCATTTCTTTGATGCTCTAACAAATAGAACATGAGTAAGTTGACATTGCATGAACATTGTACTACAAGAGCTTAATTTCCCCTTTTAATTGTTTTTGAGTCCGATTACTTCCTCATTATTTAACTCATTTCCCTTTCTGACATACACCTTGGCACAACAACAGTTTTTAGTTAGTTTTTCCCTTTTGCTCTAACATCAAATCAATAAGCATCACATATCGACAGTGGGCCAACGATTAAGTAGGCCTTTGGTGGTGTGAACCATAATTGGTATGATAATCCCAGTAAAATATCATTCTGAATCGGAAATCTGTCTCGATGGGATTTTTCTTTCTGTCAAGTGGATGCTTCAGGTGAATGATTCACATGATGAATGTCCAAACCATTTGAAATAGATTGGGAAAAAAATTGCATATCGGTCTTTTGCATCTTCAAAATATGAGGTCTCTTTTTTTTGCTAGGAATCGAAATATGAGGTCTCACTTCTATATTGTATCTCAAATTTGATTTTACATTCATCACATGTTGATCAAGTCATATCCACAAGCATCACTTTCCTACCAGAATGTTTGGGCACTGATTAAGTAAACGCCATGCAATATACGATCATTGGACTTGGGTGCGAGACTTTATTAAGTCCTTGCTAAACTTGACTCTCATGCTTTTTCTTTGTTGCAGGAAAACAAGGGCATCCCTCTTCGACCTCATAGAGTCCATGTGTCCGTCAAAACTGTACTTGTATTTAAGAGATCATGCTTTTTATGACTATCTTTCGTCTCTAGGAATAATTTCAAAAGCGGAAACAGCTCGTTTGTCTGGGGGCATCGACAAGAAGAGACGAAGGTACATCTTTCAGTGTTGAATTTGCATTCCCATAAACGTGCATTCTAATTTTTTTTTAACTCAGCAGTTCCTTCGCTATGATGTCTTAAGCAAAAACTCTTGTCATTTTGCAGAGGGCGGACTTCCCGCCACTACTTGAGCAATGCTGCACTCATGTTGTCTCCTGAAGACATTTCCTTGTTGCAGAGATGCAACTCTTTTGGAAATGATACACCCCAAGTAATGGATACTGGATTTAGCTAAATTATTTGCCCCGTTTGATCGAAGGCGAAAATGACTGGGGAAACTTTCCCTCCTCATATCGGTCAATATATGTGCTGGCTCGGGTGGCATCTCTGAGGTGCACTGGTCTGTGTTACTAAGTAGCACTTAGCGGCATTGGGTTGCATCAAAAGTTCTGGTGAGAATAAATCTTGGTGAAGACCTGGCTTCTGATCAGGATGCACAAACTTCTTCACCTAAAACATGTCAGGAAGTGTGCTTTAGGACAAAAACTTAAAGACTGCGATCAAAACAGAAAATGGTAACTTCCTGATAGTTTACGAGAACAGAAGCTGACGTAATGACTGCGCCTCCGCTGCTTGTATTTATTACTGGAGGGGCGCAAAATGATATTAAGATTGTGCGGGAGAAGAATAAGAATTTGTAGCCTGCACAATTTCACTTGAACATGGGATACAGAAGCGCCCCATTTGCTCGCTGTAGATCTTCAAAATGCTATTGCTTATTCAGCATCCAACACAGTTTGAGCTGTGATGGAGAAACCTTCTCGTAGTCTTCTTTGTTGACAGAGGAAGGGACAACTGTGGCGGGAGAGAAAAGTCATTAATCACAATTGTATAATAACTATTGATATTCGGTGAATTCAATCTTTTTTATTTCACAAAAAACTAAGTCCATCTTCCTATGTTGGTTGTAAATTGTAATTTGTCTTCACTGAATAGTCATTTGTCCGTCGCGTATCATGTTTCGGAGGACGTAGATTCGTAATATTTCACAAAAAAAAATGGTAATCTATCTCAATTAATTGTAAATTTCTTTTTTCCATTTTAACTAAGCTACCTAATCGGTTGTGACTTTACAATTGCATTCGTGAGTATCTTCGCTAATAATAATTTATCTTTACTTACAAATGTGTAACTTTTCTTTAGATGAGGCGAGTCACCTACGATTGTTATAATTTCTAAGAATCATTCGTATTTTCCACAAGGAGTATTAATATAATTACGAAAATAGTAAATATATCTTCTCCTATAGGAGAAAATACCTAGTTGAGCATATTTTTTCTTTCCACAAACTCATTTAGGCTTAACAATTTTGACACCCCAAAAAAGAAATAAGTATATTAGGATGAATCTTAAATATATTTATAATAAATTTACTCTATTAATTTTCATTAAATCATCAAATTATTAAGTTGAATGACACGTAATTTATGATTTTATCATTTGTTTACTACAAGTGTATCGATTTGTAATTTTTTCAAATATTAATCAAATTTAACGAAAATTAGCGGATGATGAATTTGTCATTTTTATATTAGTTTAAGGTCTTTGGTGATCAACAAATTAGTTTATAGTAAATTTATTTGAATTAATTTGGGTTTATCGTGATATTAATAAATAAATAAATAGAAAAGGATAGAACAGTTTAAGGGTGATGAATGATCAGATGGTCAAACCCTCTCTCTCTCTCTCTCTCTGGGGCGTCGCCGACCGGGTTGGAGTCGCAGATTACAGCAGGAGTGCTCTCTCTCTCTCTCTCTGATCGCTCACAGGTTGGAGACTCACACCACCAAGCGTTCCAAGTTTTCCCGTTTTACATTTCGATTAGGCTCGCGCGCTTTCGAATTCTTGAAAAAGTTGGGGGAAATTCCGGACTGAGCTTGCTGATTAGAGCGTATTCAAATCGGAGCGTTCGCGGGATCTGTACATAGAACAAGTACGGCGGTATGGTTTGCCTCGGAGTTGTGGCCGGGGGCCGCTTCTCGCCAATCGCTAACCGCAGCTCGCGTGCGTCGATTTGAATCGATCAGTTCGGTTTCCCTTTGCGAGCTTATTATTAATTTAATTTTCTGTCGTCTGAATAAATGGGTCGCTGTCTTGATCTCTCCTCGAAGTAAAACGGAATCTATGCCCGGGTCGTTGCCCGTTGCGCTGCCTTTTCCCACCATTTCCGTTGAGCTGTTGATGAATCGAGTTCAGGTGCGGAATTGGGAACCGCTGTAGTGATATCTTCAGAACTCGTTGTTCAAGAGTTAGTGGGGAAAAGCCCAGCAAAATTTTAAGGATTGGGTTATGGGATTTCGACCGGGTCCTGTATGGAGAAGCAAAGCAAATGTCCAGTTCTTGACTACCTTGGTTCTTGAGTATTTTGAGTTGACGTCGGCATCCCTTTATGAAGTGGCAGCGTGGCTGTGGTTGTTGTTTCTGTGCTCTCGAGGAAATAAGATTGTAAATGGTGGCTGTTACAGGCTCTAGCCATGTTAGAACACTAAGGGTTTTTTTCTTTTTCTCTTTTTGATTTATCGTTGGTCTGGTCGTAGCTCAATGGCTAGTCATCTGTTACCTGTTCAGTTCGTCAGTTTGTTTCCTCGCTAAAGTGCTTCCTCTGTCCGGCATGTGTTTAGCAATTTAGACCTGAAGCCGACGAAATCCTTATCTTTGAAAAGATTGCCAGGGTAACTTCCAATATGATATGAATGGTTGATGAGGGCCGGATGGATTCTCTATTTTTCGTTTATACTGTAGCTTTTCCGAACCAAGTTGAATGCCTGAACTAAATGTCTGGTGTTAATTTCGAGTTTATTCTCTTTCAGAGCCCCATCCGAACGGCTGTTGTTCTAGGCACCTTCAAAAATGTCTTGCAGAATTGCCCAAATCCATAAGGTGAGCTCTCATTCTGAAGTCTATGAGCCATGTGACGATTCATTTGCTTTAGTCGATGCATTGCTAGCCGACCGCACTAATCTGTTGGAGCACAAACCAACTCTCTGCCTTGAATTGGGGTGCGGTAGTGGATATGTCATCACTTCTCTGGCGCTTATGCTTGGAGAATTGCCTGGAGTACACTATATCGCTACGGACGTCAATCTTCATGCAGTGAGAGTTACCCGTGAAACATTGCAAGCACACAATGTTCATGCGGATGTAATAGCTACTGATCTTGCATCAGGATTGGACAGCCGTCTAGCCGGTTTGGTTGATGTAATTGTTGTGAACCCGCCTTATGTTCCAACTCCTGAAGACGAAGTTGGGCAGGAGGGCATTACCTCTGCATGGGCAGGGGGTGTTGATGGCCGAGCTGTTATTGACAGAATATTGCCGGTTGTGGATAAACTTTTGTCGGATAGAGGTTGGTTTTATATGGTCACTCTCACCACCAACAATCCATCGCAGATTTGCCGCCAAATGAAAGCGGGAGGCTATGCCTCTAGGATAGTCGTTCAGAGATCAACAGAAGAGGAAAGCCTTCACATCATCAAGTTCTGGCGAGATTCAGGCGATCAAACATGTAAAAAGGAAACGGCGACATTGAAGAAGACATCCAGTGGTAAGGTCATGGATTCCGTACTCTCTCAAATTCATCAATTGCCATTCTGGAAAAAAGTCGAAAGCAATGACTGACCCGACATTCTGTATGATGGAGTCCTCTCAAATATCGTGTTGAGGCAACTAACACATTGTTGAATAGTTGAAAATTAGGCTTCAAATTCCCTTTTGTTTTTATCTAGCTGAGGATCTTTGAAATAATAGCTTGGGTTTTATTGGAAAGGCTCTTTTGTTCCTCTCTTTGTCTAGGCTTTGCTACCCTTTTCTTTGTTTGATTTTGTTGTGCAAATTAATCGAATTAGCTGGCTGTTTATGATCCTTCTGTGGTCTAGAATAAGTTGGATCTGGCTCGTAGGTGTATATCTTTATGGATCTATATGAACAAATTTACATTAGTTGGTGCCGGTGCATGATTGCACCCCCTCCGGAATTCACCTAACGGGTAAGCTGGTATAGCTTTAGATAGCCGTTAGGGCTCGTCCGTTTCTCCAAGTCTTGGTAAAACCCAAGTATATCATGGCCTAAATGGCGTTTTCTCGACATGATGATACATGCGATCGGTTAACTAAAACCAAGTCAATATTTCAAGACTGGTCGCTGATGAAGTTCAATATGAACCGCCAACGCTGCTAAGTTTCACATTTAGTTTGAAAAGAATCCCAATAAACAATGCAATCAAATGCTTTTCAGAACCAAACTTTAATTTCAGAATGAATTCCACAGTTCTGCCAGGCGCAACCGAAACTCTGCCCTAAAACCAGTTCTAATCTTCTCATTGAAGCATACAAAAGCGAATTATTTTGCAATTAAGAAGTCATTAGGCACTCTCTTTTGCAATTACAACAGAAGGAAGATTTAAAATGAATCAAAGGCAATGGAATGATGAACAATCGAACTCAAAAGCGCACTGAAAAGAGCATGAATTACACCAGCAGCGAAAACATATAATTTGCCCGGTAAGAGAGGGCGTATAATTAAAAATTTTGGAATAATTTAATCAAAGCTCGAAATAACAAAGGGGAGTTCTCTCTTTCCTAGTTCTTTCTCTTCTCTCTCTAATATCGCACCCTTTCCAACTGCCTAGAACCAACAATGCCCCAATTACACTTTATCATCTACTTTATCATTTACAAGGGGTAGTAGCTCCATACGATTCCGTGGGGTACGGGGAGTCCGAGGGGTCCCTGGTGGCTGTTGGGATAGCATGTGCCGCACGTAACCGTAGAAAGTGCAGCCCAACAGCGTTATTGCACACCCCACGGCATTCAGGCCCGCAATAGGGTTCCGGAATATGAGCCATGATACCATGACGGCGACTGCAACCTGAATGAATTAAAAACAAGTAGCTCGAATTACTTCAGCATGAAAACACGAGGAAAACCAGGAAAAAATAAAAATTATGTCGCATGAAAAACGTGACATCAGGTAGCGACTGCATTCTGAATGTTCTCATGCACTTCTGGAATTCCAGTAAGTCAACTGAAATTGTCACATCATCTAAGGGGAATTATGAAGCATGAATGAAGGATGAACAATAGCAATAAGAATTCCAAACATTGAATTACCTTGAGATTTCCGGCGACGTTAAATGTTACTGCAGTTGTTGAGTGGATCACGTAAAAGATGGAGAAATTTAGGCAAAATGCCAACACTCCAGAACTGAAAATAATGATGAGGGCTGGGATAATAGATGTATGCGTTTGAAACCAGAGAAGAACTCCAGGACCTTCAAGAAGGATCGCTGGGACAGCCAAGATCATTGTTGCAAAAGGTGCCATGTAGTATACTGTGTTAATGCTGCAGACTCAAATAAGTTGAGAAAAGTAAATTAGCGTCATTCTAGCTACTACAAATTAAGCCAAGCACAAATATCTCACACATGATGATAAATGGAAAATCTCAAATTATTTTCAGAGGGTTCTTCAAACAGTAAATTTCTTCCCCTGAGGCAGATGAACATCCATCATAAAAGCCTCTATTCAGTGGTCATCAGCACAGATGAGCAGTGCAACTAATTTAGGCAGGAAGAGGAGGATGGAATAATTGACATTTCGTCTCTGACAAGGGTACTAAATCCATAGTTTGTCCCACATGCCAAGTTCAGCTTCCGAATATGAAAACATACCAATATAACATGTTTCTTTAGTCACGCGGGAAGAACCACCACCAAACAAGACAACTAAATGTAGTTACCGGATCAGTGGGGGAAAAAAATGCAGTCTTCATCATAAAAGGCTAGATCGCTAGATCGCTTGGTTTGCAAGACTCGAGAATTTGGCATAGGAGAATGAAGGTTTAAGCTAGCCTAACCGTGCTGGAATCTCATTCAATACCCTCATGTGTTTTAAGCTTATGTTGAAAGAACCCCAGTAATGAAAGTGGAGTTGATATATATCTGCAAAGAGAAGCAATAGAATCCAAACCAAACTTAACAGGTAACTAAGTCTAAATGAGCAATTTGCAGCATTTTTCTTGATATCCGTTTCTTACTGTCAAAGTAGGATGCGGGTGCTTTATTATGAGGCTTACTCAAGGCACACTTCAATGGCATCAATAGCAACATCTAGACAATTGCCACCAGATGACATGAAATAGCTTACTTATACATGGATCTAATGTACGATGTCTACATTCCTTGAGCAGTTCAACGCCTATGCTGTTCCCTTTAACCACAATCCACATTGAACGTGCGGAGAACTGGACGGGCATGTGTAACTTAAAAAGTCTACCGATACCCAAGGAATCTCTAAGTTAAACCATCAACATTTGTATGTGGGGATCAATCCAGTTACGAGCATTTATCTGTTAAAATTTCCTTCCACAAGCATTTATCTGGTAGAGCCAAGAAGAAAAGATCATCTCTATCAGCTATACTCTAAAAGAACCGGTTACCCCAAAGCAAAAGTTTCTTTTGTATCAGGCAGTTTCCCTCGGCTTATTTTCTTTCATGTGATAAATGAACAACCTCCATAGTAGCAGTTACATAATCTAAGTAGTAATATCACATTCCATTGAGACTCTCTTCGTCATTTAATCCAATATACTTTGATGGAAACGACGACACAACAAAGGTGTGTAATGTCTTGGTGCGAAAGGTTCATGACATCCTAATTGTAAAGGTATATTAGAAGAAATAAGGCAGGAAAAAAACCAGCAACGGGGAACTACCTGTCAAACTTGTATCCATGCAACAGGGATTCTGCAAGAATCGTCTTTGTGGAAGTTGCAAGACAACCAAATAAGGCGGCACAGAACCCCAGCATGTTAAAACTAAGCTCTGTAATTGATGTAAGAAGAATTCCCCCAACGATTGGCACCAAAGAAGCCCAAATACGCCAATCAAAGTATTTTCTCCACACAAGCCACTGCAAAACAACTGTTCAGATCCATAGTTAGCAGGATCTTCTGATTGCTTGATATGATCAAATGCAGGGATTAAAAGCATTTTACACCGCGAAAGGAATATTTCACACGAACCTGTTGTTGCGGGAGTGAATGACTTTATCGTCTGCATGAAAGAAACTGGGATGTAACGTAAACTCACATTCCCGAGGACAATGTTTATACAGAACACAAAGGACATGGGAAAAATTCGTCTCCAGCGATCTTCGGTGTCAACAACTATCAAGGGCTTCAGCTTCAGCACTTTTATAACCACGTAAGCTCCGATAGACGAGCATATGAAGTGGACACATGACACGGTCAGAGGAAACTTGAAATCCAATTTCTGCGTAGCAAAACATAATCATTCTCAAGAAATCTACGAGATGAGCAAGGACATCCTATATTCAGGGAAAACCCATTCATTTAACAGAAATTCACCTCTCAATGAACTAACGCATCGCAAATTACTGAGAAAGCAATCGGAATCGACTGTTCGAGGACTACTGAAAACAAGAATAGGTAAGGATTCTGTTCATTCAGATTCTTTCAAAGAATAAAGTAAGTCGGCAATGGAGGCAATCTCCTCGACAGCTTCAAGGAGATGCAAGTCCAAACTGAACCTCTTCCCGAGAAATACAGGATCCAATGATTCGCAGCGAGATCATCGATGCAGCAGACCAGTCTATATTTGAAAAAAATCGGGACTAGGAGAAAGGCAACAGAGATTCGAATAGAAATTGGATCCGGCGATGGAATGGATCACGTAGATTGTATATTTCTAAAATCTTCAAATCCTTCGTGCTGTCTGTCTTCGATCATCAGCACGAGATACGAGACAATACACAAAACGAAAAGCACAAGAAGAAGGAGGCATGGAAAATTACAGTCTTGCTGATCCAAGTGATGGAAATTTAATAAAGAACAAGAAAAACCGAGAATTCGGAGCGGAGCCCAAAACGATGAGCTCAGTATTGGCAGCAACACCCCCACCGGAAGTTCAGTCGGCTAACCAGAGAAGCGCGAAAAATCACAAACGTCCAACCAAAACAGATGGAATCTACCGAAATCAAAACTCATCGCGACGCCAGATTTCACAGAATTAGGAATCGCAGCACAGAACCGAAGCAGCGGACTCGGGATGAATCGAAGGCGAGGGACGGGACGGGACGGAACGGAAGGGAAGGGAAGGGATTTAGGGAATCGCGAACCTGGAAGATCCACTTGTTCATGATGATGACGGTGACGTTGAAGCCCCACCACTGGACAATGGCGAGGAGAGATCTGAAGACGCTCCACTGGCACAGCACGCCGTCCTCCATCATCGCCGCCCCCAATCCCTTCCTCCTCCTCCTCCGACCGACGAGCCCAAAAGAGAGAGAACAGAAGCGGGGGCGGGGGGGGAGAGAACTAATCGAATTCCTGCTGCTCGGCGCTCTTCAATCGATCAAAAGGCAGCACCGCAGAAAGAGGGAGGGAGAGAGAGAAGGAGAGGGAGGGAGAATGCGAGGGAGTGCGTAACGGAGGGAGGGGGAGGGTCTAGTAGTCCCATGTGACGTGCGTCGTCTCTGCTGCTGCCGCGGCGCGTTGAATTCCAAACGCTTCTCCTCTCCTCTCGCCCTCCCTCGCCATGGATTCTTCGGTGGCGTCGCGAGTCCTTCCCCTCCTTCTCTCCTCTCTTCTCCTCTTTCACTCGCCTCCTCGTAATTCCAAGGTAAAATCCCTCTCTCTCTCTTCCTTCTCTCGGGTCGTGCGTGGGCCCCGCTCCGATGATGGGAGATTAGGGTGACATCCTCATGAATTTTCTTGCCGAGTAACGCCCGCATCACGCGACGTTTTTAATTTCAACTCCGTAATCTACTGATCGATCCTTTTCGAACACACCCCAAAAAATAAAAAAATAAAAAATCTGCTGATAGATGAGATCTAATCATGAGAAGTAATTTCAACTCGGTAATCTACCGATCCATAAAAGGGAATTATTTCGTTAGCCTCGACAACAGGTTAGGCTCGATTGTTGCCACATCTCCCCAAATCCCCCTACCCACGCGACCCCGCTCGACAATGATTTATGCCGATTCATGAGGATGCTATTGAGGCCACACGATGAATGATCCTATCATGGTACCACGAAATTCATCCTATGGACTTTAGAGATCATGTGTAGTTGTCAGTATCAACCTAGGAAATTACAACAGTACCTTCAGTTTAACGAATTTTCAAATTACGAGAACACATTAAAGTTTCGCACAAAATCGCAAGACCTGATTATTCCAATATTCCACGTAGCTCCCATCAGGTTTCAAACTTTGATGCACCAACAGCAACAAGGACGAAAATGCTATCTTTGTTGAAATGGGCGGAAATGAAGATGTACATAGAATAAGATAATATGTATTTCTAACATCTCCTCAAACTAAATTGGAGTTTAGAGAAAGAAATCTTAAAATGCCCATGTAGATGTGCAAATTTTGAAGATCGAAGAGACTAACTGATGGAGACATTACGCAATTGCATATTTTAAAACTTTCATGACCGAGTAGTGAAGTGATGTGGCACTTTTTCATGTATCGATATGCTAATTCGCTAGTTTTCTTTTTCGAGAAAAAGGAAAAGGTAAAATCTTGAAGGGCAAATATCACAAAAAATTTCAAATTATACTCAACGCGACATAAATGCTAAAAAAGAAAATTTGTCACAAAGGACTTTTAATTTACCTAGTACAATGCAAATACTTTCACTTTTTTTGTGTAGCAAAAAAACCCAAACCCATATATGTGTGACGTGTAGAATATATTCGTTACATTGATATAAATTCGTGATGTTTTAGTTTTTGATATTTGTGTCATAATAGATAAGTTTAAATTTTTTTATGATAAAAAAAAAAAAACAGTCGAGAATATTTGTGTCGCATGGTATATAATTTATAATTTATTTTTTTTGGTGACATTACCCTAAGTTAAAAGGGGCTGCTGTGGTTGCGGACGAAGCGACTGATGAAATGTGGAGTATAGCGCGGGGCATTGACCCGAGGGGGTAACACCCTGCTTCTGTGGAGGGCGGGTGCACGTGGGACCGGCTTCCTGTTTTTTAAAGTCTCTCTTTTCCGGTGTTCGCGACCGGAATGGTGGGGAGTCGCGGTGTCACGTGCATCTTAAATTGTGCTTCTTAATTGTACTATGTTAAGGACGGGCACGGACGGCTGGTAAAAGCTTCATAGTAAATACCAAACAGTTCAAAAACTAAAGGAATTGCCAGAACGAGTTGATAGGCCTTAGCCTTGTCATGCTTTTTGGATGTTGTCTATAGAAATTAGGGTATGCTAAAGTGGGTTGAATTGACCTGCATGCGATTGTTTATCGATTAGGCTTTCAATTCGAACCTTCCCATGAATCTTCTTATGCAGCTCAAATTGCCATTTTGGAAGTTCGCAAGCTTGCCTCCAAGATGGTGATTTGGTAACATCTCTTCACTGCTTTATTGTGGTAGATCGGGGTGAAGTGATTGGTACACGACACCTTTCTTTGCAATCTCTTTTGGCGTTGATGATGCTGCATGGGTGGGAGGGGCTTTTAGTCCTCGGACTTCGTTGTGACGTTGATTCTATCATGAAAGCTCCCACCTACCTAATTTACCTTAACTTCTGTCAAATCTGCTACACATTGGCCATAGAATTCAATGAGAGAAAAGACCCATTTCGAGATAAATGCAAGTTGATTTGTCCTGGGATCCATACAGGATTAGTTCATAGATCAGTCCTTAGATCGTCGCTCTCAATCTTCGACTTGAAATTGTTTCTACTCCTGTCTCTTTCTATTTTGAAAACATAGATAGAATCGACCATATCGATACAAGATAAAAATGCGACAAAAATGTAAAATTAATCATGATAATTTGTTTTATTCAAATTCATTTTAATTTATACACGTGTATGTAAAGGAACCATGATCGAGGTTTTGCACGGAGCATTGACAACAAAAAGGATACCGAGATTGGCAAAGAATATGAAAGAAATATGCCACAAAAGATTCTCCTATGTGAGACCCACTCGTTACTTCCACGGATCGCATCAACCGGGCAAAAACGACCGTCCATCATTTCTCTATTTTCTTCACCTTCGCATCCCGTTTTACCGTTCCATTCCGATAAAATAATTCCATTTTCATCATCATACAAGATAAGAATGCATAATCAAAGCACCCACGGAGGAAAAAAAACACTCCTCGACTGCTAAAGTCGACACATCTACTTCTGGCCCGAAAGAGGCTCGGGCAATCACTCGATCCTCCGCTTGTCTCATTTCCGCATTTGCTTCTAAACTTTCTAGACCCGCGTCTCGAGAAAGGGCCGGAAAGAAAAATCCCCAAAAGGGAGAGAAGGTTTCGATTCGATTAACTTATAAGACACGATTTTTCCCGTAAAATCGTCAAAGGAGCTGGGTAACCCGTCTTGCATCGACGGTCGGCGGTGAAGTCCACCGTGTAAGGTCGAGCATGGCCAAGTTCCCCCTTTTTTCTTATATTTTTTGGTGGAATTTGATGTGATGCGCGCGTACCACTGAATATTTTCTCCCTTGCTCTAGGGTTCAACTGCGTCAAGCTGAAGTCAACCGCACTATCAATTCTCGTATTAAAGAAATTTGTTTTGGGCGGAGTTGACGCTGATTGTACCTCGGAGTTGAGCCACGCACGTTCTTCGAGTCTTGAGAATTGAGCAAAGTTGCTTCTGCCCCCTGTAATTTGGAAATTGTCTCGCTTTCGCCCCCTTTACGTTTCGTCCCGTCCTCTCGAACTGCCCCAGATTTCCAACTCTTATTCGCCTGTAGAATCAAGTATAACAAATTCTATGGTAAAAAAATAAAAAATAATATATCAAGTACGGCAAATTTGTTTACTTCTACAGAGAAGAATAATCTAATTAGTTATAAATACATGATATGATATGAATATTAATTCAATCATGAAATTTTTAATTTTAATAATTGAGTCTTCTAATGAAGTCCGTCAAGTTAATTTTTACTGAAAATCGCTAACATTAGAGTTTGTCTAGCGATCACTAAATGGTCAAGTCATTGAAAAGAAAATTGACTGAAATAATTGCATTAAAATTTGACACAAAATTTTAAGACTAAATTGGAAAAATCGTAAAGTTTAAAACATAATTGATATCCATAAAATAAGCCTAAGATCGATTAGATAATTTTCTCAATTCCGCCAATAAAAGGAAGAATAATGAATTTGTGATCGACATTCGTTAACGTAAATCGTAAGAATTGGTAATTGAGTGCGTTCGTGCGTTTGTTTGTTTGTTTGTTTTTTTTTTTTTTTTTTTGGTTGTCTTTTGGTAAAAGATCTAAGGCTAATAGGATACGTAGAATAAAAATCACATGATTACACGGTCGGCCAGGGTCAAGGCTCGAGGGTCGATGATCCTACTAAAATCACCTAACTTCTTTCCATTTGTCAAAGCCGAAGGGCATCGATCGTAGACCAACGGCGGACCTAACTGCCTCTCGAAAGAGCTGTCGCATTCGTTTCGAGCGCAAAGACGACCGTCTCGCACACTTGACTTGACTAGTTCAAAGTGGGCCTCCTTGTCCTGAGGGTTACAATTCACGATTCCAAGTTTCAACAGCTTAATTAAGAGAAGGGTCCATTGCAAAGGGGAGCCATCGTCGACTTTGACCAAACTGCCAGGGGTTTGGCGAGTGCGAATAGATGTCTAGGATTGATTTCGAGATCCTGGAGCTCACGAAGAAACGACGGGCTTTCGGGTGCGTTTTGAACTTCAAAATTTGAAATGTTGCTTCATAACCAAGCTCTAGGTCTTGGACTTTTATAATGCTTGACGGGGCATTCCTTTGAAACCTCGGATGGTCTTTGAAGTTTAGGCAGATGGAGCCTACTTTCATAGCTAGCTCTTGGATGCTTTCAATGCTCGAGGCAGGCAGCCTTTGAAACCTTAGATGGTCTTTGAAGTTAAGGCACATAAAATGTGGACTTTATAATGTATTTCAGGTCTCTAAGCACTCGATTCATGGACCCATCAATTGACTGGAACCACTTAGGTAAACCGATTGACGTGAAAAGAACATATCAGACGGTTCTACTTCTATAGTTTTCTTGACAAAGTAAAGCCTTTATCTGACGTTTTCAGTATGTTAAAGATAGATTAACATCAAAGGTTCTGTCTGATACGCTAAAAATGAACGGTTCCAAAACCCTCTCAGTTTTCCAGCAGCGGGCTTGATTTAAGAAACCTGCTGGTCCATGAGATATAAGTATTTTTTTTTTTTTTTTGTTTGGGGGGAGGGGGTTCAAAACAGCTTCTTCTTCTTCGCCATTGGTCAGTGGCTTTCAATCGCATATCATTGATCGCGGTCATCGGCGACAATTGTTGCCATTCACCGCTGGTCAAGGAGAGAGTCGAATTCTCTTCATCGTTGTAAGAGGACTGGAATTGTTGGCTTCATGACGTCAGTGGCTTTCAATCGCACATCATTGATCGCGGTCATCAGTGACTATTGCCACCATTCACCGTTGGTCACGGAGAGAGTCGAATTCCCTTTACTGTTGTAAGAGGACTGGAATTGTTGGCTTCATGACGATGTCATGTGACCAAGAAAACACTAGAATGTCCTCCTCCACCATAAAGAAAGAGAAACCACCACATTGGGGGAAAACATGGTTAATTTGAAAAGTCCATAACGGGGCTCAACAAACAAAACTCCGTCTTCGTATTGCAGATGGGCCTTCTGCACATGGATAGTTACATTTTTGGTCCATCCAAGGAAGCTCCAAATTTCTAGGCACTGTTTCTATGCCTAATCTCCAGTTTATACATCAGACGAGTAAGGAATTATGAAACCTCTCAGTATTCAAGTATCAGCAGCATTTCCAACTAAAAAGAACACCGGCAAAGAAGAGTTCAGATGACAAACTTGGAGGCAGGGGATTTTGCATCTTCTCCCACTCTATTTCCTGGTGTACACAAAAAAGACAGGCCAATTAGATACATTAGCAAAAAGTTTCAGATAGCAACTGATACTTGGTATACCCGGAACCATGACCAAAAAAGGCACATACATCACACAACAGCTTGTCATAATATATGTACAAAGAAGATCTACATATGTATACATCGACAACCATCAACCCGTTTATATATCTCTGAAAGTGTGATATGAGTATTCCCCTGTGAAGATCTACATAAGCTATAGCCAATGGCAACTCTTTTAATGCATTAGAAAACTACTCGGCCATGAAATTAAAGCTGCTTAAAAAGCAACACTCTAAGTCTCAACACTGTTCCTCTTGACAGATCTATATCCCAGCCAATACATGCACATATACATGCATACAGACGGAAAAGTCCGGGCACTAGTAAAGGAACTGATCAACCCCAACCCCTCTCTCTCTTCCACCACACACGATTGGGAAACATAAAGGATGCAGGATTTCCAATCATTAAGAGCAAAAATGGGTAGTTACACTGCCAATGCCCTTCCCTTGCTCAAATAATTGACAATGGATAGCAGCACAAACAAATGTCGGAATACTCTTCAAATCTGAAAACAGCGTACTGCAACCAACTGGTATATCCAATTATTTTGTCAGAAATAATTAGTTAAAATCACTTGTACCTCATTCTCTTACCTTGCAAGAATCCTTTTCTCATATGACATCCTACTGATATTAGGACTCACAAAGTAAACAGGAAAAAGATTGTTTTCCTAATTCAGTTCTACTGGTATAGAGGCGCTGATGCATTGCTTCATCATTAAGAAACCAGTTCTAGGTCATGAGATGTGTCCTTTCTAATTCAGAAATGTAGATTGACCCCTTTCCCTGCAGACTGCAGAGAGATATAATTGCCTGATAACACAGGTTCTAAAAAAATCTAATTTTCGCTTCTCAGGTATAGTTTAACTATTCACACCCTATGTCCTCGTTTGCTTCCTGAAAATTAACTCTTCGAAAACTTTGGAAAAAGAAAGATCACCAAGTACATCACATCCAGGGTTCAAATTGGGCTGCAAAAGGGATGTAGCCCACAATTCTCCAATCCAAACAATATCAGCATTTAATAACTGCACCATTGTCAAAGGACTTCAAAACCTGAGTCGTAAGGCATCTTCAATAAGGATTCTGTATGTGCTTCATCAGCTTCCCTCCCAGGGTTATTCAAATGCCCCACAGGCCACATTCCTAAACCCTTTACTCGGTTCAAGGCTTATTATTACAGAAAAGAGAGAGACCGAAGCAAGAGTGGGAACAGTATTCCTCCTAAGTGTTGTATGGAGACAAAATTTACATGGTACAAGCATACAATCAGCCTACAGCAGAAATGTATTCAAGCAAAGTAGTAGTAAAACAGAAAAAACATGATCAAACGTTCCGTGACTGCCACTTCAAGAAATTTGCTGTATAATTAAGCACAAAATTTGACTGGATACCCTTCTAACCAATCACATTACCGCAATCAAAGAACCCCATGGATGGTCTAGAACTATCACCCATCTTAGCATCAAAAGCTCCCTAGCCAATCAAATCACACATATGGCAGCCAAAAACAAGAGATGCCTCGTAGTCTAATATCTACCCTATCGTTCTTCAAAACTGTTTACATAATTTCATATGCACGTTTCCGGCCACATTATAAGAGTAGCCAATTAAACAATTCACGGCCAATTTCATGCAAAAAGATCAATGAAGCGGCGTTGATTGGGTTTTCCACGAAATGTCTCTTCTCAACTCGTGCCCGTGATCTTCACGACTTCGAACCGACGGTTAGAGTACCCCGGTTTTCTGCAATCTAGTACTCGTGGATCGACAACATCGAGAAACTTCATAGAGAGAGAGAGAGAGAGAGAGAGAGAGTACCTGGCTGCGGAGCCGGGGCTTCGCCGTAGATGACTTTGAGCTTGGCGAGAGGGAAGAGAGCAGAATCGGAGGCGGCTTCCGCGAAGAGCTGCTGCTTCCAATCCCACATGGCCTTCTTCGTGGCCTTGTTCGACCTGACGAGGGAGTCCTTCTCGGCCTCGAGGCCCTCGATGTACTTCTGCTGGTTCACCGACCTCACGCACAGGGCCGCGAAGGCGCCCACCAAGCAGACGTCGATGACGATGTTGTTGTTCGCGACTTTCGTGAGCGCGGCTAGCGCCCTGTTCGCTGCCTCCATTGTCGGAGCTCGCCGAGGACCGAGGGTTTTTCGACGGGGTTTTTCGGCTCGTTTTGCAGAGGGCGGATCGGAGAAACTCGGCGTAAACCGGAACTCAACTCTGGTCAGCGGAGGAGAGAGAGAGAGGGGGTATTATTTTGCCTTCCAAATATCGGACATAAAAGTAAGGTAAGCGATTTTTCTATTTTAATATTGTTTCTGAAATAAAAATCCGTTTGATAAACTTATTCTGTTTTTCTATTTCTAGAATAGATTTCTATTCCGGAAATAAGTTTAGAATATAAATCATGAGTAGAAACTACTTCTCTATTTCTGGAACAGAAATGAGAAATAAAAAACTTTATTATCGTTCGTCAACTAGTCTTTCATCTATTACCGTCGACCACCGTCCGTCGGTCACCGCCTGCCCGCCGGCCCCCGTCGCCACCAGTCGCAGGCTGCTGCCGTTCACCAGCCCGCCCCGCCGCCGTCGTCCGAAATGAATAAATTTTGTGTTGTTATCAAATGAATTTCTATTTTTAGAGTATAAAGTTTATGTCGTTATCAAACGGTTATTTTTGCTTAGAACTCTTTTAAAATAGAAATAAAAAAATTATTTATATTCCATGAACTATTTCTAGAACAAAATGGTTGTCATATGTGCCCTAAATTACCATATGATTTAGCCAAAACGAAAAACAATAAAGCCTCTTAACCGCCAAATTTAGATAAATATCATAATAAATAAATTAATATGTGGATTCATATAAGATTTTTTTTTCATAATTTTTGGGATTAAGTTATATTTTTTATAGAGATAATCGCACAAATAGTCCATATGATTTATGAACTTTTAATAATTTAATGTGAGTTTTGAACTTTAGTCCATTATAAAATATGATTTGTGAACTATAGATTTGCTTACTGTGATCTTCAAACTTTTGATACGTGCATGAATTATATGAAAAATGTTCAATATCGTCATTTCATTTATTTAAGTTTTGGATAAATATTGAATATTTTCATATAATCTAGGGATCAAGGGTCTATAGAGCACATTGAATAAAGTAAAAATTAATGTAATATTAGGGGGTGCGTGACAAAATTTCTGTTTGGAAATAGTTTTGGAACAAAAATAGATTTTTCTATTTCTATTTCTGAAGAGTTTAGCTAAGAAAATAATCATTTGATAACGACACAAAATTTTTACTCTAAAAATAGAAATTCGTTTGATAACGACACAAAATTTCTTCCTTTCGGACAGTGGCGGCGACGACCGGTGACCTTTAATATAAAAAATAAAAATGAAAATGATTTATTAACAAAAAAAAAAAAGAAAAAATAAAATAAAATAAAATAAATCATTAAAAAATAAGAATATCATTTTATTTTAAACTAAAAATATCCTTAAAAATAAATTTATTTTATTTATTCTATTTTATTTTATTTTACGAATAAATTTATTTTAAAATGAATAAAAATTTAAAATAAAAATAAATTTATTTGGGAAAACACTCAAGACAAATAAAAATAAATGTATTAAATTTATTTTTAATAAAAATAATTTATTTTTATATATCATAAATAAATTATTTTTAATAAAATAAAAATCAATTGATAAATAAAAATAATTTATTTATTTTAATAAATTTATTTTTATTTTTAAATGAATAAAATGAATATATTTATTTTTATTTTTAATAAAATGATATTTAATTAAATTTATTTTTAATAAATAAATTTATTTCGATTAAATGTATTTATTAAAAATAAAAATAATATTTATAATAAAAATTTAAAATTTAAAATAAAAATGAATAAATGATATTTTTATAATAATTTTTATTTTTAAAGATATTTATTTATTTTTAAGGATTTTTAAATTTATTCGTAAAATAAATATTTATTCTAAAAATAAAAATAAAAATCATTTTATTTATTCGAATAAATTTCATTTTAAAATGATATTTATAAAAATAATTTATTTGGCGGCCCGGGCGGCGGCGGGGGGCCGGCGGGCGATCGGCGGCGACCGATGGACGGTGGTCGGTGGCAATGGATGAAGGACCGATTAACGAACAATGAAAAAAATTTTATTTCTCATTTCTCGTTCCAAAAATCAAGTACAAAATTTTAACTTCGATTTCTATTCTAAACCTATTTCTGGAATAGAAAATCTATTCCAGAAATAGAAAAACGAAATAGGTTTATCAGATGGATTTCTATTCTAGAAATAGGTTTGGAATAGAAAAATTGTTTCTAGAACATAAATTATCAGTTATCATGCACCCCCTTACTTATTAGGTTAAATTTTATGGATTATACCGAACAAATTAAAAGTTTATGAATCATGTTATACAATGGGTTGAAGTTTATGAATTACATTGCATATTAATGGCGGGTGAATTAGTATAATTTGAAGAGGAAAGTTCAAATTCAGAGGCTATTTATGTTATTTGAAGGTGAAAATTTGGAATATATGTGAATAGCGAATAAAGAGTATACATGTTAAAATCTAAGGAGTACACTTGACTTTTGATTTTGAACAGTTATCATCTAAAAAACATAACTCCATCTAGTACTTAGGTTGTGTTTGGTTGATCGGATAAAAGTCAAGATATGATATGTTTTATCTTATCCCGCGTTTGGTTGCGATTTATGATATAATAAGGTTGGGTATAGAGGGATATAACTCGGATAAAAAAATCCAAGAGGGAGGATGGGATAAGGTCATATAGGATTTCTTTTATCCAAAACATAAAATCCTATGTTTTTTTGTTTCCTCCTCCATTCACCCACAAATGACTCCAACCCCTCTGTTTCTAATGTATCGACATCAAAGCCTTCTCCTCAATAACTCTCCAATTCACATCAAAATTTTATGGAAGTGACGAATTTGCAAAGATAAATAATCATGCTTTCTCTCACTAGCGTTGACTTCTAAAGTAGCCCTAAGGTTGGTTGTCGATTATTTTCTTGTTTCATCTATGTTTCAGGCTTACGTAGGTTAGAATTGTAGTTCTATTGGCTTTTTTGTTGGTTGATTGGAGATCGTGTTATTGGAAGTGAAATTTTAGTAGTCCATCTATTTTAGCATTTTGCGTGGCACAAGGTGGGCACATCAACAAGGCGGGGTAGGGATAGTCTTTAGTTGGAGCTCTAATCAGCAATATGACTTGCCTCTGTATAAATTTTTTACATTATTTCTATGCAAAGGGCTTCTTTTCCAAAATTGTTATTATGCGTTTGTGGCACCTATATAAGCGTTAATGGGTTTCTAGTATTTTGGAATTATAAAGATTTGGGATTCTTGGATAAGAAAGCTGTCACGCTTAAAGAGTTGGAAGAGTTGGGATCGTGTTCTTAACATTAGGTCCTAGATCTATAAAACCTAACTAAATTGGTGGATTTGAAATTGAAATTGAGGTTATTCTAAAAACATTTGATATTGAAGGGGTAACCAAAATATTATTTCAAAGGAAATTCGATTGGGAATTTGTTAATTTGAAAAATATATATATTATTTTGAATGATTTTGTGAATATTAAACTTGAAAATTCGTACTTGCTTAATGTTATTATTTTTAAAATATTCGACTTTAAATCCATAGTTTATCAAATAGTAGATTGGATAGGACACGAGGATGTTCGACTTTAAATTCGTAGTTCACTGAACAGTTGATGGGATATGAAGAAATCCATGGATTTCTTATCTTATCTTATTCAATCCTATTGTATTCATGAATTTCTTATTTTATCTTATTCAATCTTATTTTATTTAGAAATTCGGACGACCAAATGCAACGTTAAATACTCCAAATACGGTGACACGACTTCAATTATTGCATAGTGTCCTGATCTTTCTCACCTTTCCCTTGTACTATTTCCTCTTTTCCTTCATGTTTGCTCCAACAAGTGGATGTTGTCACCACCAATAATTTTGCTCACACCAGTCATTTCGAGCAATTTTACATGTTCCAGACCCTCAAATCAAAACAACTATTCACGTGAGAAAGGTAACCAAAAAAAAAAGGGAATTTGGATGACGGTGTAAATGACAAATATGTTAGACGCAAATTGCGTAACCCCAAGATCTCCATAACCAGAACAAGAACATGCATAATTGAGTAGGAAGATTAACGCACCTGTTTTAGGATCCATCAAACATAAAATGGAAGCAGAAAAGGGATTTCCCATATATCAAGGGGATCCACACATCAAGTCCTTCTCCTCTATTGCCCTCCATATCACTGGCTCAATGAGGCGGCTCCCCTCATGTTTAGCGTTAGGTAAATGCCCCTTAGGTGAGGATACATGTGAGAATTAGGGTTAGAGGAGAGACTTTAGCACTATTTATAGAGTTTCCAGCTAGGCCCATTTATTACGGGCCAGGCTCAACTCGGCCCACACTAGCGAGCCCATATTAGATTAATTAAGAAACCTTTTATCTCACCTTAGACCAATCCTCGTAAAACGGTAAACGTTAAACGGTAAATTACAATATCAATTAATGTAATCCACATTTAGGAAAACTCTTACATTCTCCCACTTAGACTATATTAATTGAAATCGTACTATATGTGTGCACATTGGTCTAGAGATAATTCTTAATAGTCAATCCTATCCTATAAAGTCTCAAACATCGAATCATGGCGGTAACTGCATGTATACACACAGAGCCTTCCATGGTCACGAATGTTCTTAACTCTATTGATATGGATCCAATATGGTAGTGTGTCAAATGGACAACATCTCTCATAGAGAGATCTCATTTGTCAGTCACCATTCTCTTATCTTAAGAGTCACAAAAAATTTGTGCCACTAGAGAATGTCCATTCTCTTACCTTAAGCGTCACAAAAAACTTGTGCCACTAGAGAATGTCTTTATGGTTCCATGAACCCACATATATCTTGTCCTTACGGTTAACCTTTCTTTATGTATAACAAGACATATGGATAAGGCTAATAACCGGATGCCATTAGCCTTCACTCAAGGTTTATACAGTACCTTGAAACTTTATCAATATGTATTCAACATAATAACAACACATTCAAAAATACTTTATTGAATGCAAAAGTTGATACATATCAAACCGTTACCAAATGTAACGAACACAGATGAAACATTTATCAGAGTAAAGCCAAAATAGATCCCACTAAACAACAGCATCTCATGATGCTCCTAGGCCCATGCTAATGACATGTCGCTTAAAAAACACATGGGCGTAGACCTTTAGTTAGTGGATTTACAATCATATCATCTGTGGAAATATGTTATATTAAAATGTCACTTTTCTGTACCGTTTCTTTATAGTCAAAGAATTTGACTGCCATATATTTAGACCCATTGAGACCTCCGTTGTTAATAAAAACACAACAAATTTATTGTCTCAATACAACCATATGGGTCAATCCATAAAATTTAAAACGGTCAACTCCTTCATGAGGTTCCGGAGCCTAATAGCCCAGGTAACAGTCTAAAAAAATGTTACAAACTCTACTTACATAGTAGATATAGAACTTTATTTACTACACTTCATGCTAACATAAATATGTATACTGTTATTAATCTCATGTCATCATAACAGCTAGCAAAGTTTACATTTAAATACCCTACTAACTGCAAGAATTGAACATATCCACATATTAACATATAATCTCTTATCCTCTTTAAGTACCTTAAAACCTTCTTGGCAGCAACGCAATAATCGCGTTCTGAATTTGATTGATGTCTACCTAGAAGTCCCGTCGCAAAAACGATATTTAGTCAAGTGCAAATTCGAGCATACATTATACTTTTAAATGCACTGACACAAGGTACACCCTTTAATTAGATTTTCTCAATATCTAAATAAGGACAATGTGATAGATTCAATCCATCACCCTTAACAACATGAGCAATTCTTGGCTTGCAATAATGTATATTGAATATTTCCAATATACAATCAGCAAATGTCCTCCGAGAAAATCTAATATAATATGGCAAAAACAATCCTTACAAACCTTAGTATAAGGATAAAAGATGCCTCAAGGTCATTACTTGTAAACAAAATATCATGTACATAGTGTATGAGAAAAAATAAATTTCCTCCCACTGACCTTGCAATATATAAAATTACTTTGTTCTTAATTGAACAAAATAACAACACTATGAAACTTTAATAATATTGTCTGGAAACTTGCTTAAGACCATGAATTAAAACTTTTCAGTCTACAGGGGTGGATAGTTAGTGAAGAAATAATTATTTCTTTATAGATTCTTTCAGAGTGAACGTGGCATTGATAGTTTATTTTTTATATGGAGTTACGCCAAATAGATACAAAATCTTTCGATTGCATTATATAGATTTTGTATCTATTTGGCGTAACTCCATATAAAAAAATAAACTATCAATGCCACGTTCACTCTGAAAGAATCTATAAAGAAATAATTATTTCTTCACTAACTATCCACCCCTCTTTCAGAGTAATATTATTATCCTTTTTTTTTATGGCATCTAATCACATACTTAATTAAGAACAAGAAACGACATTTATAGAAGTTGCTAAAACAACCATGTAATGGATATTGTAACCATGCTCTCACAAATAGACTATATAGTCTGATGGTATAACTAATTGTCTTTCCCTAACAAATCTCCTTAATAAAGCTGCAACCACTTCATTCTATACTTGAGAGGTTTAAGAAATTTCATTATAAACTATATCAAGAATAGTACCTTAAACCTCAACAAGTTTAGTCTATGGTACAGGAGATTCCATAATTATCTGTATAGGTAAAGACAAAAACACAGTAACCCTCATCATACTATTATCTTTGATAGTCTGAGAGCAGCTATCATCTACAATTACGTCGATCTTAAGAAACTTCAGAGTATGTGATTCCATAATTCTTGTATCTTCTTTAGGGTCATAAGATCAATACCCCTTTAACAATCTGGATAAGATACAAAATAATATCGAGTGGATCTAAATTCCAACGTACTTAATATTGGATTAGATAACCTCACTCCTACATGACACCTCTAAATTTAATATGATTCAATCAATTTACAATAAGTCCATAACTCAAAAGAAGTTTATGAAACAACTTTAATAAGAAATACGTTTTGTATGTTAAAAAATTGCTTTCAAAATATCAACTCACAGTAGACCGATAAATTAGTCTTACTCATCACCATGTTAATTATTGTGCAATTATGCCTTTTGGCAAATCTTTTTGTTAGGATTTTCAGGCATAGTAATTAAATTACTACCCCATAATTTACCAAGTATTTGACAAATGACCCTTTAAGCAATTCAGTATTGTCATACTTGCCAAAATACTTACCACTGCAATTAGGCCTGACAACCTTCAAGACTAATTTTAATCAGTTTATTCTTTATCTCGGTCATTTTCCTTAAATAAAAAAAAAAAACTTTTGGAAATAACCTTTTAACTATATACGAGATGTATATGTGATTAGGACTTAAACATAATATTTGCAGATATGTCACAATTTCAATATTATACAAAACATAATTTCAAGCAACTAAGGCTTCCATCATATTATAGCAGTGCAGTCCGCAGACAAACCTCTTTTCAAGTGTTCCAGAATGGAATGCTTCATGGACAGTAAGCAAATTTTATTGCATTCTCAAGCAACAAATCATATGTCCACAACTTAAAATTTGAAGCAGTAAAAACCTTAATAATAGTGGAATTATTAATTACAGAAAAGGTGACTGAAAAACAAGCAATGTATATAATTAGCATCACGTGAGCACTGTGTAACTTGACACACAAGTACACATCTAGAGAGTTACATGCATAATCATATAATCACCTTTGGGTAGAATACATGACATGCAGTTGTACACTCCCCACATGATAGCGGTTACAATAATATATTCCAATTCTTCGTGAATTCATCACCTTTGGGCATATGAATCACTAGAATTAGTCACTCCTCCACCATACCATCATGTATCCCTCCATGAACTAATACACAATCACCTCCTTTGGGAGTATGACTACACATTAGACCAGGAGACATCCCAATCAATATACGAGACCGAAATTTCTCAAACCCAATCAAGCGTGCCACTTTGGCGGTCACTACTCAATTAAATCCTTGAAATTCTCTCATACAATGGATATAAACTTTACTCCTCACATACACCATATACATGTGGTTTTAACTTTAGTGATAGGGGCAGCAAATCACCAAAATCACATATTATGCTAATTACATTGCTTTGTTCATTAATAAAATCTTTATTATACAGATATATATATATATATATATATATATATATATATATATATAAATGATCTGAAAGATAGACCCAATGAGATCACGAAACATAGTAACACAAGAAATTTCACATAACATAGAAGAAAACATCTCTTGTGCACCTAGATAACATATTACTATAACAACATAAAGAAGATAGTTGATTCAGAGGATCTATCACAAGTTAACATCAATAGCAATACAGATACCCCATCGACAAGCCCGATATCTAATCCACTATTGTTCATGAATTTCATAAGGCAAAACATGACTCCAAGGCCAACAGCTAATATATTAGCCAATTTTTTTAAGTAACAAATTATCATTGTAATCAACCAGTGGCCTATTAATTGAGTCAAACCCAGAGAACCATTAATAAATAAAAGGTTCAACTTGATAGACATTAACTAGTGACCAGATGATTTTAGGAACATCATCTAATAATTTAACTGACATGCATTACCCACATTCAGCAAATGTGTTAAGTAAGTTCTTAAGACATCCATCATAAAAGGTTATCACAAAGAAACAAAAATGCATCAAGATGCAGGTTAATGAGTATACATGAACAATATAAGTTTCATAACCTTTTAGTGTTTCTCATCACCTCAATACATAGTTCAATTACTATCCCATAATGGTTCTATCTCATTAACCTAACTTCAATTCACAATAAAAAATTAATTTTTATTAATGAATCACACAATTATAATGTTCATGTGATAACATATCAGTAACCCAGCACTTGTATTTCGAAAATCACAGAAAAACACAAGAAAAATATGTGAAAATACACTAAAAATACACGTATTTAGGGTTCTATATGTATTTTCACATCCGAAATACCAATATCTTGCACGGAATTTTAAACCAAGTCACACAAGGGACTAAAACATGCTAGATTTTGCATCCTCTTAGCACCAATTAGATGCACTGTAAATTAAATAAGAAACAATGGAAAAGGAACTCTGACATAAAGGAAACGGGACGCCTGCAGCTAGATAACAGGTTGAAATTTTCCTAAGCCGTCCCGTGACCTCCTTCATATTATTTTCAACAAGATCAAGGACAGTCAGCATATTTATAGCATGCTCTATAACATAACACCTACACAACCCTAAAGCAATGAATTGAAGTCCCCAAGTCATTGATAGATTTGAGCCAAGTAAAAGCACATAATTAGAAATTAAGGTTTCCACCAATCCAAGTGCCCATCATTGTTTCTGATTAAACCCATGAAATGTCAGAGGCAATTGTTTCCTCGACAATGGACCTCCTCGTAGAACCATGGGAATCGCTGCATCAAACCCACAACCGGCGGATCTTCCGAATGCCCCGGACTCAACAGTAGATCAGACTAAACAATAGTCGTCTTCTCTGATTCTACAAATCAGATTCGAAGCAAATCACAGGCCCAACAAAGGATGAAACTAATCATTAGTGCTCTCTTGCAATTCCATACTTCCGCATCGACGACCGCTATTCCCAATTCCTACTCAGATCACAAGACGAAATACCCGAAATCCATATGTTCCCTAGATCATCCACACAATCCGCAGATTGCAGATGCCACAAAAATCATAGCTAATTCGCAACCGACAGTACCCAACTACCTAGGTAGCTTAACCCATTGCCGCAAACAGCTAAAATTCACAAACTTTTTCGCAACCACCCCAATCGCATGCGCACCACACCGCACCCATTTCGCTAAACAAGAAAAACAATGCACGCAGCACAACGACCGTTCGGGAGCGGGAGACGAGATGGGAAGCCGCACCCCGCGCGTGAGGCCTCCCCCAGCGACGTGCAGCCGACCGTCTTGCTCGTCTCGTCAAGCCCAATCCGAATTTGTGATTTAATTTTATTTTTATTGAACAAAAAATCTCGAAAATCACAAATTAGGGCAAAAAACTTATGCATTCGAGTTCTAGGGTTATGGAGGCTCTGATATCACATGTTAGACGCAAATTGCGCAATCCCAAAATCTCCATAACCAGAATAAGAACATGCATAATTGAGTAGGAAGATTAACGCATCTGTTTTAGGATCCATCAAACATAAAACGGAAGCAGAAAAGGGATTTCCCACATATCAAGGGGATCCACGCATCAAGTCCTTCTCCTTTATTGCCCTCCGTATCACTAGCTCAATGAGGCGGCCCCCCTCACGTTTAGCGTTAGGTAAACGCCCCTTAGGTGAGGATACATGTGAGAATTATGGTAAGAGGAGAGACTTTAGCACTATTTATAGAGTTTCCAAATAGGCCCTCATTACGGGCCAGCCAACTCACCCACACTACACAAATTATTATATTAGACTAATTGAGAAACCTTCTATCTCACCTTAGAGCAATCTTCGTAAAACGGTAAACGTTAAACGGTAAATTACAATATCAATTAATGTAGTCCACATTTAGGAAAACTCTTACAAAATACCATATGTTAAATTCATTGAAATCGAATTAAAGCACGAAGTTTATGATAGGTGCAAAAGCTAAAAACTTGCAAATTAGCATTCTCTATATTTCTGGAAGAAATATAAGACGATCGGGGTGGATGAACATACGAAAGTCATCGGGGGTTTGATTTATTTTCAGTTTTGGTCCATCTGCCTGAAGCAAAGGATAAGCTTGTTTGTGTTTCTGTTCTTTTTTTGTTCCAGAGAACAGAAATAGAAAAAAACTATTTTTATTTCAGGGAACAGTTTTTGAACAAAAGAACGCGTTTAGTAAACTTGTTATTGGAATAAAAAAAGAACTGAAACATGTTTGGTAAATTTGTGTTCTTTTTTTTGTTTCTTTTAATTTTTTTTTTTAATTTTTTTAATTTTTTTTTCATTTTTTTCTTTCTTTTTTTCTTCCTTGTGGTCGGCGGCCTTGCCCGGCCACGACGAGGCTCGCCGGCCCCCGGCGAGGCTTGGCCTTGCCTTGGCATCACCTAGCGGTGGCTCGATGAGGCCGAGCGTCGCCGACCGGCGTGAGGCTCGGCCTCACCTTGGCTAGGCGAGCTCGAGTTCACCCCCCGATCCGGCGAGGCCGAGCCTAGCCGGGGCCGGCGACGCTCCGGCGAGGTCACCGGCCCTCGAAGGCCGGTCGCCGACCATGGCCGAGGCTGGCAACCGGCCAAAGAAAAAAGAAGAAGAAAAGAAGAAGAAAAAAAAGAAAAGACAATAGAGGAGAGAAAAAAGTTGTTCTTAAAAATTGTTCCAAAAATAATAAATAACTTTTTTTTTTTTTCTTATTTCTATTATTTTTTTGGTTCCCAGAACAAAAAACAGACTTGAAACAAAAAAATACAAACAAACGCGTTTTTTGTTTTTTTTTTATTCCCTAACGAAAACACTAATTTTTGTTCTTAAACAGAAATAAAGAACATAGACAAACACCCCCAAAATTTCCAATTGAACCGGGTCACGTGACAGCCACGCGCTTCAGAAGGCGGGAGAGGGCTCTCTCTCAAAACCCAAATCTCTCTCTCTCTCTCTCTCTCTAAAACTGTTTTCTCCTCACTCAGCATCCGAGCAATTGCCAGTGAATCCAATCCCAAACCCTCGCAGTCCATTCCTACTCTCTCGCTCTCGCTCCTCGATCGGCACCGGCGGCGCTCTCCTCCTCCGTCGAGCGATGGACGAGGCGGCTCTGCAACTCGTCGCCGACGTCGGCGCTCAGATTCTCCGGCAATCGCGCCCGAACAAGGATTTTCTCGTCAAATCGCTCCGCGTAAGCCTAAACCCGAGACATTCTCAAATACTCGTATAAGCGCACGGTTGCATTTCCGACAATGGAATGTGAAGTTGTCTGCAGTACTGTCTGTTCGGTTCATTTCCGTCGCGCTGGAGCCACGAAGGTGTGCGATGCTGAGTCAGTGTGCTGCATCTGGTAGCTAGTAGAGCAGCGGGACTAGAATGCGAGGCCCAGTCTAGTTATCATTGCGTGTTTGAATATCTCTCGCAGGCTCCGGCTGATATGAAGTACTGGAGCGAAGAGCTTGTGGTCGGAGTCATGTTTATCATTTAGTTTGGTAGATTTTTCAAGCGTTCCGTCAGTAGTTTTTTCTTCTGTTCTTGTAACATCGATATTTTCTTGTCCATTTTCTTTTGGGTGGGGTGTTAAATAGAGATTTATTCATAACATAGATTCAACACTTACTTCTTTACGACTCCCTAAAGATCAATCGGAAGAGGTCTGCAATTTGCGATTCCAAGCGCCTACTGTTAGCCTGTCAAACGGGTGGAGATTACTTGTGGCATTTGCTTGTTTATTGTATTAAGATGATCAAACGCCTGTTTATATCTTTATTTTTTTAAAATTTATCTTAAGTTTTTGCCATCTCTTTCTTGGATAGTCTGGTTTATGTGGAAGCTTTTGAGGAATCATATTTGATTTGCCAGTGCAACTGCAAATTTTCTTTAAAATGCCTTACACATTTCTTTTTCTGCAGAAAGCTGCAAATGCATTGTCCCAAATAGAGCAACCTTCAGTGCTAGAGGCTGCACGGCAGGTGGAAGCTGCCGAAAAGGTTCAAGATGCCTTAAAGCCTATAAGGGAGACAATAGCGAAGCATTCTCTTGCTCGGCATAAAGACAGGGATGTTAGGCTTCTTGTCTCCATATGTGCAAGTGAAATCTTTCAAGTGATGGCCCCCGAGCCACCTTTTGAAGACAAATATCTTCCAGTAAGAGATTTCTACACTGAGATCTTTGTTAGCTGCCTATGTTTCTTAATTATCACTGCAGATTGATGATGTCAGTTCTCATGAAGTGCTCCATTTGTTTATGTATGTATATATTGTTGTGTTCAACATGTCCGAACTGTGTTATTGCAGGACATCTTCAAACTAATTGCTAGCATGTTCGAGGAGCTGGCTGACACAGAGAGCCCATACTTTTCAAAGAGGGTTAAAATACTAGAGACCATCGCACGTTGTAAATGCTGGGTGGTATTGTTGGATAGCGATTGTAGTGATCTTATCCTTGAAATGTTCAACATCCTCTTTTCCACTGTGAGGTCAAGTCTCTCATTCTCTCTCTCTCCAAACGTATTTGTGCTACCTCTTCGTCCTTAAGTGGCAGATTGATCTGTATAAAATCTAATATGTTAAATGATATTACCATCCTTCCTTGGACCCATCTTTTTTTACAGAAAGAGAGTGAAATTTATGGTTGAAACTAGTGGAGCATTTAACTTTTATGTCAGGTGTAGAGCTAGTGAACTTGACTTTAGTATTTGCAATCATGCAAAATGGTGTTTCCATGAAAATTACGAATCTGCTTCTTATTGGCCCTTTCTCCCGGAATGGGAATGCCACTAAAATCTAATGGCAATTTTAGCAAGTTAATCGTTTAGAAGTCTTTGTTATTTCATTCACTATTTTCACGGTAATCATTAACCTTGGTGGCACACATAATCCTTTTTGTCTTCTTTATTTTCCGTACCAGTTCTTTCAATGATATGTGACACTCTCTTCTTGCCTCTGTAGAGAAAAACATGAAAAGAGTTTGATTAATGATGTCATGTCGATATTGACACATATCATTGATGAGGAAGCTTCCGAGCAGCTCTTGGAAGTGATACTGCGAAATCTTTTGAAAGAGGAAAAGGTAAGTGCTGATGGAGTCAAAGTTCATCTATCTGTGCTCAGTGCTCAGTGATGCTGCAGCAGGGCTTGCATGCAAATGCTTCATTTTATGTCTTTCTGTTTGAGCGTGTGCATGAGGTGGTCCATGTAGCATGTACATTCATATATGTCTGCTTATTAGTGAAGTTGCTTTCACTTTTGTTTGAAAGTTTCAACTTACTCTCTTCTGAAGTATCCGTTATTCATGAACAGGGTGTACCATCTGCTTCTTCTCAGCTTGCTGTCTCTGTACTGCAAACTTGTTGCCAGAAGCTCGAACCCTTCGTTCGTGGTTTTTTAACATCCTGCTTCATGGATAGAGATGCTGAAGGGAGTGAACTTAGAGAGATGTACCATAAAATAATATTTAAAATATTCATCTGCACTCCTCAAATGCTTTTTGATGTCATCCCAAACCTGACACGAGAGTTACTGGTATGGGCTTCATTTGGAGGACTTCAATCACTTCAAAGTTTTTACATTTAGAAAATCACTTTTTTGCAGTGTTCTTCTATTAAATGCATGCTTGTATGTTTACTGATTAACTTATTCTCCATGTAGACCGATCAAGTCGACGTTCGAATAAAAGCTGTAAGTTTGATCGGGAAACTCTTTTCTGTGCCTGGATGCCGAGCTGCACAGAATTATCACGATCTCTTTGTAGAGTTTTTGAACAGATTCTCTGATAAATCTGTGGAAGTTAGAGTTACAGCTTTACAATGCGTAAAAGATTTCTGTACAGCCAACCCCACTGGGACTGAATTACATGAAGTTCTTTGTAAGCTGTTCAGCGATCTAACATGTTCATTTGCCGTGGCATTAGTTCTTGATTTTGTAGTCTTTCCTACTTTATGCATCTCATATGTTGATAATACCTTGGCAGCTGCACTTGAGGGCCGGCTACTGGACATAGATGATAGAGTGAGGATACAGGCCGTGGCAGCTATCTGTGATCTGGCGAAATGTAATTTAAAGTTCATTCCACTCACACTGATATCTCAAGCTGCTGAAAGACTTAGAGATAAGAAGGTACTCTAAAGATCTGCCTTTGTGGTCCATAAGAGCTGTCCTAACTACATAATGACCTCTCAATGCAGATATCTGTGAGGAAGAAGGCCTTGCAGAAGTTGATGGAAGTATATAGGAGTTATTGCAGCAAGTGTGCTGAAGGCAACATGACCATAGTTGACCACTTTGAACGGATTCCCTGCAATATCTTGATGCTCTCCTATGATAGAGATTGTAAGGAGTTCAGGTATGCATATATAAACCTCCATTTCCCTGGTGATCAAATTGACATTTTGCCAACCATGATGCAATTTTATACTTTTCAGGTCCCAAAACATGGAACTTCTACTTGCTGAAGATTTATTTCCTGATATTCCCCTACTGGAGAGAACAATGCATTGGGTGCACATGTTTTCTCTGTTCACATCTCTGCATGTAAAGGCGTTGGATACTATATTGTTTCAGAAACACAGGTAGGCAGAAGTTGTGGATGCTGCATTAGGCAGAGTGAAGTTTGGTCTACTTACGAAACAATCGTACCTGCAGGTTGCAGTCTGAGCTGAGAAATTTTTTGGCTCTAAGAAAGAAAGAGAAGGTACTTTGCTTGAATCCTCACACTCTATTCTTCTTTTGTTTTTGAAGTTGGGGGCAGATTGTCATGCCAATCCTTTGTCATTTGTGTCTATGTTAGTCCTGGAGTTCATTATCGATTCCTGGTGTTATTTTCCCTTGATATTCCACTGAAAGTGCGATGATGGTCAACATGCACAAATCTGTATGCAATTAAAGTAATTTGGCTGTAGCTCTAGGTTTCTCGTTCCCGTTATGTATTGATTATCTTTACTAGAGTTGACTACCTGAATAAGAATGGAAAATGATGTTTTTGTTTAGTCTTGTTTCTCTCGAGAAGTAGTCATTATGTTGGAGCTCTCATGGGTTTAAATTGGTCTTGCAGGAGACCTGTTTAGATGAACTGGACAACAAAATCAAAGCATCATTTGAGAGAATGTCTGCATCATTTCCAGATCCCGCCAAAGCACAGGAGTGCTTTTACAAGCTAGACCAGATGAAGGATAATTATATTTTTAATGCGCTTGCTCAGCTATTGGATGAAGCATCAATTATAAAAGCTCAACATGCCCGAGTGTGTTGTCATTTTTACATCATTTGATAGGCTATATATGAATTCACTTTATCATCCATATGTTTTGGCATTTTTGCCTCTTCCAAGTTGTTAAGTGATCATGCATTACTTGCCTTACTTATTTTACCTTCATACCACCCAATTGATTGGATTCATTAGTCAGATCCAACTATTAGATGGCACACTTAATTGAGAAAACAATGTGAATTTGTCTTGTAAAATTTTAATTAATATGAGAACTTTGTTGTCAGAACAAACTTTCGCTGAGTTTAGGCATCGACTTCAAATTGTTATAATGAAAGTGGTGAAATAATGAAATCCTAACTTAGGAAGGACATTGCCCAAACTTCTTAAATCTTAGTGGACCATGATCATTGTTCCATGAGTGACACGATTTAACTAAGAGCTTGTTGGCAGTGCTTTAGCATCTTGCTTAGCTTTTGTTGTTATTGTGATGTTCGTATTAGGGCTGTGGCTATTAAATACATTCGAAAACAAATATTTTTTTAGGTGTTGTACAATCTTCGAACTATGAAGAAGTGTTTTAAATAAGTGATATTTTTGTCTGATTAAACTCTTAAAAGCATGATCTGGAAGCACCTATAAGGCGCTTTTTAGAAGCCAATTTTGGAGTGTCGTGGCCTTTGAGGTGTTGCCAAATACATGAAAAGGGCCAAAACACTTCTCAAAAGCTAAAGCTACCTCGCCGCATCACTCCATAACATCATCCACAGTAGATAATGACCTAGAACCAGACCAAATGATACAGCTTATCCAAGCACCACCATGATCATAAGTAGGGATCTTTGGCAACAGCAAACACAGTGTTAGATACTAAAGCAAGCTTGTTTAAGTTTGAATCTAGTAAAACTTTTTGGTACAGTGTTCTGTCTTGTATTTCAGTTAGTGGAAATACTTTGTATGGATTGTTCTTATCTGCTCACTTTCTTTCAGGAAAATTTCGTGAAAAAGATCAGGGATAGACATCCACATGTCGATTTTTTGCGTTTACTAAGTGCCAAGTGCATCTTCAGCATATTCAACTCAGAATATGTGCAAAATATACTGGATTATCTTTCCAGTGGGAAATTTGGAGGCAGGCACTTGGAGGCTTCTTCAATCAAACTACTTATGGTAAGAATGTGGTGCTATTCATTTTTGGGAGTATGGCAAAGCAATAGGTACTTTTTGATAACATGAGATTCAACTACTAACTCAAAACTCTTGCAGATGAGGAACAGATTATAGATTGTCAATCTGAAGGGTTTATAGTGCAATCAAAGACTCATAAGAAAGAATAGTTACAAAAGGAAGTCTTTGAATAGTTTGAAAATTGAATCTTCCAATTGGCAGTGGAGGAACAGATGATAGACCTGTGCTGTCAAGGAGGAACAGATGATAGACCTCCGCTGTCAAGGATATCTAATTTTTCAGGGATTTTCTGTTTGTGGACCGGTGAAGAGGGGTGCGGGGATATTTGAGAGTTTCTACCTTTGTTGGAGCAGCAGGATTAAGTGAAAATTTCATGCATGTCCTTTTGTCTTTCACCTGGTTTTATCTGTGCATTTCAGTCGACATGTAGTAGAAATCAGTCTTTTAACTTGATAAAATGTCTCAAAATCTACAATATCAATTAAAGGGAGCAATTTAAGAGGGATTAGCTTGAGTATAATTTGACTGCTTGTTAGAATAGTTAATGCACAGCAGCAAATTTACTCTCAAGCTGCAAGCTTGTTGTCTTGGGGTTACATCATGATAGGTGAATGCTTCTTCTCTTCAAATGAAAATTTTAAGATGAGTTCGTGGAAATAATCGCATCGAAGAATATTTTCCTTCCATTCTCTGGTAGTTTAATATAAGCTCTAAGTGCATGCTTGACGCAAATGCAGTTAAATGAAAATTTTCTTTTTGTTGATGCAATTCATTGATTTTGTTGATGGATAAAAAGACTACTGAAGCCCATATATTATGTTGAATCCTTACAATGTTTAGTCTTTCATTAAAATTGGCTAGGCTATTGTTCGTTACTGCCCATCCCTCCTCAAAGGCTCAGAAGTGAAGCTCTGTTTGTTATTAGAGAAGAATGAGCCCTATTGCGATCAACTGACCGAAATCTTAGCTAAAGCAGGCAGCCACATTTTTGTCAAACTCAGGTAGTTTTGGAACTCTGTGAGTTCAAATGTTGGACAGAATCTCATATGGTTTAACTTATATTTGTGGCAACCTTTTATTTCCTCGTCATATCATAGTACACCCTATGGAAATTTTATAAAACCCATATGCTTTTCTCAGTGAGTCTTAATTAAAAGACAATTAATATCTGGTCAGAGATTCTTTCTTCATTTCATGCAGTGACTGGTTGTAGATCCATTAGAAGTTGCTTGTTGCTTTTAAATTTTTAGGAGAGAAAATATTCACTCTGTATCTTTTAATATTTCCTATTCCATGTCAGAAATGCAATTTTCTATTTTTTCGTTTTTTGAATAGATTGGATTTCAGTAAGTGCTGTGAGATACCTATTTGTGTGGAACTTCCACTTAGAAATTTCTGGTTCTACTGAACTTCTGAGAGGATAGTTTTAAAATGTATTTTGGGCTTTTAACGGGAATACTAACTTTTTTTCACTTTGCAGTGATATTTACCCAATCTTGGAGCGGATGTGCCTTGATGGTACTCGTGCTCAATCCAAAGTTGCTGTTTCCGCAATTGCTGCTGTTATGGGCAGTTCGGAGCAATATATTTTTTCAGAACTAACCAAGGTAAATTTAGCATCTTAAAACAGATGTGGTTGTACATGGTGTTTGGACCATAAATTTGAGTCAAAGGTTCTTTTCAGGGGTCAAAGTTATAAGGCTCAATGGGGAGATTTAAGTGGCCATTTAATTAACACTCAAGTCCTTGGACTGACTGAATGAAATTGTATAAGTTCCTTGTCTTATCATCATTGTTCTCTCTCTTTATCCAGTGACTAGTTTAGTCCAGTCAGTGCTATGCTGTTAAAGCAAAGTAATGGTATGGTGCATCAGCATTTATTGATATCACTAACAATGCTTGCTTGATGCGCCTCGCCCACCAGAGACTGGTGGATTCATTGCATAGTGGGAAGAATCTACCCACTGTCTTGCAATCTTTGGGATGTCTTGCACAGCATTCAACTGCCACCTTTGAAGATCTAGATGGAGGGATTACTGCACTTATACTAGAGAAAACTTTTCAGGTACTTCGTACAAGCTACAATGCATGTTTACCCATGCTTTAATTTGTACTAGACTATCAGGTCTGATCTTTTGCCAAATCCCCATTCACTTGTATTTTTTCAGAAACTAATTTGCCTAATGGTTGATATTGTCTTTTGCAGATGAATTCGCTGGACGATTCAACATCTGGGGACGAGACATCTGGATGTAGTAATTCCTGCAAATTAAGGGTAATGTTGAGAGAAAGTTTACTTATTGATGTTAAGGTGCAAACTTGATGATTTTTCTCACTAAATTTTGGTTTCTGGTATTTCCTTATTATGGGTTGCAAAAGTCAATATGAGAAATTATCAAAGAACTTGAGTTTTGCTTGACAGAAAGCAAATTTACTTTGGCAGTGCAGAGAGGGTTTTCTTTAGATGTGCTCCAAATGTTGAATAGCTAATATAGCTACTATAAATTAGTTGACTGAAGTTGGCCTTCATGATCTGTGCTTTTGGCTTCCACATGATCTCCTGATTATTAATGGATAGCAGAATCTTCCTACCTAGGTACTTGGCACTGGAGTTAGGGCTCATAGTTACTGTTTCTACCACGTTATTTTTGAGCCATACATTTTCTCGTGTGTTTTATTAAATAATTGACCATCAGTAATATCAAGTTTGCTAACTGAAGAGCACTATTATTCCCCCAATCCTAAAAGCAGCAGCACCAGATTTAAGAGTTCATATTGCATATTTCTACCCAATTTGCTGTGCAAACAACTGATTGCAGCTCAGCTGAATACTAGAATGATTGCTTGTAAGATTAGTGGAATACAAATATCTAATTGCTATTTCTTCCTGTGAATGAAAGAGCCCACTGCAATGCTCAGACTAGAAAATTATGAATTAAGTACCTTATAGGAGTAGAAGTTTACTGTATTAAGTTGGAGTTTCTAATTGTATTGTAACTTTTAATTTCTGTTAAGGAGCAAGGGTCCAGCCTAGTGTTAACCTTACCCAAATGCGAGGGCCTGGATTTGGTTCCTGTTTTTCCCCTTCCCACATTTACCTAGCAAAAAGAGTATGTAACGAGATGAGAGACAGCTCTATCCCGTAAAAAATTTGGCTATAGTGAGTATGATTCCTTGAGGGCGATTGCCTGTTGGCAAAAGGAATGAAGGTTAATACTGGCAGACTGTTTTCTACAACTACAAACTTGCGATCGTTTTAACTTTAGGACTGAGATGCCTTTGTAGCTTCTGGTCAGCACATACAAATGACCTTATTTAAGAATGAACTTTTTGGTTGTGCAAGAAGGATGCAAAGCCGACCTAAAAGTTTAGTGGATTTTCTGCAATACTTGGTAGAAACACTGCCCCCTGTTTATGTGAAAGAAGATAGAGCCTTAATGCTCAGCAGTGATGAATGAGAGATAGGAATGAGAAATAATCTGCAGCCTATCTCTCATTCTGTTTGGGCTTTTAATGATCTAAGCTCTTGCAATAAGAAAGAAGCTTTTATTAATAAGCTTATTATGGATCTTGACTTCCTCCGCATGGTCTAAGCTTATACTCATTCGTGTCTTGCCTGGTGCAGATTTATGGCCTAAAAACTCTTGTCAAAAGCTTTTTACCTCATCGGGGCAGCCATGTGAGGAGAAATATTGACCATTTGTTGAGCTTGTTGGCAAAAATGTTGCAAGAAGGAAAAACTTCTGATTCTGTCCTTTCCAGGTACTATTTACTAACAAAGAATCTGTGTTTTTTATCACATGCATTCTTCTTGCTTTGTCATGCTTTCTTTTGATACTTGGCACTCAAAATTGGTTTTTGGTTATTCTTTTAATAATAATGAAGTTAGGTTAAGCACATAAGTCGCCAAAAGAGATACTTGGAGATTTTTCCTTTTCTTTTACAAGTAATTTCCATAATTAGCTTCATTCCCCATTTCTTTTTCTTTCCTTTTCTTTTTTTTTTCCCTGCATGCTGCTGCACTGGCAAGGAGCCCCCACACTCCAAAGGGGCAATTCTTAGAGTTCCTTTATTTGAGCGGCTCTTATATTGTTCGATGTGTCTAATTGGGAAACTTCTGAATGAAAGAAATTTAATAAAGAAGTCCATAGTACTCAGTTAATTACCTTTTATTATGAATGCTAATTTTGGTGAAGAAGTGGAAGAAGAATAGATCATTTAGGTGATTGATTGCTCTTTTTTTTTTTTTTTTTTTTTTTTTTTTTTGGGGGGTTGGGTGAGTTGGAATTTCTGTTGGGAAGGACATCCGAAACTAGTGAAAATCTTCTCCCAGATTCATGAGAAGCCAGAATGCATTTACCCTTCTCAATGAACACCCCATCCCCAAAATATCAGTGCTTTCATCATGCTTCTTTCTTTTTTGTTGAAAGCTTATCTAGAGAACTCATTTTTCTCGTTGGTGCCTTGCTTGTTGGATATGCAGTGGAAATGACTCTTCTCATATAAGACTGGCTGCAGCAAAATCTGTTCTTAGGCTTTCTAAGAGATGGGATTTACACATATCTCCAGAAATATTTCACTATACAATCTTAACTGCAAAGGTACACTGTGCTTGCCTTAGACCCCCTGCTTGCTTTGAAGAATTTTCCACATTATAACTACAGCATTGAGGGCATAGTCACACTACTTGAACTAAATTTAACATTGTTGTAGCATTTGTTTCCCTTTCGCGTACTTTTTTAATATGCTGTTGATGATGATATGATTTGCGACGTGGCCCAAAGAGAATTTCTGTGTTCAAGTCATGCTTGTTTAGGCTTAGAGAAACTTCTTAAAAATAGTGCTAATTCCTATTGAGATAGTTAGGACCAAGTTCTGATTGTACTCTATTATCGTGGGAAGAAACTGTTTGTCCCAAGATTGTGGGTATTGGCCTTTTAGTTGTGTAATGCTATGACTCATCTTTCCAGTTATGGGAGCTGATCAAGGATCATCTTTTCTTGCTTTATTTCCTTTTCTTTCCCTGTTGTCAGGAAGGTTGGTTATCTTTGTATAATTTTTTAGTTATCAGGAATTATCAAGCGTGAGTCTTTGCATAAACTCATGTACATGGCTGGTACCTACTCTTACATGACTCATTGTGTCCTTTTCTTACATCATTGCTGTAGTCTTACCTGCTTTAATTATGTTCCTCTCATCTCATGTTTATCTTATTCTTATTTAAATGTGCTTATTTTTGTTCAGGATCCTTCTTCCTTGGTCAGGAGAATATTTATAGATAAAACACGTAAACTATTAAGGGAGCGTGTTATTCCAAGTAGATATGCATGTGCTTTTGCATTGGCCACTTCAGATTGCGTCACAGAGATAAAAGATGATGTATTTTTTTTGTCCTTATCCATCTTTCTCCATTACTCCTTTTGCTTTACATCTGCTAACCCGTTGACATTGTTCCTTTAGTCTTTCAAATATATGGGAGAGTTTGTTAAGGATCATGCCAGGGAAGCTTGTGGTCACCAGAAATCTTCTGTGCAAGGATGTTCAACCACTGATTTGCCAGTTTACATATTGGTATTCTTGATTCATGTTCTTGCTCATGACGAGGATTTCCCTCCGGAAAAATATCACGACGAACACATATTCTGTCACTTTTGCAGGTAAATTCAAGCGGGAATGAACTATAGTGCTCTATTGCTTGCAAATTAACTACATAAATCTTGTATTATGACAAGGCTTGGGTAATTTTCCTTTGCAGCCCTCTTTTTCACCTCATACAGGCTTTAGTAAACCCGGAGAATGTCAATGGTGATTTGGTTCTCATTTCTGACACTTTCTCACAATTGTTTAGTATATTTAGAGGTATTAGAAAAGCTGAGGATGCTGTTGATGCTCATAAATCTCCTGTACGTGCTTCAATCTCATCCCAATTCTTTATGCACCACAATTTGCGACTTTTTTTTTATATTATGTAGTTTTCCAATGCAGAGACTGCACATTCTGTCAGAGATTGGAAGTGCCTTTACAAGTTCGTTAAACCAGGGCAGTATCTCCTCATCACGTTCTCCTGGGGTTGTATTTCTGCCATCATCAGTTTATACAGTAAGTCTCCCCATGAAATAATAACAGAAGCTGGTCACTAGAAAGTTCATACTTAGGCTGCATAAGAATTTAATCATTTCTTATAGGCCAATACAAAGGGTATTACTCGCTATGCTATCGAAGACGGACTTGTTGAGAAGATCATCGAGGTTTTCAAGAATAACATCTCCAAGGTACATAGCTGCATAGAGCATTTATGGGATTAGGGATTGTTACATGAATATTTCTCTGGTTGATTTGTTCACTTTTCAGGTTGCTGGCAGTCTTGCTAAATATGGTAGAAGTTTCGTTGAGCATCGTGAACAACCAGAAAACACGAAGTTGAAAAGATTGAGAAATGTGTTGCATGAGCAAGTCAATTCCTTGACTACTAGAAACTCGGGAACTCAAAAAGATACTGCTAGCAAGATTAGTCCAGGAATGAAACGAAAGCTCGTTCCCTCTCCAGATGTGGATTCTGTTTTGTTGGGCGAGGAGGTTCCACCAATTGTGGAGCATGGAAATAATGAATTTGAACCAACCGTGGACAAAGAACAGCTTCTATCTTCTTGTGATTCTGTAGATGAAGTTACAATGTCGACAGAGAAAAAAGCGAAGAGTAGGAAGACTAGTAGAAATGGTACTTTGAAAGAGAATACCGAGGCAGGTAGTAGTGTAACCACTGATTCTAATGCATCTTACAGAGCCAAGCTTCGAGATCCATCCCGCTTGAAGGTTGAACGAACCTTACCTTAGAGTAGATTTACTGTCGTCTCCAAAGTTCACTGTTCTAAAAGCCTTACAATTGTTCCACACAGGAAACTCGTTGTAATAAAGAAGTGCAAGTTCTGCAGCAAGTCAAATTGTTCTCTATAGTCGATGAATGGTGAGAATCTATGGATAGATAGAGATGTTTTTTATCTTCACATGTCATAAACCCTAATTATGGTGTTCCAGCTCCCATTCATACCTTGTGGGTGGTTTGTACTCCAAAAGCAACGATCACATGGTGAAACTTTTTATGTCAGTAATACACATGAAGTAATTGTATGGAAGTGGTGAGTTATGCGCTGAATCTGTAATTAATAGGCATCGACTCCCTTTGCCTTAAAATAGTGGTATTAATTTGTATATTTGTTCCTTTTTTTAGCTGATACGTTACCTGTTTTCATTTTCGTTCTCATGGAGAATAGGTCCATGACTCCTGGCAGTTTTATTACTGTCTGTGTTTTGTTTTCTGTGAAAACATTTTGCTGTTTATTTATAGTGGGAGATGTTATTTTAGTGATAAGTAATGATTAGATTCTGTAACTCATGTGATTGGGGACAGTAAAAGTTATGTTCATAAAGAAGATTGACTTATCTGTGGAACAAAAACTTCAGGGAGTCTCTCTATACTTACTGCTTGTTTAAGTACTACAGAAGAGGGCATCCATATTTTGAATGGTCAAATGAGCTTAACCATTGGAATGCATAAAAAAGGATAAGATTCTTTGTCATTAGTCTGAAAGAACATTATTTTTATCTTCCTTAGATATATGTCATAGCTATTCCGTTGATCTTCCTAAGATGTAACCTGGTGTTTTTACTGACCCTATATAGATCGGGAAATGTTGGATGGCAGTGAGGAGGATGAAATAATGTGCTTAAAGTGAAACCCTGGAGATAATCAAGTGTTGGCGGGTAAGTTTTAACCTTAGCACCTTTAGATTTATTGGCTGTTTCCAGTACAGTTAAAGTTGTTATCTCTTGTGCTGGGAATTTATCAAGGTATAAAATTCAGATATTTCATCATTTGAAAAGCTGAAAAATCTTGCTGACTCTACAAACTTTTACCATTTTCTAATGTCCTTTTATGCCCTTCAAATATCATTTCTAGGCTTGTTCCTAATATTCTCTCTCCCTTAACACCATGACTATATTTAATTGCTCAGTGGGATTAAGGGATTAATTAATGTAGTTTGATAGAAAGAGATTAGTTGTTGCATTTCTCAGTTTCCAGCATGCCTTTCTGCCAGACTGCTGTAGATGTCATCATAGTTTTGGTAAGGTAAGAAGGTCTTTCTATTGTTAACCTTCCATAATGCTGCCCTCACACTTGCAATGACACCGCTACATTCAGCTAGTTTATGGCTAGACAAGGAGGCATTGTTATGCAAATCCAGAAACTATGTAAATTACAGGTCTCAGATTTCTTTACACAATATAATAAATATAAGAACCAGGACACTCTTGTGATATCATAGGCAGCGGCAATTTACCAAGGAGTTTCAGTAAGACAGGTGGAGTGGTACTTAAGTTTTGAGTGGAATCTTTCTGCATTTAATATGCAGTTCAGTCAAGTTTTTGACCTGAGATTGGAGTCTCTCAATGGAGTAGAAACTGATTAAAAGGTGGCAGTAAAATAAAAGGTGACTGCAGATAGTTTGCTATAGAAGATTTGTTGCTGTGGTTCTCTCTCTAAACTGTGAAAGGTGCATAGTTTTGCTTCTTCATGTGGGAAGCAATTACTTTGACTTTGTAGACAATTTACAGCATCATACGATTATTTATATGTGGTATTGCATTGTAAATTTTTGTATGCCCCATTTAGGCTGCGGAACTCAAAGAGGAAGAAGTTTGGGTCATCATGTGAACCTCAGGTGATAAGGAAATTGCTCTTGCCCTCTAATGCTACAGGCATAGCAGTTAGTATAATCAATTGGCAAGTGCCATCCTGGTGAATGTTCGGGGTGCCATTAAACATTATGGTTCTTGTATAGCGTTTTATAATGACCAGGTAAAATATTATATATAATGCTTGTGTAGAAATTATTTGTGTACTGGCTACCTGTGTTTGGGTCTGACTTATTTCAAAGTCAAACAAACCGGGATTAAGATCTCACGTGGTGGTTGAAGGATGTAATTACTGGAAGCGAGTCTTGAATCTCTCTTGATTATTTTCAAAGCCACCTGGTCTAAAATTACCAGTCGAGCAAAACATCAAAAGCGTTGGCAGCTCTCGAGTTCCTTTTTGAGAGTTCATTGGCTGCTCGGTTCTATTTCCTCTCGTCCTACAGGATTTCCATGAAGGATGTCCCATACATGGCTATTTTATCCTGCAATTAGCTGCTTTAACCAATCACTGTGCCTAACTTTTGAAGATGGCTTGCCAACATCTTTGCTTTTCCGCCTGAGATTACGGTTAATATTCATATCAGCATATGCTTTGTTCAAACTGCAGTTCAATATGGAAGATTCATTTTCTTACAGAAACCTCTATTTTCACGTGTTTGGTAATTTTCCCCAAGTTAAGGTGATTTTTCAATTCTGTAGCTAGTAACTCTCCACTGCAGTTACTAATTATCTTGGGGAATCACTTGTTGAATGGCTGAACCGTTGCATGTCTTTGTATAGTTATATGATTCAACGGTGGATACGACCTCATTAAAGATCGAAGGGTGAACAATCTATACAGATCTATACCGTTCACCCACTTAAAAATAGCTAGCAAAATGTTGTCAAGGACCCATGTTTCGACTTATATTTAATGGACCAAGTGGAATGAAGGTCGCTTAAAGCTTTAACAAAATGTTCTAATTGGATTTAAATGAGTTTGAGATAAATCCATTTTTAACTCATTAATAAATCAACTAAGACTCAAAAAGCTCCCTGATCGAATATAGTAAAAGAAAAAACACAGAGAAAGAGAGATGCTCGGACTGTGAAACCCGAAGCCGAGGCGATCCCCCTCTCGAGGTCGCAAGCAGTTGCGAATAGGGGACGCCATGACGATGTCAATGCCGTGGTAGCCTTAAATTGACGTTGTAGGTTTGCATTGTTGCTGATGATCTGCTCTAGAGCAGCTTCTTTTTATTTTGTTAATTAAATTCAAAATATTTCTTAATTTTTTTGTTTTTCCATAATAACGAGCTCTCCCTTGAAGTTTGTCAATCAAGAGTTACATGTAGAACTCTAAATTGCAACTTGCAAGAAATTGTCATTCTTCTTGCAAGAAGTAATTTTCTTACATCTTTCACTCATTGTGCTTGTGTCATCCAAAATAAGATTAATTTTGATGAGTCTTAATCTTTTAACTTGACAATTATTCAAGATAATAATGTTTTTTTAACTCTTCCTATCAATTGTTTTTTTTTTTTATAACATTACAATAATTTAATTGGTTTCTATAACATTTCCTTATTTTGTACAATATCGATAATTGTGAATTTTCTAAATATTTCTTAATTGATGTATGGTATGCTGATAGTAAATATTAATGCAAAAGTGTTGTTTATTCCACAATGGGAGATTAAAAATTGGGAAAAACAAAAAGAAAAGGAACGATATAGAAACTCCATGTTCTTGAGTTGCTTTACAAATACTCAAGACGGTTTTTACCACATCCTACCTCTTAAGGAAGAACATTTGCATAATTTATTTGTCCTGTTTATATTTATCCAATTATTTCTTCCCTATTTCTATTTATCATCCCAATATTTACCATTTGAATTTCGCCTTTAGTTCGGTAAGAAAAATCTTTTTAATATTATATGTAATAGCGTGTACTTTTTAATCAAGTGAAATCATTCAGAATATAAGAATATATTCAAATAATAATTAACTTCACTATTTTGTTTATCCTCGGGCAAAGATCTTATCTCGATCCCCCCTTGATATATTTTTAAGTTAAGCAGTTATTGGCGAATACAAAATAAATTAACCATTAGACAAAAAAAGAAAGAGCATATCTTCTTGCCGACAATTAATAAGTGGACACATATCTTTGAAAATGTTTGCTTTTTTCTTGAACTGACTAGAATCCTCCCATTTTGAAAAAAAGAAAAGAAAAAGAAAAGTCCTCCCATGAACATTTTTCTGCGGGCATGCTCGGGTGCAGACGGAACCACCGTGCGCCCGTGGGAAGGTAGACTGCTCTAGCTGATCGGGCGACGAACCGCGCGCCATCGCAGCCGTCGAGCTTGCGTAGCGTCCGTAGGCGAGGGCCCACAAGAGGCGAGGCCGTCTGATGATCCGATCAGCGGGTTCGAGTTCGGGCGTGTATCTCGTTTCCGTTCGGTCAATCCGCGCGAATACTTTCGATAGGAAAGTAGGAGGTTCGCAGTTTCTGCGTCGCGCGAGCTGCGTCCCTTGCTCAGTCCGAGCTTCTCCCTGCAGCGAAGAAGAAGAAGAAGAAGAAGAAGGAGGAGGGAGGTCGCTGTGAGCGCGGGCCTGAGGTTCCGCTCGCGAGAAATGGGCGGTAGATTGAAGACCGACGATCCCATCTCCCGCCGCATCGTCCGAGCTTTCCTCGACTTCCTCTCCTCTGGTCCCCTCTCTCGCTCTCTCTCTCTCTCTGTCTGAATTGATATTGCGCGCAATCGTCCTGCTTCTGCTTCTTCATTTGCCCCAGTCTCATTCTTACTAGATAACTTCTCTTCCGACGGCTGATAATCGCTTCGATCGACATTTGCCGGTGGTTGCTGTGCGAGCGCGGTACACGATCTTTAGGCGCAATTCGCAAGAGTTGTCCTGGGAACGACAAAAGGAAATCTTTTTGTTGTTGTTGTTGTTGTTGTTGTTTTGTTTTTCTTGTATTTCTGTAAGAAAAAGTTTCATGGTAGAGGTAGGTGTGGCCTGCGCCCCTTAACGAGCGACCTGAACCTGTCGAGTTACACCACGGTCAATTTTTTCGTCTGCATTTCCATGGATTGTTTGGCCTGAGAACGCCGATGCTGCTTTTTCTTTCTTTAACTTAATGGTGTTCTCTAGGGAAGAAGCAAGAATGAGCGCAATTCATAGTGCCATTCTCCTTCCGAATTATTGTTCGAGCGCCAGCCGCATGAGCGAATTCTCGTTTCGTAGGATTGCTGTCGAAGCTTATTTCCACTTTTGATTGTTGTTTTTCTTGCTTCGGAGTAGTTGAGCCCACGCCCGGAGTCGATGTCGAAGGTCTTGAAGTGGCCAGAGAATGCCTAACGGATGCCTTTAAGGTGGATTTGTCTTCTAGTGATGACGACCAAATTAGACCTGATTTGCTAGTTGAAATGTTCAAATCTCTTCATTCGAGTGAGCATCAAGACAGCAACTTGTATCTTCAAAGTGGAAGAACTCCTGAGAATGTTCCTCACTCGTCCATTGCTCAAACTTCTAGCGGATCGAATATACTAAAATCATCGGCATCTAAGGTCGTGCTGATCTTTTCTTGCAATTCCTATTGACTTCTTCCTTATGAATGCATTGTCGTATTTTCCAGGAGTATAGATCTGTAAGAGAACATTAATAATTTTTTTTTTTAAGCTAGATATCTTTTATAGCCAACTTTACTTTGAATCTTACCTATGGGTACCTCTATATCCGTTGGGGACTCTGAATTCTACACTTGGGGGGTCCCCAGGTCATCCTGGTTTCCTACTAAGTTGTAGGAGGTTTTGAGCATCAAGAAATATCTATTCTTGAATCTAAAAGGTGAGAACTAAGGAATTCTGTCTTCAATATCAAATTTTTTCAGGGCTCTTCTGATATTTCAGGTAAAGTTTGAGAGACTTGATGCATCTCTTCGTACTAGAAGAGGGGTTGGCTGTGAATTTCAATATGTTGGGGAAGGGGGTTAATAATTGAAATTTTTATATGAAATGACGCTATCACATTTGTCTCTTTCAGGTTTTCTCTAACTTTACTTTTCCATTATTTGGTTGATCAGGATGGGCTTCAAGAAGGAGAACATCATGTTTTGACAGAATCATCTAAAGATGAGCTCTTTGGGCAATTCTTTGCTGCACTCGAGAAAGTTCATTTTTTCAAGCGTACTCCCGATGGGAACGATGACATGGGCCAACTAGACAAAGTGACTCGCCTATTTCACAATGCTATAAATGTACGTTGTACCGACTTCTCGTGGGAGTTTATGGTGGCATGGAATAGGTTCACTGGAATTTGAGCTGCATTGAGTTATTTAAACTTCATGATGAATTTAGTCATTCTTTATCATATGCATGTGATTTTCCTTGGAAAGTGTTTGATGATGCTTACCCTTGGTTGGTGAACTATTGGCCCTCAACCAGCCTTGCTCGTTTCCCAGTCTAGGTAAATCTGGTTTGATTTTGATTAACAGAATGGGTCGCACCAACACATTTGTATTAGCTTCATCATTGACTTTGGTAAAAATGATTGCTTAAAAAACATGGGTGTGACCTGATTTTACTTCTCTGTGGAAATGTTGTGCAACCTGACTTGCATGCGACCTAGGAGTTGATTTATCATCACTTCATGTAGGGAAAATGAAACAGATGGTCCCTGAAATTTAGCCCATTGTTGCAATGTGGTCCCCGAACTTTTATTTGTTCAATGTGGTCCCTAGACTTTTGGTACGTGTTAAATTCACATTGCACATTGGGCCAAAGTTCGAGAACTATTTTTGTAATTTTCCCTTTTAAAGTAATATGTTGTTCTTGGTCACTTGAGAATTATCGTGGGTTCCCCCCTTGATCTAGATTCTGTCTATTTTTCTACATCTGGACCTTTTCTCAATAAAATATTTCACATTACCTATCAGGAGATGGAAGGATCTGGATGCCAGCAATACAACAAAACGAGTTTGGCAGAGACCTTGAAATCACAAGGTAATAATAGTTTTTCTCATTTTGACTCATATTTTGTGTTTACAACAAGAACTTGAAAGTTGATATTAATTTTCTCCTTCTGATTTAGATACGAGAGCTAGCAAGAGAGACTGAGTATCACTTGGGACAGTATAAAAATATGTCACCCTGTTTTATTTGTCTCTAGTGATCCATAATTGATATTAAACTGACAGAAGTTATTTTTGGAATGATGTGATTTTGGAGCTAGTTACAAGCTGTTGTGACTTTTTTTTTCCTCAGGCAACAAGGCCATGCAGTCAAAGCTATATGCTGATGCAATTGAGTTGTACACTTGTGCCATCGCACTTTGTGAAAATAATGCTGTCTATTACAGTAACAGGTGCAGCAATACTTATGAGATTATATTGTTGTGTAACTATGTTCCTGTTGCTTTTCAATTGTTAAAATTAGTATTGCATAATATGCCCCCAAAGGCAGTACCTTGTGATTCTAGCACACGTGGCTTTTGGACACCATTAAGAGGATTGTGAATGTGGTAATGTATAAGATGTTCTCAACAAATTATTTTTTGACCGAATGCATGTAATAGTTCCGTAACTATTTTGACATAATCACGTTATGAATTTCAGTGGTAGCAGGGCTTGTGTTAGGGCAAGATTTTTCAGGGAATTGGATGTTCTCATGAACAACCACCGTTTAAAGCATCATTTAATTGTTTGATGGGATGGATTACTTGTGTTCTTGTCTCTGAGTTTGACATACTGGCTGGTTACCATTTAAGTTTCCCACACCTTATTTTCTGTTATTTTGTTCATGGAGTTAAAGTAGTAATATAGACTCAAGATAATGAATTTTCCTGCAGCATTATTTTGGTTGCAAGAAATTGGAATCTCTCTCAATGAAATTTGAGTTCTGAATGCTAACAGACGGAGAATGCAAACAATTCAACTTAAGTCAAGAAAATGGTGAAGTGACTTGTTTGCAAGAACTACTCACATGAGAAATAAAAATGCTGGAGTGGCTTGAATATTTTATTGAACTGGAATTTAACTATGATAAGTGATCAGGAAAAAGCACCATATAGGGTATCCCATGGGTAACCTCTCGTCACTCTTGATTAAATGAAATATCTAAATACCTGACAGGGCGGCTGGTTATACTCAGATTGGCAAATATGATGATGCAATCAAAGACTGTCATAAATCTCTAGAGATTGACCCAAATTATTCGAAGGCATATAGCCGTTTGGGTACAGCATATTATGCTCTGGGGAAGTATGCTGACTCTATTGATAAAGGTTTTAAGAAAGGTAGGCTCAATACTCCTTTTACACCCATCAGTCCTCAGTGTTCTCATTTCATATTCATTTATTGGATCCTAGTATTGTAATGGCAGGAGGTGTTCAGAATTTGGATTCACTGAATAGTTTAAATATATGCAAATTTGTTATTTGTCAAAAGAGGCATGATGTAACTTGGTGTCTCATCAATGCTCAAGTGATTGTTCTCTATATTTTCCCTTGATGAAATGACAAATTGTTGGATAAGAGCTGCAATTCCTTGACCGTGCCAGTGCGACATATTATTAACTTCTTGGACTGCCTTATGTGATGTCCGATTATATGCTTCCTGTATTGCTGCCATGCTCTCCTAATTTTATAAATTCCTTATCATCTAAAAAAAAAAAGAAAAAGAATACTTGGACTTCTGTTAGGTTAATGTCTCACTCAAATTTTTCTGCTGGTGAATGGCATTATTGGTCAATGAGTGTGTTCTATCCGTTTTATTTCAACATTTTATTGATCAATGTTGCATAATATATGCAGCGTTGCAACTCGATCCAAACAATGAATTTGTCAAAGAGAATATTCGGGTTGGGTTAGCTCTCCCTCCCCCACTCTGCCCTCCCTCCCTCCCTCCCTCCCTCCCTCTCTCTCTCTCTCTCTCTCTCTCTCTCTCTCTCTCTATTCTCTCTCTCTAACAATATCCTGTTGGACTATAGGTTGCCGAGCAGAAATTGGAAGAATTACGGTGGAGAGAACGTAACCGGGTAATATGAAATTCTAATTTTCCATTATCCTGGTCTGTCTAAGTTAAGTGCCCCTCTCAATTGGTTCTTCAGTGTTGAGTATTGGCTACCTGGCAATGAGGAGATATAATGTAGTGAGTGAAGATATGGTTTTTGCCAACTTTGGCAATCGATTGCTTCTTGCCTGCTGCCCCGGGAAGTGCTTCTGTCAATGACCTGGTCTTATCATAAAGTTCTCTCTTCTAGCACTTCCATGATTCAATTTCCACGAGGTGCAACAAGCTACTTGGGTGTGTTGGTTTTAATATGTGTGCTCTAATCATCTTCTCAGCTTAGTGCTTTCTGGATACTTGTTTGGAGTAGCTTAGTGTACTTCTCTAGGTTCCTTTTACCAGCATTACTTTCATATGTCTTTTCTCATTGTCATTTGAAGCCGCTTTTTGTACCGTTCGTCTTTATTTTACATCTACTAAGAATGATCTTGGCTTTTGCTGCAGCAAGATGCTAGTTCGTCTAACCATACTAGAGAAGAATCTAATAGCCAATCTACGAGTGGATCGAGAAGCCATGCTACTCCACCGCCTTTTACATCCTTTCCTTTTGATCCTAGCACAATTCCTGCGAATTTTGCTAACATGTTCATGAATATGGCTGGGAATGAATCTAACAGCCAATCTTCCAGTGGATCAGATAGTCGGGCTGCTCCACCTCCATTTGGTTCTTTCCCGCTTGACCCTAATGCCATTCCTGTGAACTTGTCTAACATGTTCTCAAACTGGGGTTCAACTGCATACCAAGGACAGGAACAACATTCCCAAGGAGAAGGCAGTGGTGACCCTGAACTTACTGGGCCTGAGATAAGAATTGGTGGGAACATCAATCTGAATGTGGGTGAAAACATGCCTGAGGATATATCAGGGGCATTGAGAAGTGTTATGGAGATGTTCACAGGCACAGCTTCCCGTGAAAATGCACAAGATGGAGCTGATGGAAGATCTGCTCCTAGCTGATGCATTGACTCATGTCTAAGTACTGTCGATGTAATTTTCTTTAACCTTTTTGCCTTCTTCTGACTTGTAGATTTTATGTGGATTTTTCATACATGTTTACAGATTGATTGACCGTCATCATAGGTTAACTTAGCTTTCAGTTTTTCCTGAAGAGCTTTTTTAGTTTTTTTTTTTCAAAGGAGGAGCTTTCATCAATGCAAAACATTTCATATTTTCATAATATGAGCCAACTCAGTCTTTTTCATGTGGCTCCTCACTTTTACCTCTAGTTGTAGCCTCGCAGTCCCTAGTGGCTCTTCAGGCTCATTTCGTTACTGATGGTTACCAGTGATTTTTGGCAAACCTCGTACTTCAAAATCGTGGTCTCCGAAATCTTTGATGCCGCGACGTTTTGCCAGCACAACAGCATTCTTGTCACCAGCAGAAGTGCACGTCTGATACTGGTGTATTAGGCTTCAACTTCATTTTCTGTTAGTCGTTTTCTACAATTAATTGAATGTTAGCCTTTAGTTGGTGTAGGTGAAAATTCGAGATGGAGAGGTGATACTCCAAGATTTCAGATTGTGACCGGAACTATCCGAAGAGCGCCAGAAAGTCGAAGCTTTTACTCAGATAGCTTTCTAAAAATCGTGTATTTTTTCATGCCCTACGATTAATGCAACTCTTTGACCAGCCCAGTGAAATTGAGGGCTGAGGGAACTTAAAATGAGGCTCGTAATATCGGCTCTTGAGAGATGCTGTAAACGACTGCTTCAGTTAACAGTATTATCAAGACTTACAAATTTCGAATAACACCACACTCTGTGCCCGAAGGTTTGTCTTAATCTTCTAAATCCTCGTCGGTCAGGAATTTGCCCGTTCCAGGGTTCAGCGCGGCGACGAAGAAGAAGAGGACATTGAACAGCACGAGGGGCTCGATTTCACCGATGGGCACTCCAGTCTCGATGTTTAGCTGAGCTAGAGCTCCCTTTCCAGTGATGATTTCGCCGATCAAAGAGAAGGCGAACCCAAGCTGAGCCATTCTTCCGACAAAGAGCTCATTCGCCTTCGTGAACCCAAACAATGGACCTTGCACACGAGATGACAGCAAACATTTTCAGGAGCTAAGCACACTTTTGTGTTCATGGAATCCGTAAATTCTCCAAATTAGTTAACTATTTTAGTGGACGCGTCTAAGATATCATAGCGGAATAAGCACGATTTTTCATTCCAATTCATCTCCACCTGCCAAACTGTTAAAAACAAATAAAACAGTAAGATGCCGCTACATACCTCCTTCCTTAAGACCTAGTGCCGAGCGGAGACCTTTTCCGGGAGGGATCACGGCCCCCTCGATCCCAGTCGAGTCGTCAACGAACCGTCCACGGTCTCCGAGAGCTCCAATGGCTCCAAGCAGTGTGAAGAGGATGAAGAAAAGCAGGAGAGGCTCAGCCTCATAAATGGGGACACCAGTCTCTAAGTTCAACTGTGCAAGAATTCCTTTCCCTGTAATTGCCTCACCTAGCAAGGATGCCTGAACATAGTTTCCCAAGACTTCATATGATGCATTGCACATTGGGAAAGTGTTATGAGTGTGTGTGTGTGTGTCTGTGCATATGCCTGACAAGATATACTCATTTACTTGACCTTTTACTTATTAATCCTGTAAGGCAAAAGTTCTTTATTTGGTTCTCAGCAGTCCGACAAAGGATAGCACTATAAGAGATGCTAAACGTAATGTAAAACTTCTCCCAAACGCGTATCCACTGAATGATGGGACGAACTTTTGTTGAGCGGTTTTGAAGTCACTCTCATAGAACATGTGTAATTTTCATGTGTTGAAAAGATGAACCTTTATTCATATATAACACATGTTTATAGTCGTGCCAATTAGTAGAATGCTTCGTAGTAAGCGATACATGTTGTATTGCTCCGGAACTATGTAGTTACACTGATTAGCATATTGAACCCCAAACCACTACCCCTTTTTCTCCCCATTTTGCTATTTTAACCTTGCCTACACCGAATATTGTCCTGTTAATAACTTATATGCTGAAGCTGCCATATAAAGGAAAAAGAGATTAAACGGAAAACAATGAACCTACCGAGTATCCTCCATTGTACTAGTCAGAATGGTTAATATACAGTCTTTCAACGTCACTGACCTAACCTTACCATCTCGACATGAAATAAACTCCATTAAACAATCACAATATACCACGGTTTTCCATTGTCAGAGCCAAGATAACCCGTGTAAAATGCTAAAAGCCACCTCTCAATTCAATTCTAGAACTCGGTCGGTCGTCAAGAGAGACATATGCTCATGCATGTACTGGAAAGTGCCGAATCACTCTGAGCAAGAGCAGAAGAAAAAGAGAGGGAACTCACAGCAAAGCCAATCATAGCGACACGACCCACGAAGAGCTCGTTCTCTTTGGTGAAACCAATCCCGCCAGACGTCCCGAAAATGCCATCTTCCACCTTCGGCTTCTCCTTCACCACCTGTCGACCACACATACAAAACAGCACAAAGCCCAGAACAAAATTCACTTTCAAGATTCAGACCCTCATCTCTATAAACCAAATTCAAACATGACAAGCGAAAAGAGAAGGAAAAGAGAGAGAGAGAGAGGGACCTTCTTAGGAGGGGCCTTGGTCTTGGACTTGAAGAGAGCGAAAACTTGAGAGGAGCGACGAGAAGAAGCCGCAGGCGAAGGAAGCGGGTTGTACAGGAGGCTCCGCGAGAAAGAAGATGAGGTAGGCCTCAGTCTTTGGATCTGGAACTGCAGCAGACGATCGGGCGTCCTCAAGTCCACCGAGTGTCCGGAGACACTTGGCATGAGCATCATGGTTTGTGCCATCCTCTCTTCTGCAGCTCTCTCTCTCTCTCTCTCTCTCTCTCACACACACACACACGCTCTCTGTCTACTGATTTTTTGGGAATGTGCTGAAAATGGGGGATGGTTAGTTTAATATGAGGAGAGGGGGTGCATGAAAGAGATATTGAGGATATGGTTGCGAGACCTAGCGATGGGCGAATAGAGCGACCACGTCTCCCCCTGCTGTACTTTGCGCTTTGTGGAGATCATTTTTTGAGGTTCCAAAGCATTTTCACGAGAAAAAAAAATGAGGCATGCACGGTATAAAACCTTTGGACAGCAGATTTGCTGCTACAGTGTGCCACTTGAGTGCTGACTGTGGTCCCATATTGAACGTGGCACTCCGCAGGGAGAGGTTGCTCCTTTCTCCTGAGACCATGTCTCCAAAACAAGTTTAGAGCTTTGTACTCTTGCGAAGGAGCTCGACGTGACTCAACCACAGCCGTCTGCCCCACTAATTATCAGTTCTAATGACAAATAGTTAACGTGAAGAAACGACATATCTTGAGAAAAAAATGATTTACGTTCACATAATTATCAATGAGTAATATGTAAAGAGATTATGATAAAACTCTTAGACATGATTTCATGACCGACAATTGAATTTTAATACGCATTCAATTGGGTTATGTACTTTGACATTGGTTGTTAATTGGCAGAAACTCTTTAATAGGAAAGCTAGGCAAAGTGAAACTAAATATTTATAAATAAATAAAATTTATCAATTCGAGAAAGAATAAAACAACTTCATTTTGTCGATTATCTTGAAAAAGAGAGAGGGAACAAATGCATCCACACAAAACAACTTCCTCTAATCACAACGGCCCAATATTTTTTTCATTTTGACAGAGATTACAAAAAGGAAATACGGTCCAGTAATAAAGTGGATTGGGCGATTGACAAGAGGACACGTGTTCTAGGGACATGTGAAATTTGGACATCTCCACTGTCGTTGGAGGAGCGGGAGATACGGTACAATGAGGAGAGTCCGCCCAGCTGTTGCACATGTCCACCACACAGAAAGCACTCCCTCGATAAATAAATAAATAAATAAATTAAGAAGGTGAAGAAAACCCGAAGCAAAACGACATTGGTTTGGACCCAAAGGTGTGTACCCATGGCTGTAGCAGGTCCCACGGGCTTTGATCGTGACCCGCCCATGGATCCGCTTGAACATGCCAGAATAATAGGCCCCCTCTGTCTTTTTTCCCTATTCAAATTCCCAACGTTTGCTACATACATGCCCTTAAAAGACTTGTATAGAGATAGGCATGACAAAATTTCCATTTCTCTGTTTATTTTTTTTTTATTTTTCTACTTCTCGGAATAAGTTTGGAGTATAAAGTTGTTTGTTAACGCAATTTCATTTATCTATTTTTGAAATAAATTTATATTCCAAAAGTTGATTTGGAGCAGAAATCAGAAATCAAATTTTTTAGCTCTTCTATTTTAGAAATAAAAATGAAAAATGAAAACTCTTCTTATCGTTCTCTTTCGTCGCTGCTCGTGGATGCTTGCCGTTAGACATCGAATGATGCCAGCCACCGCCTTCTTAGAAATAGAATTTTTATTCTGTTATTAAAAAAATTTCTATTCCAGAAGAAGACATTTTAAGTTGTTGTTTTTGGATATGCTTTTTTCTCTAGAAACTCATCCAAGGAATAAAATTTGAAAAATCAATTTCCTGGCAAGAAATGGATTTATGTTCTAGAAATATTATCATGCACGCCCGTGATGTTGTGATCAAGTGATGTCTTGAATTGGGGTGCTCTCGAGGAGCACCATCTTGGCTGCAACCAGAAAATTCCCAACCAGTTGGGGGGGGAGGGGATTCTGTTTGGTTCGAACTTTGGCGAAACGCCATCGGGAAAATCTGCAAATATCTTTGCCTAAAGGGGTTTGTGCAAATGCAAATAGCGTTTGGTAAATTGTAGTTTTAAAGTGCATTGTGAAAGAACTTTAGCCTAAATACCGTTTGGTAAAAACTACATTTTGTAAATGATTTTTGGTAAATTTTATATATAAAAAGTTTTTTAATTTTTTTTTTTAAATGTAGCCACCTAAGTGGCCGGATCGCCACCGGCGGCGATCTGGCCGCCGGACGGCCTCGCCCGAGGTTCGGCGACCTCGGGCGGGGTCGCCCGGGTTCGCGCGACCCAGCGACAGAGCTGTTCTCGTCGGACCTCGGACCTCGGGCAACCCCGGGGTTCGCGACCCAGCGCCGTCGCCCGGGTCGCGCGGCCGTCGTGGGTTGCGCGACCCGGCGACGCTTCGTCCGAGGTTCGGTGACCTCAAGCCTCCGTCTCCCGGGTTGCGCGAACCCGGGGCGACCACCGCCCGAGGTCGCCGGACCTCGGCGACGCCCGGGTCTCGCGACCTGTGTGACGCCGTGGGTCACGCGACGCCCGAGGTCGGCGACCAGGCCGTGCAACCCGGGCGACGCCCGAGGTCGCGCGACCTCAAGCGGCGGTCGCCGAGTGGCCGCAACCCCAGGGCGGCGGTCGCCGGGGTCGGTGACGCCTCGGGCGACGGTCGCCGCCGGCAGCCTCTCCTTGGTCGGCGGTGTCGCCTCCATTCATCTCTCCAAAGAAGATGAACAAGACCGCGAAGAAGATGAACAAGATCAAGGCATTCCGAAAATGCAACCGCAAAGGACCTCGTGAGCCCTCGCTAAAGCCCCAGCCACTCACTTGGATTTGGACCGATCTCGCCAAAGCCGCCTAAAACGAACCAAACGCGTTTGCGTTTGGCCATGACTTTAGAGTCCCCAAAGCGCTTAAACGCCCAACCAAACAGGCCCTCTGTACAATAATCCGCCCGTTGCGACATGGCACCGGACGTTGACCAACGTTGAGTCGGTAATGGTTACGGTATGTGGTGGCCCAAAGCGGTCTTGCTTTGCGATGATGGGCTTTGGCCCAACGACCTGGCATGTGCTGTCCAGCCCAAGTTCCAGCCCAAGCCTCTGCAACTGGCTTTGTCGACCAACCAATGCTTGAGTGAACAAGGAAGACGATTGCCCGCTCGAATGGTAATCAGACCGGAATGATGACTTAAATGGCGGTTGCGTCCTTCTCGCACGCTTAAAGCCTCGACTTGAAATCATCGCACTTTTTTTTATTATACGGGGATCACTCAGTATATCTAGAATGACAGAAACAGTCATAGTTACTCGATGAGAAATTAATAAATGCTTGGAGAGTTCGAACACCCCGTTGTTACAAAGAACATGAAAAATATTCATTGAATGCACGTCCCGACATAAAAAAGCCAGAGGAAATCCAAGTATGAGATGGCAAATTACATCGAATTCATATATTGACAGCAATCGTTACTTTGTAGACATAACTGAAAATTACTAATAAGGGCAAACGTGCATAAATTGTGATAGGAATGTACTGGCCTCGTCAAAACCAGCTGATTTGGTATTTGCAGCGGGATAGTTTTGGTCGTGTATTTCGCAAACCATTTACCATAGCAAAAAATAAAATAAAATAAATAGGAAAAAGGGGGAATGGGGTGAGAGAGGCTCGAACTCTCGACCTCAGGATAACTCAGAAGCTATGAGACCTACGCGCTAGCCAACTGCGCCACCACCCCTTTTGTGTCCTACTAATTAAAAACATTATTATTGGCTCAAATGTTTTTTTTCAATCACTCGACATAACGAGACGAATTTACAGGATTACTTTTTTTATAGGGGCGGGCGCCTTGTAAAAAGGCTAAGCATGAAATAATTTTACCTGAATGTGGGTACGAGGATACCCTATTCATTGTCTCATGACTCATTCTACTACTTTGTCTCATCAAAACATCCCATTTTAGTGTTAATATAATCCTCCTTGTTTTTTTTTTTTTTTTACCTCGATAGTGACTTTTCTATTATGGTTAAAATAATAGCTATAAACATTTGCGCATGCTTTCTCTTATTAGAATTTAAATGTTTGCATAGGCTCCACAAGCTTCGATGTGGAGAATTAGAGACCAAGGCCAGATGGTTAAAAAAAAAAACAAAGTTAAAGCAATTATGTCTCCTTGGGACCCTATCGAGATACGATTACTCACAAAGATAAAGAATATATCCCTACCAATTTCCGTCTAATTTTTGCAAATCATCGCGCATCTTATAAAACCGCAAAGGACAAAAATTGATTGTTAATTAGATTTTGATATGCCAACTTGCGCAAACAAGCAAGGTTCCATGGTGTAGTGGTTAGCACTCTGGACTTTGAATCCAGCGACCTGGGTTCGACTCCCGGTGGGACCTTCCTCACTCGTTCTTTTTGAGCGAAACTTCATTTGTTCATTCTCAATCCAAGTTCTTGGCTTCCATTTTGAGCCAAAAAGAAAAATCACGTGTAGTGCATTACGTATAATATCGTGCTGAACTGTAGATTTTTTTTTTCTTGACGGGTTTGATTTGGGTTTTGTCCAACCATTCAATGAGATCCATAAACTCTCTACTAGCCCATTTAAGTCATGGGTTTTGTCTAGGCAAGTGACTCACAAGGAATTGGTAGCACTCTCGGTGGATAGAGGGAGATCAAACTCGCAAATGTTTCATAAGAGATATTTATGACAAATTATGTTGAAATTCCGCTCTAGTAACAGTTGTCCTTTAAATAAGGAGAAAACATGATAAATCATCTCATTGGACTTGTGTAAGAACGTTGATATGCTGAAGACGGTTAGCAAAGAGAGCACAACACACAACATTAACCATTAGTGCGGGATTAAAAGGCCAAACCTTGAAATAACATTGATTGCATATTACATAGAATTCAATGATCAAGAAAAGAAAGTACATTGATCAGACTGTTCGATAGTGTAACGATTGACTCAAATTCATGACATCCTAATACCGTTGTGAATTCAAAGGAATTCAAGAAGATATAATGCCTACTAGCAAAAATATTGGTAGGTAAGGAAAAATAACATAGACAAGAGTTTGCCACATCATTAATCTAAGGAGATTCCTTAGATTTGTTAAATTGGCAACGAAATTTAGTCTTTATGATCAGATTTGTTTGACTCCCCCGGCATTAAACTCTAGGATATGAAGAAAATACAAGTTGAGTTTAATATGTCACGTGAGATATATAAGAAACCACTAAGGGTGCGTTTGTTTGTGTTTTACGTTTTTTTTTTTCCGAGAATGAAATAGAAAAACTATTTATGTTCCTAGAACGATTTTGAACAAAAATGCGCATTTGGTAAACTTGTTCTGAAATAAAAAAAAAAGAACAAAAACATGTTGGGTAAATTTATGTTCTTTTTTTGTTTCTTTTAATTTTTTAATGTTTATTTTTTATTTTTTTTTTCTTTCTTTTTTTTTTTTTTTTTTCTTGCTTTGGCCGGTCGCCGGCCTCGGCCATGGCCGGCGGCGGCCTCGCCCGGCCACGGCGAGGCTCGGCGGCCCCGGCGAGGCTCGGCCTCACCTTGGTCCGGGCGAGCTCGGCCGAGCTCGCCCCACCGGGCGAGGCTCGGCCTCGTCGGATCCGGGCGAGCCCGAGCTTGCGAGCCTCACGGGCCGGGCCGGGCGAGCTCGGGCTCACCCGGATCCGGCGAGGCCGAGCTCGCCCGCCCGGCCGCGGGCCGAGCCTCGCCCAACCACGGCGAGGCTCGGCCTCACCGGGGCCGGCGAGCCTCGCCGTGGCTAGGCGAGGCCGCCGGCCCTCGTCGGCCGGTCGCCGGCCATGGCCGAGGCCGGCGACAGGCCAAAGCAAGAAGAAGAAGAAAAGAAGAAAAAAAAGAAAAGAAAAGAGAAGAGAAGAGAGAAAAAAATTGTTCTTTATTTTTGTTAAAACAAAGAAACAACTTTTTTTGTTTTTTTTGTTTTTTTTTTTTTTCCTAACAAAAAGAACAGATTTAAACAAAAATGCAAACAAACGCATTTCTATTTGCATTTTTTGTTCTTTTTTTGTCCTCTAACAAAAAAACAGAAAATCTGTTTATAAACAGAAATAAAGAACACAAACAAACAAGGCCTTAGTGATTGTCATGTGTTGATTCAAGCCACGAGGAAGAATATTCAAAATTTACCGCAGACCCTCTCTCTCCTTTCTCTCTCTCCGTTAAATTAGTTCCATTATGGACATAGAAAAAAAATCACCCCCCGGTACCTCTCCATTGACGCTAAGATTTTCCCTTCACTCTTCACGACCTCTACTTTGCTCTCTCTCTATTTCTGCTGCCAAGGCACCTCCCTACTCATGAACCGTGCTGCCGTTGCCTCTGCCTCCACTTGATGGTAGCCTACATCGTCACCTCCCCGAACCCCACCGTCGCCTATCGATGCCCCATTGGCGGCTTTGATTCATCCTCTATCGCTCTCTCTGTCCTGGAAAACGACTTCGCTCGCTCTCTCTCTCTCTCTCTCTCTCTCGCTCGGTCGTCTAATGAACCGTCACCTCCCAAAGCTCCATTGGCGGCTCCGAATCGTCCTCTGCGTCCAAAGAACTCAGGAGATTGACATATTCAGCAAACTCGGGCATCGTCAATCCCTATTATTTGAGAGAAATTGTTTTTCCTATGAATGGTTTACTTTCCATGTACCAAAAGCTGGAAAATTCAAGTGAAACGAGTGAAGCCTTAATATTTATTTTTAACATAAAAAAATAAAAATTATAAAAAATTATGAAAAATATGATTGTTTTAAATGATTTTTCTGAACAGATTTTCCTTATCAAACGACATAAAATACTTTATACTTCTTTTTAGATTTTAACCAAACACCAGAAAGTGAAGTAATTTTTTTGATAAATGACTTTTTAGAAAATGTTTGCTAGAAATGATACATTTTCTTTGAAACAAACGGATCATTATCGACAACATTATATGTTTAAATATTCTCGTAAATAATGAAAATATTTTTATTCACTCGTTTTGTAAGTGATGCAAGAAATATTTTTATGAAAATCTTTCATTTTTTACAAAACATATAAAGCCTTAAATAACGGTAAAGTGTCCCCACCTTGCCAGAACTCGTCAGGTCGACCTCATTTAGGGCCTAGGCCGCACCACTACACGAAGTACGAGGCGAGTGATGGGAATGGGAAAGAAATGGTTGTTCCTTGTCCTAGGATAGGGATGGGAACGGATAAAAGATATGGTACTGTCCTGTCCTGCCTTATTTCATATATATATATAAAAAACGTATCCTTTCTATACTTAAAAAATTATCTTTTTATTACTCAGTCGCAATGAGAATCGCGTCTTTTCTTTCTATAGTTAGGGTTTTTCTTTCTTTCTTCGTCCTCACAGTCTCACTTATCCTTTGTCCTTTCCTCCATGCCAATCGTTATTCTATTCTTCCATCCACCCTCCCACACGAACGGAGTGCAACCTTTGCATCTTCCATCTTAACCCTAATCTACCGGCCATTAGTCACCAATAGCAGTCATGAGCTTCGAACAAACAAACAATGCTCTCTCTCTCTCTCTCTCTCACCTACTATTCGCCATGTTGATTTAGAGATATTTCTGTTTGGAATAGGAGTGAGCATCGTTTGGGTAGGTGGTTCTTACCTTGGAACCGAGAACCACTCACTAAGGATCGGTTTCGAAAAATTGGAACCGAGATCCATCTGTTGGTTCGATGGATCTACTTAGGAACCAAACTGTCAATTTAGTCCAGTTCTCGAGTGGGTCCATAGAATTGATCTCCAGTCCCTACAAAGCTTGTTTGGTCTTATATTCGGATTGAATTGCGAGCCATTGATTTTAATTAAAGATTGAAAGCTATAAGGCAAAACGAATAGATAATACTTGTTAGCTAAAAACTTAATTTCTTGAAGGTCATGGTGTAATCCTCTTAAGATTTCCCAACATCGAAAACATATAGAGAATTAGACTCCACGTTAAAAGTCCTAACCTCTATAGAAGTTAAAAGATTAATCGCTTAATTCATCTTTTTTCAACGTTAACCTAATTTAATCGTGGAAATGGCTAAGGAGAGACTAAAATGAACCGTTGGCTCTTATGGACATCTTCAATAAGCTCTCTCCTTCCACTACGTTTGTTTATTTTGTTTTGGTTGATAAAGTAAGTAAATGGATTATTAAAATGAAAAAAAAGAAAAGGTAAGAGGTTAATCCTATTACACATCCAAGAGACAAAATTAATCAATGATGTCAAATAACTACAAATATGCATATATGTACGTATATATTTGGACAAAAAACTATAGAATAATTAAGTAATTGAGATGGAATTTTTTTTTCCAAGTGGGCGGGTGGGCAGGCGATTCCACACCTAAAATCGGGAATCGGATCAATACTCAACCGAACCAATTCCCATGGAAACCTTTCGGTCCTATCCGATTTTGGGCAATCAAGTGGTTCCCAGTTCTTATGCACACCTCCGGTTTGAAATGAGCATTCCGCTTTTTACTATAAAGAAAAAAATGGTTCCAAAGATTCATTGCTATTTTTATTATTATTGGCTTATTTTGTTTTTTTCAGTGGTAGAGGTCAAATTTCAAGTATTCTCTTTTCTAACATTTTTTTTTTGGCAATATACAACTTCTTCTTCTTTTTTAAACAAAGCACTATCGATTATTGGGATTTCTTTAAAATATTCCTCCTTGTTGAAAAGGAAAGACTGAACTTTGCTTTAATTTGCACAGCATTATGACTCCATCTAAGTTCAATGGAATCATATAGTCCCGTCCGTGAGTGGTTGGAGTGGGAAGATGAGGAATCACTTTGCATATGTTTTAAAAAGAACCGATCACACTATTTGAGTGTGTCTCTCTGAGCCTACATCTAATTTCCATCATTTCCGCGTTAAGGCATTGGGCGTTCGCAAACCAGATCAGAAACCATTCGCTCTGCGTGTGTACATATTAATAACTTGGCAAACCAGATCAAAACATCATGCATTCCATGAGTATGCTTTCCCCACGAACATTGAAGTCAATATAGATCACAAGCTCACGCTTTCTGATATGGTACAAAGCTACTAAATTTGATAAGGGAACATTGAAAGAACAACGGCAAAACAGCGAGAAAAAGCTTTTAATCAAGGGACGGTACATACAATCTTACCCATACCGTGCATAAAGGCACTTTTATTTCCCATCTTTGGGCCTAATTTCGATCCCTTCCACGACCAGCGCAACCAAACATCTATTACCCTTCGTATCCACGACACTCATTTCAACCTCCCCATCTTGTCCGTCCTCCGTCGAGAACTCACCTAACTCTATCTCTAACCACCCATCTCGTCTCTCTTTAGGATAACTATCATCCCCCTCATCAGGTGCTAGTGGAATAAAGACAGGAGGGCGGCGGAGCCCATACCACAGACTCGATCTCTTCGTTCTGGATAAATATACAGAGCGTTTACCCACTTCATCACCAGCAAATCCAGCTCCAACCTCAAAAGCCCGCATTTGAAATCCATTACACTTGTGGGTGAATTTGAATACTAAATACGCTGCATAAAGGGTTCTGGGCGATAGCATGCAAGAACTAATCGTGCCCTGATTTCGAGCCACAATACTTTGATGAGTTCAGCAACCTCTGCAAACCTGTTAATTCACAAGGACATTCCATACGATCATCACCTTGAGGGAGAAATACAAGAGAGTTTATTTTGGGACAAACAAATTACTGCTAGGCCCATTTTCTTCATGAAGGTGGGAGAGTGGAGTAAATAATTTATTACCTGGAGTCGGGCATGTGATTCCAAGACCAGTAACTCGGAGTATCATCTCTTGTTATAGACAGGGCTCTCTCAGATCGCATGATAAGTCTATCATCCCCAGTTATAGAGAGGGCCCTCGCAGATAGCATAATACATTTCTTCCCATTGTGTCTGTCCAGCGAAAAGCTCTGCAAAGCATGTTGGATTCACATAAGCAACAAGAACCCCGACGGACGTCATTTTGAGAAAACAAGATTCAATGTTTTAGCAGATGTAGTTTGCGCAACGAAATGAAGCTTGGCACTTAGTCCACCATTTGTGCTGTTGCCTTTCCAATAAAATAGTGAGAGTCTTTCTCTTGGCCTTTTCAAGCAAAAGTTGTTTATTGTCTTTTTCGCCAAACTTTGAAGTAGGAAAACACATTTCACGTTAAACAAAAGCGATAACATGAGATTTGACCAGAAGAAAATAAAAGAGATATTTATTGAAAACCACCTCAACTTTAGAACCATTTCATAATGATCCCTGAAGATTTTGTCAATTTACAAATTACGCATCGAACGTTGATTTTTTGTTGCAGTCGCTAGTTATTCTATCAATAGAGGCATTAAATATTGCATGAAATTGCTCTTCCTAATTATCATGATCTTTTTTTATACCAAAAGATGTCCATCCCTTGGTTAACCGAAAAAGAGAAGATACATGATTGATGAAGTCAAGAAAATTTAGTAGAGGCTAATTTGATCAAAAGAATAGAGCTAATCCATTTTTTGGTAGCACTTTCCAGCTGTGCAGACGGAAACTGACCACAGCAACAAAGAAAATAAAATTGGGACGTAATCTGTAATTTTTTAAAGTTACATGACGAGCGACGACTGTTCAACGGTGCCAAAATTCAACGGTGCCAAAATAAAGTTTGGGGCTAATGAGCAATAATGACAAAGTTCAGGAGGATCTGGAGCAATTAATTGAGCAATTAATTGAAAATTCATGGCAATAAGGTAGCAGATAGTCGTAAAGCATCGCCCCAAAAGATGCGTTGCATTAGTGGTCATCAATCAAGGTACCATATCAACAGTGGGAATAATCTTCATGTTATTGGCACTATATATTGAGTGATCCAATATATCCATCCATTCTTTGCTCCAACCATTTGAATCTTGTCATTTTCAGATGAAAGATCATTTCTTTCTTCTTCACCCTTCATTTATCATTCTTTATCTTGTGGACGTAGACCAAGAGTCGATCCATACAATCAATCAACCTTTCACATTAAGATCGCGGCTGTGTGCAAACCAAAAATGTCCAACGGAAGCCGCAGCATGATTATTATATGACAGTGGCTTCTCCTTGAAGAAACAAAATGCACTCACTCGGTTCAGGCGGGAAGAGGCCAAGAAACATGTGCTGATGACCCCGCCTTTCATTTAAACTACCCAGACAATGAAAGAACAAAGCCAAATTCGCAATGTTTCGAAACGTGCGGGCGACAGCACATCACATGAATCACATTTCAATATTCAATAAAATCTAACATGAAGAACAGTCATCGCGTATCACCCCCTCAATCTGCAAAGAAAATAATAATAATAATAGAAAAAGAATAGGAAGAGTCGGTTTAAGGTGGCAAGACGGGGGAGGCTTACCATTTTGCCATCGCCGACCAGAACTGGGTCGTCGCAGAGGCTGAAGTAGAGCTCCTTCAGCGACGAAGCGCTCCGTGAGATCATCGGGCGCCAGTCCGGCGGCAAGAACGACGCCCAGACCGCATCGGAATCGCACGCTGACTTGAAAATGGACGAGACGGACGCGAGCCTGCACGCGTCGGGGGGGCTCGTGAAGGAGACGACGGTGGCGATGCATCCTTCGGGCAGCGCAGAGAAGTCTGGACCGTCTCGACCCTTTGCTTCGGCCACCGCCATTGGAAGAACTCCAAGAAATGGGTGTAGCTAAAACGGACTAAATTTGACGCCTTTTGGAGAGATGATGATGATTCAGACCGTGATTCGTCGTGTTTATACAGCGAGAGAGAGAGAGAGAGAGTGAGAGATGGACGGTGAAATCCTTCGTGGTTAAGGCTTTTGGTGTGAGGAGGGCCTCTGAATCGGCACACGCCAGAATACAGGACAACCTTGAAAGTGGAAAAAATAAGGACGAAATAGGGAAAAAATTATAGAAAAGAAAGAAGATAAATATATTGGATTTTAGATGGATATACTTCCAAATAAAGATTTTTTTTTTTTTAAAAAGAGATCAATCTATTGGATTTTAGATGGATATATTTCTAAATAAAGGTTGATCGAGATTGTATTGTATGCACGGCAAATCATTTCATATCACAGAAGTAAACGAATGGATAACTTGATGCTTTCATGAGCTTAAAAACAAATGAAGTTGTTGGTTCCTATGAGCCTTATTAACGAATATCCGAGGCCCTTATCAAATATACTTTATAATAGAATATTCTAATTTTTTCGATGCATTAATCACACATGACTCGAGAGAGATAAAATATTGCAAATTGCAATATCTCTTTAAATAGGGGTTTTCTTTTCAATAACTCTCAAGGCACTCATTAACAAATTCTTTTATTAATGATAGAAATCTCAAATTGATTATTAAAATGTTGTGGAAATATTCAAAACACGTTCTCACTCTTTTACAACCAATTTTAATTTGTATCCTGAGCTTTGAAGATTTACAATTTGCACCACTAGACAAAAACCTAATTAATCAATTTTCACAATTCATCACAAGAGAGTGTTAAGTAGTATGCTATAAATTCATTATTGGGTACATAATAATTTTCAATTATTTTTTATTCTTTTATAATACAGAATATACTGTTAATTTCACAATAAATTATGGATGGCTATACAGAAATGTGGATCGGAGAAAACCAGAAGTAATCCTCTCTCTACATACAATTTCCAATTGAAGGTATAATATCTAAAACCATATAAACGTCTTCCGAGGGAGTTAGCTATCTGCTATACGAGTCTTAGGGATTAGTCTAGACCATTGAGTGCTGTCAGTGGCTCCATGCTCCAGGGTCAGATACTACAGACAAACCCTAACTCTATTGATTCAAGGGAATGTCGCTGTCTTGGTGGAACTGCAGAATCTTCACGTTGAGGCCATAACAAAAATTTGCCATGCCAAGGTGCCCTTTTGCCGTATGCGTGATTTACTTTTATGGTTCTCGTTGATGCGTACGGCTTCACGATGCTCAACGTCATTGCATGCTTTGCCCTCATTCTAGTGGATTGATTTGCATCTCATTACCTTCTTTTAACGATGGCGTATATATGGCAGCCCAGCATTGGTTCTGACTTGACTGGCATTTCTGTTTATGCCTTATACAGTGCGCAAGTCATATCTTTGCGAACTGAGGTTGACTTTTTGCCGTCTCGAGCAAATGGAGATTAATTTATGAGGTCGGTGCCGCTCCTTACCAATATGGGGGAAAGTCATAGCATTGTCTGATGAGATAGAGAAAGTAATAATTGATCCTTGATATTTTGATGTAAGATGACTATCACCGTCCTTAAGGTATTATTTGCCCTCACTATTGTTGCTGGTGGGTTTAGATACTTAATTTCTCTCTTTGAATTTCATCTCGAATGTGTTAAAGTTACGTGTATGATGAGAGAAAAAAAGAGAAATTTGAAGAGGAAACATTTATAAACAATTGTGGTTATTATAAATAATATGTGAATTGGTCTTTATTTATAGACAACCAATCAACACATCTCTTGAGAATGGATATTTCATCCCCAATCATTATCACTCTTCATGTCAAGAATAACTTCCTTTCATAATTACTTATAACTTCTTTTTAGGATCAATAGTCACATATTTTAATAATCAAGAGTCGCGTTTTTTTTTTTTTTTTTTTTTTTTTAATCTAGAGCCATGTCTTCACCAAATCAAGGGTCACGCCTTCTCTTAACTAAGATACGCCTCTTTTATGATAATAAACTATTTTAACAATCTCCCACTTATTTTGTTACATACACTAATTTACATAAATTCATACATATAAGAAGGAATCTATTAAGATTTGAACCTTCAATTAGTATAGATAATTTATCAAAATTTTCCCTTGTTTCTTTTGCAACGACGCTGGAGAAGGAATTGTGGTCACTAGCAACCATCAATGAGGAGGTCTTGAGAACTCTAAATGTGATTTTTATGAACTTCCCTAAGCTCCATGTATCTGAAGCTGCTACCTTATGTATCCCACACTTGGTAAATGTCCTCAAATCCGGTAATGAGATGGCTCAAGAATCTGTTTTGGACATTTATGATCCGTTTGGTAACTATTCAGTTCTTGAAAACAATTTCTGATCAGAAGCAATATTTATTTATTTTTTTGTTATTGGAAATAATATTTAAGCATTTGAAGACGTTTGATAACTGCCTAAAATTTATTTGCTCGGAATAGAATTATGTTGGCATCATGCTCAAAATTTCTAATCCAACCTATATATTTTTTTAATTTTTAATAATTTTCTTACTTTTTTATTTTATTTTTCTTATTTTATTTTTTCTTTTCTTTCTCTTCTTCAAACTTTGGCCGATCGCCAGCCTTGGGATGATTGATGACCGGCCAGATGCAGGCTAGCGACCTCGCCGAAGGGTTGCCGGCCCTTAACAAGGCCGCGCCTCATTGGCCAAGCCTCGCTAGCAGCTGGGCGAGTAGCCTCGCCCAAGTCTAGTGAGGCTAAGCTCTCCTAGCCGCCAACGGGTTTATCCTCACCAGGCTACCATGAGGTTAGCCCTCGCCTTGGCCAAGCGACGTTGTCCTAACGGTGGCCTGACGAGGTCAAGCCCTACCAACGGCTGGGCAAGCTTGGCCTTACTAGATCTAGGTGAGGCTACTCGCATAGCCAAGGCTCGGCTGAGCCTCACTCGACGAAGCAAGGCTTGTCGGTGGTTGGGCGAGTCTCATCGGTGGTCGGGAGAGGCCCAGGTGAGGCTTGTCGGATCTTGCCTAATCGGTCACTGGCGACCGACGATGATGGCTGACAGCAGCGGTAGAGGAAGAAGAACAAAAGGAAAAGAAGAAGAGAAAAGAAAAGAAAGAAATTTGGGATGGTTTGATTCTAGAATTGTTCCCGGAACAAAGAAGCAACTTTTTTTTTTACTCCTTAATTCTATTCCAAATCTATTTCGAAAACAAATTTGTTCCTAGAAATAAAAAATTTACTAAATAGATTTCTGTTCCAGATCTATTTTTAGGAACAAAAGAATAGAAATTGTTATTATTTAGCAAGTTATCAAATGCGCCCTTTATGGCTATTGAAACAATCTTGGTCCTCCATGGCTTTGGACATAGCAAAGTCACGGGCCATGATAGCATTAGAGGCCATGCCGATACTTCAGATGTTGATGAAAACTTGCCCACCTAGTTTCCATGATAAGGCGGACAGCCTTCTCCACTGCTTACCGGGATGTTTGACCGTGACCATTAAGCGAGGGAACAACTTAAAACAGGCCATGGGTAGCAGTGTAGCACAAATGTCTTCTATCGACTGACAATAGGCAATGCTCTTGCACGACAAACAAAGGTAACATTTCTTTCATGATAAACTCAATTAAGCACAATATTTGTGAATCTCATTGGCATGGCTTTGATATATTTTTTTGTTCCTGGTAGGAGCTTAGGAGGCTTGATTCCAATACTTTTAGTTTAGTGCTTGAAGGATTAAAATTCGCATGCTATAAGTTAAAAACTATGGCTATTTAGATTATGTAATATGCAGCTACATTTGCATCTAGACACTGATATGATTAATTTTGTAATTCTCATAAAAGTGTTCCTTTTCTGTTTCTTTATTTTCCTCCTTCAGGTGGTTGACCACAGCATTTGTCCAGAATGGAAAGAAGGTTTCACTTTGGCTTTTGATGTGCCTCCAAAAGGACGAAAACTGCATATCATTGTCTGTGTGCTCTGACCGCATTATGTTGAAGCATATCTACTTAGACACTTATTATTCCAATAAGTACATGCGGTTCACATTATCGACATTTACCAGGCAATTCTTAAAATAAACATAATTGTGTGTTCGATGGATGCTTCTCTCTTAAAAACTTATTCCCATGCTTTATAGTCCTACACGGTAATCTGCACTTGAACTTAGGAGAGCAAGTAACACAGAGCTAAAAGTCATCCCGACCACTATCATGTTCTTCGATTTGACATGAGACGTGTTCCTTTTCAGGCAACCCTCGGGAGTCGGGAGAGTGACTGTCCAAATAGACAAAGTTGTGACAGAAGGAGTATATAGTGGATTATTCAGCCTGAATCACGAGAGCAACAAAGATGGATCTCCCCGAACGCTCGAAATGGAGATTATCTGGTCCCAAACAACAAGACACCAGGTGATGACAAATGAGAGGATTAAGTCAATTTTAAACCCTTGATGAGACCAGGTGATGACACCAGGTTATCTTCCAAACCCGTGTGAGACGGACCAAGTGAATGTACATGGGTCTACCCGGGTCATTAAATCAAGTGAGTGAGGTTGATTGGATTTAACGACTTTGATAGGCTAATTCAATTAGTCCACTTAATAAAGTTCGGAAAAATTTGTGTTCAAAGGTATAGTTGCTGAAATGTTTTCATACATTCAAATGGAAAATAGATATGAAGAGGTTTTTAATTCCTTTCTATAGCAAAGAGGAAGCATGAGTCACGATCTTTTGATGATTTGTATTTGATTGTGCAAATAATGACATATTCGTAGATGCTTCAGCTCGCAAGACTCCTTCTAAAGGTAGATCATAGCCACCATTTCCATTTCTACAGTGCTGAACTGGTTTTTCATCAAGACTCAAGATACGGGCGATAGGATTTATTTCTGATCACTGAATTGGAATGTGATATTTGATTGGGCTACTTAGGGAGGTTGAATCGAGACATCATTACGAATTGATTTGCACAGTTTGCCGAAATCCATCCAATCTGCTTCTTCTCATTGTCGTAGATCACCATTCTATCTTGCATGGATGTGTCTGCAAGCAGCAGGCAATGAGCATGTCAAATTCCTGAAAACAATTACATCGGCATTCACTGATTTAGGGTCTGTTAGTTAGAGCTGCTTGTTACCTCCGATTGTAGTGTCCAGTGGGTCCTCTTCTTCAAGTATTGCCAAGCATACAGTACCTCTTTTCTAGGGGAAAAAGAAAAGCCTTATTTGTCACAGACAAATTATAGAAATCAGTTGCTCAGCACGATAAAAAGAAAAAAAGAAACACTAGCTCACAGTGATGACGAGATAATCCTCGGGCCGCAACTGGAGTTGGGCCTTTCCTTTCATAAAGCTTAATGCTAGAGGCATGAGGTAATTCTTGACATCATTTACAGACGGGAAAGGTTTTGCTCCCTTCCAGCATATTTCAAAACCCTCGTGCCCAGTTACTTCTTCCAGAGGCTTTCCCTTCAAATTTGCCCTTATCTAACATGGGAAATTCAGGAATTACTCGAAGATTACTTAAATCTAAGTTTCAACAAAATAAAAGTAGTCTATTTTCCGGCAAACCTTGTCAAGAACGACTTGATAAGCCTCGGTAATAAAGTAAGTCAAGGTGTAGCCACTGTCAAAATCCACTGGAAAGTCCCGTACTCCCGTAGGCTTACCATCGTGTAACAGTTCCGCTGGTCCTGCTTGGTAGCCCTCGCTGAAGCAATACATTTAGTTAGGTCCTCACGATTTCAGGAAGATTCATAATTTGACCAAAAATTAGCCCAAACCAGATAGACGGAACAGTTACATACCCCGATGAAAATGGCACCCAGGTAACTTTTGAAGAAGGGACGAGATCTTTTCCAATGAAGAGGAAGCCTCCACCTTCAGCACCTAGACAATGTGCCAGTACGTTTCGTATCCCGCAGAGGCCATTTAGAGCGTGCATGTTTGTGTTCATTTTTTTTTGTTTCTGAATACAATTCCTATTTTTTTTGTTTCGGAGAACAAAAAAAGAATGCAAACGCGTTTGTTTGGGTTTTTATTCCAAATCTATTTTTTTGTTCCCGGAACAAATTTGAAACAGAAACAAGAAACAAGAAAAACTTGTTTATTGTTTCTAGAACACTTCCGAGAAACAAATTTTCTCTCTCCTATTTTTTTCCTCTTTCTTTTCTTCTTCTTTTTTCTTTGGCCAGTTGCCGGCCTCGGCCATGGCCGGCAATCGGCTGTCGAGGGCCAACGACCTTGCCGGAGCGTCGCCAGCCCCCGGCGAGGCCAACCTCGCGCCGGTCGGCGAGCTGAGCTCGCCTTGGTTAGGTGTGCCTCGCCGTGGCTGGGCGGGCCTTACTGTGGCTGGGCGAGCCTTACCGTGGCTGGGCGAGGCCGTCGGCCCTCGTTGGCCATGGCCGAGGTTGGCGACCGGCCAAAAGGAAGAAAAAAGGAAAAATAAAAAAGAAAAAAGGAAAAATAAAAAGAAAAAAATTAAAAAGAAAAAAGGAAAAAGAAAAAATTAAAAAGGAAAAATAAAATTTAAAAATTTAAAAAGTAAAAGAAACAAAAAAATTATATAAGTTTACCAAACGTGTTTTTGTTCTTTTTCTATTCCAGAACAGAAATTATACAAGTTTACCAAACGCGTTCTTCCGTTAAAACATTGTTCTCCGGAACAAAAATAGTTTTTTCTATTTCTGTTCTCTGGAACAATTTTTGAACAAAAACGTTACCAAACGCACCATTAATTGAGAAACGATGCTAATTTTGTCATTGCGGAGGCCAAGGATACCGGCCATGGGATGATGATTTTCGGGATAATGTTGCTTATATCCACATCTTCAGACAAAAATATCAGGAGACATCATAAAATTAGTATCAAGTCAGATAAGCACAAATAAAAGCTTCTAGGAGTAAATTCTCACCCAAAGGTCAAAATTGGACGGAGGAAAGACCCGTCACTTAATCTAAGGGAGATAGGGTCATGGACGAAAAAACCACCGGATGAAGTTTCCTCTGCATACTTAATCTTATATTCACATCGATCCTTGGGCTCTTAAATGGTTGCTTGTCGGATTTAGCGAAGGCATCACAGAGAGGGTTCTCACAAAGTACGAAGTTGTCACTAGGCTTGTAACGGCGGTCAGAAGCCTGTTCGCATAATATAAGCAAACATGAATATAAGGAAGGAAGCCCCTGCCACTGAAAACCTCACTAACAAAATTGTTCAAAATGTTGATCCAATTTCTAGAGTTTTCTAGTATATGCATTCGCTAGAGAAGTATAGAAAAATCCTAAGAAAACATTCTAGTGCTTGGATGGCAAGGAAGAATCTGAAGTCCACTAAATTTGTGTAGAAAAATCCGTAACAATTGTCTCTATAAATGGAAGAGATAGTTGATTAAATAGACTGTGCACGAAGCTCTACAGTAGAGCCGTCCAAGGATGAGAGACTGAAAAAAATCCAAGTCGGTGATTTGGAATAAAAACAAGAAATAAAAAAAAAATAGTTTCTTGTTCTCGGGAACAATTTCTAGAAATAAGTTTTTTTTTTTCTTTTCTATTTTTCTTTTGTTCTTCTTCCTTGTTGCGGCCACTGCCAGCCGCATGCCAACCGTCAGCCAGCTCCTGTCACCCGTAGCCACCGTCAACATCCTACCGTCGGCGACTGCTAGCGATGGTTGTCGCCGCCCATAGCCCAACAGCCGCCGCCCACAGCCCACTGGTCGACGACCGCCACCGTTCGCCGACAGCCTACCATCGCCTACCGCCGCACGACCGCCGCTTGCCGTTGCATGACTGTCGATTGTCGCTGATGACCACCGCCACAAGACCATTGCCCACAGCTCATCGGCCACCACCCCCTCCCGCGGCCGGTGGGCTGTGGGCGGCAATCTTGCGATGGCGGTCAGTGGCGACGATCGGTGGTCGTGCGATGGTCGGTGGTTGTGCGACGGTTGGCGGTCGTGCGGCGGTCATGCGACGGTCGGCGGTCGTGCGATCGTCGGCGGTCGTGCAACCGTGGCGGTTGTGCGGCGGTGGTTGTGTGACCGTCGGGCGGTCGTGGCGGCGGTCGTGCGACCGTCGGCGGTCGTGCGGGCGGTCGTGCGACCGTCGACGGTCGTGCGGCAGCTTGTGCAACGGTCGTGCCGTCGTCGTGCGGCGATTGTGCGACGGTCGTGCAGCGGTGAGAGGCGGTTGGCGGTTTGTGAGTAATTAGATAAAACAAGTAAATACAAAAATTTATAAATTTTTACCAAACATATTTCTATTCTTTTTCTATTCCAAAAATATAAATTTTGTATAATTACCAAACACCTTATTTTACTCAGAAATTGTTCCCGAAATAGAAATTGAAAAAAAACTATTTTTAAAAAGAAATAGTTTCGCGGAATAGAAACGTTGCCATGCGCAGCCTATGTTGTGGTTGCATTCCGTGCTCCTTTTTGATCATCAATTCTTCAATTAGATGACAACGGTTCATAAATATTCATAGGCGTTTAACGTCGCTATAGAAGTCTTTTTTTAGGAATGGATTGTGTTCATTTGATGATTTCTTTTGACCAATTCCCACTTCAGCCAAATCAAAAGTCCCTTTAGTCACTTTCCTCGTTCTTTCTCTTATTGCGAGTGAAATTTTCAAGCGAAAACTCAAAGTTAGTCTTGAGAAAAATATTAAAGAGGCAAGAGTGCTGTATCGAATTAAAGAAATACAATCGTTAAATATGATAGATGCATAAGCTTATTGGCAACAATATTACCATACATGCACAATATTGTGATGCATATGTTGGGAAGGTTTTGCTCCCTTCCAGCATATTTCAAAACCCTCGTGCCCAGTTACTTCTTCCAGAGGCTTTCCCTTCAAATCTGCCCTTATCTAACATGGGAAATTGAGGAATTACTCGAAGATTACTTAAATCTAAGTTTCAACAAAATAAAAGTAGTCTATTTTCCGGCAAACCTTGTCAAGCACGACTTGATAAGCCTCGGTAATAAAGTAAGTCAAGGTGTAGTCACCGTCAAAATCCATTGGAAAGTCCCGTACTCCCGTAGGCGTAGGGGGCATTTGGTAACGATTATGTTCCCGAAAACAAATTCTGATCAGAAATGATTATTTTTTATTCTGTTTCCGGGAACTGATTCTGAGTAAAAGAACCCGTTTGGTAACTGTACAAAATTTCTGATTCTGGAATAGAATTGCATTTTGGTACTGTGTTCATTGATTATGTTCCAAATCAATTTCTTTTAATTTTTAAATAATTTTTATAATTTTTATAATTTTTTCCTTTTTTTTTTTTTTTCCTTTTTTTTTTTTTTTTTTCTCCTATTCTAATTCTTCTTCAAGCCGGTTGCTAACCCTTGGCGAGGTTGGCCCTCGTCGGCTTGGCCTCGCCGACAGCTAGGCGAGGCCCGCCTGGCCACCGGTGAGGTTGGCCGAGCCTCGCCGGTGGCTACGCTTGCCTCCGGCAAGCTCGCTGGACCTCGCCCTAGCCTGGCGAGCCTTAGGTGAGCTCGTCGGACCGGTCGCCGGCGACTAGCGGCGACGTCGGATGGCGGTGGACGGCGGCGAGTGGCGGCGACCAGAGGAAGCAGATGGCGGCGGGTGGCCGCGACCGGCAGCGGCGGCGGGCGGCGGTCGTGGGATGTCAGTCAATGAAGAAGAAGAAAAGAGAAGAAAAAGAGTTTTGATTATTAATTTTGTTCCCGAAACAAGAATTAATTTTTTTTTTTATTCTTGATTTTCGTCCCAAACTAATTCTGGGAACAAATTTGTTCCCGGGAACAAAAATTTTACCAAACGCGATTCTCATCCCAAACTAATTCTGGGAACAAAAAATCAGAATCTGGTACTGTTGGGATGGTTATCAAACATGCCCTTACCATCGTGTAACAGTTCCGCTGGTCCTGCTTGGTAGCCCTCGTTGAAGCAATACATTTAGTCAGGTCCTCACGATTTCAGGAAGATTCATAATTTGACCAAAAATTAGCCCAAACCAGATAGACGGAACAGTTACATACCTCGATGAAAATGGTACCCAGGTAACTTTCGAAGAAGGGATGAGATCTTTTCCAATGAAGAGGAAGCCTCCACCTTCAGCACCCAGATAGTGTGCCAGTACGGTATCCCGCAGAGGCCATTTAGGACGTGCATGTTTGTGTTCATTTTTTTTTTTGTTTTTGTTTATGAATACAATTCCTATTTTTTTGTTACAGGAACAAAAAAAAGAATGTAAATGCGTTTGTTTAGGTTTTTGTTCCAAATCTATTTTTTTTTGTTTTCGAACAAATTTGGAACAAAAACAAGAAACTCTAGAACACTTCTCGAGAAACAAATTTTCTCTCTCCTATTTGTTTCCTCTTTCTTTTCTTCTTCTTTTTTCTTTGGCCGGTTGCCAGCCTCGGCCATGGCCGGCAACCGGCCGTCGAGGGTCGGCGACCTTGCCGGAGCGTCACCGGCCCTCGGCGAGGCCAACCTCGCGCCGGTCGGCGAGCTGAGCTCGCCTTGGTTGGATGAGCCTCGTCGTGGCTGGGCGAGGCTGCCGGCCCTCGTCAACCATGGCCGAGGTCGGCGACCAGCCAAAAGGAAGAAAAAAGAAAAAAGGAAAAAAGAAAAAAGAATAAAGGAAAAAGAAAAAAATTAAAAAGGAAAAATAAAATTAAAAAATTAAAAAAGTAAAATAAACAAAAAAATTATACAAGTTTACCAAACGTGTTTCTGTTTTTTTTCTATTTCGGGAACATAAATTATACAAGTTTATCAAACGCATATGATTGTCTGTGTGCTTTGACCGCATTATGTTGAAGCATATCTACTTAGACACTTATTATTGCAATAAGTATATGCGGTTCACATTATCGACCTTTACCAGGCAATTCTTAAAATAAACATAATTGTGTGTTCGATGCATGCTTCTCTCTTAAAAACCTATTCCCATGCTTTATAGTCCTACACGGTAATCTGCACTTGAACTTAGGAGAGCAAGTAACACAGAGCTAAAAGTCATCCCGACCACTATCATGTTCTTCGATTTGACATGAGACGTGTTCCTTTTCAGGCAACCCTCGGGAGTCGGGAGAGTGACTGTCCAAATAGACAAAGTTGTGACAGAAGGAGTATATAGTGGATTATTCAGCCTGAATCACGAGAGCAACAAAGATGGATCTTCCCGAACGCTCGAAATGGAGATTATTTGGTCCCAAACAACAAGACACCAGGTGATGACAAATGAGAGGATTAAGTTAATTTTAAACCCTTGATGAGACCAGGTGATGACACCAGGTTATCTTCCAAACCCGTGTGAGACGGACCAAGTGAATGTACACGGGTCTACCCGGGTCATTAAATCAAGTGAGTGAGGTTGATCGGATTTAACGACTTTGATAGGCTAATTCAATTAGTCCACTTAATAAAGTTCGGAAAAACTTGTGTTCAAAGGTATAGTTGCTGAAATGTTTTCATACATTCAAATGGAAAATAGATATGAAGAGGTTTTTAACTCCTTTCTATAGCAAACAGGAAGCATAGTCACGGTCTTTTCATGATACGTGTTTGATTGTGCAAATAATGACATATTCATAGATGCTTTAGCTCGCAAGACTCCTTCTAAAGATAGATCATAGCCACCGTTTCCATTTCTACAGTGCTGAACTGGTTTTTCATCAAGACCCAAGCTGCTGGGTGATAGAATTTATTTCTGATCACTGAATTGAAATGTGATATTTGATTGGGCTACTTAGGGAGGTTGAATCGAGACATCATTACGAATTGATTTGCACAATTTGCCAAAATCCATCCAATCTGCTTCTTCTCATTGTCGTAGATCACCATTCTATCTTGCATGGATGTGTCTACAAGCAGCAGGCAATGAGCATGTCAAATTCTTGAAAACAATTACATCGGCATTCACTGATTTAGGCTCTGTCAGTTAGAGTTGCTTGTTACCTTCGATTGCAGTGTTCAGTGGGTTGTGGGCGGCAATCTTGCAGTGGCGGTCAGCGGCGACGGTCGGTGGTCGTGCGGCGGTCGTGCCGTGGTCGTGCGGCGATCGTGCGATAGTCGTGCGGCGGCGGGCGGCGGTCGGCGGCTTGTGAGTAATTAGACAAAATAAATAAATATAAAAATTTATAAATGAAGAAAAAGGACAAAGGACAAAGAGACAAAAATGAAGAAAAAGGACAAAGGACAAGGACAGGGACTCCCTCTCCTTCCCCTTTCTCCTTTTACCCTCACGTACGCTCTTATGGGAGGGCTCACTTTTTCCCTATCGGACCCGAAAAAGAATAGGGAGGCCTCGAACGCATACGGAGGAGGGGAGTTTTCAGAGAGGAGAGCATCTGTCGCTGAAAAAACGGAGCCCTCGGCTTCCGGCTCCTTCAATCCATTACTTCATTCTTCCATGGCATTCACTCCAAGCAAAAATTGGTGGAGATGGAAAAGGTAGCTGCCCAACAGAGAAATAGATCCTAACATGTTTTCTAGATGACGATTGAGGAAACATCATGAACCATACCATAAAGCAGTGATTCTTGATTAAAAAAAAAAAAAGTGAAGAGGGATGAATCTTACCAACAGGTTTAATGTCTATGTTCTCTACCAACTATTTTGCTCCATCTCCCATAAATCTCACATGACTTGTGTCGAATTGTACTTTGTACCTAAGCCGTTTGAGAATGAAACAGGGCACATATCGAAGTTGTCCTTCCATTTATAACACTCACTAATTGCACAGGAAGAGAAGTACGGATGACACGATTCACAACAATATGTGAAAAAAACAACATTAGTTCAGCTGACCATGACCCAAGAAAAAAAGTCTAGGAAGAGAAGTACTTTTTATTTATTTATTCTAGGAACAGAAGTCTACCTATCGGGACTTAGGGTTCTTAACAACACCCTCCTCACGCCTTGGGAATACGAAGAGACTCCATTATTTCGGTCGCACGAAGTAGTCTATGTCATTCTTACAAGCTTTGTTAGACAATATCACAATGTAATAAATGCATGCTGAGCGCTCCCATCAACGTCAAACTATCACCAGCCTGATTGATGACAAATCACACAAAAACCATCAATTATTATTAAAGCCAACAATCACTTCTTAACTAACAAAAATTTGAGAGTGAGAGTTAGAATAGAAATAAAGTAAGATTGATAAAAAAAAAGAAAAACAATAACTTTCTATAAAATATAGTAAAATTTCTCATAGATATTTAGTGTCATCGACAAACTGTCTTAGGCATATTCAATTTGACGCACTTCAGTGCCCATGACATTCTTTAATACCTCTTGATTTTTCCGGGTGATGATTCTATCAACTCAAAATTTTCTTTCTTAGTAATATTCAGAGTAACTCGTTGTCTGAAGGCCTGGAAAATCAGGTCGCGTGGGGACACGTCTGAGGTAGATTTGCTGGTCCATCGACGTGCCATTGGCAGCCCCATCGATGTGCTTTCACACCGCTTCTTCCTCCGGCTCGATGGGACGGTCTTTGGCAATCCCCCAGAGTTAATAGTTATAATCGTTGGATAGACTCAGTCTCCACTTTTAATTTAATTGAAATTACATTGGTGTCGCGACCAATTTTTTTCGGGTGTACCACCTAGGGTTTGGCTAATGGATTGTTAAGCCTAAACCTAACTCGGGCTCTCCCAAGCCCATACCAATTCGCGGCTTATGTTCAAATTTCTTAACATGCAAATGGATTTTATCTAGGAGTCGTCACTAATCAGTTTATGGTAGGTCGATTAGACACCTAAGTAAAATAATGGGAGTTTTACTTTACTCTTACGAACCAGAGACTATGGGTACGGGGACTTGGTTACACTAGATTTCTCTAATACCCTTTCGGTACCATTCTTAAAAAAATGTTTGGCAAGCAGTTTGAATTGATTTTAAATCTATTTCCCTAACATGTGAAGTGATCATACAGGTACGCAAACCACCAATTTAACACTCAGGAAAGCGATTAAATAATGCATGACTTACCTCAAAGCAACGAAAGCATCTGCAGTGTTAGATCGAATTCACATCAAAATCCTAGATATGATTTCTAATTAACAAGCAATTAATCAATTTTGTTTTCACTTAATTAATGAAAATCATTCAATATGCAATGCAATATTAACTAAATGACCTAATTTTAATGACATGTAATTTCTAATTAAATGTGCCTATCAACAATCACTAAATGATGTGCATTTTCATGAACCTAATATTATATGACGTGCACATGATTTCTATTTTTCTTAATAAGCATGCAATCTATCTATGAGAAATTATCTAAATCTATAACTAATAAACATGCAATCCTAACATGCAATGACGTGCAATTCTATATGACATATGCATGATGATTTTTTTTTATTTTTTTATTAAAATTCGAAATTAAAGTTGACACATAATTAAACGTACAATTTAAATTAAAGAAAACTAACATCCTAAATGAATGCATTTTTTTTATTTAAGAAATTCGAAATAAATAAATTTCCTATTCTAAACATGCAAAATAACCCTAAAACAAGTAATATTCTAACGTGAACCAAATCTAATTCAAATATATATTTTTTGGGTTTTTCCTTTACAGGAGCAATCAAATAAAGGCATCAAGAACAACACCGCACCAAATCAAGCAAGATATCATCCATGTCCATTTAATTTTGGGAAATAAATTGACGAATCGTATCTCGCGCATGAGATCGGATTGGCTAATTTTTAAATAGAATCACGAATCGTATCTCAAGCATGAGATCGGATTGGCGATTTTTCCGTACGATTGCGGGTCGTATTTCAAGCGTGAAATCGGACCGTCAATCATGTGTACGTTGCGAAATTAGGAAAATTTCCCAATTTATAAGGCTACTCAAGATTACGGACATGATAGCATATCGGGAATTCCAATCATGTGCATCGACAAATATTTTCAAATAAGGAAACGGAATTTTCGCAAATCAAAATAGATAAGATTTTCACCTAATTCGAATAGCGGCTTCCGAATTCCAATCCTCAAATGGCTACTCGCAATGCAATGTGGTGGTGCTCAGCCAGGCTCACGAGATGGTTACCCGCCAGGGGCTTTGCGTGTAGCTCCCGAGAAACCTAGAGAACCACAATTGGGGGATGATCCAAATTTCTATAAAATAAGTGTGCGAAATCCTCCCTCCTCTCAATGCATACGTCCTCCTTTACTCAAAGGACGTATGCCCTTCTCTTGCGCAGATGTTAGTGACTCGAATGCTTGCTGAATGCCTCCACTAAGAACTTTGACCGAGCAACCCTCTTAGGCCACTTCTACACATTAAAAGAAATTATAAAGTGGCATCTTCTACGTGTAATGGGTATGAAACCGTGCCAAAAAAATCTGCAGTAAAAATAAAGAATAGAACTTTTCAGGATCGGTCTCGATTGTATGGAACCAGACATGTTGCTGCAGCTTGATGTGGCCCAACCAAAGTTACTCGTCGTGGGAAACTCGCTGGAAAGACTTGCAGAATAGGGTGGAAACAAAACAAAAAAGATATGGGCAGATTCGATCTCGGCAACAACGAAACTTGACTAAAATCGTGGTCAGCAATCAATGTGCACTCAAAATAATCCAACATCAGAGACAAATCTATGCCAATTCAGTTTTAAGAATTTATTGTCGAACATATGCTGGCAAATTTGATTGAGGAGCAGAACTTTGACTTCAGATACGAACGTTCAAGCTAAACCATCATAGAAACAATAAACCATCAGAGAAACAATCTCAAATAGATCACGTCAATGAAGGATTCAATATCTGAGCTGTGGTGAGGCTAGAGGATCGAGATCAGCACGGCAGTAGTTTCGTCCATGCGGAATCCGTGGTGGTGGTGTCACGTATGGACCGATGGTGGGACTCTCATTACGGGCTACCAAGACGTTGCTGGATTTTCACCCAAAAAAATCTGCAAAAGTAGAAGGCAAAGAATTCAACGAGACCTCGATGATGGGAAGGAAGGACCACCGCGGTGGAGTGGTGCCCGTATAAGACTTGTCTTGGTGAAGTGGCGTTGGTCCGACGAGCCTCGAAGTTGCATCGAGGGGAGCAGCGATGTCGAGAAAGAAGCTCTAGTGCCACTGGTATAGGCGGTATCGTTGCGGCTCGGACGACACAAAAGCGACGATGTGTGCGAAGCAGCAGGAATTTGCTCGGGCACCAACAGGTGATAGCAAGGACTGAAGGGTGATGGCTCCTCCTCGTCAAGAGCGGCGGTGACGTGAGACTCGCGGAACAGAGCAAAACGTTCGAGAATGCTGATGACGATAGGAGCGGCACGAGCAAGGAGGCGTCGTCGATTGCGGAACGGTGGGGCGTCGGGCCAAGGTGTCAGGGAACCTCTTTTCTCACCTCCTCCTCTTCTTTTTGCTTTTTTTCTTTCTTTTTGGCTTCTTCCCCACTTTTGTGAAACCGAGAGAGTCCCCCTTTAAAGAATTCTGGCCACCCCCTTATAAGGCAAGTGATGGGATCGGGCAAACAAAATCCTGCAATATTTTTTTGTATATTATGTTCCTTGGACAAGATTATTCATATATTCATTCGACCCATATCCCTTATTCAACGAGTTGCCTTCCTCTTGATATTTCACCCTAAATTTTTCGGTCCCCCGCAAAATATATCATATATATTGCATGAAGATACGGAAGATTTACGAAAAATATGAACATTTTCCGAAAATATCAAATCATGATTAGCGAATTTTCAGTGATTAGAGAGTACCATGCTTGGGCCAGCGTTTCCTCTCGCATTTTGCTTAAATTCTGGCCTCATCAATTTAAAAAGTTTCGGGCAAGAACAACTAATTTGAACCCATCGTCATCGGTCCAATAAAGAAATGCAAAAAATGCAAATGCGCCTAAAACAATATGCTATGCAATTAACTATTTTTTTTAGGGATAAAATTAACCCCATAATTTTTAATGCAATAAATGACTAAACAGGTTGCCAAAATTTAGGTGTCAACAATTGGTAAAAATAAAAAGTTTAGCATTATATTAACATCCACACAATAATAAATTTAGGCCTAAGATGATAAAAAGCATATTCCATTTTCTCCGCCGGTCGCATTGAATCTTCCCTGCCAAAAAGTAGAGGCGCCACGTCGGATCGAAAGTTGTGGTCAGGCAAGCTTTAGATTTTTCAAGCAATTTCTCTCCAGGAAGGAATGACCCCCGGCCAAAAAAAAAAAGAAGAAAGAAAAGAAAGGATTTCACGTTATCAATAACAAGACCGCATTTCAGCAGAATTGACCAGAGAAACAGCGACGGTGCGGATTCGAGATAAGAGGTGAGATATCTCCGCCGTCCGAGCTGGCGACCGTCGAGATATAAAGGGGCCCACGCCGGGGAAGAAGCATGTGGAGATCGGGCGTGCCACGTGAGCGCCCGCGAACGACACGCATGTCCACGTGGCACCTGACGGGAGGCCACCCGAGATCGCGCGCAACTCCTTCCCACCTCTTATCAACAGAACTTCCCCCGGAAGAGAATAAATCTCTCCCTCTAATTTGCCCTTTGATTTTTCTCTCTTTCTTTTTTCCCCCACTTTTCTTCTTCTTCTTCTTCTCCTCCTCCTCCTCTCTCTGTCTGAACGGTCCGGACGCCATGAACGCCGTCGCCACCGCCGCCGCCCTGTCGCTGCCGATCTCCCTCTGCAAATCGTCTAAACTCAACGTCAGAAAGGTGACGAACGCACGCTTTCGTTTTCGTCGGGAATTGCCTCCGGCCGTTCCTCCGTGTTTGGAAATGGAGTCCTTGTTGTTTAGTCCGTAGAAGAACTTTAGGCATGTTGAGCATAGAAATGGCGAGGCCAAGCGGATGGAAGTATGGATTATCGTCCCCACTTAGTGCTTGATCGCCCGGCGCTTCTCGTTTCGCTAGCTGATCGGCGTGCCTGAAAGTTTTTTCAGTGCCTTCTTGCTCGGTTGCTGTTTTAGTGAAAATTAGATGTTCTGATCGTTTCATTTATAGCCTGTCGAGTGGGATAGTAGAAAACGGAAGTGTCATTTAGCTTCATCACCAGTAGTTGCTAGGATTCTCATTTTGTAGGGGCGACTTGTTTGCTGAATTGAGCCTGGAAACACTTCGATCGAGTATAAGATATGGTCAAATCCTTTGTTTTTCACGAGATTCGCTCTCAGGACGAACGGGAGCAATCCCTAAAACATTCTGTGTGGTTGGTGATATGTAGCAGCATCCTATGTAATGCATGCCATCCGGCTCCATCCTATGCGAGGATGGTGGCGATCCGTTCAGTGTATTTTGCCAACTCTACCACTGAATGGAGGATGTGAACATAAATTTATCATTTCTTAAAATGAGATTCATCAGGACCATGGCGCACAATTTTAATAAAATATTTGATTAGTACCGTGATAAACTTGCTTAATTGATGGTTTGTTGGACTGCAGGGGGTCAGAGGGGGATTTAGGGTTGTTGCTGTATTTGGAGAGGAAGGGGAACTGGTGGACAAGAAGAGTGTGTGGGGTCCTCTCTTTGATGTGGAGGATCCACGGTCTAAAGCCCCGCAGTGGAAGGGGAAGTTTCTGGATGTGAATCAGGCTCTGGAAGTTGCTAGATATGACATACAATATTTGGATTGGAGAGCTAGGCAAGATCTACTCACGATTATGCTCCTTCATGAAAAGGTTTGCATCAATCTCGCCTATTAGATTTGGTGGAATCGCTGAATTAGTCTTCATTTTTTTCCTTGTATCTCGCTGAAGGGTCATGGATATTTTTGATAATTTTCTTCTATAAGTCTTGTTCTCTCGTACTTTAGGTTCTTAGAAGGATTGGTTGGTGTCACTGACATCGTCCTGCATTATGTTGGAATTGGTTTTATGTGAAGTTCTTACTCTCAGAGAACAAATGTAGGTTGTGGAAGTTCTGAATCCTTTAGCTCGTGAATACAAGTCCGTTGGTACCCTGAAGAAGGACCTGGCAGGGTTGCAAGAAGAGTTAGCACAAGCTCACAGACAGGTGAATACCATATATTTGATAAACTATAGCGACATGGCAGTACTTCATATCCATTCATCCATTTTTGGGTCATTTCTGGAGAGACAAGACAATGTAGAATGACTTGTTTGTGTCTAAAACACGCATACCTTGGACAGGTTCATATCTCTGAAGCGAGGGTTTCCACTGCCTTGGATAAGCTAGCTTACATGGAAACATTGGTTAATGACCGATTATTGCAAGACAGAAACACAATTGAGACCCCTGAAACAGCTTCTCCCCCTAGTACTTCTTCTCAATCTCTTGATGCAACGACGAGGAAAGTGCCTCGGAAAAGTTTAAATGTGTCAGGTCCAGTTCAACCTTACCATCCGCGCCTGAAGAACTTCTGGTACCCGGTTGCTTTCTCAACCGACCTGAAGGACGACACTATGGTAAATTAGTCTTCCAAAATATTCATCTTTTTTAAGTCTTACATGTTCACCATATAATCTGCTCAACCTAGGAAGAGCATGTGACAACAAGTTTCATGAATCAGTAAGTTCAGAAAACACGAGAGAGCACTAGGACCAGTTATGCTTGATATTTGCTTTTTGATACCAGTTTGGCCAAGAAACTCAGCCCAGTTAAGCTTACTTGTATTAATTGCCCTGTTGCAGATACCGATTGATTGCTTCGAGGAACCTTGGGTTCTTTTCCGTGGCAAGGATGGAAAACCTGGATGTGTCCAGAATACCTGCGCACATAGAGCATGCCCTCTTCACCTCGGTTCGGTTAATGAGGGTCGTATTCAATGTCCATACCATGGTTAGTGAGATAAGCTTCGCTTCATCAAAATTGTATCCAAAGGGATCGCATTTTTCTTGAATATAGATAAATAAGTGTCTAATTTTTCACATATCTCATGGATGGCATCAGGATGGGAGTATTCAACTGATGGGAAATGCAAAAAAATGCCATCAACACGACTGGTTGATGTTAGAATTCGATCTTTACCTTGTTTTGAGCAAGAAGGCATGATCTGGATTTGGCCTGGTGATGATGCTCCAGACGCAACTCTTCCTTCATTGTTGCCTCCTTCTGGATTTGTGGTCCATGCTGAGGTATATATTATCTCTTTATTTATTTCTTTCAGTAAGTATACTGTAGACATCTGGAATTTCTTGGAGAAAACTGATCTTGCATGTTTTGTGTCCCCAATGCTTCAGATAGTAATGGAACTTCCTGTGGAACATGGGCTGCTTCTGGACAACCTTTTGGATCTCGCACATGCTCCCTTTACTCACACTTCCACCTTTGCAAAGGGATGGAGTGTTCCCAGGTTTGTGTCTGCAAAGCTATCTGCCATTGAGAGATTTAGACGACTGAAGCAAAGGCACCTTTTCATTAATTGATATTGTGAAAAGCTTTCAAGTTCTTTTTGTTGTAAAAGTTGAAAAATGCTTTTTAGACATAAGTAAAGTTTAGAGGTAATGTGTTATTTTATTTTGAAACACGAGTAATGGGTTAAAAAGAGGCAGATAAATTGGGAAAAAAGGAGATATCAGGTAACGAGAGAGAGTGACATGTTTATGATGATGCATTAGTATCCCTATCCTTGCAAATGTGTTTCTTTGCTGGTTCACTTACCGGTTTTGGTGCAAAATTGTCAGCTTGGTGAAATTTCTCACACCTGCATCTGGCCTCCAAGGTTACTGGGATCCTTATCCAATTGATATGGAATTTCGACCACCTTGTATAGTTTTGTCGACCATTGGGATATCGAAGCCTGGAAAACTGGAAGGGCAGAGTACCCAGCAGTGTGCAACACATCTCCACCAGCTTCATGTATGTTTACCTTCAACAACAAAGAAGACGAGGCTATTGTACAGAATGTCACTGGATTTTGCTCCCCTGCTGAAGCAAGTTCCCCTTATGCAATACCTATGGAGGCACTTTGCGAAACAGGTAGAGATCTTCTTACCCTGTTTTATTCTTTCTTATGGGTGGGGGATGCTATGGACATTTTTCGTTTTTCCTAGACAATTTATTTCCTAGGGCGTTCTGAGCAAAACCTGAGAGGTGCCATGATGTTTTATTATAAGAGTAAACCCTGTGGCGCAGAATGCAATCGGTCTCCGTGGGGTAGGGGATCATTATGCGTAGGTTTTTCTTGATGAGAGATTGTGTAGGCTGAGATGCAACTTCAGTGATATACGTGAAGCCGTGTAGTTGATACTGATTTCCAAAAGTATCCGAAGCCAATTCATTGACGCTATGTTGGGGAACCGAGGAGTTCGTGGGGGTGGGGAAGGAAAGTTGGCCACATTGTCCCTCCAAATTCATCTCACAAAAAATTTCAAAATTTCTCTAATTTTTTATACCCATTCCTCTCAGTTTACTTCTTTCCCCAAACAGAGCCTAGGAGTCATCTGGGTTCAACTTCTGAACCCAGAGCTGTATCTTCTTATAAATAGCAGGGTGATATAACTGGAGGGTGCAGTTCACCATGGAACTTAATTTCATCTAGCTGTGTCGAGGAATCCATACGTCTTCCGGTTTTCTCTGTTCTCGAAACTCGAGTATATCTCAACAAGTCTTCCTTTTCCAGGATTTGACATTATTGTATAGCCCTTATGAGCCCAAAAGAGCTGCTATGACTGTCTGCTCAATGATCGCTTTGTGATATCATACTTACAGATGAGAGTATTGTGCAGGTCTTGGATGAGGATTTGCGGCTAGTGCTTGGCCAGCAAGAGCGAATGATCAATGGTGCGAATGTATGGAATTGGCCAGTATCCTATGATAAGCTGGGAGTGAGATACAGACAATGGAGAGATGCGGTAGAACGAGGAGCCAAGCAACTACCATTCAGCAAATCCGTGTGAACTATAATCTTGCACCCAATGGAGTTCCCTTCCTGTCTCAACGATCCACACGGCGCATTCGATTGCTTCCTCCTCTTGCACAGCTTAGCTATAATGAAAGCATTCTGGCTGATGCCATTCTTCAGTTTGATTCTTCCTTCCCGGCTCTTTCTAAAGGGCAGTCGGATGTACCTTTGCGGGAACTGTGAATTGGACCAGAGGCAAACGAAATGGATTTTCTCAAGGAACAGCCCCGGGTAATACTGTGCACTCAGTTTTTAGTTTTTTTCGTGTGTACAGTATTAAGAAGTCCATTTCTCGATTTTTTTTTCCCTTCTCTTTTTTGGTTTCTTCATTAGTCCTCCAAGTTTCTACAGAAGTGTGCAAGATTGCTTCTGAGTTACGAGGCATCATTGGGCAGTCGGCTCTCTTCCCTGTAACACAAGAATTCCCACTTGTATGATACGCCGTTTTGTCTAATCAAAAGCGAAAGTCCCGAAATTTGATTCTTCTTTGGCCGGATGATGCGCATTCTGATCCGTCCGCGAGACGGATATTAGCATCAACATTTCATGGCACATATCCAAGTATTTGACCCAAGAAGCCTAAGCTGCATATGGGAGCGCACTAATACGGTGCCTTAAGGTACTGCGCCAAGATGGTATAATAAAGTCGCTATCTTTGTAATCCTCTGAACCAAAGAGACGAATGAGATCAAAGAATATGAAGAGGCGTGGATCCTTAAATTGCTCGAATGAATTTCTTTGTCCACTAAAATATGTGAACTGAGCGACCTGGTCAAACAGCATCTCTAAACTTCGCCTAAAAAACGAAGAAAGAAAAGAAAGAAGCTGAAACTGCTAACCAAGATATCCATGTATACTCGCGCCATCCTGAGAACAGAAACGTGGGCTAAGAAAAAGACGGATCACAGAGCCGCGCCGCAAAAGGGGCAGAAGCTGAACTCGGGGTCGACGGCCCGATCGCAGGAGCCGCACCGCAAGACGTGGGGCTCCGCCGTCATCCTCGGCGGCGGGCGAGGGAGGGACGCGGAGGGGGGGAAGAAGAGGTTGCAGCTGCCGCAGTGCATGAGGGGGGCCTTCCCCGGCCAGCGCCACACGGGGACGAAGAAGACCTTCAGCACCTTGTCGTAGTCGACGAGATCGGCCCTCGACCCGCACGCTATGCACCGCCCCGCGCCCGATTTCAGCACCTGCCTCACCTGCTGCTCCAGCCCTCCCACGAAGAAGAAGAACATCCTTTCTTCCTGGGTTTTTCCGTTCTTGGCAAAGAAATTGAGAAACTGCTTGGTTTTGTGGAGGGGTTTACGCGAGGCCTAAATTGGGGTTTTATCAATGGAGGAGGAGGAGGAGGAGGAGGAGGAGGAGAGAGACTGGCTGGAGAGTTCTGGATGCTGCTTAGGGGGATGCTCTTGACTGTTTAGGCTGTTTCCAGAATCGTGACGTTTTCAGTTTAAAAAGGGCCGCATTCACGTTACCGATATATCTAGTAATGTTCTTATTTCAATATTTCAAAATATATATTTCTCATAATAATGAGACTTATTAATGTAGTGAATAAAATTATTAAATCTTTTTATTCGGTATTGTAGCCGGTGTCTCATGCAGAATTAATTGGAGCTTCATTTTTTTAATTACTAGAAAAAAGAGACAAGTGAATGCGTGATAAGAAAGCAAACTAAATAAACGTGGTGAAGAAATAAGTACTTGAGAACTCAAATTATTTTAGGATATGAATTTGAAAAATTGGTGATGAGAGAGTTCTCTATATAATTTTCAAAATGAAAATATTAATGAGAAGGTTATTGTAAGATAAGATTCAAATTTTGAGAACTGAAATTTATGGGATGATGATAATATTTGTAAACGAGTAATTGAGGATAGGATTAGACCCAAAAAAATTGAGGATAGGAAAGGAAAATTATTTAGATACCTATTCTCTTTACTTTATAATTGTATAGATAAGACAGGAATGCCTTCTTAAAGCTAGAGTCGTCGAATTTTAATTAAAGATTGTATTAAAAAAGAAGAAGGAAATATTGGTAAATTGTGGAACAGACGAGGAAGATGGAAGTAAATGAAAATAAGCAGAAAGTGATTTTGGCTTTACGCATAATGTTGAAAAAAATAAAAAAAAAAAAAAATTGGACAGCTTATTATGTTGATGAAAAAAATTGAAAAACCTTCTTTCATTTTCTTAATATTTTGTACGGTTAATAAAAGATATACATCAAACTTCGATAAACAAGTTGTTGCTTTTAAAAGATTTAATCCTAATTTCGCCATCCTATTCCTCGTCGTAGGAACAACACGACATTGCCATTCTATCGTTAACCATTGTCACTATTGCTAACTTCTTTTGATTGTCGAATATTCAAACACAGCAATTACTAGAAGGATTTATTCGAATTAGGTATTATTTGGATTTTGAGTCAAAATAACTCATTGGGTCCTATCAAAAATCAAAGTAGATGATCTTTCCAACCAAAAATGGCCTGCAGCCCGCACTCACAGTCTACCAAAAAAAAGAGAGGAATCTGAGAAGGATATTTGCGACCTAATGATCTAGAATTCAATATCCAACGATACAAAAAGAGTAACAAAACAAATTCTTTTTCTCCCATCATTGAAAGACGCGATCCATAAAAATAAAAAAATAAAAAACAAAGAAGGTAAGTATACCATTTGTTGCATAGGTACAATTGATTATTAGAACTTTTCAAAAGATCCAATTAAATTTTGAAATTTGTTGAATCGACATAATTAATTTCCTTAATTTGTTCTATTTGGTTAATAGATAATGTTGACGTTATATTTTTGGGCACTTTTTTAATGCATGAAATGTGACTGAAAAAGATAAAAGAAATTAAAAGATATATTCGGATCTCGAAACTTGTCAAACTGACCTAATTAAGTTCCTAGCTCTTTCCTATTTGGTTAATAGATAATGTTTAGTTGACCTGTTTTGGCACTTTTTTAAATACATGTGAAGCGACTAAAAAGATCAAAAATTAAAAGAAAAAGGGAAATTATTTACACAAAAAAAGCCAAAAGATAAAGGAAAAAGATCACCAAAAATCCCAAATTTTGCCCAAAGGGACAAATTTATCCCAAACTTTTTTTTGTGATATGAAAAACACTCAACTTTGCAAACTGTGACACATTTATCCCATTAAAGGCATTTTTCGTCTTATTATTTCTATTTATCCTTTTTCTTTTTCTTTTTCTTTTTTTTCTTTTCTCTTCCCTCCGTTGGCCACGGCCAAGGGAAGCCGGCGTCGGGTTGGGTGAGGGTTGCCCTCGCCTAGGCTGGCTAGGGCCGCCCTCACTTGGGCTGGCTAGGGTCGCCCTCACCTGCGTTGGGCGAGGGGTGCCCTCGCCGGCGTCGAGCCGCCCTCACTTGGGCTGGCTAGGGTCGCCCTCGCCTGCATTGGGCGAGGGGTGCCCTTGCTGGCGTTGAGCCGCCCTCACCGAACGTTGGCTTCCCTCCGTCGGCCATGGTTGGCGGAGGGAAGAAAGAAGAAGAAAAAAAAAATTAAAAAGTAAAAAGACCAAAATGCCTTATAATTTATGGTAAATGTGTTACGCGAATAAAAGTTCAGGGTTTTTTGTGTCACAAAAAAAATTTGAGGTAAATGTGTCACAGTTAGCAAACTTCGGGATTTTTCATGTTACAAAAAAAAATTTGAGGTAAATTTGTCACTTTAGGCAAAATTTTAGGTTTTTTGTGGTTTTTTCCCAAAGATAAATAGGAAAGTGCCCATTGGAGTTGGGTCGCACCGTCACCTTTGCCGGTAAGGGATTCACAACCCTTGTAGCAAGGGCCAACGGCCTAGTTGTGGCTGATGAGGTTGCCGACCCTCGTTGATCTTGTCCCTTAATTCCCCTACAATGCTGGCTCTCTATTTTGTGGTGGTGTGTCTTGTAATTTTATTAGTTTAATTTTCAGTCTCTTTTTTTTTTTTTAAAATTTGTTTTAAATCTAAATTTAATTATAATAAGAGCAAAAAAACATCGTTCTCGGGCTCTTCATTGACATGGTCACGTTGAAAGAGAAGGTAATAAAAAAAAAAAAAAGACCACCGTAAGCATTTTTTTGTAAGTCGAATTAGATAGAGATAAATAACTTAATTGCATTAATTATAATTCTAGGATTCAATTATTTTTTTTTTAAATTTTTAGAGGTTCTATGGATAAATTTTAAATTTTTTGAAAAATAAGTTGGATTGAAAAAAGAAAGGCGAGGGATGCTATGCAATATGATTAATACGATTCTCACCTATCAATACATGATGAAAAATAAGAAAATATATACTTCATCACCAGATGTTTTCATAAACGGGATGAATTGATCAATTTATTTCATTCGTTATCGTTACTATAATCTCGCATAAGAGAAAATATATGTATGCATATTATTATTCAGAAAAAAAGTCCCAAAAAAAATTTCAAATTATATTCATTATGATATAATTTACCCAAAACTTTTTTATGATATAAAAAATCGCAAAGTATACACATACTAACACATTTACCTTAAATTTTTTTATTGTGATATAAAAAATCCAAAACTTGTGTCTATGTATTACATTTACCTTCCATCTATATTATATCAAATGATTTTTTAATTTCACTTAACGTATTATGTCAACGTCGTGTTCTAACGTTTACATAGATAGGTTTTTGACGGTATTTATTGATGAAATTTGAATGGAAAGTAAATGTCTTGTGGATACAAGTTTGAAATCTTTTAAGTCATAGAGAAAAGTTTATGGTAAATATATTTAGGTTTTTGATGGTTTTTTTCCTTTACTATTTTCTTCAATTTTTCAGACAAGATATTCGTAAATAAAAAATAAAAATCTAGAATATAATGCGAAAAAGGAAAAAATAATTTATATCGCACTTTACAACGCCCACGCGTGCTCACGTGGTGGGTGAATGTCCTGTCAAACGACACCGTTTCTGAAAACTGACCGAGTCACCTTCGTTGATCTAGTCTTCCTGACTACCGTGGAACCGCATACTTGCAGTTCCACGCTCCCCGGACGGAGGAAGCGGAAGCCCCGGAAAGAGAGAGAGATGGCGGCAACCACCACCGCCGGAGGTGGAATCCCCGGCGAGGGCCCGAAGATAGCGTGGAACCAGCCCCAGCAGAGGTTCGAGACGGAGGACAAGAAGGCTTACCTCCAGTACGCGCTCCGCGACGGGGGCACGGTGATGGACATCGTCCACACCTTCGTCCCTCCCTCGAAGCGGGGCCTGGGCTTGGCCTCCCACCTCTGCGTCTCCGCATTCCGACACGCCAAGACGAACTCCATGTCCGTCGTCCCTACCTGCTCTTACGTCTCGGTCCGTTCTCGAAACCCTTCTTTGTCCTCTCTTTCTGTTTCTGGACGTGTCTCCTTGTTATGCCCACCAAGTGTTTGATGAAATTGATCTGACGATGGACTTCGGTTTTTGTCATTTCGTTGGTGTTGCTTAGTGATTTGAAGGAATGAAGCAATCTGAATTTGTAGTTCAATTCCTGTTTTTGTTGTCTAGCATCGCTCGTTCTTCCTTTAACCCACAGAATTGCTCGTGCCTGTGCTGTTTCTTTCCCTAATCCCCCTTCTGTACTTATAATCAGTAGACGCGGATCCATATCTTCTCGTGTCGGTTACTCTTACTGCACTCGGTTCTTCAATCACCATGTTAGAATTGTTTAGAAATGCTACTAATTGGGTGTCTGCTTGGGCAGGACACTTTTCTTCCAAGGAACCCAACTTGGAACTCTCTTTTGTACTCTGAAGATCTCAGGTCTCATATGTAAATTTTCTACTAAATGTTCGGTGAAAACAAAGGCAAGTCTGCGAGTGTCAAGGGGATGTAGCTGCTAGCTCGAACTGCTCTATTCTTACGTCTGTGATTGTTCCCATATCGCATTTACAGATTCTTCTTGGGTCTGTAGGCGTTAACACACCTTCGAGAGAAATAAAAACTTGCTATAATTCTGGTTTTAAATAGCTCTCTATTTTTTTCTCTTCTTTAATGCTATTTAAGCTCGGATTACAAGATATTCCATTCTCTTTTGCAACAGAACATTGGGAATTTCTCGTGGCCCTGATTACATTTGATGTTATCACCTGTCTTTATGGTATGGTATGGTTTGGTGGGAGACAATGCTAAGAGGATTGAGTGTGAAGTACTTATTGGCCAATTTGTAGGGGATGGCATTTTGAAGAGTCACGCTTTAAATATTACAGAAGGCAATTATCTGATTCGCACCACCAACGGGACGATAAAAACAGAATCCAATCCAACACTTAGTTCCGCATCTCTCTGAGTTTGAACTACAATTAGGAATAGACCTCGAAAGACTTAATGACCTGCCGTTTTGGGGAACTCCATTACCCAGTTGTTGTAAGCGCAGCACTTGACTTCACAGCCGGTGAATCCCGCCTGCACTGCCAGGGCCTCATACTCCTTCGGCGTCCTCTCTTTACCGCCGGGATTTTGAGCCAGCATGAAGAGGTCTTGCTGGAACACAATGTTTGAAGAGACATCTCTCTCTGGAACCACGGGGAGAATCGCCTCGACGATGATCACCTTCCCATTGGCAGGCAAAGCCTCAAAACAGTTCTTTAGAAGTTTCGAGCAATGCTCATCACTCCAATCGTGGAGTATCCACTGCACTTAGATGTCCATAGATTAGAGAACTATAAAGAAGTAATGTGATTGTGAAGGCCAATGAGCGTTGATGTTGAAAAAAATCTTGAAATAAGAGTACGAATTAATCCCAAGGGATATGGTGCAACTCTTTCAAGTAATGGGAATTTTACTATTGTTCCCTCGCCTTAAGGTTTCTCTGGATTCCTAGCGACATTTGTGGAGATTACTTAGGAAAAAACAGATTATTGTCCTTGAAATGGTTTGAGGAGTGAAAGAGGAATTTCGCAGAGTGATGAAGAAAACGGCTACAAGGCCTCACGCATCAGATGTTGGATGAACATTAGATAAGTTGACGACTTTACCTTCATGAAAATGGCATCTCCTGTAGGAACACTCTCAAACATATCTCCACCAACACGCTCGACACCTAAAACACGAGACATCAACACATAATCACAAGAAGAGAACCAAGATATTGTCAAATGATGTAATTAGAAGCGACGAGTTCAGTGTTCTTGCAGAGTGCTGTGAGTCCCGGATTTGACTTACCTGGATAAGAAGGAGCATCGGCCAAGACGTGAGGCAAGTCGAAGTTGATGCCCTTGATGTGGGGATGCTTGGAGGTGATCATCTTGAGAGTGACCCCGACTCCGCCACCCACATCGACCAGCACTTTGATGCCTTCGAACCCTCTGTAGACATCGAGTATTTTCTTCATGATCAAGGAAGTATAACTCGCCATGGCTCGGTTGAAAACTTGATTGAACCTATCGTCAATGGCAGGATACTCGAACGCCGTCATCCCGTATACCCTCTCGAACGGAACCCCTCCTTCCATGATGACATCGTTCAAGTGGTACCTGAGATTAGTCCATGAAAAATGAAGCAGCCGTAGATCTGTACAGATAGAAATCCCTAATCTTTGGGACGAGCCAAACTTGGATGAGGCCTACAAGAGTGCATAGAATCTATATAGACATCTGTAATCTTTGAGCGAAATAGCAGTCCTTTCAATCGGTGCTGCTTCAATGGAGACATTTCGGACACAGCATCATAATATGATCCGCGGCAAATCGAACACGAACGCAATCTTCTCCGAGAGGGCAAGTTCTTTGGGAAAAAAAATCGTAATCTTTCATTGAATCGAGCGTTTTTCCAAGATTCACAATCGACGACACTGTGCGAATTGTCGCCGTCAAGTGCTGCGATCATATTTTAGTTTCAGCCGTTCAACGAGTAACCTAATATTCACCACTGGAATCGCCGAACAAAAGCCCAGAGGCCATTGTTCATAGAAACAATTTTTTAGCCTGAAATTGTTTTAAAAATCTAAGATGGTGATAGTCCAAAAATAAAAATAATATTACCAACTCTCCATGAAGACCTTGTCGTGATGCAGCAGAAACAGAGGACCGACAGCTCCACCTTCTTCCTCCTTGGCAAAGAACCTACACATGGGTCCCGGACCGTACTCTCTCTCCCCTCCATCTCCGTCGCCGTCGCCCCTCCTCGACCGCCACTCGATCACGCCGTGGCTTGCTAGGAGGCGCATCATCCGGTCCACCAGGACCGGGGCCCCCGGGTTCTTGGCGCCGACCCGGCTCGCTATCTCGGCAGCCGAGAGGAACCCACCGGCGGAGACGAGGGCGTCGATAATGCCGAGCTCGAGGACCGACTTGAGGGTCATCGGGAGCACCACCGCGCTGGCCAGCCGGACCGCCAGCTTCCCGACTTCCTCTTCTTGATCGCCCCCTTCGCGTTCTTGGTTGTCGGCCATTGTTGGGTTTCTAGGAGCAGTGATGACTGATGAGAGGACAAAGAGAGACAGTTCTTCAGGCCTGTGAATAAGCAGATTGTGTTGATGGGTCCGACCAAAATGGTTAATACGAGGAAAGTATTCACGTCTACTTTATCTCGAATCGACGTATCAGTAATGCATTTATCAAAAGTTTCTAGCTTAGACGCCATTGCATGTCACTAGACTCTAGAAACTTTTCCGACTGCAAATGGCAATTTCCAAACGATCAGATTGATAGGCAAAAAACAAAAAAACGATCAGATTGAGATCATTCATAGAAGGCTTCCTCTGTACCTTATTTTCTATGGCCATGTGAGTTAATTTGCCGTGCATATCACTAGGAAAAAAGTAGTGTCCTCATCCGTATTTTATTCGGGGCTTTCAATTGAACTCCAAGACATATTCAAAGAGATGTTGTCTCCACCTAATTTCATGACCAACCCTAATAGAACTATAGAAAAAAGAAATCTTTCCCCCCTCTACCAAAGTAGCGATAGGGTTACAACACCAAATGGAATTTGCATGGGTTTATCAAACAATTAAGAATCTCAAAACACATGGCTTACTTATTTTTAGGGAAAATTCTAAATAAAGATCTGAAATACCATTATTTCTCAAATAAGGGCGTGAAGTGGACGTTATTTTATCAAATAAGGATCTGAAGTGGTTGTACTGGTTACAAAGAATGACCTAAACTCACTGTTTAACGAAAGCAATTTCTTTTAAATTTTAAATTTTTTTCCTTTTTTTTTTGTTTTTCCTTCAAAAAAAAAAAAAAGATGAACACGCATGGGAGGGAGGCTCCCTCCTGCCTATGGCCACCACCCCATTGTTGATGGGGTGGAGGCCATCACGAGAGTCAGCGACTCTTACCAACTATAGGCAAGGACTAGTGAGGGAGGGTTGTTGGCCCTTGCCTGGCGCCCCTCGACCTAGGTGACAAGCACCACCAGGCTTGCGCAAGGGCTAGCGGCCTCACCTAGGCCGAGGCGAGGGCAAGTGACTCTTGCCTAGATCTAGGAGAGGGTCGTCACCCTCTTCCATCTTCCCAAGCACTAACAACCCCACCAGCTGTTGCCATTGCCTCACCGACGATGGGGCGGTGGTCACAAACAGGAGAGAGCCCTCTCGCCTCTGTTTTCGCTTATATATATGTCTAAATATCATTGATTGGTTGGAGTTTTTTTGTTAGTCGACAAGACTAAATTTTTCTTTAAAACAACCATAATCACTTCAGGTCATTTTTTAAAACTAATATATTAGGCCCTTATTTTAGGAAAAAAAAAAACGAGAGTACTTCAGGCCGTATTTGGAATTTTCCTTTCTCTATCAATACAATTTTGTGATTATGAATATCTATTTTATATTTGGAATGAGTGAATACTATATATATATATACAATTACGAATGGCTACAAGAGCAACCGCGTGTCTCGATATTGGCCACGCGAAAAACCACCTATCCCCAATCAATGTGCACGGAGGAGTCCATGCATTGGGCAAGCATCTCGTACGGATTTTGAGAAAGGAAGAAACGAAAAATAAAAAATGGAATGGGATGACGCGGAAAATAAGAGTGAATTTTCTGTCACATGATGCCTGTGACCAAACATGGGATTATCATTTACTTACATCGAACTCAATTTCAATTCAATGGGAAAAAATGCCAAAAAAATCCTAAATTTTTTATCTTTATACCGATTTAGTCCTAAACAATTTTTTTTTTTGCCGATTTAATCTTAAACCTTTTACGGTGTCTTAATTCATCATTTCCTGGCCATTTTGGTTGGATTTTGTTACCGGATCTTTGGCCGAACTGATACGACCGATTAGTGTTGACGTGAATAACTTTTAATAATATTTTAATATTTTTCTTTTTTATTTTTTTATTTTTTTCTGCTCCTCTTCTTCCTCCAGCCGGTCTCCAGACCTCGGCGACCAGCCAAAGGCGACGGCCGGCAAGGTTGAGGTTGACCTTGCCGGTCCATCGCAATCCTCCTTCCACGAGCCCTTACCCCCCGCCATGGTAGTCACGCCGGCGGCGAGCTGAGTTCCGCTCCCATCCCCAACACTGCCGGAGCCCAATCACAGCCGGGATCTTGACCTCACTTGTCGCCACCATGGACGAGGCTCTGCTCCAGATCTGGAGCTGGGCCGCCGGAAAGACGAAGTGGAAGACGAACAGAGGAAGTCGCGGGCAGATTTTGGATTTCTGGGTTCAATTTTTTCCCCTGTTCTCCCGACGAGCTACGATGAAAAATGGGAGAGCTTCGGCATTCAGGTTTCTTCTTTCTTTCTTCCCCAGCTTCCACAGATTTCCCAAAATTCAAGTCGTTTGTGGTCATGTCTTCTACCTTTCGGTCAAGAGACCCGCTGATTTTTTACCCATGTTGCTCTGTAAATCCCTCCAAATTTCATATCTTTTGGCTAAAAGTACAAGAGACCCACTGCCCCCTTCTTTGTCTCAAAGATTTTTCCTTCAAGTTCTTTTTTTTCTCGAGAGATTTCTATTTTTTCCTGATTTTTCCCCAGATTTTTTGCCATTTGCTCAAGGCCAATGACCGGTAAAGATGACCACAAAGACGACAAAGATGTAGGACCATTTCCGGTGGAGACGACGGTGGCGGTGGCTCCAATTTAGATGTGGGGCGACCGGCTGGAAGAAAAAAAGAAAAAGAAAAAAAAAAAAAAAAAAAATAAAAATGAAAAATTCATAAATATTAAAATATTATTAAAACTTCGCGTCACGCGCCGATCGATGCACGCCGTATCGATCGGGCGTCACGTCAAGAAATCCGACCTAAATTGGTCGGAAAGGACTGAATTGGCATAACGTAAAAAGGTTTAGAACTAAATCGGCACCAAAAAAGGCTTAGAATTAAATCGGCACGAAAACAAAAGGTTTAGGACTTTTTTGACACTTTTCCCAATTCAACGCGGATTTAGTTTTCTAGATGATCGGTTTTCTCATAGGCCAATTCTTGATTTAGGATTGGAAACTTATCTTGAGACTCCCAATTCCAAAACACTGGAACTAACTTGTTCTGCAACCATTGGCCTAGTTTTTGTTGTGTGCAATAAATGTAAAAATTACATTAGTTCGCTACAAAAAGAAAAACATATGTTGGTCAAGTGATTAAAAGTTGTTGTTTCTTTATGTTGAAAACCATAATTTGATTATTGACTGATGCAAAAATATCTTCTCTCTTTTTCCTAAAAGAGATTTCGAAATTGGCTTAGAATTGGTTTGAATAAACTTTTGGGTAGCATTGGCATAGGGAATGAAACCGATTTTAGGTTCACAGAATCAGTTCTCTCCAAATTAGTGGGTCCAAGTTGATTTTGTCAACTTATGAGATTGATTTAGACTTGACATGCATGCTTATTTGGATTCACTTTTCACATTCTACCACCTGAAAAGACAGAAAAAGAGGGAGTCTTTCTCTGAGATATGCGCTGAGACTGAAAAGATGTATAAAACCTCCTAATAAATGTACCAGTCAGCACATTCTTAAGTTATTGTTTGTTTTGTTATATTTATGTAATCTTTTCACATATTCTTCAAATTTAGTTACTCCATATCCGTATTTCATAAATGGTCCAATTTTCTATTGTTTAGATTTAAATGAGAGTTCACAATCCTTTTCTTTTTTTTTTTTGATTGGGAGAGTTCACAATCCTAATTGACATGAAAATTAATTGTGTAAAAAGGTGTTGATATTTTTTTTCTGCTTTTAAGCCCACATAACTCATTTCAAACGATACGATGAATATAAATGAATAAGCAATATCCAAGGTAATATACACTACCAAACAATAAAAACCAAAGAAAAAATGATCAGTAGAGATGATGAGATTATTTGTTTCGGATGTTTTCTTTCTCTCTTTTATTTTTTTTCTCCCTTTCTAAGAAGAAAAGACTTCGACTTTATAAAAAAGAATTCATGCAATTTTTCTTAGCAAACTCGTTAGCACTTCCATTAGCTATAATTGGCCCAACAAACCTGGTCCTACATGAAATTCCTCAAGGACCCATGGCCCAAAAAACATGAAAGCCCGCTCGTTCATTTGATCTACAAAAACACCCGTGTCCTTTTCCTGAATCTTCCCTGTAGCATCATACTTCCTCAATCATTACCACTTTCCCCTAGTTGTTTAGCCAAAAAAGTAACAAATGAAACACTTTCCCTAAGATTAATTGAAATGGTGCTTGTAAAACGCAAAAATGCAATCCCACGATTTCCATAACTAGAAAGAAGAATACATATAATCGAGTAGAGAGATTAACGCATCTGATTTGAATTATTATTCTCGATGCGAAATGGCGATAATTTAAACTCAAGAACTTTTGCTCTATTGTCATCTGTATCACTGGCTAATATCAATTACTATAATTCACATCAGAAAAACTCTTACAGTGTCACTTATGCTTTATGCCTTTTAAAATGAGTGTGACATTAGAAGTGTCATAAATTTTATCCGACACTCGTTTTAGTGCCCAAACTTTTTGTCGAATTACTTTTGTGCTACTTTGATAAAAAGAAAAAAAAAAAAAAGAAGAAGAAGATAATTTGAGTGCTATTGTCGATTTAGAATACTAGAAATTTAAGGTGGTGATATTTTATTATTTTTGAGCCATGTGGCTTGTCGGAGCTTTGAGTCAGCATAAATAGCCTTAAACAATGCTGCTCCTTAACGACTAGATAGTTATCGACCTCGAAGTCATACCCCTTGTCAAGGTCGACCAGGACATCTAGATAGAAGGACCTGGGAAGGGGCATCAAACAAAGAGAGATCGTGAGTCCATGGTAGTGGCAAGGCGAGCATATGCGCATTTTTTGCAATTTCCTTGGAGAAAACTAAAAAAAAATTGACTTCTTTTTCATTGGGGCTTTCTTTCTAATAATAAAAATTCCACGCACAAATTAACCTTTAATTGAAAAATTAATGTAAAACTTTTTGTCAGATTTTGTTGTCAGAGGCTCATTTTTTTTTTTCAATGTGATACTGAAGTAATTTGACGAAAAGCATTAAAACTAAAGCGAGTTTTGTTTGAAAGTTACGGTATTCCTAACATTATTTTTCCGTTTATGAAGAGAAGAAGATAATATCATAGCAACCTAAATTTCTTTGGAAAAGGAAAGAACAACGGAAGGAAAAAGGGATATCACGTATTGAAAGGGGCTTGCACTTAATGGCATGAAATTTAAAGCCCGGATTAGCTCAATATGGAATCCTTGTATGATTATCCTTGCCACCTTTTTCCCTTTCTTATTTCCCTATCAGTTAAGAATGTACCTTTTGCGGTCCATATCATGTGTCACTAGGCAGTGAGGATGTGATAGAATCAGCTGATTCCATTACTCGCATGTCATGAGTCTCTTTCTACTTGGTGCCATGTATATTTTGTTTACACTTTTGATTGGTCGGTTACTCGACAATACTGTTGCATGATGTATCCAGCCCAAAAAAGATTAACTACACAAACAATTAGGTGTCCATGGGCTAACATTTGGTCCAATATATTTTATTACCAAGTAAAATGTATTTTTATAACATTTGATGGTAATTAATTCATAACTATTTAGTGTGGTGAGAGCAATGCGATCATTGGAGTTTATTGCCTCTCCACCACTTGTGGCATCGGAGCTTCGCATGGATGCAATGAATGAGATTCAATCGAGACCACTCCATCTTTGCCTTATGCAAGAAAAGTGATTAATTTATGAAATTTCTAAAGTCCATTAATATAGTAATTTGAAGTAATTTGTACGATTGTCATTATCTAGAGGGAGGTGATGTGCGCGTTTAGAGTTAATTTGCCATGATCAAATATGATAAAAAAATTACCAAAAAAGTCACAAATCTATTATAATCGCATCAATTCTGTCATAAACATTTTGTATTTGTGTGAATTTAGTCAATTCAACCAATTTTGATTGGCTGTTTGGCAAATGCTAAAGTGGGCAATTTTTTTAATTATTGTTTACTTTTTCGATTATTTTTTTTTTCTCTCTCTTTTTTTCCTCATTCTTCCTTCTTTTTTGGCCAATTGTTGCCAACCAATGGTGAGGGCAAGGCCCTGCCAAATTTGGCAAGGCTGGCCTCGCCATAGCTGGGGGAGGCTTGCCCTCATTATTGGATAGCGGGGGTGACCCTTACCATTGGCTGACGAGGCTGAACTCATTGTCTTTCGTCTCTAGTTAGTTGCTATTAGTAGAGGAAGAATGAAGGAAGAGGGGAAAAAACAAAAGAGGGAAAAAAGGAAAAAGAAAAGAAAGAAAAAGAAAATAATTCAAATAAAAATTATTAAAATATTATTCACGTCAGCGTAATTGGCATTCACATCAACACCGACCGATTGAATGGATTAAATTGACACAAATACAAAATGTCTAGGATTAAATTGGCCAAAAGAAAATTCAAGATTAAATTGTCACAATTGCAATAGGTTTATAATATTTTTTGGTAATTCTCTTCAAAATATCGCGTATACGTACGCTCATCCAAATATAGAAGTTGTCTATTTTTTGGGTTTTTTACATTAGGAGATATTCTCCATGTACGATGTTCGCATCTTTCATGGGAATGAGCCTTCACTTTCGTGAGATTTAGCAAAGGAATCGCATGCATAGTCAGGACCTCTCAAGAACTCACTCATTCGCGATGTTGGTGTTGAAATCGTGAGGGAATCCTTATACGTATGCTCCATAAAAACTTTCTCCATAGTCTTCCCCGTCCTGAAGACTCATCATGACAAGAAGTAAACGCCAGAAACATGTGCGAGAGCCCTGTGATCTAGAAGCCAAAGTTGCCATCAAATGTCATGGATGATCCCTTTCAATTTTTGTTTGGTTTCACCAACTCCAGTGCCTCCACTTATAATTTTCGATTGGGCCCGTCCCAATTATTTTTTCCAATATGTACGACCCTCGCGGACTCATTGGCAACGACGATAGGTGCCTAACTCGACGTGCGCGACCGCGCGACGTCCCTTTCAATCGGTGATTGTGGGGAAATAATGGACTTTCATTCCAATCTCACATCAAATCATAAAAGAATGACACGGGCTCGCCCTTTTTCCCCATAGTTCCTGACTAGGATTGATTTGGACTTGCACATTTTTGCACGAAACGAGCATCATTTCCTCGTGCGTCCTCCTTCTGTGATAAAAAGAAAGAGGCTCGATTGGGTTGTCACGGCTGTCTAAATGGGTTTCGACTTGATTGATGTCGTATCGTCATTCTTGCGTCACGCACCAAAACAGTAAGGATGCTTAAAAAATTTATCTAGGAAAGAGAGAGAAAATCTCCCCCGTGCTTACGTTAAAGGTAAAAATTACCCGCAAGGGACTAAAAAATAAACAGTACTTTAGAAAGAGAAAAAGTCCACGTATCTTGTGCATTCACCAATCCTGATGCAAAGCATGCACGAAGTTTGGATGAAAGATAGGAGATTAATATTTAACAAGTGAGCTATCTTCGAATCTCATTCCCAATAAAAATTTCACACATCATCATAGAGATGAATTTTATATCCAATTTTGATATTTCCACATATTTTAAGAGCCAATATGTCTTTCCATCGTCATATTCGACCATGGACAAGCACTATGATTCCAAGTATAGAATACTCCATTTTCACACACTCTTCTTTCTAAAAGATAGACTCACCTTATCACGAGGGGACATAATTAAAAGAAATCCTTAAAATAGATCTACTATATTTCATTAGAAACTGGAATTGTCAACTTCTTTTTGTCTGAGTTTCTTTTGTTTTAATGCGGATAATGTCATCTGCTTCAACCACCTCAATCTTTATCCGCTCGCCTTCTTTGTCTAGTCTTGTCAAGAGCAACTCCACCACGTTTCCATAACTTCAATGGATTTTGCTGCTTTTCCTCTCTTCTTCTTATGCTTACCCTGTCAGAAATTATTTCTCTATTCATATGAACTTGTGAACTTTTACCTTCTACTTTTTTTTTTTCCATTTAATCCAAAAATCTTACCACTCCCGCACTTTGACTTTCATTAAATTAAAAACTCTTGAAAATGTCATGACACTCAGGCTCCGTTTGTTTTGCGAAAAATAATTTCCAAGAAAACGTTTTTCGGATTTTCTGGCGTTCATTTCACGGAAAATGAATTCCTTGGGAAAAATATTTTCCACAAAAGGAAAAAAATATTCTAAATTAGGGGAAAATATTTTCCACTTTTGAAAAGTGGAAAATATTTTTCTCACTTGATGTCTCTTATCTCACATCTCTACAATTCCTCACTTTCTTCTCCCCTTTCTTCTTATTCTTTTCTTTTTTAATTCAAATTATTTTTAATTTCCTTTTTCTTTTCTATTTCTTTTTTTTTTTTTTTTTTTTTTTGTTTCCCATCTTCTTCTTTCTTGATTAGTCGTTGGCCATCACCAAGTGAACCTTGAGCTCGTCAACCTCAAGCTCGCGCTCGTCAATTTGGCGAGCCTCAAGCTCGACACTTGTGCTCACCAATCTAGTGAGCGGGCAACCTCGTGCTCGTTGGCAAGCTCGAGGCTCGCCGATGGCCGGTCGCGGGCCATTGTCGTGGTCGGCGACCGGCCAAGAAAGAAGGAGAACAAAGAAAAAAAGAAAGAAAAATAAATATATAATAAATAATATATTTTAAAAAATTAAAAATAATTAAAAATAAATCTAAAAAAATATGAAAAATCTATTTTAAAAAATAAAATAATGAAAAAGAGTATATGAAGGAAAATATTTTCCTTACCAAATAGTAAAAAATATTTTCCATTTATTTTTAGGTTTCATCTGAACACCGAAAAATAATTACATTTTCCCGAAAAATGACTTCCTATTAAATATTTTCCGAAAATGCCACATTTTTAGTGAAACAAACGGAGCCTCAAATATTGGCATATAATTTCACATATAAATTTTTTGTATTTTTAAAAAAAAAATCTAAATACGTCACATCATGGTGAGAAAGTAAGAATTGTACTTTTTACTCTTGCTAAACAAAAAAACTTAAACTGTTACTTAATAACACAAAATCCTATTGAGATCAAAACTTTTATCTGCTATTATATGTGTATAGCTAAAGAATAATTTCTTTTCTCAAGATTTGATTTCCTGGACATCTATCCTTTTGGGTGTTTTCCTGAGCTCTCAAAACATAGTATAAAAGTGATTAATTAGCAACCTATCAATATCAACTGTTGCTCGGGTGCAAGATATGTAAGGGAGAAAGAGGGGCTGAAGAGAATGATGGTGTTCGAGATTTTCTTATTCACATCGAGAATACAATCAATCAACCATCTATCAATTGTCACTAAAATCCCAAACTGTGGAAGAAGCACATGCCAGAGTCTTCACATTCTCTCTATCAATCGCGTCAGCAACCCTCCGCAACTGCATTAGTCGGACTAATCGTTTTGCTCAATATAAAGAAGATGAATGAGTGATCACTAAATATGTGGAAAAGTCAATTTTTATTTAATTGAAGTTGGCTGTGTTAATTGGCCACACTCTTCGCCGCCTCACCTTATGCGTAGTGCGCTCTCTCTCTCTCTCTCCATTTCTCTCACATCCATTTTCCCTATCTTTTTGTAATTTAGAAATGATTACATGACAACTTTTAATCTAATGTTAGAATAACAGTTAATTCTAAATCACAAAAATCATCTATTTCCCTTTTTTTTTTTTTTTGTAATTGAGAAATGATTACGTGACAATTTTCAATCTATTGTTAGAATAACAACTTATTCTAAATCACAAAAAACCAAACAAATAATTATAAATTATTATGAGACCCACTCCTTTAATAATTATTTATAACTCATAACAAATTATTATTCTCACGGTAACCTAAAAGCTATTATGCTAGCAAAATCCTTTATAATTATATGCTGCTTTTACTATAGTTGATATAAAAGTCAAAAAAGAATGTTTTGTTAATAGTTAAGATTCTTGTCCTCTTTGTTAAAATATGGCAACAAATAGGAAACCTATGTTTTCGGGAGAATTACCAAAAAATCTTAAATTTATTACAATTTTTTCAATTCATTCATAAGCCTTTTTTTTTTACTAATTCAATCTTGAACATTTTGTAATTGTGTCAATTTAGTTTATCTAGCCAATTTTTGTCGGCCAGTGCTAACGTTGATACTTGTCGTCTAGCCGATGTTGACGTAAATAATTTTTAGTAATATTTACTTTTTATTTACTTTTTCTCTTTTTCTTTCTCTATCTCTATCTCTTCTTCCTTCTTTTTCCTTTTTTCCCCACAATGGCTTATGAGGGTTTGGCAAGGCCCTCTTGGCTCATGGTGAGGCCATGACGATGCTAGCCTCGCCTAGATCTGGGCGAAGTTGCCTCCCACACGACCCTTGCCAACCACTATGGGGCAAAAAGGAAAAAGAAGGAAGAAGAGAAAGATAGAGAGAAATCGTAGATAAAAAATAAAAATTCTAAAAAATAAAATATCATTAAAAATTATCTACGTCAGCGTCAACTAGACGACCGACACAAACCGACATTCACATTATCACTAATTGAAAAAAATTAATCGAATAGACTGAATTTGTACAATTGCAAAATGTTTATGATTGAATTAGGAAAAAAACAATTTAAGATTGAATTGACACAATTGCAATAAGTTTAGAATTTTTTTTTTATAATTTTCCCTAAATTTTTTTTCCCTTCATGTATTTGAAGAGTACCATGATCTATCTCTCCTTTATGTCTCATTAGAGATTAAATTTAAATGGTAATCATTTTAATCAGGCGGCAAACTATTAAGTTGTGGTGGACAGTGTGAAAATATAAATACTACGTAAATACACGGTCTATTGTTAAAATGTTATGGTACGTCTCATTTTAGGGATGAAAGTCAATTCGTCATTTTCCCTGTGAATGGTGCTTTGATAGTATTTCCGCATGTACCCGTGGAGACGAGCCCGTCACAACCACTAATCATCGTCTCGACAATATTTCTCTTATGTTGGATCTTTAAGATTGCATTTGATAGTCTACATTTGGTACATACTCAAGACAGGATAAAGTTGGATATAATAGGGATATAGACTGGATAAAATTATCTCATAGAAGTGGAATAAAAGTGGATAGAATTTATAATATTCATAATAATATAGTTATTTTACTTGAATAACAAATTTCTTAAATTAACAAAATTAAAAATATATTTCATTATAAATAATATTTGAATCCTAATATAAGAAATTCAAAATAACAAAAAATAACAATTTAGTTTTTCTAATTTAATTTTAGTTATATGTATTTGAATTTAATTCTATCTTATAATATAAATTCAATATAAAAATATATTTCTATTTCTATTTATTACATATTTTAGGTATTTTAGTATTTTAGGTATATTTGTACAGTTTATTATTTAATAAATTTTATTAGAGAATGACAGAAGGGGGAAGAAAGAAATAAAAAATAAATTAATTAAAAAAGAGAAAAAAAAAAAAAAAGTAACCAAGAGTATTGCAAGAGATTTTTCTCATCTCCGTTTGTAAATTTTTTATTCATTTATATTGATATACCGTTTATACCAAATAATGTACATAATATAATGTGATTACCAAACAGTGGACATGATAAAATAGAATCCTTATATTGCATATCATATCTTATCCAGTCCTATCCTGATTAGAAATCCAGAAGATAAGGGTTTCCACAAATGACACGGTACGGTATCATGGTCCAAATTAATGGAAAAACCCTACCCAATTATTTTTCATTAACAAGTGTAGATTTTTTTTTTTGGATAGAGATATACAGAAATCCTTAGGAAGAAACGTTGAAAATAATCTGTGTATTGATCTCATTATTTTGTTAATTAATGTGGTAAACGTCAGAAGAAGATTTCGTTGGAAGTCGAAACTTGCAAGGCATCACGTGTGCGTGATGCAAAGTAGAAAGAGCCAAAACCAAAAGTTGGGCAATCAGAAATAATGCGGCGGTGGTTGATCGAGCCGTAATATGCTGACTTAGAACGGGCAACGAATTTCACGTGCTTACTCGGGCTGGTGCGGCGGATGAAGTCCAGTTCAACCGGAGAAACCACTCAGCTGAAACCATGTTATACCTTGCAGAACTTAATTTGAAATCAAAAACCCTAACCTGAAGCGACTTGGACGAAAGACAACCCAAGTTTATACTGTCTTCTCTCTCTCTCTCTCTCTCTCTCTCTCTCTCTCTCTCACAGTTTCGTAGTCTTCAGCTGCTTCTCACGCTTCATATCATCTTCTTCTCAGCTCTCTCCCTCTTTCTGCAATTAATGTCGCAAGCAACGAGCAGAGTTTCCAAGAAAAATCACAAGTCGTCTCTCTTACCGCCTACCTAAAACCCATCACCCCGTTTTAGATGAGCCTGTAGGCGCAGCATTAGGAATAGGGATAGATCGAGCTGAACCGCACATCCAACCTTAGATCAAGAAATTCCATTTGCGTATCATCTCCTTTGACAGTAAATGTGAATCCATACAAGAATTTTTCTAAAAATTATATTAATGAGTATTTTTGAGGCACTTATTAAGCAACCAATTAAAAAAAATACCATATTGATTGCTTTCGCGTTATATATAATTAGTGCCTTAAAAATTGAGTTATATCAAATAAAATATATTTAGCAAGTCTCCTGTAGAAACTTGTTAATATCAAATGTGTTCCGACAGTAAATCATCAGAGACTCAAGAAAAGACCTCCTTTTAGGATCTAATGTTTGGGCTGGGGTTCGTGTTGATGTGAAGAGAGTCAAATTAATTCTATGATTAGATGAGACAACAAGACATCACCAATATTAAACATTTTGTTCCGTTGAATTCCAAACATTAGCTTGCATTCCAAAAACATTTCTCTCGATCACATGTCGGGTTTTAACCTGTCTAAAGATGAACCCCTGTAGCCTGACCATTTATGCGTGGAAGGCTTGCATGTAAAGCATATGCTATGCATACAAGCTGTTAAAGAAACGTGTCGATGAATGCATTGTCAGCTCATACCCTGACAGCTTATCATTTTGGAAGGAAAAAAATAAAATAAAAAGATTTGTCCAACACGGTACAACAACACATGTTAGGAGTTCAAATCCCGACAGCACGACACTCTTCTCATCTTTATCTTGCTTGCTTTCTACTTCATGATTCTCTCGTCCACGTTGATTAGGATTACTCGTGTCTTTCCTGGAAGTTCAAGTTTCCAGGTGACGAATAATACATGTATGTCCGATTGAATACCTATGTTTTACCAAAATACTATAAATTTCAATATAACTATTCAAAAAGTCTAAAATCCACTATAAGATGACCAATTGAGTAATAAATCTTTCAATTATATCAATTTCACTATAAACCTTTTAATGATTTGTTAATATACTAGAAATCGTTTACATCCAACTATCCTACACAATATAACCAACTCGATTTGGATATTTTTTGAAATTTTTTATAAATTTTTTTGATTTTTTTCACTTGTCGGCCATTGTCAATGTCTGGTCACTAGAAAAGAGAAGGGAAAAAAAGGAAAAGAAAGACTAAGGAAATTGAAATAATGCAAAAACTATCCACAGCAGTGGCAACCACACCTCGTAAGACGATTGACTATGAATGAACTGACCAATCGGCAATTTTTCGGCCAAAAAAGGAATGAAAAAAAAAAAAAGGAAGATGCCACTCCACCTCTTGTAGCATCAGAACTTCAAATGGAAGCTAGAACGAGATTCAAGATTACTCCATGTTCAAATAATGTAGTGAACATGATATGCATGTTTAGTATGATATCACAAACTAGGGAGGTGATATGCATGTTTAGAATTAGTTCGCTTGTCACGATCAAAATGACGCATTTGTATTAACTTATCAATATACAAAAAGTTTTCTCCTTTTGTTTCTTACACTAGGAGATGGTCTTGATCTATGATCTTTCCAATCTTCAATGGGAATGAGCCTTCGCTTTCATGAGTTAGAAAGAGGCATCGATGAAGGAGAAGCAACGCCAAAAACATGTGCAAGAGCTATGATCTAGAGCTAAAGTTGCTATCATATGTCACATTGGTCCCTTTCAATGTTTGTTTGGTCCACCAACTCGAGTGCCTTCAATTCGACTTTCAATTGAGTCCGACCCGATTGAATTTCCAATAAGTACGTCCCTCGTGGACCAGTTGGCAATGGCAATAAATGCCAAAATTCAACACGCGCGACCGTGTATATCACTTTCGCTTGGTGATCTTGGAAAATCATATGGACTTAAAGTCCAATCTTACATCAATTTGTGAAACGAAGACAGGGTTTGCTTTTTCCGTAAGTTCCGGGACTAAGATTGATTTGGGACCTTCCCAATATGTACGGAATGGGCATAACTTCCACGTTCATCCTCCTTTCGTGCAAAAGAGAGGCTCAATTGGAATATCATGGCATGTTTTAAAAGTTTCGATTAATATCACGAAAAATTCCAAACTTATATATGTTTGATAAATTTATTTTAAATTTATTTTTTTACTATGAAAAACCCAAAATCAATACACATATGATAAATTTATTCCAACCAATCATAAAAAATCTCAAACCAGACACATATAAATTTACCAAAAACTAATTTGTTCGATCGCCAAAATCCCAAACTAATATATTTATGACAAAATATACCCTCTATTAAATTGGATTAATATAAAAAAAAAAAGCAAAAATGGTATAATTATAACAAACGGAGAATAAAATCCTAAACTAGTACACTAGTCAATTGTCGCGTGTCATTCAAATTAATAATTTGACAGTAAAATTTAACGAAAACTAACATAAGGTAAATTTGTCACAAGTGTATTAATTTTTGGTAAATTTATCAAAAGTATACCAATTTGAGATTTTTGGTGGTCAAAAAGTTAGTTTAGAATAAGTTCGTCATAGGTGTATCAGTTTGAGATTTTGTAGAGAATTAACCCTAAAAGTTTTGGCTTGTCTCAAGACAATAAAGACACTTGAAAATTTATTTACTGAAGAGAAAAAAAAAATTACCTTCTACTTACGTTCAAGGTAAAATTTGCGGCACAACCGACTTGAAAATTAGCAGGGTTTTAAGTCCATATTTCTCTGCACTCGCGAATGATGAGGCGAAGCACGCACAAAGCCTAGAGAAGTGCCAGGAGATGGGGGTACTTAAAGAGGGGCTAATTCTCGAATCTCCGCTTCCAGTAAAAGTTCCCCACATCATTTTGGAGAATAATTTTACATATTAATTTAAATATCTCGATATAATTTGTAAACCTATACGTGAATCTGTAAAAGAGAAATAGTTAATCTTTTTTTTTTTTTTTTTTTTTTTTCGCAACATTTGACCATGGATAAGTACTTCGATTCCAAGAATACTTATCTTCTTAAGAGATAGACCCAACTTATCACAAGTGTCAAAGATACAATTCGGAAGAATGAGACATACTTAAAAAGAAGTCCTTAAAATATATCTACTTTCTTCCGTCCGAACTTCCAATTTTCAACTTCTTTCTGTCTGAGTTTCTTCAGTTTAATGCAGATAATGTCATCTGCTTCAACCACCTTGATCTTTCTATCCTATAGTCGCCCCCTTGTCTTGTCTTGTCACGAGCACCTCCGCCACGTTTCCATGCCTTCATTGTTTTCCGCTGCTTTCCCTCTCTTCTTCTTATACTTATCCCATCCACCGTCGCAAAATTATTATTTTTTTTTAATTCACATTAACTACAGGTGTCCATAAATTCGATAAAATTCGATAAAATTCAAATATTTTAAATTATGGCGAGAAAGTGAAAGTATAAATTTTGCTTTTACTCAAGCGTAAACAAACATGAGGACAAGTTAAGCCAGTGTCTTTTTTCTTTTCATAAAAACTTAAATTTTTAAGAAATGGGTCAGCAACTTACTGATACAAAAAGATATCTTATTGAGATCAAGGGCTTGCACGCGCAATTACACATTTATGGCTAGATAATAATCACTTATCCTTTTGTGTTCTTCTCCTGCTCCCAAGACATAGAAGTAAAGTGATTAATTCTAGCAATCCATCAATATCAACTGTAGACCGCTCGCAAGATATATAAGGGAGAAAGAGGGTCCAAGAATTTCTTATTCGCATCGAGAATAAAATCAAGCAACAATCAATCAATCAATTGCGTCGGTATAACCCCCCAGCTATGAAAAGCAGCACATGCCCAGGACTCCACTGTCCACATTCCCTATCCATCATGTCAGCAAACTTCCGCAACCGCATTAGTTGGACTTATCGTTTTGTTAGCCATAAGATTCCACTCCATCTTCCTTATTTTATTAAACTAGATGGTGGATTGTTTATGCACAGCGCTTTCTCTCTCTACCATCCATTTCCCCCACCTTTTTTTATGATCGATTATATGCTGCGGCTTTTGCTACAGTCGAAATGAAAGTCAAGAAGGAATGTTTTGTTAATAGCTAAGATTCTTTGTCCCTCTTTGTTGAAATGTGGCGACAGGTTGATAAAATACATTTTTGTCCCTTCATGTATTTGAAGAGTACCATGATCGGGGAAGAATAAGATGAGCTAAATCAAACCTACATTCTTGTCCCTCCATACATTTGAGGAGTACCGTGTTCTATTTTCATCTTGAATATACTTTTCCTACGTCGGATCAATAAATAGATGAGGGTTTTCTCTTAATTCAAGTCGATGGGCTTAAATCAGACATAAATCTCGGAAGTGGGTAGTGTAAGAGGCGCACACGTACGCATGTGCAGAAATCAATATCAGGTGAGTCATCCTTTCTAATTAACTTTAAAACCTTATGATGCCCAAGAAATAAAGTTTTTCACAAAGGGCACAATAAGGTAAGCTATGGTCAAATTTAATGGGAAAAAAACGCCACTTCTTTGTTTTTCAGTAAAAAAATCTAGATATTATTTCTCATAGAGACATGACGAAATGTTCAGGAAGATATTGCAGCAAACGTCATAAGTAATGTCCTCCAGAGTAGTAACTTTCAAGGCATCATGCGCGATGCAGGTACGAAGGGCCGAAACCACAAGTGCAGCAATAGAAACCATGCGGGCGGTGTCCATCAAGCCGTAATTTGCTAAGTCAGATGGAGCGGCGAATTTCACGTGCCGCAAAAAAGGGTTCAATCATGGAGAATGATCCTACGAATTACCTTAACGGACATTTATGCACGTTCCAAGTTGAGGAGAGAAGAGAGTTAACGAGTCCCACGTTGCATCGGTCGGTTCACGTGCTCTATTCTTTTCAAGAATAGGGACCTTTCGAAGGGGATGGAAGGGGATCAAGCTGCGTAATCGCGCTGAGTTGCGGCTAGGGTTTGACATTATTTCCCGCCGCACTTTTGCGTGCGCGAGAGAGACGGAGAAGAGTTCGGCGTCAAAGCTGAATGCGGTGCTGCAAAGTTTAGTCCTAGGCACGTGCTTAATAAGGACGTGACCCTCTAAAGAGAAGTTCAAACTGACTTGGCAAGCTCCGTAAGCTCAGCATCAGCTTTGGCTCCGCGGTCTGACCGCGACTCATCAGTCGCCACGTTTTACGTTGTTGTTCTGTCTCTCTTTCGATATGTCGGGGGTATGAATCCGAATTGCTCCCCCCGAATTTGTGAAAACTAAGACCTAAATTGGGGGTGGATGGTAGGTCGAATCGTTGGTGGTTGTCGAAGTGGACGGAGGTTGTGCGATTCTCACGTAATTTGGTGATTGTGGGACACGGGAATAATAATAAAAAAAAAGAGGGGGGTGGGGGCGCGCGGCAGCAGAAGTCTGGTCTGGTTCGATTGTGGGGTCATGAAACGGAACAAATTAAGAGACTAATCCAAAATCAAACGTTATTGAGTAGTCGATGAATTAAATCTTAATTTATTTATTAGGATATCGTATTGTATAAGCGAAGTTTTAAGATAAGAGACATGATTTGAAAACGATGATCGATTGGAAGCGGTCCACTCCCGCCCTATACCAACATCATGCGCATGCAACTAGAGTCAACCCGAGCACCTTATTCAATAATATCTTTGTATAGATCATTTTTTTTACCCTATTAACAGTTAAAGTTGTTTCCATCGGAAAGCATCATTGTAATATTCTGACCGTCTTTTGCGCGAATATATTGAGTTGACTAATGTTGCTTGGCCAAGAACTGATGTCTTTCGCCTTCTCCCTCAGTCCTACTCACTAGGGGTGTCAACGGTTCGGTTCGGTTCGATTTTTTTGAAAAACTGAACCAAACTAAACCGTTAGGAAAAACTTCCGAACCAAACCGAAATTTGGGTTCAGTTCGATTCAGTTTGGTTTTTAATTTTTGGTTTTCAGCTTTCAATTTTCGGTTTTTGCATTTGTTTTTTTTTCGTTTTTTTTTTTGTTGTATATATTTTTCATTTCCAAGAAATAAGCTCTTATCGGTTTGTTAGTTCGGTTTGGTTCGGTTAACTAATAAAAAAAAATCGATTTTTAATGAGAACCAAACCGAATGAAAACCGAACAAAAAAAAATCAAATTTCTCGATTCGGTTCGACTCGATTTTCGGTTCAATTTTTTACACCCCTAGTACTCACTATTCTAGCAATGTGTGTTTACTTCTTTCTATGATTCCGAATCTACACTACCACATGATCTTGTTCTTTATTTTAGGGCTATATTCGAGAAAGTATTACTGCGCAAACTTCCTCGGCACTGCCCAAAATTCTCGAGTTTTGGAATATCAGTTTTTGAAAAGTTATAAAATATCTTCCTAAACTTTAACACGACTGCAAAATAGTCTCCCAAACTTTGAAAAGTTCACATGTCAGTGTCACCACCTGAACCTTAAGTTTTTGCTATGGTACTGGTTCATCCTTCAAAGTAGCCATTGAGTGTTATTTAAAACTAGACTGACTCAAGTTTCTTGATCAAAATAACCTCTATTAAATTTTATTGACTTCATCAACAACTATGCAGCCTCTCTCTTCTGTTCCGAGAAACAATTTTTGAACAAAAAAAAAACGCATTTGGTAAACTTGTTCTGGGAATAAAAAATGAACATAAACACATTTGGTAAATTTGTATTCTTTTTTTTTTATTTCTTTTAATTTTTAAATTTTTTAATATTTTTATTTTCTTTTTCCTTTTTTTTTCTTTTGGCCATGGCCGATAATTGGCCAACGAGGGCCAGCGGCCTCACCCGCCACGGCGAGGCTCGCCGGCCCCGGGAGGCCGAGCCTCGCCGTGGTTGGGCGAGCTCGAGCTCACCGGATCTGGGTGAACCCGAGCTCGCCCAGCCTTTGTTGATAAATAGTTATTTCTTTTTTCCACGTTTTCCTGATTTAATTTTTCAGTTATTAGAGTTAGTGGAGTCATGTGTGTTGGTTATCCTAATTTTTAGGTGTTAGTGGGGCAAGTGTTTTATGCAGAACATGGGTAGTTATGGTGTGTTTTACGTTATGTATTTTGTCTTTTGTAAAAGACTTGGTTGTTCTGTACGTAAGAAAAAGTTTCAGCCTCATCTCTCCTCCCTTTTAGCAATTTAACAGTGGTATCAGAGCTTGAGAGAAGGGTGAGAGAGTTTCGTGAGAAAATTGCAGCAACAATATTTCCAATGGCCACCAACAATTTTGTTCAACCAGCAATTCCACGCTTTGATGGTCACTATGATCATTGGAGCATGCTGATGGAGAATTTTTACGATCAAAGGAGTATTGGTCGGTTGTCGAATCTGAATTCAAGAGCCACCGGCAGGCATGGCTTTGACGGATCTCCGAAAGCAGAATGGAGGCTAGAAAGTTGAAGGACCTGAAGGCAAAATATTATTTTTTTCAGGCTATCGATCGTTTCATCTTGGAGACTATTCTTTGCAAAGAAACTTCCAAGGATATTTGGGATTCTATGAAAAAGAAATATCAAGGCTCTGTTAGGGTGAAGCGTGCACAGCTTCAAGCCTTGAGAAAAGATTTTGAGATACTAGCGATGAAGGATGGAGAATCTGTCACTAGTTATTGTGCCAGAACAATGGAAATCAGCAACAAGATGCGATTCCATGGCGAGAAGATGGACGACGTCACCATTGTGGAGAAGATTTTGCGTTCCTTGACACTAAAGTTTAATTATGTTGTCTGCTCAATTGAAGAGTCGAAAGACATAGATGCGCTATCTCTTGATGAATTGCAAAGCTCCTTATTGGTCCATGAACGAAGATGAACGAAGTTCAACGGTAGAGGAGCAAGCGTTGAAGACTTCTACCTATACTCATTCCAACAATTTCAGAGGAAGGGGTAGAGGTAGAGGTAGAGGAAGGGGAGATCGAGGAAATAGAGACGTTAGCAGGAATTTCAAAGCCAACAATGACCAATTTCAAGGCAAATGGAGAAGATGGGATCCTAACAAATCCAAGGTAGAGTGTTTTAGATGTCATAAATTTGGTCATTATGCATCTGAATGTTATACTAGGATACCTAATAATAAAGAAAAGGCAAAGTGTTCAAATTTTGTTGAAGAAAAAGAAGTTGAAACGTTGTTGATGGCTGTTCAAGATGAAAATAAGCGCGAGTCAGATATTTGGTATGTGGATACAGGCTGCAGTAACCACATGAGTGGAAGTAAGTCTTCTTTTTCTCATCTAAATGAAGATTTTCATTCCACTGTGAGTTTTGGGGATCATTCTACTGTGAAAGTGATGAGAAAATGTGATATTAAGATAAGAACCAAGAATGGTTTTGTAGAAACGATCTCTAATGTGTTGTATGTTCCTGACTTGAAAAGTAACATCTTGAGTGCTGGTCAATTACAATAAAAGAGTTATGTAATCACTATTCAGAGGGGTGCTTGTGAAATTTATGATTCTGTTAGAGGTGCTATTGTAGTTGTTCCTATGAGTTCAAATAGATTGTTTCCATTAAAGATTGAAAATATTCAATCTTGTTTGATGGCTGAAAATAAAGATCCTGGTGAAAAGAGAGATCCCTCATGGCTATGGCATTTTCGCTATGGTCACTTGAGTTTTGGTGGATTGAAGACCCTCCAAAGCGAGAAAAACATGGTGACGGGTCTTCCTCAAATTACTTGTTCCTACCCAAGTCTGCGAAGAATGTGTTGTTAGCAAACAGCATCGTTCTCAATTTTCAAAGGAAAAATCATGGAGAGCAAAGGATGTTTTGCAGCTGGTGCATTCGGACATTTGCGGTCCTATAAACCCATCTTCTAATGGAGGTAAAAGATACTTAATTACCTTCATTGACGATTTTTCAAGAAAAACTTGGGTTTATTTTTTACAGGAAAAATCAGAAGCTTTCTCCACATTTAAAAGCTTCAAAGCTCGTGTTGAAAATGAAGCGGAAAGACCATTAAGACTCTTCGAACAGATCGTGGTGGTGAATATTGCTCAAAAGAATTTGAAGTTTTTGTGCAGAGCATGGCATTCGAAAAGAGCTTATCTGCTGCATATACACCACAACAGAATGGTGTACCTGAGAGGAAAAATAGAACCATTCTCAACATGGTGAGAAGCTTATTGGCAATAGGAAAAGTTCCAAAGACTTTCTGGCCAGAAGCAGTAAATTGGAGTATTCATGTTTTGAACAAAAGTCCAACTTTTGCTGTTCAGAATATGACACCTCAAGAGGCTTGGAGTGGGAGAAGACTGGCTGTAGATCACTTCAGAATCTTAGGATGCATCGCATATGCCCATGTCCCGGATGTGAAAAGGAAGAAACTTGATGACAAGGCTGAAAAATGTGTCTTTCTTGGTGTAAGTGAAACATCCAAAGCATATAAATTATTTAATCCACTAACAAAGAAGATTGTGACTAGCAGGGATGTTATTTTTGATAAAGAGAACACTTGGGATTGGAATAGGCAGCAGCCTACCCAAGTTCTTTATGACAATGATGTTGAACAGGAGCAGATTTCAGCACCTTGTTTGCCCCAAAATTCATCAAATACAACTTCTACAGCTTGCTGGAATTTCACCAACAGGCGATGAAGTCAATGAAGAAGAAGCTCAATCTCTTCGCCGTGTTAGAAGAAGGCCTGCTGGTTGGAAGATTATAAGGTAACTGGAATTGGAGATTCAATTACTCACTTTGCCTTGTTTTCAGACTGTGATCCTACAACTTTTGAGAGTGCTGTCAAAGAAGAAAAATGGCGAAAAGCGATGGATAATGAAATTAATGCCATCGAAAGAAATGATACGTGGGTGCTATCCGATCTTCCGGATGGACAAAAAACCATTGGTGTAAAGTGGGTCTTTAAAACAAAACTGAAAGAAAATGGTGAAGTTGACAAATACAAAGCACGTTTGGTAGCCAAGGGATACAAGCAGCAATATGGAATCGACTATACGAAGTTTTTTCTCCGGTTGCAAGACATGACACGATCAGATTGGTGGTTGCATTGGCGGCACAGAATTCTTGGTCTATTTTCCAGCTAGATGTCAAATCGGCATTCTTGCATGGGTACTTGGAAGAACAGTATTTGTTGAGCAACCCCCTGGTTATGTCAAGATTGAAAATGAGCATAAAGTTTATAGATTGAAGAAAGCTCTTTATGGGCTAAAACAGGCCCCTCGGGCTTGGTATAGTCGTATTAAAACTTATTTTCTTAAAGTTGGTTTTTCAAAATATCCTTATGAGCATACGCTTTTTGTCAAGATTGGAGATAAAGGGAAAATGCTTATTGTCTGCTTGTATGTTGACGATCTTATATTTACTGGAAGTTGTGATGGTATGTTTGAAGAGTTCAAGAAATCTATGATGGATGAGTTTGAAATGTCTTATCTTGGTATGATGCATTACTTCCTTGGCATAGAAGTGGTACAATCAGATGATGGGATCTTTATTTCTCAAAAGAAATATGTGGGAGAAATTTTGGACAGGTTTCGGATGAAGGATTGTAATCCCGTAAACACTCCAGTTGAGTTTGGCTTAAAGTTATACAAAGATTATGAAGGGAGGAAGGTTGACAGCACACTTTATAAACAAATTGTGGGCGTTTGATGTATTTAACGCAACAAGACCAGACATAATGTATTATGTGAGTTTAATCAGTAAATATATGGAGAATCTTACACAAATGCATTTGTTAGCTGCCAAGAGAATCCTTCGTTACTTGCAAGGAACTAGAGACTTTGGGCTATTTTACAAGAAATGTGAAAAGTCCAATTTGTTGGGATTTACTTGATAGTGACTATGCAGGAGATCAAGATGATAGGAGGAGCACTTCGGGTTATGCTTTTATGTTTGGAACAGGTGCTATTTCGTGGTCATCCAAGAAGCAACCAATTGTCACATTGTCAAGTACAGAAGCTGAATTTGTTGCTGCAACAGCTAGTGCTTGTCAAGCTATTTGGCTAAGGAGAATTCTTGAGGAGCTACAATTCAAGCAACCAGGACCTACTAAAATTTTTTTGACAATAACTCAGCAATAAAACTCTCCAAGAATCCGGTGTTACATGGAAGAAGCAAGCACATTGATGTGAAGTTTTATTTCTTGAGAGATCTTAGCAATGATGGAACAATTGATCTAATCTATTGCAGGAGTGAAGATCAAGTTGCTGATATATTCACCAAAGCCCTCAAGATGGAGTCATTTGTGAAGCTCGAAGGTTACTAGGTGTTTGCACGGTGAAAAAAAAAAGTCAAGACTTTAAACTGAATGTTAGCAAACATCAGTTTAAGGGAGGGATTGTTGATAAATAGTTATTTCTTTTTTCCACGTTTTCCTGATTTAATTTTTCAGTTATTAGAGTTAGTGGAGTCATGTGTGTTGGTTATCCTAATTTTTAGGTGTTAGTGGGGCAAGTGTTTTATGCAGAACATGGGTAGTTATTGTGTGTTTTACGTTATTTATTTTGTCTTTTGTAAAAGACTTGGTTGTTCTGTACGTAAGAAAAAGTTTCAGCCTCATCTCTCCTCCCTTTTAGCAATTTAACAGCCTTGCCCCGCGCCGGCGAGGCCGAGCCTTGCCAGGGGCCGGTGACGCTCCGGCGAGGTCGCCAGCCCTCGACGGCCGGTCGTCGGCCATGGCCGAGGCCGGTGACCGGCCAAAGAAAAAAGAAAAAGAAAAGAAGAAAAAAAAGAGAAGAAAAAGAGAGAAGAGAGAAAATCTGTTCTTAAATTTTGTTCCAGAAACAAAAAACACATTTTTTTTTGTTTCTTGTTTCTGTTCCAAATGTGTTTCTAGGAACAAAAAAATAGATTTGGAACAAAAACGCAAACAAACGTGTTTCTGTTCTTTTTTTGTTCCTTGGAACAAAAAAACAAAAATTTTGTTTATAAACAAAAATAAGAAGTGTTAACAAACAGGCCCTTAATAGTTACATAGACAGAAAAATTAGTGTCCGCAAAAGAAAATTTTCAAAGTGTAGGGACTTAATCTAAAACTATTTGGAGCTTGGAGGCTATTATAAAATGGCACCAAAGTGTACGAGGGTCATCCATAACTTTTCAAAACTCGAAGACGATGTTACAACAGTACCAAAAGTCAGAAGGATTTTTGAGCGATAATCACAGCCACAGAAGGATTTTCAAAAAGTTGAAGAAAAGGCGTAAAGAGCATGTCAAAAGGTCCGATCCAAAGGCGTAGTTTTGCTCGTTGGGTCGGTTGAAAATCATTTTGGCTAGATGCCCTAGACACTAAACACGATCCTGGCACTGCGGGAGCGGTCCTGGTAAAGTAAGGTTCAGCGTGAAACTGATGTCTTTTCCGTACCTCATCTTCCTTCAAACTCGTCCTACTCCCATTTCCTTCGTTTTGCACGAACGGAAGTCAATAGCGATGCAACGTAGCGTCTTTTTTTACAGAAGCCGCGGAGAAGAATACGATTCGAATTACATGGATTAGTAGACATCAGAGAGGGCTACGGCTACAACATGGTCACGATGTGTTGAATTGAGCTCGTGAATGGGATGGCTGAATCGTCCAACGCAATCATTGGGAGCATTTGCAGGTAGGCATCGTATGCAAAAATCGATTTGGACGTCTGACGTTCTAGTCGACGTAATTCAGGCTCCACTACTAATGGCCTATAGTTGTTGGACTGTCCATTTTTCCCTTATATACTCTTTTGGACCCCGAAGGGGGGGCGCGGCGCTCTCGTTTAGTTTAATTTTTCTTTTGAAAATTATTGGGATCTATTGAGAGTAGTGGAAGAACGAACTTGGAATAAGGTGGAAAACCCCAAAAGGGTTGCATGTGCAAATGATGAATGACCAACATCTACTGTAAATCAAAAAGAACACAGGAGATGAACTTGGCATATAGTCAATTGATTTAGGTGGTCGAGAATATCACATGTATTGTAGAAACACTAAAAATAACTTAGGCCCTGCATACGGGATAATCTCCAAAAAAAAATTCTAAATCAATTGTATAAATATTAATTTTGTCATGACCTTTTAAATTTGGTCAATTTAATCTTCAACCTTTTTGCGATTTGTTAATATAGTCCTTTAGTCAATTTTTACCGAAAATCATTGACGTGGATGCCGATTGGATTACACAGCCTATTCGTCCCCACTTTCTCATGAAGGGTTAGGGTGAAGACGAATTAGTTTCAAGAGTGAGTTTCAACTCCCACGCTTTGTAAGGAAGTAGGGCAAAAGTCTAAGAGTGAGAGTTAGAGTAGGAATAGAATATGACTGACCAAAAAAAAAAAAAAAAACTAGAAAATTCAAATTTATAGGAAAAAAAAAAACATATTAGATGAAGTTGCATATATTGGTGTTACGCATGCTCTCATTTCAACATTTGTTCTCATCACTTCTTACGAGGCACGCGCCCTGTTGTTAAGGAATATGATGAAGAGGAAGTTGCGGTACGAAACATTGACTGGTCCAACTCGACGATTGCACATTAATTAACAGGCCCAAAAGAACTCCATTTGGTAGGTGGTCTAGCCGAAAGTAAAACAAAGTGATTTCATGTTAGGACAAAAGGCACAAAGGTTAGCTGAGTCAAGGACTTATAATAATAATAATAATAATAATAATAATAATAATAATAATAATAATAAAAAACTCGGGACGTACTATAATATCCAAAACTTAAGAACTAAAAATGTGACAAAACTTAAGGATAATGAGACAAATGATCTCTAAACTTTGACCTAATATTTAATGTAATCCTTAAATTTTTAACTTACTTAACGTGGTTTTTGAACTTTAACTTAATGTGTAATTTCATCCCTAAACTTTTAATTTGATCAATATGATCTCCGAACTTTTGATAAATGTTCAAATTAGTCGTTGAACTATAAAAATATCTAACATTATCCTTCTATTTATTTAAATTGAGGAAAAATATTTAATATTTTCATATAATTCAGGATCTAATTTAAATATTTACCAAAAATTTAAAAATCACATTGAACAGAATTAAAAGTTCAAGAACGATATTACATATTAAGCTAAAGTTTATGGATCATATTAAACAAATTAAAAACTTACTAGCCACAAGACAAATTAGGTCAACATTTAATGACCATTATATCATTTTTCCTAAAGTTTAAACTGCGTTCATGATGAATTATCATTTTGTTCTGTTTAGATAGGAGTCATCTCGTTATAGTTTAAGAGATAAAACCTATGGAAATTTTTTAATCTACAATTGGGTAAACACTAGAATAAATTACGATAGAGAAAATTTGTGAACCGGGGATCTGCAAGATTATTATTTTTATTTGTTTTCCAAGGAAGAAAAATGCAAGCCAAAAGCACCGGTTACCATGGTTGAGAAGAGGCTCATTTTGTTAGGTCCCCGCGGATTAAGGCAGCACATGGTAGGTTTCAATGACTCAATTTAAATAACCATCGAGTCAAATGCAACGAAAGGTTGTTAACCTCTCAAAGCTCATTTTAAATCCCAACTTTTGAAAATGGTGGTCCCCTTTTCTTTTCCACATATCTTAATCTTACCTTTTCTAGTTTTCACCTTTCATTTCAACCTGTATCTAAGAGGAGTGAACGTCGCTTTAAACTCTGTTCCGCTGAGCTTGATTCCAAATGGGGCATCAACAACATGTCAAAGTCACTTCGGATCTCCTAAAAAAGAGGAATCTTTACCCGATTGCCGTTTTAGTTTTCATGTCCATTGTATTACTTATAAAATAAATTTGTACAATATTTATTGAGGAAAATACCGATACCATGCCTCATCTTTTGCCCAAAGACCACTTACATAATCTGTATTTCTTCCAAATGCTACTCACACAAAAAAATAACCAAATTGCCTCTCTTTACAAACTCATTTTATCATCTTACTTAGGGTTTTGGTAATCTGATGTTTAGTTAATTTCGAGCGTCTTAAATGGATATGGAAATTTAGAATTTCAAAAAGCATTGTTCGAAAAATAAAATCAATAGAAAACACAATAACCATTATTGCGCGGCGCAAAGCGTTCTCCAAAAAGAGAATTCACCTTTACATCTCGCCTCATGAAAAAAATAGTGGCTTGTCAGTGGCCGTTGGAGTAAAAATGAGGGTATTGTTTTTTTAAGTGTGTGTGGTTTTCCAGATTTCTTTTTTCTTATTCCCCCACCACGTGTTCATTTCCGTCCTCTGCTCTTATCCCACGTGCGCAATTTTACTCCCTGTCTCCCCGGCGGATATCTGCGGGAACAAATAACGCCCTCCGCCCGTGGTCTATCCCTGTCTGCCCCTCTCCCCTACTCTCGAGCTCCGAAAAGAAAATGGACTCTTCCGCATCGAAGGCCTTCCCAATCCTCCTCCTCCTCCTCCTCCTCGCCATCGCTACCCTCCCTCCCCAGCTCGGCACCCCCGCACCGCCGTCGAAGCAAGCGCTCGACTTCGCCTTCCTCCAGAAACCCGCGAGCGTCGCCCCCGCCGCCTGCGCGAGCCCCGCGGCGTCGCATCCGAACTGGACGACGTGCTTGCTCGGCCAGGCGCTCGCGGCCGGGGAGGAGGGGGCTACGAGTGCGGCGTGGAGTGGAGCGAGGCGTGCTCGGAGTCGGTGATGAGGGCGGCGAGTGAGCCGGAGACGGCGAGGTGGCTGAGGAGCGTGCGGAGGAGGATACACGAGAGGCCGGAGCTGGCGTTCGAGGAGCACGAGACGAGCAGGTTGGTGAGGGAAGAGCTTGAGAGGATGGGGATCGAGTACAGGCACCCCTTGGCCAAGACCGGCGTTAGGGCTTGGGTCGGCACCGGGGGGCCGCCCTTCGTCGCCATCCGAGCTGACATGGACGCTCTCCCCATTCAGGTCCGCCTCTCTCTCTCTCTCTCTCTCCCCTCTCTCTCTCTAAAATTCTTCTCTTGAATCGGGCTCGAGCATTGCCGTGCTCGTCTCGAACCGGTGAATTAGACACGCATCCTTTTGAATCTCGTGACAGCACCCATCAGATTCAACGGTACTGGCGGATCCGAGTGCATGCACTCAACGAAGCCACCTGTCCCTCTGCCGACGAGCTTTCTTCTCTCTTTTTCCCTTCACAGATTGGGAGAATAATGAATGTGTGGGCCGCCTTCGTTTGCTATTATGAAGGAGAGTGCGTTCCAGCCCTTAAACTCTTCAACCGACTTCTTCTTTCCCGATCTCTTCTCCTTCTTTTTCTTCTTTTCATCAAGGTTTAAGCATGAACGAAATGACACTCTTCTTTTAATTCTCGCCAAGAATTTCTGAGTATGAAATGGAATAATCCGCGATTCGTGAGAGCGTTTGCTCCCATGTTTGATTAGAGATGAGTTTATTTTAGAGACCTGTCTTTTTTTCTTCTTTTTTTTTTCTCGTGGCGATGAAGTGACGGTTATTTATTATGACATTCTGGTAGCTATAAATGATTCCGTACAAATATTCGGTACTTACAGTTGTGTCAGATTCGGTACGAACTGACAAATCTCTCGGATCTCGTGCTAACTGTTGTCTTTACTAAAGAGATGTCTCGTACTCTATTACACATAAATAGATATGTTGATATATATATACACGAGATTGCGATGTAGATCTCGAGATAATTTCTCGATATAATGGTGCTTGGATATATGTATACATATATGCATTCGAGATTGTAATGTAGATCTCAAAATAATTTCTCAATATAATGGTGCTTAGAGTTCTCAGAAAGCTCCGAGGAGACATATAAGTTGAATCATTAATAGATCTTATCTCTATTGTTTTTGGTCAACTTTATTCGATCTAGTGCCCCGAGATCTACTTTTGCCATCTTCGTTTGACCTGTAAATGGAAAGTTCCTGATAATGTGTATGGAATATGTGGACAGGAAGCAGTGGAATGGGAGCATAAAAGCAAAGTTGCTGGTAAAATGCACGCATGTGGGCACGATGTTCATGTTGCAATGCTTCTCGGTGCTGCCAAAATCCTCAAGAGTCGCGAACATTTTTTGAAGGTAATTACAACCTTTTTTTTGCCTTTTTTTAAATCTCTGGAATAATGGGAAATTGCAATTTTATTAATATGAAAAAGCAGCCCATACATGGTAAATATTGCACAAAGAATCTTATCTTCCCGTAATTTGAAGATTATATCTACTCAATCGCTCAAACCAATGATGCGCAATCTTGCTTGTATAAATTTGTTTTTACATTGAAGGAATATTAGCTACACTCGGTAGTTATTCTTGAGCAATATCTTATGCATTTCCATGCTATTTTGAGGCTGAGTGACTATGTTTGAGGCCATATATTCCTAAGTAAGCTATGAAATTGTTTTTGTGTATAAAGGGTGGTATTGATTCTCTTTATTAAAAGGTGCACTGGATTTGATTCTAATTCGATCAAATTTAGGAGATGCCCTTTTTTCTGGACTTATATGCTTCGACTGACTTCATTAACTCGGCTTGTTTTAACCGTCAGAGATATTTTGAAGAGAAATGCCCATTTAGAGCTATTAAGAAGTCTCGGTAAAATTCGTTTCCTTAGATTAAGTGGTAGGCACTCGTCCGGCGGTCTTAATACACGTGAATATTCTATGTGTAGCACCATGTGCTGGGAAGAAGAAAAGTCTTTAACTAAATAAAAAAAAAAAGCCATGCGTATGATCACATATTCTGTTTACATGTCTTTCCTAAACAACCCTGTTTGTAACACTAACAACTTAGTTTTCAAGGTCTTATTCAAAAAAGCGTAAGGTTTTTCTTCCAACCTTGAGTGGAGGAAACTCTCTCCACATACTTCTGACTGATGAATTATAAGTGGATGAACATCATCTGTGTTTAATTTCGATCAAGTTTGTATATGGGTGATGTCCATAACTTATGGCCCACCAATCAGAAGTACATTCGGAGGACATATCCTCCAAAACATTGCTATTAAACAATCCAATTGTTTTTATTTCACGATGATAGTCTTTATGTGTCTTATTGCCCTCATGTCCCAAACATGGTTTGTGAAACATGATAGATCGCTGAGAAAGTTCTTTCCTAACCTGAAAACGAGAAAGGGAACCAATTGTTCCACCCATTGACCGGCAGAAGTAGTTTAAAAAAAAAAAAAAAAAACTCTATTTCTTTAGGAATGAATGATCAACATTGAGGTAGCAAGTTAAATGTGCCTTTCTATTTGAGGGAAGGTTTGAGTCCTGTCTTCTCCTTCAAAGAGCAATCGTTGTTGGGGTTTTACTAGCTCATTTCCTTCATTTATCCTGTGACGAAATAATATCGTAAAGTCGAGTATTTTCATGCTAACTTAGCACAACTCTAAACCCTATCTTACACTCTAAGTGTTCTCAATTTCTACCTTAAAAAGAGGGGGAAAACCCTTCTCTCTCATGTAAAAAAAAGGAAAAAAAAAAACCTCTTTTTTTTTGTGTGGACAGCGATAGAACCAAAATCCAAATCCTTCTTTTGTCCCGTCCATGACCACATCTTATTCCGCCATAGACTCAACTGTTTTAGGATTTTTTTTTATGTGACAAAGGGCGACAAAATTTTTCACATTGAGCAATTTAAAACGTCAAATAATTGCTTGGGCTAATGAACAGGCTAAACAGATCCATCACATGTCTTATCTGCATCCCATATGTGTCTCCATTTCCAAGTAGGGATAGCACTTTCACGAGATTTTCGGCATTTGCTAATGTCATGCATGACACATCCCAATCCCACAACATCGTCTCGAACATTACCTCGTTTATTTCTAGGTGGGTCGTTTCTGTCTGTAGAAATGAATGGGTCAATGTAATCTAATGAAATAAAAGCAGCAGTGAACCCCCCATCAGGCATCACATGCCGCACTGGCCATCACGCGCAGCTGCACGAAAATGGACAAAGAAAACCGGAACTGACGACCACATTGGACCATTTGGAGAACAATTGAATAAGTATTAAAATGCATGTAAGTGTCTTATAATAATGAAATTAGTGCCCGTGGTCTATCCTGTGCTGGCTGCGTCTCTTTTCTGTACCGGAGCGCCAGTTTTTGCCTTCTGCTCGACGCGGTCAGTAGGGAAAACCCTAATGTGATGGTCTCTGTGCTGTCTTTCTTTAATGGCGAATCGGGACCAGCCAGGTGGATCTAGAAGAAATATGCTTCTAGGGCGCGCCACTTGTCAGCGAACCCGGAATAGGAATCTCTCGGGCCAATTTTAGAATTCGGGTGTGGTCGGCCGGGTTGCTGGGATAAGGTAGTTTAGTATTAGCAGGGATTAAACTTAATGAAACACAAAAAAGTAAAAAAAAAAAGACCGATGGATGCCTGGTACGACACAGACATTGAATGACTTCGTAAACTTCTTCCTGAGAAAGTAGCTGAATCAGATAGCGATTTGGCTATTTGGTAAAACACAAGTAATACTCCAAATCCTGGTCAACATTCTAACTATAATCATACGACGAAGAAATAGCCAGCTTTCACGCAAGTGGCTTTTGGTGTATGAGGTGGGTCCATCGAAAAGTTGATTGAGAATTTTGAATCATGCATGGTTGGCCTCACATTATTCTGAAAATGCACGTACGAGGTCAATATCTAACACCACATATCTTTTTCACTTAAAAAAAAAAAAAAGGAGTGCATGATGTTTTCATCCATATTGAGAAATGCCTTTGTCGTATAACGTTGTCCAATGAATAGGATTCTATGTTACGAAAGCACCTGAAAATTTTTATCTTTCGCATTTACATAATTCTCAATCAGGATACCGATTTCTCCTTTTGTAATAAGATTGTAATTGTACATTACATCAAGGGACTTAATTTCTAATCACATAAAAGATACAATCGTCGAAATTTTCAGGATTTCGTTTGGCTTCCCTTCATTTTGTTTGGTTACTTTCAATAGGGAACGGTAGTGTTGCTATTTCAGCCAGCGGAGGAAGCTGGGAATGGAGCCAAAAGGATGATAAGAGATGGTGCCTTAGAGAATGTGGAAGCCATCTTTGCCCTCCATGTGTCCCACGAGCACCCCACCGGCGTGATCGGGTCAAGGCCCGGCCCTTTGCTCGCCGGCTGCGGCTTCTTCAAGGCAACCATCACCCGGAAGGCAGCCAGCGCCGGGAGCCCCCACCCCTCGGTCGACCCGGTCTTGGCTGCCTCAGCCGCAGTGATCAGCTTACAGGGAATCGTGTCTCGCGAAGCAAACCCCTTGGACTCGCAGGTCCGCATACTACATAACATGTCATATGAACAATTTTATGTAACACGATCTCGATGCTTTGCGAATGGACTTCTTTTTTTTCTTTTTTGTATTTTTCTCTTCTCAAAAGCAATGTCTTCTAATGCAGGTAGTGTCGGTGACCTCTTTCAACGGAGGCAATGACCTCAACGCGGTGCCGGAGAGCGTCGTTCTGGGCGGTACCTTCAGAGCTTTCTCGAACACGAGCTTCTACCAAGTCATGCGACGGATAGAAGAGGTATATCTTTGGCCACCAAAAAGGCAAAAAAGAAAAAATAAGGAAATTCATAAGATCCTGACATCATGCATTACGACTGCATGCGTGCATTTCTTGGACCACATAAGATCAAAAAACTTTATATGAAAAGCAAAAGATCGCCAACTTAGGAAGATGTCGGGCGTGGCAAATTTGCTTTCGTGATGCTTATTTGGGTGCACGTACTTACTATATATAGCCACAAAAGTCATTCACGGCTTCCTTCATTTTTATATCAATGATGCGACCCCTACAACGCGGTGGTCCATATCGGCTATTATTATCCTAATTTCCTTATAGGACAACCACCCAAAAAGAAAGTGGGACAAGACACATGGCCATGGTGCGTATCCCATGCGAAAGCATTGATCGCATCATAATTGTTCTTGGTCCCCCCCGGTCCCAACCCCAACGTGGGGTTGACCCTGACATCGCCTGTCCAGAAGAGCTGATGAATTCCATTTTTTGAACGCAGGTGATCGTGGAACAAACCGGCGTGTTCAGGTGCGAGGCCAGCGTGGACTTCTTCGAGGAGGAGGACATGATATACCTGCCGACCGTGAACGACGACCGCATGTACGAGCACGTGAGGAAGGTGGCCGCCGATCTCGTGGGCGGAGGCAACTTCCGGGTGGTCCCGCCCATGATGGGAGCCGAGGACTTTTCCTTCTACTCGCACGAGGTCCCCGCTGCCTTCTTCTACATCGGCATTCGGAACGAGGCGGTCGGCTCGACCCACACGGGCCACTCGCCCCACTTCATGGTCGACGAGGAGGTCCTCCCGGTGGGCGCCGCAGCCCATGCGGCCATCGCCGAGAGGTACTTGATAGAGTATGGTTGAACCGAAAGTGGGGGCGGGGGTGGGGGGGCGAGGTGGCGGGGAAAGATCGATAGACTCTGTGGGTATAATTTTTCCACTGCGAAATGTCAATTAAATAATGTTAGCGGTAGAAAAATGGATTTATAACACTAATTTATGAAGTGACACAATGCATTCTGTATTTATCACGTCATTGTAAATTGAGTATTGTAAATCGGTCTTTGTATTTCTAGGATTGTTTGATTGAGATCCACTCTCAATCTCACGTGTGGGCATCACTTGTTTCTTTGGACACGGTAAAATAGAGGTTCCCTGAGATTTGTAAAGGGTGGAAGAATAGGGTTCCTCTTCCAAAGATTGAAAGTGGTCAATTTTAGAAGCGTGAATTCATGGGATGATTTGACGTTGATCAGGTTTAGGATTGTGGAAATTATGGGATGATTGGCCCATTGTCGTGTTCCTTAGATATATCTTAGTCGAGAAAATGTCACTTTCCGACACTTTGTGTGGTGCTTGAAGGGAAACATCAGGGAACCCTGCTCCTCAATAGCAGTTCATACGGAGGGTCCCTCGCCGGCCAGTTCCTTTATTTTGAACAGAAGACAGACATCAAACTCTCTGAGGGGGATGTATTGAGAATTGTCTGCTAAATCGAGTTACAAAAGAATGCGATCGATCACTTATATAATTCCTTCCGAATTAGTGCATCTCTCTGTAAATCACCTTAACGTACCAAATTTAGTTTTCCAGATATCGCTTATTATCTTTGGATGCTCCCATTAGTCCACTGGAAAAATCAGCAGAGTTCTCGCTGTGTTTGCCCCATGTTTCGACCTCTGGCCATCGAAAAACATCTGTTTCACCCAAATACGGCCCGAACCGGACAGCACAAAACATGTTTATCTAAAAGGGTGAGTTCCACTTCCAGGTATTGACCCGAAAATACCTGAACCGACCCGTCAAAGTTATAACATATCAACAACTTATTGTTATTCCTCCATGACATGTTATAATTTTGAGAACCACATTGAATCAAGTACTTGAAAGGCGCTTTAATCCCCGAGAACTCAGTTGTCAATTAGCCTAAACCTTACGTACTTGAAAGTGTATATGTCGTGGGAACTAAGTCTCAAGTTATCGAAAGTGAATGATATGCTTATGAACAAGGTGCAAGCCAAAAAAAAACTCATAGCCCGCTTGGGTGGTGAATTCTGCATGGAGCCGGTGATTTAATCTAATCATCATCCTTGTTACTGATTCCTTATAAAGTTTTCCCCAAAGAGCTAGATATACTTTGCATAAATTACAAGAACATCACATATTCTCAAGATCCTATTTAGCACACAGGTACCGAACCATAAATTGCAGGGTAAGAAATTAACAGGACAAAACAATCAGGGATACCATCGAATTCCAGCTTATTATTCATATCCACTCTCCGAGCACATCACTCTGAACTTAAGCACGAACACACCACACTCCGCAGGACATGCCCTAAAACCATTTCCACTCAAATTACTCTAGAAAAATTAAACTAATTCCCAGGATCACCAAGTTCACAAAATAATCTACAAAATTATGTTAAGGCATTGAGGCTCATTTTCTCAAAGATCTAGTGGGGTATCGTTCACAGCAAAAGCCACCACCAACTGCATCTGAATCTCACCTCTTCTCGCCACATAGGCATCTAGCTGCTTGCAGTGCAAAGTACGTGAGGATAATGTCCGCACCTGCCCGTCTAAGACACATGAGGGACTCCATCATAACCTTCTCTTCGTCAATCATCTTCAGAACCCCTCCAGCCTTAATCATTGAGTACTCACCTGATACCTAATAATACGAAGAGAAGATTTAGTGAAGTCAGTATGACAAGAAGGAAGATTCAAACGTGTCACATATTGTCAAGGTGCCAATCTGTAAGGAATCAAACCTCTGCAGCATTAAACGTGTTCAAGTCAAAACCTATTAACATTCCTGTAGTATTTTACTTTGGCCTGCTAAAGGCCAAATCGGCATTCATTCCAAAGGATAGAAGTTGGTTTGGATCTTCAGATCTTTAACAAACAAAAAAACCTCATTGCACTTGCTAAAATCACTGGAACAGCAACGTGATAAAGATCATGCTCAATACAAGTTTTTTTTTTTTTTTCCTATAAAGCTACTCAGGAGATTCAGCTCTGAAGCTTGAGCATACAGTGTTCAAACCTTCTCATCATAAATTTAAACATTTTCGTTGCCATGACCTAATCCAAGAACTACATTTGAATGTAGCCAAGAAAGGAAGTGGGAGAACAACAAAAACACTTGGCCAATGCTACCCAAATGTGTAGCTTTAATCAATTGAACATAAATATAGACACATATTTTATTATTGAACTTCTGGATGAACAATCAATCTGTTCCATGGTAATTTTTTAAGTAACTCTTAAGTCTTCACTAAAGGGATAGTGGTGATGACTTTTATTCATAGTAAATAGAAGCAAGACTCAATTTATGTTGCTTACGGCATCATGCAAGTTCGCAATATCAGACATCTTAAATCAACCAGGTCAACGGTCGAAAGAACTTAGGACCAGTTAAAAACTTCATAAACCTCAATAGTAGGAGCCACAGCCTTTGACCAGTTTTTAAGACTTCACAAACCACAATAGTAGGAGCCAAAGTAGAAAAAAGAATGACTTGTTTTTAGAGACTAAAAACGCGAAGGATAAGACCATTTGTTGAAAGGAATAATGTCAGTAGAGGAAGATACTGCACAGTAACGTATATATCAAGATACCTGATAAGCAGCAACTGGTAGAGGAGAATTATCCCGAAGAAGCCTTATTATATCCAAATAAGGAAGACCAGGTTTCACCTGTTTACAAGGTAAGAGTACCTTTTAAGGGTATAAAGAGAGAATTTAACCATACAAATAAGGCGAAAGTTGCAACTAAATCTTAACCAGAAGAATGTCAGCTCCTTCAGATTCATCTTCACGAGTCTCAATTAGAGCTTCTCTGTAATTTGCTGGATTCATCTGGTAACTTTTGTACAAAAAGGAAAAAAAAAAAGATCAGAAACAAAATAAGGAACACAATATTGAAAAAATAAACAACAAAATCTAACTATAACATACGTCTTTTTGTCTCCAAAACGTGGATTTGAGTCTAGAGCCTCTCGAAATGGCCCATAAAATGAACTCGCATACCTATTAAAGGATAGAGATGTCAGTGACAACAATTTGTATCTCAGATCTCAAGAACATTAGTTTATATATCCTATTAACATATAAAGGTTTGCCTTTTCTCCAACCCATTCCCACATACAAACAAGGAACTGTGCTTTGACAGTAGATAGACACGACATTAGATGCACACATGCTCAGGATTTATACCAGTGCAAGGAAAAGAAATCCACAAACAAATGAGGACCTAGCAAGAATTTGCGAGGATAACTGTACCACCTAGTGATATCTATGAACTACTAGATGTGCAAATGATACGACTTGACCTACATCCAATTCCTTTTACCCCTGAATTAAGTGACAAACATCACCAAGAATGCATGCACGCATTTAATGCAGATTCTGTTCTATAGTTTTGAGATCCTTATGGACCTAAAGACATGAAGATAGAAAGCTATAATGATAATGTTCATCTTTCAGACAGAAGAAGATTAAATGAAATGCACCTACCTTAATCTAGGCTATATCATAGCCATAGGAAATCTGTAATGTATACTATGTGGCTCAATATGTGTGTTTACATCTACTTTTCCACTGTTAAATCTCTGACAGGACTATCAGATGAAACAAGAGAGCAAAAGATGACAGAAATATATCCATCTTAAGCAGACAGGATACATTACTTGGCTGTGTAGGACATGATAGAAACATGGTGAAAGCCTTCAGCATCAAGGGCTGCTCGGATTGCTCCTACACGACCATCCATCATGTCACTAGGACTAACAACATCTGCCCCAGCTCGGGCCTACTTGGGACCAAAGGAGCAAATAAGACAGATTTAGCAAAAGATCGAAAATAGGTCATGCAGCATGTAAAGCCAAACAAAGGGCAAACTCCACGTCGGCCTTATCCTAGAAAGAAAAAAGAAATTCAAATTAGGACAATAACTTCGACAGTTGAAGGAACTCAGGCTTCTTGATTTGGAAGCAACAGACTGTACTAAAAGTTGGAACAGATATCACACCAACTTCAGAATTAACAGACTACCAACTTACTCCAAAATCAAGTAAGATGAGAACAAGGCATGATAAGAGACATATCCAATATGCTCCCATTATTCTACACAGCAAATTCACTACAGTCGGCAAAGAATGACACGAGGACTCAAGAACTGTAAGCATAGAAATCCCATTTGAGAAGGTAAACTGTAAATGATTCCAGAGATAAATAGTACTCTTTGAGAAAGTACTGTCTAAATGTAATAAAAAGTCAACAAAATATTACCTGGGAGACAGCTTGTTTACACAGCTGATGCACTGTCTCGTCATTCATTATGACTCCTGCAGAACATCAAAGATGTATTAAAAAAGATTCCCATTTCAATTTCCAAGAAATAGGCTGGGAACTAAGACTCCACAAAATCTATGCCGGGAAAAATGTATCATGGAAAGAAAATCAAGAAATTCAGCACAAGGCCATGAAAGACATGCTGAAGAATGAAAATATTCTCAGTAAGAAATGAAGATCCTTCTTGAGTTATTAGGCATGTCTTACACTTAATCAACTAACAGCAAAGTATGAAAGCATGTCCAACAGTGGTCAACTGATAATCTTTAGTTGGCCAAAAACTCATGGACAAACTTCCAAACAATAGATATAAATTAAACTCACAAGCTTTTCTTAGTCCTAAGGTTTACTTTTTCCTAGAAACTATTTTTGCTCAAGCAAAACCTTAAAATAGAGATAATTGAGGCTCTTACCATCTTCTCTGACAATACCATCATGTCCATCTGAGGAATATGGGTCTAAAGCAACATCAGTGTATATGACCTACATGGCAATAGAATCAGAAGGCAATTTTAAGGATTGAGAACCATTAAACAGGAAGGACCCTATGCTCAGAACTACGCCTTTAACATTTTGACTTACAAGATCAGGGTACTTATCCTTGAGCAATCGTATTGTTCTTGGCACCAAACCATTGTCATTGTATGCTTCAACTCCGGTGGGAGACTAGTGCCAGATGTTAAAGACAAAGGAAATCAGATTGATTGATTTCACAAACCAGGACATAAAACAGAAGGAGCAACTAAAACCTTCAAAGCATCCGGCACTTTGGGGAAGAGTACGATGCTATTAACACCAACGTCACGAGCCTTGGCCACCTGTGTCAAAAGTTTTGAAGGATTCAGAACTATTCGGATTAGGCTCTATAGCTATCTATAGAGACTGCAGAAAGGTACTAGAATGGAGAATTCTATCTAAATTTGCAGGGATATTCCAGAAAAATTAAACCATTTCTCTTTGCTTGTCCCATTCTAATATGGAAAATGGAGCAGAGTGTCAGGGGCTAGCGAATAATTTACTCTAAGAAAAAAGAAAAGAAAAGGACCCCAGTCGACATAGCACCATTCAAAGCTCCATCCGAACCTATGCATCTTCCAAGTCTACTCTAAACACAAGAGAGAGAAAATCATTTGACAGACCACCACCATTCATCCATCTGCACCAACACATCTTCCAACTGATTCCTCAATAGCAATAGGCCTATAAGACCTTCTAACCGTTAGGAGCGCATGGATGTTTTGAAGTCCATACGTCAAAAAGCCCACATTGACTGACTCACCTCCTCCACAAGCCCATGCCTCCAACCAAGCCTATAGCATCCTGGCATTGCCCCAATCGGAGTATCTTCCTCACCTGCAAATATCGTTGCCCAAAATGCTAAGTTAGTTCGCATGGATGGAACCTACAAAGCACAGCACCTGAGAGATGTCTCACAAACCTTCATGAATAAAAAGTGGGTAGACAAAGTTTGCCGGGGAAAAGCTCGTCTCCTGGAAAGCCGATCTCAGGGCCGGTGATCTCCGATTGCGACGCGGGCGGCGACTCAATGGCTACACAAGCAAAAAACCAATCAGGGAGGTCAAGTACATAACGACATTTTCTCAGCAAAGTAAGCAACCCGAATTCAACAAACAGTCCAGCCATTCCATGCCATGGCGCTCGTAAAGCTCGACAAAGCAATCGAATTGAACGCTCACCAGTGAAGGGACAACAGGAGTGCCGGCTGGAGCCGCCGGCTTGGGCGGGACCGGAGGCGCTTTGGGCACATTCCCGGCCACAACAGCAGCTTCACATTCCGCATCAGTCATCCCCAACTTCTTCAAAGAATGATCATTGTGATTCTCACCAGCCCTCACGACTAACGACCGCCTCCCGCTCCCCACTTGCGAAAGACTCAACTTTGCACTCGGCGACGGCTTCAGCCCCGCATGCCGTCGGCAGTCGACACCACCAAACGACCACTGAGGCTTGACGATCGTCGACGCCATCGACCCGAAACGACGCTCTGCATTTCACGCGCGAGAGCCGAGTTCAGCATAAACCGAAGCGCTAGAGGGATGACAAGAAAGAAACGAAATTGAAGCTGAACAACAGATGAGCCATGGGGAAGCAATCTCGCCACGCGCATCGACTCGTTCGAATCGCGCCGACTCAATCGCCACCTCCCTTTTAGCCCGATATTTCCGGTTCGCCGGAACACGAGCGGATCCAATCGATTCGGCAGCGAAGACGCCACGCTAATTCGATCGGACGATCCGAAACTGAAGGCGCGACGACGCCGACGAGAGGAGAAATGGGGACCCGGAGTTACCTTCGGATGCAGGAGAGAGAGAGAGAGAGAAACGCCCTTGAGATTCTAGAGAGAGAAAGAGAGAGAGAGAGGGATCGAGCAGCTAGAGGTCCTTATCCGGTGGAGATGAGGGCGTCCAATGAGAGAGGAAGCTGACTTCCACCTAATCTTCGGACTCGCAAAGGTTTGGGTGAATTCCTGGTTTTACTTCGGTGCTTTGTAAGAATGATTTTCTTCATCATCTCTCTTTTTTTTTTTTTGTGGATTCCCAGGATCTGCCAAGCCCGCCGGGCTTACGCCGGGCAACCCATGACCTGTAAAGTGCGCGATGCACCCCAGACCAATCGTCAATACCTAGAGGGAAGAAGTTAACACGGGACTTCATGACCATGACCCCCACTTTTTTTTTTTTTTTTTGGTCTGTCCTAACTAATCTTACTCTAACACTCATTTTCAGACTTTCCATGACCCCAACTTTTTTTTTTTATGGTATGTCCTAACTAATCCTACTCTAACACTCATTATCAGACTTTTGCCCTGCCTCCTTGTAGGACGTGAGAGTCGAAACCCACTCCAGAAATGAAATCGTCCCCACCCCCCAATCCCCCCTGAGAAAATGAGAATTTGAACCCCCAACCTCCTTCTTCCAAGATTGAAGGGTGGCCACTGGGGCGAACCCCAGTGGTTTACACTTAAGACATGTTAACAGCTAAAATCTTTGTTCCGGGTGTAAGCTGATATTATTTTTTTTTTTACATTTCTTTTTCAAAGGTCAACTTCTCTTGCTTCCTGATTCTCTTTAGTCGTGTTACTAGCAACGTGCGTTCCAAAGATTGATGTTCGAAGAATTAAAGGAAACTTACTTTATCACGGAGAAAATATGGGGCCGAGTTTGTGTGGAGATGGACCGGAAATTTATCTTGGAATCGCTTTTCGCACTACTATTGTCGAGATGTGAAGTCGTTTCAAATCCTTATTAGGTGTGCCTCAGGGCACGCTGATTGAAATACGTGAAAGCTGGAATGGACAGCTGCTTGCTCCCTAAAACACCAACAAGCTTCTCGAGTCGCTTATTAATGGACAAAAACGTTGATAGATCTGGCGAAAAAGGAGAGGTAAAATCTGAATTTTTACTAAGACGATATATTCCCGAAAACGATGGCTAGTTTTGCTTATTAAAATTGAATAAATGAAAAATGTTTTCATTGTTCACGAGAATATTTATACATAACTTGTTGTCGATAATAAAAACAAGGGAAAATTCCAAATAAGATAATAAAATCCCATCGTTTTCTCAAATTATGGGCTTGAAATGGACATTATTTCAAATTATGGCCTAGAGTGACTATAATAGTATCAAAGAAGGGTTTGAAGTGATTATAATTATTTCAAATAAAGCCCTAGCCTCACTAGTAGGCAAAAAATTGAAACCAATCAATGATATTTTCGTCCAAATACAATTTAAATTTAAATTAAATTAGATTATAAATTTAAAAACAAAAAAAAAAAAAACAAAGGTGAGCGAGCTATGACCGCCGCTCCATCGCTGATGGAGCAGCAGAGATCACCATTGTGGTTGTCGATGCCTGGGCAAGGGCTGGCAACCCTCGCTAACCAAAGGGGAAAGCTAGCAAACCCTCTCCAGAGACGGGAGAGGGTGATGACCCTCTCCCAAATCTAGGCGAGGGTCGCTCGCCCTCACCCCAACCTAGGCAAGGGTTGCTTAGGAGGCATCCATATCATCTGGAATATTCGTATCGTGTCAGACATTCTAACATGTGTGCGACACCTCTCCAACATTACTTTCCATCACTCGGTTAATATATGTCGGAAAATCCGATACTTTGTCAACTTTCTTTATACTCTCCAAAGTTCGAGTTGGAATTCCGACATGCGAGTTTCAGACATGTAATTCTAACACATGAGGTTAATTTTAAAAAATTTCAATAAATGATGGGTCAAAATGTACATATATGAATATAATAATAATAATAAATGGAGAAATAAGAAAAATCCAGTCTCCTCTTCTCTTCTAGCTCTTACTTCCTGTTATGCACAATTCACCCCCCAAGTTTCTTTTTTCTATTCTCTTCCGACACGCCTAACACGCGAGTGCAAAATGTGAATTGCTTTTTTTTCGCTAAATTTTGTGGATTAATGATATGGAGTTGAATTTGTTAAATTGAAATAATAAATGATATTAATAAATGATGGATTAATATTTTTAGTGTAAATTCATTATAAGCTTTTTTTTTATTATTTATTTATTGTGAATTTAAATCAAATTAATTTGATTTAAATAATCATACAAATAATAAATTATTATTTATATATGAAAATATAAATTTAATATACAACATATCCCAACGGATTGAAAGTCTCTCTTTTTTATGAGAAACAACGTGTCGTGTCGTGTTGCGTATCGCATGTCAATGTTGATACTACTTAGAGGGTTGCTAACCCTCACGTAGGCTTGACGACCCTCGCTTAACACCCTCAAACCTCGTCACCCAAGTCAGAGGGCGATGGGTGAGGGCCAACCAGATCTAAGAGAAGGGTCGCCGCCCTTTCCCATCTCTAGTGAGGGCCATTGACCCTCATCCAGGCATTAGTGACCCCGTCAACCATCATCGCAGAGAAGAGAGGGAGCCTCCCTCTCATGTGTGTTCATTTTTTTGTTTTAATTTTTTTAGTTTTTTAGGAAGGAAAAAACAAAAAAAACAAAAAAAAAGAAAAAAAAGTTTTATAAATTAAAAAGACGAAATTGTCCTTCACTAAACAGTGAATTTATACCATTTTTTTTAAAACTGATATAACTACTTCAAGTTCTTATTTGAAATAATATTCATTTCAAGCCATTATTTGAGAAAATAAGGACATTTTAAGATCTTATTTGAAACAAGGTCTATTTCAAGGCACTTCGGGTTTTTATTTGAAATTTTCCTAAAAAATAGCTTTAACTAATTATTCAAGTGATACAAGTGATTCTTATAGTTTGGAAATCATTTATTTTTGTCGAAGCAAATCGGACCCTAACTCTGTAAAGCTGTGGATAAAGTTAACCGAGTTTGACTCCTCGGGGCACCAAAATTCTTGCGTCCTTTCGGGCCTGTTTTTTTCCAAGTGGGGAGGTCAGACGGTCCAACGGAACGAGAAGAAGAGAGAGATGGGAAATTGGGCCACTCCATCAGCAGCAAAACCTAATGGGCCTGCTTCCTCCCAATCAATGGTGGCCCATAATCAATCCACTTCGTGTCGGCCCATCATTCGTTGCAAGGATTGCGCTAGTACGTTCAGCGACACCCAGAGGTCTAGTGAAAACGCTTTGGCACTTCCCATGAGGTTTCCCCAATCGATCGAGCCTTTAATCACAAGCTTTTTCCCAAAGCTCAGTCCCAATTTGTCCAATTGCATTAAGACTTTTGGTTGAGCACTCAAAAAGATGGCCACCATCCCTCCGCTCGTACATCTATCAATCCCCGATTCGACGTATCTTCTTCAATTTCCTTATTTCATACTCAACGAACGAAAGAACAAACGCTTTAATAAAGTGTGAGAAAGAAGAATCCATTAATCACTATGAAATATGAGGAGATAACTTTTTCATTAAGATTACTTAACATGATATTTGGTTCGATATTTTATCTATGGCTCAACATGTCATATTCGATAATATAGGTAAAGCAATACTATTGGCCATGAAGATATGGTCGAACTTCATTATCTTGCACCGAAGATTTCACAATTTTCAGAGGAACCCAAGTTACATTTTTTTTTTTTTTCAATTTCCATTCAAGAGTTCTCATGTGTTTTTGCATGCCTTCGAGACTCCGGAAAAATATACAAATTCTCTTTTTCTTTTCTCATAAACACATACAGCATTCGTCACTACTGAAAAGAGGATAACGGCAAATCCCCATGAACCACGTGGCTCGTATTTGCGCATTTTGTGATAATCTTGTGGACAGATGATTAAAACACGTATCTACCACATTATACAAAGATACATGCACGTATGTACGTAGAGCTCGAGGCGGCCGGGTTAGGTTTACTCCTTCAACGAGAGAGAGGATCGGGGGAGGCGATTCGTTTCCCGAAACGAGCCAGGCAAAGCATAAAAGCGAAGAGGGACCCCACCCCATGGGGACTCGTTTTCGAGACTTGACCATGCATTGAACGCAAACGGTTCGCTTTGGTTGCTTTGTCAACCATAAAATCTCGTGGTGATCATGCTCATGTTAGGTAAAAGGATGGAGATGCTGTGATTTTTTTTTTTTTGAAAACGCTCGTGGGTCCCCCCCTCGGCATCCAATTTCTTCCTTGGAAGTTAGGGTGATAAGATCGTCCAACAGGAATTCTACTCTTGACTAGTCTCGCATTTCCCTGTTCTCGTTTATTTTGATATTCTCACGCCAAGGTATACAGCCGTCAGGTAATTTCAAAGGGCACATTCATTCAATCCAGCTACTGCATTTAGAATTTTACCCTTAAAGTATTCTTCAATAACGATCGAGCCCAAGGTCACAAGAATACAATCTAAACTCTCTTATCATCTTCATTTGTCCTATTAAAACATTTAAATGATAAATCACGTATTTAATTAACAGTTGACAGTAGTGTCGCGGAATCTCATATAGTATCACCCGCTAGAGAAGTTGAGTTTGAAAATAGATGCGGATGACCCTGATGAAATTCAATTCTAGGATTGGGGGAGAAATCTAATCCATCACACCTGAAGATTATAACATCCGACCAACTCCGATTCGGTCCAGGACGAAATGGGACCTTCGCAGAAGATTAAACAAAAGTATCGAAGCGTCCAATTCCTGTTCTACCGTCAAAATCGAGAACTTCTCTCCGTCACAAGGCTGCCAGTAACGAAAAAGAACAAAAGAAAAACGATCGTGTTACAGATCCGCAGCCTCAAAGTCAATCGAGATGAGGGGGGGAAATTAGCGTCTAAATCTAAATTTCAAGAAATGGGTTGTTGAGCTTGACCAAAAAGACTGGTGTGGGGACAGAGCAGGAAAGGTCTCGATGGCCCAGATCCTGTCCGGGATCTCGCCTTGCCCGATGATCGCCAGAAGATAAAATTTGTCAAAAGACATGCCGAGAGGGAGCGACTTAAAAGAGCCGGGCGGGTCCCGGCACGGGACGGGACGGGGGCTTTGATCAGATCGAAATCTTAGATTGATTCTGGACTGACTTTGATTAAGGTAAAAAAGATCAGGCCGAAGGGGGAATCCTCACCAGGGGACCCGCGTTTCCCCTCTAAAGTCAAATTCAACCGAAGAACAGGGGCGCCTTTTTTTTTGTTTTTTTCTTGCCAACAGGGCGTGGCGAGCGTGTGTGCACGTTACGTTCCAAGCGAAAGAAAGACGGTCCTTACCAAAAGAGAGGAAAGGTCAACAGATTTCAATGGCTGATGCGCATGTTTGGCCTTTAAGATCTCCGGTTTCACACGCCCGTCGTCGAACGTGCGCGCTTTTCCCCGATTCTCGATTGAATGCGTATGAGATGTTCGAATGCCCGGGATCTTCAAACCTTGTGAAAAACAACGAACGGGTCGTTCGGACCACCTCGGGAGCAGACTAGACCTTCTGCTCTCGGCTCGACATAAGAGATGAGAAAATGGCCATTTTAGTCAATGACCCTCTATTGGAATTTCGTAGTCGAATTTTGGCCTATCGGAACTAAGTTAGAATTCAAACTTTGTCGATGACAACTTAGGTCGGCTAGTTTGATTGTATAGGCTCGCCCGAAATTGAAAATGTCATCCGAGCAGGGAAAAAAGAAGGGGAAGAACGAATGATGATGCATTTTTTTAGTGCGAAAATTCGATACCGACGAGATGGGTTTCAAGTTCCAAAGACTACAAATTACCACGAGAGATCGGATTTTGCTTCTTTTGAATCAATTGGACATGAAAAGGAAGAGAGCAATGAGTCTGTTGGTAAAAGAAGTCACTCGTTTCATAACTTTGGGGATTCGGGGATGATACCGGCTACTCTTTAATGACCAAATTGGAGAGGTCGTGACACGGCAATTGATGATTGCTTCCATCACCCGTGCATTGGAGGATTCCTACGTGTAAGTATTATGCATATGATTAGGTTAGCACTTGTTGATTGGTGGATTGGGATTTAAAATTAGGATAATTATTCCGTCAAATTGTCGATTTAAAACCCTTTTTTTCACGTTTACATTTGACGGACGAGGCACGTCACGTTGCCCATCCATTGTCGATGTGTGGAAAAGTTCTTTACACTGGTGATGAACCTATATGGCAATCATAATTTCTTTCGTTGATGAGTAATTTGGTCTCACATAGTTCGTCAAAGCTCTTATGAAGAGATTGACTTATACCCATAGAGAATAGGTCAAGGCCTTCAAATTTATGACCCAGATTGGTCGTCACCTATCCATTATGAACGTGTGGAAAAGTTCTTTACACTGGTGATGGACCTAATGAAAATCTTTACGATTGATCCATATGGCTCATAATTGTTTTTTTCGTTGAAGAGTAATTTGGTCTCACATATCCCGTCAAAGCTCTTATTAAGAGATTGACTTATACCCATAGAGAATAAGTCAAGGCCTTCGAATTTATGATCCAAATGGGTCCTCCGGTACTTGAGTCAGTGATCAATGATGGAGAAATAAAATTGATAGTTAGAGGATAGACATTTCGTGTATAAATTATGAAGTGATTGATTAGATCGTCGTTGAATAAATAGCTTTCTTGACTTCGATATCAAATTACAGCTATTGAGGCATGATCAAGGGCTAGGGTCTCCATGTTGACTGGATAATTACCTGACTTCGGCGGGTCGAGGCCTAGACATCAATTAGGTTCCGTAACCCGGTCGGATCGGGTGGTCAGATATTATTTAAGGGAACGAGAAAGGAAAAGAAAGGAAGAAGAAGAAGAAAAAAAAAAAAAAGATCTTCGTGGGGCACGTCGGCAGCCTTCCTTTTCTCCCTATCCCAGGAGCCACAAAAGAAAAGAGGAAGCATCATTCCGACGATGGACGTGATGCGATCAGACGGCCGATGTACGTCCACGATGCTGTCCGCTGTTCCTCTGCGCGCGCGCGCGCGCCCTGGCCATCATGACGTGCGCCCCCATGTGATCGCAACACGTGGCGGGCAAAGCTGGTGGGACCCCCCGTCTCTCTCTCTCTCTCTCTCTCTCTCGCCGGTGGTGGATGAGAAAGAAAGGGAGGAGATTTTCATTAAAGAGCTCCGGACCACGCCGGCGAGAGCGACTTTCCACTTTAGTCTTGACCGATATCGAAAGGAACGGGCCGTGCGGACTCGTCCCATCATTGCATCAATTGGCTAAAGTTTGATCGCACGGCATGATCGATGAAGATATGTCGCCCTCGATTTTTGCGAAATTACCTGCTAATTCGTACGGTCTTGCGAAATTCGATTGGTCGAGCAGCATGTGAGACAGAGCTGACATGAGTACCTTTCTTTCCCTCGAAAATAAATATATTAAAAAGATTTAAAACTTGTCACGAATCAGGTCATAAATCTCGTCGCGATAATGCAATCGAGTCTTCGAATTTAAGTCATGTGACTAATTACGAAAATACAATCGAGTTCTAAAATATTTAAAAAAAAAAGGGTAATCAATAAAATGACTTGATTGGACAAATTCAACAAGTTTTGGGACTTATTTATACTTTCTGGAAATTTGAAAACGTAATTATATTTTTATGATAAGTTGTAACACTTAATTGTAATTTCCTTTTTTTAAGGCAGCGCTCTCCCACGCTCCATTCGCGTACGAGAAAAGATTCCGAATTTCTCTTCTTTCTTTTTTTCGGTGTGGGGGAGATTTGGAAGGAAGGCGAGAGGGGGCCCACGAAAGATTTAGAAAATATTGCGGGGGGGGGGGCCCCACGGGGGGGGCCGAAACCACGCAAACCTTATTCATTTCGTGTCCCCTCTTTCACTATAAATCGCACCCAGATTCACTTGGTGCCGAATACACATCCGATGATTCGAATGTTTTTTGCGTACGTTGCGGTCGGGTCGGATGGTCCGGTGGTCCCCCACCGGTTCTGCCCTTTTCGGTACTGAAAAAGTCTTTTTAATTATGCGGGAGTCACGCAAGGTTTTTGTTCGCCCCGCAATTAGGGTTTTTTTAGTCTTTTCACCCGCCTTTAATTGTTTCTTTTGGCAAATTGAGACTGGTGGGGAGCAATTTGCTTTCCTTCGCAATCTTCCCCTCTCCCTCTCCCCTTTTTTGGGGCAAGGTAGGGAGGCCTCTCTTTAATAAGGTCTTGGTTGAGCCGCTTCGGGATCGATCTTTCGTCGTGTATAGAGATTTGACAAAGTGGCCAAGTGAGAAATCTTATCAGAGCAAATCTTGGAATTTAATTGATGAAACGAATACTATTTTAAGATCAAATGCCGATCGGTTGTCTATCTAATCAATCGGCGAAATCAGTACATGGATTGGTTCGGTAGTAAGATATCCTGATCATTACATTATATGTTTTGTGTCGTGATTTGTCTATCCACTAATGTATATGCATCTTATTTCCACAAAAGTGATAATATCATTGAGGCCTTCATTATGCCGTTTTCTATCGTCTTTGCCAATATGTAAAGATTCGGTAAAATTTTGTATCGCCTTTGCCAATATGTAAAGATTCTGCAAAGTGGCCAAGTAAAACCTTATTAGAAAATATCTCAAAAATTAATTGAGGAGACAAGGCAATAATTAAATTCAATATTGGTTGGTGATTTGTCCGATCGATCAATGACATTAGTTCATAAGTTTATTGAATGACAAGATATCCGGTCGATACATCTAAAAAAATAACTGCACAAGTGAAAAATCATAGATTTTCATGTATTATGTACTGTGATTTGTCTGTACACTGATGGAAACGTGTCTAAATATTGTGGCATAAGCGACCGTGTTCATCGAGCACCTTTTATGAATTTCCGAGAATGGAAAGTGGCCAAGCGAGAGGGGAAAGTGGGTCTGCCTAATATCAAGCAATGTAAACCGTGGTCAGACAATATGATCAAGGAACGAGATACTGCAAGATCTACAATTTGACCGATGGATCCGATAGGTCGGCATCCAATAATTACGTAAGCCACCAAGAATCTCATAGACCCCTTGGTTTGGTTTGGTGGGCTAGACATTTAAAACCGTATCTAAATGAGTGATTTACCCTGCTTGACATTTTTCCCTTAACCTTAATAAATGAAAGAGACAGTGAATGAAATTCGTATCTTCTTGCTCACATATATTATTGTCATTTTTTTATTAGAAGAAGATGAAAGTCCAAGCTTTGACATAATCTATAGAGTTTTTAGCCAAATTTTTTATAGCTTGCGTGGCAATACTATTTCAACCTTTCCTTTGTATTGCCACCCCCACGCATTTAGAGGGGGGGCATACCATAACACGTTATTCGGACAATCCTTAAACTTTCTCCATCTCGCCCAATTTACCCATTTACTCCAAAGTTCAAGTCATACATGTGCACTTTCGGCTTTACAAAACGCTTGCATGAGCATGTATCCTGATCTCGGAATCGCGTGTGCGGAAATGAATATTACACCTGTTCATATACACCACAGGACTAGTTTAAGAGAAATGAAAACCAAAATGCCCTTCAAAGATTCTCCCACAGAAGCATACGCATGGATGACCCATTTAAACAAATCTATAGCTAATTCCTTTTTGTTCTCCGTAACTATCAGGAACTTTTGTTTAGCTGTGCGACGCTTTTCTATTGTTTCACATAATGGCATGTCGACCCTTTTCTGCACTTGCCGAAATACAATGATCATAACGAGTTTGCATGTGGGGTTGGAGCTAAAAAAGAGAGAGAGTTTTTCTTTAGGAAAAGGGGAGGAGTAGCCCAAGTTGCCCAACCTCCATTCATTCCAAAACAGGTGCACCGTCTGAACAGTATCCATCAGTTGGGCACCACTTGCCCTAGCCCAGTTTTAGCCAAGCAAGAGCAGATTAGAGGAGATTACTTCATAATTATCGACCCCACCTCCAAAACCGAAAACTAATCTGACTTCAATATCTAAGATTCCCACGAGAAATATAAAAGGAGTTTCGTGGTATACGAGAACAGGCGGTTTGCTTTCTGGAATGACTTTCAAAGTATACAAGACATACGTTCAGGTTGGCCCGGGTTCATCAAACTTTCCGCGGTTTCGTAACAATGAGAAGTTCAATAGGGGAGGTACCTAGAAATCAGGTTAGCGAGTTGAGGACGCTTTCGTAAGTTGTCAAAGTCTTTTATCCGAATCTACTCGCGAAATTCAAAGCCTTTATTTTTTTCTTAAAAACCAACCCGGCCACATCCCAATTATGACAAAAGTGGGAACAAAGATCTTGGGATTTTCCTTGGCAATCAAACAAAATCCAATCCAATGAGAGAGAGAGAGAGAGAGATCGCAAGTGGTTGTACCAAAAGGGGGACTTAAGAGGGAGAGAATCTAGCGAGGGAGATCACAAGCAGAAAAGAAAAGCACAGACCATCTCTCCCGCAACAAACAGTTGCTTCTCAACTACTTCTTATGTGCAACCTACGGAACAGCCACACACAAGATCACCACCACCACCACCACCACCACCACCATCACCACCACCACCATCTCCCTCTCAGGTGCCATATAAAAAGGGTCAGTCACAGCAATATCTGACCCTGGTCACGGGAGTGGTCCTGATCTGCCAGAACAGCAAATTCTAACAGACCCTCCTTGGAGTTTCGACCTCCTTTTATTGTGCTGCGATTAACTCATCAGTAAGACATCTATATGGAGCTAACATCAGATGTTGAAGACACCCAACAGCAACAGCAGCTACCGGCAGCAGGAGGAGGAGGAGATAAAAAGCAAGAAGAAGAAGTAGGGCAGCATTTCCACGTGCTAGCAGTGGACGACAGCCATGTGGACAGGAAGCTCTTGGAGAGGCTCCTCAAGGACTCATCCTACGAAGGTGACCATCGACAACTTAGGATATCGAATATCCTTAGTTTCCACAATTTGTGGCATTTCTTTTCTCCTTTTGCTTAGAAGAGCTCAATAAGATCCTTAAATATTTATGTCTGCGTGTTTGCAAATGGCAGTGACATGTGTGGATTCTGGGGACAAGGCGCTGAAGTATCTGGGCTTGCTTGATGATCACACCAATCTACATGCCCAGGATGGGTTTGATAATTCCAGAGCTGTTGCTTCTGCTTCTTCTTCTCTGTTGCAGCCATCACTACAAGAGGTGAGATTAATTGAATCCAGTCTCTCTCTCTCTCTCTCTCTCTCTCTCTCTCTCTCTCTCCCCCCATTACATGCAGTGAAAAAAACACACCTGCGCTCAACTCCTTAGGCCATGCCGTTTTTCCAGTGTCTTTGTGTGGTGAGTATCTTGTACGACTCACGCCATCGGATATTGGTTTAATCTATTTGAACAAGTTCGATCATATATCCTCAACAGGCGAAAACTCCACCAACAGGTGGATTACGTAGAACAATGGCTGTTGAAAATGTTTATAAGATCAGAACTTCTTTATGCTGGTTTCAATCTTATGCATGCCAAAAAAAAATTTATAGCATCAAAACACGAATTTGCCTCGGTTCAAATAACTCCAACAGTTCCTTAAAAGTAACGGTTTCCATTCCATTCCATCGGCGAAGAGAGTTGTTTTAGCATGCAATCCTGAGACTTCTGATATACATCTGATCGATTGTCCAGTGTACCCAAGTTCAGTAATTGTGAAGGGCCTATACCTGAAACACATTATTGTATGCATACATTGGGATTTCATATATCACATGCAATTCTCACCAAACTTTGGGTTCGGTCACATGGGGACCGGCCTCGCCATGCGTTATTTACCTAGCAAAAGAAAGATTACTCCTGTCTACATGTATGGACTTTAGACTATTTCATACTTTTCCTCTTATAGACTCTTCTTTCTCTTTACATGTACACCATGGGAAAACATAGACCTAATTTCTCTCATTACACTGGTTAAGAATTCATCACACGCACATGTTGTCCAGAAGTTTTTGTCGCTTTGCCTTATTTACATTTTGACACGTGGAGGCATGATCATGATTCATGATTCTGATCTATATGCGCAGGGGACAAAAGTCAACTTGATCATGACAGACTTCTGTATGCCCGGGATGAGCGGCTATGATTTGCTGAGACGAGTCAAGGTCAGACCACTTAATCACGCGTCTTCACCCTCTCTCTCTCTCTCTCTCTGTTCTTGATCAGTTGTTTGAATTTGAGAAGGGATTATGCATTTGGCAATAGCATTTCGTCCATGCTTGCAACTGATCGATAATTAAGTAGGGATGATGAATTAAAAAGAGGTGACGGGGAAAAAATGAGCACAAAAATTAGAATTCATGACTGGACTTTTAGCTGAAAATCTCGGGTACTTCCTCAGGGATCTTACTGGAAAGATGTGCCGGTTGTGGTCATGTCATCAGAGAATGTGCCTTCAAGAATCAACATGTGAGTTGCTTTCTGCTGCGAAAAAGCAAAAGTCGCACCCCTTTATACCTCTTTTAACCTTAGGTCAATTAAAAGAATGCTTCTTTAGCATAGTTGATACTTTACAGTTATGTTAAATACCTTGTCGATCACAGGTGCTTGGAAGGAGGAGCCGATGAGTTCCTGTTGAAACCAGTCCAGCTGTCAGATCTAGAGAAGCTTCAGCCATACATTCTGAAGTCTCTCAATAACCCTTGTGAAGACATCAAAGGTGACGGCACAGACGATAGTGAAGACGATGAGATCAAGACGAGTAACCACGGAGAGGACAACACCAATAAGTGCAACTCTAATACCAATAATGTTGCCAAGAGGAAGGCAATGTCTGCTGAGCCAACCGATAGAAGACCCAAAATCAAAGGATTGGCAGTGGTATATAATAAGAATCAAGAACTAATCGGCTGATCGAAAGCGCGCCATGTCCTCGCCGAGATGTTTGCCAGTTGGGAACTCCACTAGACTAATAGCATCACATGTCTTTACTTGTCCATTACGTATGTTCCTTTTATTGGTTACTATGTTCTTGAAAGGAAAGGAAAGGAAGGAAAAGTTCAGTGTTAAAAGTCTCCGCAATGGAAAGCCTGATGTTTCTGATCAGAAAGAGATCATCATTTTGTTGTTTCCCTACTATTTTCATTTTGTTGTTTAGATTTTACCAATTGGTAATTAACTCCCATGTGTAGACTCTACTTAGGGAAAACGTTTTTGTATACCTTACTGAACTGAACGTATCATTCGCATCTAACTATTGTTGTCAGTTAGTCACTAAAATTTGATTAGCAATTAATTGGAAGAGGAGTTACTAGGAAGGGTCAAGAGGTTGTTCTTAAAGTTCATGAAAGAAAAATGCCTATTCCATGGTTCAAGAGTGGTCGCCCTTGCCGCCATTTTGTCTAATCAGGGAAGAAAAAGAAAGAGAAAAAAAAAAATTGTCAGCCATGTCACATAGGATAACCAATATCCACATTAACGATTTCAGACATAAATTTATTGGATGGATTGAATTAACACCATTTTGAAAAGGTTTAATACTAAACGATTCCATTGAAAAGTTTGGAACTAAATTTATGAAAATGCAATAAGTTTAAGACTTTTCTAGTACTTTTCCTACTTATCTATAGTGATTATACTTTCTCCGTAACAAAATATAACTATTTCCAGGATCTGAATCCATGGTGAATGGTGATTAGGAGCTTCTGTGAACAGTACTAACCGCTTGTGTCCATTCTCCCCGGGAGTTTTAGGTAAAGCAGGAAAATGCCCTTTCAAGAGTGGTCTATTTCTTAGTTGCTCGGCAATGTAGGAATCGCGGTTTCTGGGTAATTTAACTCTTGAAACTAGAGAAATTCAGACAAAAAGTTTGAGTTGTACTCAGCCCTGCAACACCCAACTTTGCAATGTAGTCCCTCTAATAAAACTGGATACATCTCTAATTTGCAACTCAGCCCCTACCTGTCGCCATCTCTCTCTCTCTCTCTCTCTCTATTATGCAGCGGCTTTTGCTCGGGCACTCTCCGAGGAAGCCACTGCCGTTGCTATTGCAATCGTACCGTTTGGCAAATATTTGTCGTTCCCAGAACAAAACAAGGGTCTTCAAGTGATTCGCACAAGCTATCTTCAAGTGAATCGCGCAACAGCTCAGCTCGAGACAAAATAAGAGTCTTCAAGTGAATCGCACAAGCTATCTTCCTATGAAAGTGGAAATGCAGTTCCATTTCTATGAAGCTGGAGAATCATTGATGGCTTCTGAAGTACAATTCTTCCCCAAAAAATTAAGTCGGACCGTGTTGAGATGTGGCTTCAAAGTAGTTCTAGGGATTTGAATTGTGAAGCTAAATCAATTAAGATACCTCAGTTAGCATCCCAAAAGCCCCATTATCATTACGCTATAATCTAAAAGAAAAAATTCATACATCATCACTTCCTTTTTTTTTTTTTTTTTTTTTTTTTTTTTTCCTGTACCCGTATCACTCCGTTTGCACTCAGCCGACTAATAATGGAATCTACCGGCAATCCACATGATTCATAGACAAGAAAAGAGATCAAATGACCGTAGAATGGAGATTTCTGAGTATTGAGAGCAGCTCAAATCAATAATCGACACGCACGAGTGCAATCTATGAAGATGCAATGCGAGGATGTACCGACCAAAAAAAAATAAAAATGCGAGGATGCAATACTATGAAGGATGCAAAAAATCGACATGTACGAGGATGCAAATCTCTGAAGGATGAATTCCGTTCCCCTGCGACTGAGAATTTCCACGTCAATGGAATGTCACAGTATCCAAAAAGAAAATAAACGCAGCTAAATAAAATATGTAACTGAAACCAAAAGATTCACATCACCAAGATAAAAGCCTCGGGTGTGGGGTAGTCGAGCGGCGAATGTGTCGACAATGATGAAATACATCGGTCAAAATTGAGCATATCCACAACCCATGTCCAGCAACGATTTCCCTTCCATATGCTGGGAGTTCAATCCTAGACTACAAAATACATCCACCGCACCAACAATGAATCAACAAAAGAATCAATTACTGTACAGATTTCCTCTGCTACCTAACTGATAGACTAATAAGTAGTCTAGGAGAATCAGGAGCTAGAGAGATTAATATCTAACACGAGTTTCTTCTAGACACCGTCACTAGTGCCTGTATATCACTTCTATTCTGCCTATCCGCTATTAACTTAACTAATCTTAACCTGTCTACCCTCTGGTCGCGTAATCATGGTCGAGGCAACTGCACAATGATAACTGTACATATAGCAGGCGGGATTTCTTGCTCCAGAGTAAAATGCTGCTCACTGAATGAAACATGAACTCTTAAACAACCTTTGAAAGCCTGACCTGTTCGTAGCCTTTCAAAACCTCTGAAGTGAAATGCCCCAAAGTTTCAAAAATTGGGACTAGACCTGCTTGCAGACTATTCGAGGCTACATCATTAACTGAGTTCATCGTCTCTTTATGCCTAGCTCTCTCTTCTTCCAATCTCTTTCTCATTGAATCCAAGTCAACCTTTAGATCATCCAGATGTGAAACACCGCTTTCAGATGGAAACTTCGACACTGCAGTTCTTTCAGAGAATGTATCCTGTTCGTGCTCTAGCTTCCCTCTCTCCATGCGTAAGATTCTAAGCTGCTTCTCAAAATCCTTAGAAATTTGTTCTGCTCTGGTCCTTTGGTGTTGTTCCTCATCCCGTCTTTCCCATAACTCATGGATTCTTGAAGCAAAATTACGCATTGCATAGTTTACCCTCTTTTGTGAAATTCTTTCCATTGACTGGAACCAATCATTGCATATAACAAAAACTGGGGGAGCCCCCAATCTGCTTGGCGAAAAAGGGGCAACTCCATCTGCAGTTACTACAGGTTTCTGGTCAATACACCTCAAAAGCCACCCGTTCAGAGATTCAACATATGATTTCTGAGCATTTACCCACTGATTAAAGCAGCTGCTCCAATTTAGAAGCTCTATCTCAAGTTCCACAGTAGCTCTCAAACTGGACTCTCCTCGGGAACCGGTGTTAGCCTTGAGAACACGAACTTTGCTTTCCATTATGGCTTGGAATTGTTTTTGGTGGCATTTCAGCATGGACCTCCACATCCTAATTAATCTGAAAAAGGTAATGTCTTCTATTAATCGTACATAGAAAGTGATGTGAAATCTTTTTTCTACCAGTGTAGTACAAAGTCATTCAAAAGTTCTTTTTTTTTTTTTTTTAATTCATGCCTAAGGAAGACAAATAAAAGCAAGCAGGCCTTGGAGAATTTCTCAAGCTTCAGATATCAGAGAGCAAGTTTTCCATTCTGAGATTTGTCATCGAACAGAGTTTAACATGGAATGCACAATGGTGTAAAAAAGGTGTAAGTTTAAAAAGTTTTGCCAACTATATCAGAGTAAACTAACCTCTAGACAAAGATGAGTGATCACAGAATTTCAGAATGAAAAATGTTTCAATGAAATGATTCTCTCACACAAGAAACATTTATTAATATCACACAGCCTCCGGAACACCATTCAATCTTAGACAAACAGATGCAGAAATGACCAAATAACTTTGACTTGGCAGGGAGTAGGCTGACCATCGTCAAAAGGCTTTACCAATTTAAGAAAAATTCCATGACTGCTAAATAAGTCCAGGACGTACCATTCCATAGCTAAAATTTCACCAGAGCTTTAATTCATGCAATGGACAACAACATCACCATTCCAACCCCCCCCCCCCCCCCCAAAAAAAAAAAAAAAAAAAAACAAAAAACAAAAAGTGCTGGAAATGAAAAGGGAAAAAGAAATAAGGAAAAAAACAGAACACTCTAATGGCTTTAGTCTGTTAAAGAACCAAGCAAGATATCTGTACATTCTGGTTCCAAGCTCATTTTAACCTATAATCATCCCCATAACAGAAAGAGGTGAAAGAATCCCACAATGCTGAAGATGAAAACTGATAAAATAATTGCATGCCTAAAACTCCTATCCACCAAAAATATAAGGACCCACCACAAAAAGATATTGCCATTTAAAATCCTTTGAAAGACACTAAGCAAATTATGGTATTTGGGGCTTCCAAAAAAAAAAAAAAGCTACATAAATTAAGAGAAGACATACCCACAAATCAATTCAGTCAATTGGGGCTGCAACTCCTCATCCCTCAACTTGTGTATCCTGCTTGATATTACATCTACCGTTCTGATGCAAACATCAATTTTGGTATGCAACTTCCGTATTGACGCCTCAGTAGCATCTATCTTACTAGATTCGGCTCCACGGTCATCAAGATTTTGTAGTTTCTTGCACTTCTTTTGATAGACAACTCGAAGCTTTTCCTCATCCTAATTCAAGAAGGCCCGTGTTATAAAAATTCTGGAGAAACCAAGGAAGTCGAAAGGTGATGAAGCAGAGTAACAACATATCAATCCCATTTGATGTTCTGGGCAAAGTAACATTAAAACCCGAAGAAAATAAATGAGATGAGGGGCTGTGAAATCTCGAATTATTACACCTGTTTTGATGGTAATATTTTAAGAGCTCTTATAAAGCCTTCTGCATCAAACAAATGAGGCAGTAGAATGCCTACAGTTAACCAATTGAAAAAAACTCAGGACTTTCCTTGGTATTCAAAGTTCATGTTTATAATGATAAACACGTTATCATTAACGGGTGTCTATTGGCTATAGAGCTTTCTATCGTATGAACAAATAGATTCATATGTTCATGGATCACTTGAATGCACACCATCTTCTCATAAAAAGCTTTCCGTGGCATGTCTATGAAACATGCAGCAAACTTATTTATGAATTGTCATTAGAGGAGAGAGAACAGATGTAGTCCATTGTGAATGATATTCATACCTTAACTTCTTTATGTAGTTTTTTCTCCCATGCATAAAGTTTATCGAGTGTTGATGATATGTTCCCTGGGTTCAAGTTGAAGTCCTTGCCAGCATCCCCAACATATGCTTGTGCCATTTTCATTCTCCTTGAACTTACTCGTGCAGATTGCCTTGATGGAGAGTGTGAAGATAGCATGGAAGGTGCCACCAGATACATAATTCTCGAAAAGATCGCTGTCAAACACAAGCATAAGTTTCGATCATGCAGTAAGTGGACAGTATCAGTAAAGCCACATATAACTGCACCTACCAAAGAAAACAGCTAAAGAAATCACAGCTTTCCTTGAAATGTAAAAGGATAAAAAGTGCTACCTTTGAGTTGGGTTCCTTTAGATTCATAAGGCAACCTTCCCACCTGAAGCAATGCAGCCACCTCCTTCCCGTAGCCAAAGGCAGACTCAAATTCATCCTTGATATCTCTTACAACATCCTGAAGGTCCCTCGTACCATGGGCTGACAGAGTGGTTAAGCTACTCAGCTTGGAAGAATCGAGATCCGGTGTGGAGGTCTCCTCCACTTCAAAACTGACTCCCTTCTTCCTAGAATAATCCTCTGGAGAGCTTGGGGACACAATAGTATCAGAACTACTACTTTTAGCCTTGTTTTTCGGGATGAATCCCGAGCTTTTGTGATCAGGGGAAGGTATTGCTTTCGTACTTTCCTCACCCCTTTGAGATGGAATATCTCTGGAAATTTCCTCCCTCTTTCGTGCCGGCACTCCTCTTGAAGTACCTTCGCCAAAATTCCTATTTCGATTCGTTTCCTCACCGAGTTTCTTCCTTCCCTTAGAAATGCCCTTCACCATCTCGGTCTCAGTTTCATCTTCCAAATCCGGAATCCCCTCCCTCTCCCTCACCTCCTTTGAATCTGGGCTACTTGTTGTCGATCCATACCCATAATTTCCCTTCGGAACATAAGTCGCATAGCCATTATCATATGTCTCAAAAACATTCAAAAAATCCCAAGCAGACGCACTGGGAGGAGAAGGAGGAGCAGGAGGTGGCTGCTGCGGCGGCGACGGCTTCTCTCTATCTGCGCCATAAGCATTATCCGGTGCTCCCATAGATGGATAACCATAAAAGCCACCACTCGCATAACCGGAGTAATTTGAATACCCATACCCGGAATCCGTCCATGGAGCATTCTCCCTCATAGAGTAACTCTCAGGCTCTTCAAAAACCACTGATTTCATACGAGTAGGCGCCTTTTTCATGTAATAGACACGAGTCTGGGAACCACTCTGCTCTGCTCTCGTATTCCAGTCGTCCCCCTCACCTGGCGGATAACCGTAAGGCGCGGGGTACGGATATGGGTACTGCCCGGGTTGTGGATATGCATACTGATCGGGCTGTGGATATGGGTATGGGTAATTATAACCATAAGGATATGGGGAGGAAGCGCCACGATCAGGGCCGACTTCCTCTTCCCCCTCAGGGCTCTCGCGTATGTGAATGTGCCCGGAAGTGGTGCTCAGTTCGGAATCAGAATCCGAACCAGACGACAAATGCAGGTGAGAATCGCCTTCCTCGGGCGAATTACGCAAACCTGAATGAGAAATCGAAGCGGAAGAGGATGAGTTCTTGGCCTTGTCCGAAGGCTTCGCACGTTTCCTCTCATCCGAAGGCAATGTGAGCACGGGAGAGCCAGGAGAAGAGCCCGAATGACTCGCCCCGAACGACGATCTCTTCCTCCACGAACTTCCGCAGGGCCTCGCCGACGGTGGCCAGGGACTGGAAGTAGGAGACGTGGGCATCCGCGAGGGCGTAGCGGTGGTACGCCGCCGCCCTGATCAGCTCCTTCCGCTGCCTGCACAGCGTCACGAGAGGGAGATCGTCGATCTTGGAACCTCCACACCCCATGACCGCCACCTCAGGAACCCTAATCCGCTACGCTCCACGGCGATTCCCGCTCCTCCTCCGCTCATCGTGTCCGTCCCTGCGCGCATCGGAACCGTAATCGAGGAGTCAGGGAAAGCATGGCGAATCGGCTCGGAGGGCGAAGCTGACGCAATGGCGCAGGCGCGGAAACACCTAAAACCCTAGAGCGAGAGAGCGAGACAGAGAGAGAAGCAGAGCCTCTGCTCCCTGCACGCGCGGGCGCATTTATACGCATACGGACATCCACACATATATATGAATTTCTCGCATTCCGCGACCAACTAGCGACGCGGCATCATCAGCAATTAATGTCGATTTGACAGAAGCATGGGAAGAGAGAGAGAGAGAGAGGGAGAGACTCGTCGAGGACTCGGAATCTGACCGTTGAAGCCGCGAAGGTCGAATGCTGACCGTCCATGCAGAGAAAGAGGGGATGAACGAGAGGGATCGCGGTCGAGGTCGCAGCGATTGAATAATGCCGACGCTGAAGCGGTCGCGCCCGAGACGAACAGAAGGTCCTGTCGCCACTGCCGCTGCCGATGCTGCGAGTGAATCGCGGGGCGGTGTCTAGCGATCCACGAGGCGGAGGATGAGTGGGCGACAAGTAATAAAGAAAGCCATGGAGATCCGCGAAGCTTACACAGATCTGGTCTCCCCCTCCCCTTCGCCTCTTCGATCTTCTTCCCCCCCTCTCTCTCTCTCTCTCTCTCTCTCTTCTCTCGGACGCGGCAAGGTACCCGATTGGAAAACACCCGAGAAAAAATATGTTATCTTCTCTTTCCTCTTCTGAAACGAGAGAGAGAGAGAGTTGCAGAGGACGGGGGGGAGCAGCAGAAGGCTCGTGGAACCCGCCATTGGTACCGGGCTCGACGTGTCATTATTATTATTGACTTTTCGATGTCGCGATTTTCCCGTAGTTTCCTTTCTTTTTTTTTCCGCGACTTCTTCTCGTCTGTTCGAGGGCACGCGGTCCTTGCATGCTGGTGTACGCTAACATCGAGAGCGCGATCCCTGTCCACGTGTCCCCCCTCTCAAGCCCCTCTGACGTTGATGGATGCCCTTCGCTTTCTCTTGGCACTCCTCCGCTTGTCTCTCGAGAACATTGTAATTTCCCCTCAATTTCGGGGGCACGTCACGCGGTCCGCGTCGACGAACTGAAGACGACGTCAACGGACGTCTTTCTCCCCGAGATGAGGAGGAAAGGAAGACGTTTGAGCGACCGAGAGTTAGCACCGGGAGGCGAAATTTAGTTCCGTGAATTAAATGAATTCCATAATTGGGGGTCGAAAGGGCTTTGATTGTTGTACAGAATAATTCGATTATGGAGTTTATTAAAATTGGCAAGTTCTAAGGGCCAACTCGAGAGAATATTAGCATTCCCTTATTAGAGCTTTTCCATCAATCCGTAAAAAGGAAAATCAGATCTTCTAACTATATACACACCTTCTTTTTCTCAATATTTTCACTAGAAAAAAAAAAAGCACTAATGTTAAAATTCCAGTCGTCCATTCAATAGAGGGGAATTTTCGTACGTTAGGTGAGCCGCCCTTGGATTAGTTATCAAAAGAGCACAATTTCATAGCATTACGTCAAGTGAAGTTGCCAAGTCACCTGTAATAAGGCCTTTTCCCACTTGGATGGTGACGGGAACTCCTGAAGTCTCGAATTTCGTTACCTAAGGAGGAATTTTGCGCATTTTTTATGTTACATTCATGCTAAACTCTCGAAATCACGATATTTTACTTTTGGTTTTTACCCGCTAAGTCTCTAGCTCATGCCTTTCTGTCTTAATCTCGCCGTTAGGGCTTAAACACGGTAAGCAGTATTCTATTAACCATAAATTAGGGTCAAGGTTGTACTGAATTTCGACGACAAGCGATTGAACATATGTGAATTAGGATCTTATGTAAATCTTGATGTTTTTTCATTGCAATGTTGCATGCGAGTTGCAACGAAGCGATTCGTCGCCAGTTATTTAATCACGGCACGGATGATGCCCTTGTAATCGTGGTGACCTAATCTACTCTAAATCTTTCGTTCCACCGCCATGGAGATTGGAGTGCTGGGAAAGAGAGAGTAAGGCTTTTGCACGTGACTAGGGGGCACGTTCTATTCTATCTAGATTAGATTGATTTCAGGGGTTATTATAAGCACTAAAGTGGAGAGGTTAAGATTTTGTGCAATTAATTAAAACAAAAAAGACAGCGCGTAGAGCTAGCGAACTCGTTAAATGATTGCACCCCTTTGGTCCTGTTTTTTCTTTTTCATTTTTATAATAAAACGTTGTCAGGATTTGGTAAAGTGCAGAGTGATAAGCGTATGGTCGTGAGCTCCACTTCAAAACCTGCCTAGATTATAGCGCTGCCGAGTCCCGTTAATCCGGCTTCCAAATCTGAACGCCGATCTGGTAGTGCCAAAAAGAACAGAATAAGAAAGGAGGAGAAGATTCGGGTTTCTAAGGGCAAGGTTACGTGCTTTGAACTGAGCATGACAATACTAATAAATTGAAGGAGAGTAATTAGACGTTTGAGTTCGAATGCGGGGGTGGTATCTACTGCTCCGAGAAATTCTCGGAGCCTATGAGGCGGCGAAGTCGGCATCGAAAGGGGCTTAAAAAAAAGGAAAGAAGATGATTGAGGGAGGGACGAATGGAGAAGGAAGTTGAGCTGCTGAAAGCTCTTAGCGTGAGGGAGTGTAGAAATAGACCGTGCGGGCGCAGGAGAATTCATGTTCGATGGTGATGGTTTGGTGAGCAGAACCAATGCAAATGACGTCGACGTGCATCTCATTTGCCTGGCTTTTTGGAGGGGTCACCATCATCCCATGTCGCCCCCATATATTTTTGTGATTTAGTTATGACGTTTAGTAATTATATCAAATTTATATTATCGAAATAAAAATACGTTCAATAAGATCTCAAATATTTTTGTGATTTAAAATTTTTTTAATTTATCAATAATTTATTACATTTTCTTTTTCTTTTTCTAGCTAATTGCCTCAGGTGAGCCTGAATGAGGCCTATCACGGGTGAGGCTCGGCCTCGCTTGGGGGGCCTCGTCAATGGCCAACGAGGTCGCCGGGCCTCATTAGGTCGATTGCGGGCCATCGCTGAGGCCAACGACCAGCTAAGGAGAAGAAGAGATGAAGAAAAAAAGAATAAAAGAAAAGGGAAAATGTTTATTTTTTGAGTTATTCCCGAGAACGAAAAGTAACTTTTTCTTCTTGTTTTTGTTCAAAATCTGTTCACGAGAACAAACAAATTACCAAGCACATTTTTATTTTATTTCTATTCCAATGAACAAAAAAAACATAAACACCTATTCCCAAGGGTGTGGAGGACGTTACCAAACACACCTTTGACGTGGCTTCATATTTATGGTTTATTTACAATGACTTTTTTACTTTTCATATTCCACTATTTTTCCAAGTTTACTATATTTGAAGAACTTTCATAAAGCTTGAATCCGAGCACGTAAATTTGTATATAATTTTTTTCGTGATCTCTGAAAGTTCGAATTTACTTCCCACTTAGAAAAGCACTCCGATTGAGTTTATGAAGATGTAATATCGTCGGCATTACTTGTCATCTAGTTTTACGGTGAAAATTTGGAAAAAAAAAATTAATAATGCATCGCTTCTTTTCTTTTCTTTTTGTGGTTTTAACAAACTATTGCAAATGGGCTTCATATTTTATTAAATTCAACGAGCAAAATGTGGACACACATGTATGTAGAATTCCCTCATATCACATCTTCAATTTTGTCGCGAGCGGTGCCCATTGTTTTATGTCGATTAGACAGGCAATCTTAATTTTCATAATGTCAATCACGAGAGGTCTAATCAAGTGGGGCAAAGCATAGGCCGAGAAAAAACCCCTAGCCGTACACCTCGCGACACGCCTAACCCTCCTACTGATCCGAATGATTAGCCACCCACAAGCTAAAATGATCATTAAGGACTTAGAAAAAGCGGGCGGAAAAAGGGGGCAAAAGGGAATAATGCATGTGACTAAAGAAGGAGAAGAAATGGAAAAAAGACTAATTTGACTTGGGAAAGGGACGCGAACGAGCTAAAAAACAAAAGGTGGGTGCTTGTTCGTTAAGTTAGAAGAAGAAGCAGAGATCTCATTTTTGGCCTTCCAGGCCAATGGCGGGGGAGGAAAAGGAAAAAGCTTTGATAAAGTGGGGGCAGAAAAAGACGGTTCTTTTTTTAATAATGGAGTCGGGCCGGTTCGGACCAACCACTCGAGCCTTCCGGTCCCGCGTTTTGGCCCACTAATTTCTCCCTAATCCACTGATTACGGGGCCCCGCTTCCCTCCTCTTCCCCTCCTAGAAAATTTGACCTGGATTTGTCGCTCTTGATTTTCTCCGCTCTATCCTGCGTTCTTTCTTCCCATTTTCGTCATCGTGTGTCGTTTCCAAAAGGGGCAAAAAGGAAAAATGTGAAAAATTTAGGGTGGGGGGAAAAGGGTGGATTTAAAGGATTGATTCGGGTGTGGGGTTTTGACTTTTTTTGGGGGAGGGCTGGAAAAAGAGGATTGACTTTTGAATTGGAGAATGCGTGGGGCCGTTCTTTGATTCCTTTCGATGCTTATCGGTGCTGTGCCGACCCCGTCGTTTTCTTTTTTTAGGCCTATTTTCTAAGGACACAGAGGGGCGTTCGGAGGCTTAGAAAAGTCCCACGGAATTGTAAAAGGCCGGAAGGAAAAACAAAGGAGAGAGCTGGATTTGAAATTTGGGAACTTGAAACTTTGGACTGCACCCCCCGCATCACGAGCCGTCCAAGGAACTTCCTGCTGTCTCCTCCTCCTCGTTTGAATTTTCCTGGGATCGTACGGTCTCCCGCGCACACGCAACGCTTAAAAATAACAAAGGGCTAAACTAAACTACTTGGCCCCTAGATGATCTATGACCAAAAGGTGTACCGATTTTTTTATTTTCAAAGTTGTGCTGGACACCACATGGGATTAATTTTCAATCCTCTTTTGAGTAGATGAAGAAAAACCAATCGGGCCCATTAAAATTGACGTAATTTATATCGAACTGGATTGTTAATCATCTTATCAAATAAGAATTTTCGAATGACAAGGTGTGCTCAACATGTATTCATGCAATATAATGTGTGGTTTTATACGTGCACTGCACCTATATTACATAAAAGTTGGGATTATTCAATTACTTCTAGCGGGAGCAAAATATTTGAATAATCATTTCCGAAGACTAGTTAAGAAGATTAACATAGATAACTAGTTCATAAAGCGGAGCCAGCGACTTGGGATTACCACTTGAGTAAAGTGGGGCATACTTGCATAGTTACCGTTAGAGACAATTAGAGTTTTTTCTAAAATAATTTTCTATATCATATATGTTTGATAATTCCATTGATTTTCTGTATCTTTCAAAATTGCGTATATATCTTGATTG